>BSBM01000217.1:0-691250 GCA_027924585.1 Larix kaempferi | reverse complement strand
AGGCAAAGATCAAAGAAATTGTAGAATCTCAACAGGTGGTTGATGCAATAACTGAAGAAGAAGCCACTGCATAAATGGTGCAGACAACTGTGGAGTGCATCGATGAAATGGATTCCGCTATTGCGCAGTGGAAGAAAACATTTGCTGAGACCCAAGCAAAAGCAGATGCGCAAGTAAAGTGACCACACGCTAGTGCGAGTGGCTCGAGGGTGAACCACAAGTAAGTGTTAGGGGCCTGTTGGAGCCTAGGCCGCAGCTATGGTAAAAGCTGTGAATTTTGAGGAAAAAGCACAAGTGTTGAAAGGAAAGTGCTAATTTTGAATAAGCACCAATTTTTGGGTAGAAGTAAACGGTGTGCAGTACGGTGCCAGATGGATGAGCTCAGCACAGACTACGGACCGAAATTCACGGAGCTCACGCGCACACGTCATAGAAGAATGAATGTGGCTGAGTAGAAAGCTCAGCTACCACAATAAATGAAGTGACGAACTAGAGGGCTCAGCTACCCTCATTAAGGCTAAGTACAGAAGTTATGGTTGTTCTGATCAAGGAAGAGAAACGGACCAAAGCATTGAAGACAAAGGACAAGGAGTAGTGAACGATGAAGTGGCTCCCATACCCGTAATCTATGCCGAAAGTCTTGGAACCTGCAGGAAACGGCGACGTGACTGCAAACGGCGCCTACAGTACACCTAGCCATGTCCATGGTTAGGGTTTTTGGGAATTACTGCTAGGAAAGGCCCACAGTTTTGTAAAGGTGCGACCGTCATGGCCACCTATATATATGTGTAATTGTAAGGGAAGAAGGGAAGATGTAGGTTAGCTATTTGAGATAAGCTAGCTAGTAGTGAGTCTTCTATTATGTTGTTAGGAGACAAGAGTTAGAACTGGATAGATGTGAAGCTAATCCTTGAGTTGCAGACAGTCTGAGTCGACATCTGAACTATTGTAATCTCTGTAGAGGAAGAGACTAGGTCTAAGAGAAGGGCTCCCAGCTGTGTGCATGGAGTTTCCTGGAAAGATATAAGGCTGCAGCTGTGTGCGCAGCATATTGTGTAATTCTATCTTTGAGATTAATATAAGACTCCCGTGGACGTGGTTTCCCCGTAGAGGTGAACTTCATAATCCTCATTGTTATGATGTTGTGTTGTGTGATTGTGTGTTTAATTCACTCTCTGTGTACATGAACATTGCGTTATCTTCATGAATATGCTAAGTAAGGTTCGAAGCTTCCTTGATAGTTATAATCGTTAAGTGTCAAAGGAACTTGTAGAACGTTGTCGCTGCGGCGATAGAGGAATGCATCACTGCAATGGGTGCGTGAGCAGAAAGGATACATAGAGTATCGACGCAGAGGATAGTCGCCTCGTGCACTGAAGTGGAGGTACCGCGCAACTAGGCTGGAAGTGAGAGCTTCAGCCCTGTTGCACTGAAGTCTGCGGAAGAGTAAGACGTCCGCCTTAAGGAATTAGAAAGGAAGAATGGGAGAAGATCGCAGTCTCCGCATCGCCTAGGTTAAGGAAATCTGATTCCTTAGCCCCCCCATAGCCACTTCGGGTGAGACCTCGAGCTGCTGCGCAGCTCGTTGCTGAGAGGGCCAGTGCGCCAAGGGGTTTTGTTGCTGCGCCTCATTAAAACCCAGGTTTATCCAAAAGCAGCCAACAAATGGTTCCGTTGCCTTGCAACTTATTACTGTGAGACTTGTTATTTCAACGACGTGTGAGATTGATGTGCAACCTAGAGAAAGAGCGAGCCAACAAATGGTTCTATTTCCTTGCGACTTGTTACTGTGAGACTTGTTATTTCAACGACGCGCGAGATTGATGCGCAACCTGGAGAAAGAGCGAGGCAACAAATGGTTCTGTTACCTTGAGACTGGCTCAGCCAACAAATGTGTTACTGGAATCCTACAGCTAAAGAAATTCAAGACTGGCTTGATTTAAAGGCTAGAGAGTTTGTTGGACAAGAAAATAGAAGTTCTAGACTTCAGACAGAAGACTGGTTGTAGAAGTATATTTATACTGACCTTTACAAAATTTTCTTTGTCACATTTGCACTTGAGTTGCACGCGTGGATAGCCAAGTTAGCAGATACTAGACCCACTGTGCATGTTGATCGACCCGTCGCTTAGACGCCTGAGCTAGTCAGTATTTTGAAGCCGGTAGATAATTCTGTGTCCCGCGCAGTAGACTTTTGGTTGAACAGTCTGCTGGAAGGTTTCATCACTGAGTTTGCAGTAGATACGAGAAAAAGTTTCAGCGAAGCTGAGAGGAGTTTCTTCCAAGCACACAGAGGTAAGTTCTTAAATTCTCTGAACTTATGGATTAAAATGCTTCTGTATGAAAAAGAAAAACTATGCATAGCTTCCGATGAATAGCATAGACAAGTAATGTCCGCAGATTCTAATAGTGATCCTGAACCTATCGGTTGCACTCGTCGTGGAAAACGGTATAAAGTAGGCATTGACCAGCATTCTTTTGAGTCTAGCCCAGAAGACAGTCAAATTCCTGGAGCAAGCCATATAGAGAGACAAGGGAGTGTTCATATCCCTTATCACCCCTTTACAAGGAAAAAGCCAGTCGGAGCTCAGTATAACCCCGCAGTAACACCTTCTAGTAGCCCGCACAATACTTCTAGTACCTTTGTACCACCTTTGTTTAACCATCCTGGAGGCACTGCTACAGCACCTCCACCTCAACCTAGTGCAAGAAGGATGGGTGATGACATGAAGCTACAAACGTTTAGAGGAACAGGGATAGAAGACCTTGAGCAGCACTGGTTCCTATGTGAAGCCATTTGGACAATTAAGCAAATTAATGATGATGCTGTTAAACTGGTTCAGTTAGCAACCACACTAAGAGAAAGAGCCTTAACTTGGTTCATGAAATACTCAGTAGCACAGAACAGGACGCTTGCTGATGTAAGAAATGCTATGATTAGAGAATTCAAGAAACCTAAATCAGAATGACAGTGTATAACAGAGCTCAAAGACATAAAACAGTTACCTACAGAGTCAGTATAGGACTTTGACCAGAAGTTCAAAGCCTTGATAGATCAAGTAAGCTTTGAGTTTGCACCGCAGCAGCATAAGGAATGGTTCATTGCTGCGCTGCTTCCACACATTAGACTTCCTCTTATGCAGCAGAATCTCACTACTCAGGAACAAGCTCTAGAGATGGCTATGAAACTAGAAGCTTCACGAATTGCTGGAACAAGCAACGATGTTGCGCAGTTGCAGAACCAATTAGCAAACTTAACCTTGCAAGTGCATGATATTAAGAAAGGAAAGGAAGTTAAAGAAGAAATTTGGTGTAAAAAATGTAAAGCGCAAGGTCATTCAAAGGACCACTGTCCCGTTTTCATAGAGTATATTGCAACTGGAGCACCTAACCCTCTACCACAGGCTCAAGGGCCTTGGTGCAAAATCTGTAGAACTAGAGGTCATAGACCACAGGAATGTCACTTACTTCAGAAATATGTACAAGCTCCAAAGAATCTATATTGCAATTTCTATAAATCAGTAGGCCATGATGAGAACAATTGCAGAGCATATGATCTTATGATGGAAAGAAAACATGATGTTTACAAAGTACACTCAGAGACACAAGGACCCACAGCAGGTCCACAGTATGACCAAACTCGCGAAGGCCGAGCAGGAAATTATAGGGGCCACGGACGCGCAACAAATTTTGGTCGAGGAAGAGGCCAGATTACTTGTTATAATTGTGGAGCGCAAGGTCATTTTGCAAGGGATTGCCAAAATCCCATAACCCTTTGAAGATATTGTAAATCTTATGATCATATCATTGAAGAATGCCCTCAGTTGATGGCTAAGATGCAAGCAAAGACGCCACAGGTCAACCAGAATATTCAATTCATTGGAGCATAAAAAAGGGAACCAGATCCTACAGTTAATATAGTGACGCGCAGTGGAGCAACCACTGGTGCGCCAGAGATGGGAACTGGAAAGCAAGCGACGCAATGGGTGCGCTGCGCTAATATCAAACCATCCCCGCTCGATCTACAGAAGAAAAAAGAAGAATTCAAGCAAGCTCAAGAGTACTTCTCAGATCCGAGAGCTTTAAGTTCTGTCGCAATTCCGCATAATGATATCAGATCGCAAGTGCTAAGACAAGACAACCTGGTACAAGAACAGGCCACTACATCTGGAAGGCCTGATGATAATGAAGATGCACTAGGCAGTGTCCATACTTTTCTGAGAAACTGCTTAAAGTTGTTGCGCAATGAAAAAGCAACTATGGAACTTCAACACCTATTAGATAAGTGTCAACAATCTGCTTCGACGAACACACCGCAGCATGCTGTTCACCAGATTGGAAGTCATACTAGAACTGGAAAAGGGATGAAGCTCACAGCACAGATTGGAGCAGTTGAAATGGACGAAGTTATTTTAGACTTGGGCTCGGAATTTAATGTTCTCACCATGCAGACATGGTAACAGATGGGAAGCCCTCAGCTTACAAGATCTCCCATCTAACTAAGACTCACGAATCAGCAACGAGTCTCTCCATTGGGCAGGTTACCCAATGTACCTATTGATATTGAGGGAGTAAGAAGTTCTACAGACTTTGAAGTCATCAAAATTTTGGATGATAGTAGACCTTACCCAGCACTTTTAGGCATAGACTAGGCATTCGATAATTTGGCTGTCATAAATTTGAAGAAAAGACAGATGACCTTTGAGGATGACCAAATTAGGGTCATTGCACCGCTTGATCCTATTCAGGGACCAAGGTATATAGAACCCATTCGAGCAGAAGAAGAAGCGCGCCACATGGAAAGTTTGTATCAGATGACTGCTAGTCAGAGTGACTATGTCAATCCCACAGTGGATGGCCATATCAGCTGGCGATGTGATAGTTCATGCACGTCAGACTTAGAAGCAGGATTGGAAAACTAGCAGAATCGCTTACATGAGGTTTCTGCGAGGTGTTGTGCCATGATGACTAAATCCATTCGATGGATTGGCACAGAATTGACTGACACTCCAATTTTTGATGGTTTAACTAAAGTGAGTAAATTCATACATACATATGAACAGCAGATTCCAGACGATCAGCGCATACAAGCATTGGATGTAGCACTACGCGCTACACCCACAAGATGGTGAGGTGCGCATAAAGAGAATATTCACACATGGCAAGACTGTCGCAGATTGATACTGCACAGATTTCAGGGAACTACAGCAGAAGTGTTGCACAAATATGATGGACAGAGTGACCCCAGGTCACACGTTGAAGCATGTATTCAGCAATGGTCAGATATTCCAGAAGATGAGTGGGTTCACCTATTCATCCACACATTGGATACAGTTCCAAGGAACTGATACACTGAAACAGAATTGCGCAGAGGTACTATCAATTGGCCTCTTATGATAGAAAGTTTTCAACTTACCTTCAGCTTTGAGTCAGAACATCCGAGCATCGACCACGCTTTAAAGTGTATTAAAAAGAAGGTATTTGAACCATGTCTATTACCAAAATATTCCCAACCGGATTGGGCTGTCCAGATAGAACATGCCCTGGAATGCTATAATTTCACCACTGGAGAAGAGGAGGAGGATCCTCACAACATCAATATTCCAGAATCAGAAGGGACGTGCAATATTGAAGGTCCTCAGCTTGATATCCCTGCCATTACAGAACACATCAAGCTCAAAAAGATTAACATTGGTACAGAAGCCGAACCCAAGTTTGCTTCTATAGGAGATTATTGGGATGATGAAACTGTTGGGCATATTTCAGATTTATTATGTGACTACCAGGATATCTTTCCTACTAAGTTCACAGAAATGAAAGGCATCCTAGGAGATTTAGGAGTGATGCGCATACCTCTGAAAGCAGACGCCAAGCCAGTAAAATAGTGCCCATACAGGTTGAATCCGCGATACAAAGAAAAATTTAGAGAAGAAATTGACAAGATGCTCGCAGTAGGTATCATTGAGCCAGTAGAGGAAAGTGATTGGATTAGTCCTATTCTTGTACAAGAAAAGAAGACAAAAGGTGAAATAAGAATCTGTGTGGATTTGCGCAAGCTGAATGATGCATCAGCGCATGATTCATTTCCTACTCCCTTTACAGACGAAGTGCTTGATAATGTTGGAGGACAAGAGGCTTACTCCTTCACTGATGGCTTTTCGAGATACCATCAGATCAGAATCCATCCAGATGACCACCATAAGACAACTTTTGCGACTGAATGGGGCTCATTCCAGTATACGGTAATGCCCTTTGATCTTAAAAATGCTCCTGCTATCTTCTCACGAGTCGTTGTTGCTGTATTTAAAGAATTCATTCATAAGTTTCTAGAAGTCTATTTTGATGACTGGACTGTATTTGGTTTACTAAAGAACCATATCGGGAACCTGCGCATGATGTTAGAAAAATGTAGACAGCATCAGATTTTCCTTAACTTGAAAAAATGTATCTTCTGTGCTCCTTTTCGTATTTTGTTGGGTCATATTGTATGCAGACAAGGACTCCTGATGGATCCTGCGAAGGTTGCCATCATTGCTAATTTACCTGCGCCCAACTCAGTCAAACAATTGCGCACTACATTGGGACATACAGGGTACTACAGAAAATTTATCAAAGGTTATGCAAAGATCACAGCACCTATGGGAAGATTGCTGAAAAAGGATTCGAAATTCCAATGGACAAAAGAATGCCAACAGAGCTTGGATACACTTAAAGAAAAGATGATCACTGCGCCTATTCTAGTTTTCCCAGACTGGAGAAAACCCTTTCATGTTCATGTAGATGCTTCTTCCATAGCATTGGGGGTTGTGCTTACACAATCGGGAGAAGGAGGTATTGATCACCCGATTGCTTACTGGTTCATCATCTTCGTCCTGTAGGAAGAAAGCATTATTCCCATGGTAAGGGGTGATGGTATAGGGTCCCCGCGAAAGATTATCAAACTTTTGGGCCTGGTCTTCTCTTCTAGCATCCCATTTTAATACCAAATCTATCACCTGGAAATCATCTACCTTAGTATTTCTATCAAATGTTTTCTTGATCCAGTCTCAAGCCTTCGCGGCTTCATCCTACACCCCTTCTCTAATTTCTTGCACTTCTACCAGCTGATTAGCCCTCCTCAGCTCGGGGTTTGGCTCTTCTTCTTTCTCATGTAGCAATCTCATTGTGGGCCTTCTGAGTGAATCAAAAAATAGCACCTATGTTCCATATACCAGCTTGAAAGGAGAAGTTCCAATGGACCTTTTGGAGGTGATCCTATCAGCCGACAGGGCAATTTGTGTGCCAAGCCCTTTTGCTTTCTTGTAGCAGCTTCTTGATTATCCTCAACGGGATTTTGTAAGAGGATTCTTCCAATCCATTTCCCTGGGGGTAGTAAACAATAGAATGGCCCAATTTGATGTGGAACTTGTCACAGAACTTGACCATCTTCATGGATTTGAAGGCCTGTGCATTATCAGTGATTATATTAACATGACACCCAAACCTGGACATGATATTCTCGTCCAGAAGCTTGATGATGAATGTATCTATGGCTTGTCTGGTATGCACTGATTCGATCCATTTTGTGAAATAATCAGTGGCAGTCAGTATCCACCTGTGCTACCCAGAGGAGTTGGGGAAAATTTCACCAATGAAGTCAAGTCCCCACTGCTAGAAAGGGGATTCCATAGATATTTTTTTTTGAGGCAATGAAAAGAGCTTCCTCTTTTCTTCAAATAACTAGCATTCATGGCAGCTGGATATTTCTTTATAAGCATCTTTGAACATAGTGGGCCAATAGAACCCTGCCCTGAGAATCTTGTTAATAGTGGCTTTTCAGTAATGATGCCCTCCACATACCCCTTTGTGAAAATATTTCAATATTACTTTGGACTCATCTTCCACAATGCAATTCAAGAGGACACCCCCAGGGTCTTTCCAATAAAGACAACCATTCAGTATGCAATACTTCACATCCTTCATCTTGGTGGGTCTATCTTTTCTTTTTCCCATTTCAGGGGGTGCTTGCAAGTTCTGCAAAACATATACAACATCAGAATACAAATTAGGAGAGGATAGGAATTTGTATGATACCTAAGGTAGTGGATCCTGGGAAGTTTCTCCCTATATGTGTGACATCAGGTTCATACTCATTGAATCCCAATTTGAATTAGCCATGAGTCTGGACAGGCCTTTCCCTTTAATAAGCTTTGTAGGTTTGATCTCCAGGTCATATTCTAGCAGTGTAGCTATCCACTTTTATCTTCTACCTTCTGGATTAGGTTGTGTCAATATATCTTTCACAACAACATTAGGAACATAGACTACGACATGGGAATGTAAGACATAGATCCTGAAATCCTTCAGAGTTTTGATCATGGTGTAGGCTTGCTTTTCCATGATGTTGTACTTGATATCAACATCTCTGAGAGCCATGCTGAAGAAAGCTATGGGCTTATCATCTCCTTACTGATTTTTCTGTAAAAGCACACCTGCTATGGAATGCTTAGAGGCAAAAGGAAACATAAGGAACTCCTTGTCAAAATCTGGGTTGATCATTACAAGTGATTCAACAATAGCTCTCTTTATATCCTCAAATGTTTACCTAGCCTAATCAGTCCACCTGACTTGAGTATCTTTCTTAAGCATACAGGTGATTGACCTCATGATTTCTGCAAAATTGGGGATAAATTTCCTTATGAAGTTCACTGTGCCTAGAAAGGATGGGATTTTCTTTTTACTCATGGGGAGCTCAATTTTCTATATTGCCTCTATTCTGTCTGCGTCAATTTTGATACCATATTTAGATATTATGTGGCCTAGAAGCTTACCCTCTTGCTTGGAAAAATTAGACTTTTTAGGGTTCAAAGAGATTCCAAACTTTCTTCCCTTAGTGAACACTTGGTGCAAATGTTTTAGGTGTTCTGCATCAGACCTGCAGTATACAATGATGTCATCCATGTAAAACACCACAAACATGTCTTTCTCTCCTTCAAAACCTATTCCCATAGCTCTTTGGGAGGTGGCCCCTGCATTCAACAGACCGACGGGCATCTTAGCATACATGAAGGTTCCCCAAGATGTGGTAAAGGTTGTCTTGCACTTATCTTCTGGAAGCTGTTGATGTCCATTTTGTCATTATTTTTGGCCATTAAACCATGCTCTGTTGGCGTTATTTTCACTATTTTTGATATGATAATTCATACTTCTCGCCATTCAGACCGTCAATCAACCCAGGTATGAACTTATTTGAATATCACACAAATCTTGATTAATTATCATCATATTATGGTTTATTGACATTAATTTAACGTTTCTCGACCTGCTTGGCATATAGAGTTCATTCTGCAGGCTACAGGTTTCAAATGGACCTTCATTCAGACGTGCGTTCACACTGAAGATGCCCAGCTGCATTCGGACCACCATTCAGCCCTTCGGCCACACCATTGGATTCGTTGGTTGGAATATTCCGGGGCATTGAAGACAAAAACGGTGACATGGGTTCAGTTGGTAACATGTCCCTCATTGTTCATGATCCTTCATTCTATAAGATTCGTGCTCTTGTTCACCCAGCTTGACAATGCATCCTCTTTCCACGTTGAAGGAAACCAATGCACAACTTCTCGCGTCAAGGAGAACCAATGCCCGTGGAATCAGGAAGACGGCATGTGTGCTGTGTTGAGCCGTTTCTGTAGCCATTAAGACCTCCTATTTTTAGAGAGGTCAACCACTGAAAGGGTCGACCTTCTCCCTTATTGGAAAAATTATATAAATACGCCTCTGGTGGAGAAACGCAGGAGATAATAGAAGTTAGTAGCAGTAGTTGGAGAAATATGTAGAGCTAGAGAATGATTTTGTAACCTTTGATTCAGTTAATAGAAGTTTATGATTCAGCTGTTGATGTTCTGTTGGCTGGATTAATTTGAGTTAGTTTCAATCCCTGATTGCTGAGAAGGGACCCTCAACAAACAGAGGTTTTTACTGTGTATATTTTGTTATTTCTTTTATGCAAACAAGTAGTTTTATTCTCAGTACATGTATTTAGTTTGGTTGTTCCTTTAGATGTCATTTTTCTGTTTTCTGTAAACATATGTCTTGCTACTAATATAATTTACATTTTCAGAATTTGAAGTGACCGGTCATGCATAGTTCTTTTTACTTTGCTTTCAATTTTCCATTACAATTAGGTTGAGTTTAATTATTTCAGTAGTTCAAGTTCAGTTGTAGTTAGATTTAGTTTTGGTCACTTTCCTGTAGCTGTAGATTAGTTTCAATTACGTTTCAGCCTTTCTTTATAATGCAATAGAAATAGTTTATTTCCTTAGATAGTGATTAGTATAAATGGCTTTTTGTTATTTCAACTTCAAACAGTTCATTTGTTGCTTTTATTGCACTGTAGGTTCATATGCATAAACCAGGTGGTGTTAGAATAATTTAGTCTATTAATTTTTCATAGTTTATATCATTTTCTGTCATCCGGACTGTGATATGGAGTTTAATATTTTCTATATTGTTTTTATGCTTGTTTAGAGTTCAATTTCTTAGATTTTCGAATTGTAATATTTATTTTAATTGATCAGCATTGATATATATAATTAGGACCTTGTTCTGAACCACATAGAGTTGCAATTAAGTTTCATATTCATTCTTAGTTTTCATTCATTTGCTTAACTTCGCTTTAAGTTTGATTTTCAAATAATGTTTCTTTCATCTATGATTTCTTAACTTGTTATTGTTCTAGAACCTGCCAATTCCATTCTTAGATTAGTCTACTTAATTCTTATTAAGATTAACTATGGATTAATTTCATTCTCCAAAGCACATTAGTTTTTCAGAGTTTAATCACAATTTTAGCTCAAGCATAGGATTTGCTCTTTTCATTCACATGGTTAATGAAGATGTTTATAGGATAGGATTTGATTCAGAAATAAAATATCTTTATCAAGTTTTCTACTTGCTTCTAGATCAAACTCATTTCCAATTAAATATCTTTCTCAAGTTTTCTACTTGCTTCTAGATTACTTTGCTTCCAACTCATTTGTTTATGGATAAAGAATAGATTACAATGTTTAAAGTTAGTTGTAATTGGACACTCTTTAGCTTGCATCTCTTTCTAGAAGTTCAACTGGATTTAATTATGTTTTGTTTCCTTGTCACATTTGAAAGTCATTTCGATACATTCTCTCCCGTTCCTATTACCTTCGATACATTTCCTCGGAATCCTCAAGGAGAATGGAATTAGGTAGTTTAGCTTAGTTTTGAGTATTTGTTGAATGCATGAATAGTTTAACTATTGAATTTATTAAGTAGTTTGTAATTTTGCTTTAAGATAATATAGTTTCTTGTTCCCTAGTTAGTTGTCCATTGAATCATTTCATAGAAGGTTTCCAAACTCATTCACAGTTATTACTTTCTAATTCCTAGATTAGAGTGTGAATCATTAATTAGTAGTTTCCATTTCCATAAGAATAGTTTTGCTTTTGATCAAGTCTTGTTTGTTGTTGTTTTCTTTATCTTTTCGGTTATTGTTCATATAGTAGAGTAGTATAGATTGATACTATTCTGATCTATTGGTTTAGTTAGGTTTAATCAGTTTAGTAGTTGTATTTTTGAAGTTTCACTCGGTTTTTCATTTTTAAAGATCTTTTCGATATTTTCATTATTAAACATTTCTAAGGTCGTCCAAGCCGATGTCTTAGGTACCATTCTACCTCAGCATATATTGTGCCACAACTCTAAGATTACCAACCCTGGTCGTTAATTAAATATTTGGTGATTCCTTAAGACAATAAATACACCCAACATTTTGGCATCGTTGTCGGGGAGTTGTAGATAGGTAGAATTCAGTTGTAGATAGGTAGAATTCAGTTAGTGGTAGGTAGAATTTTCCTTTCAAAAATTAGAGATAGGCTGGTGGTGGGTGAGCGGTAAGACGAGAGGTAAGAACTTACGCATCTGTTATAACAGGAATCCCCAAAACCCAACAATAGTAGTAACGCAATTAGAATTTATTTCATTTTTAGCTTTGTTTTCATGAATACGTCTAGAGACTCAAAAGGTAGATACATTAAAACTAGCCTTCCTACTAAGATCCCTACTAACCTATACAGCGAGCGTGCCACCCCAACTACTAACTTAGCAGAAAGGTATCGGAAAACACCTAAAGGGGATAGTCCTACTTGGAAAGATATGGAAATCCTTTCTAGAAACCATTCAGGAGGAAACATAGAGACATTAGAGAAGTCTGTTCATAAAGATATTCCACTAAAAGAACCTCAAGCTCATATTGAGACTGAACTTAGACAAGAGGAAACTCAAAGAGATAAAACATCAGAACCTCTCAACCCTCCATTAGTTGAAAAACCCAAAGACACTACTTTTTCAATAGTAGGTGGTCCAAACCTAGTAGACTTTGTTGATCCTGCACAAGTAGACGCTCTTTTTGAAAATATTGTGAACATAGTTGTCTCACAGATTGAAACAACAACTGTAGGACCTTCAAAACCAGGCTCCCACATAGTTGGTAATTCTCCTCCTAAAAAGATGAATACTCTCCCTGAAACAGAGCATTGGGACATCCCATATTCACCAAGAAAGGATCCACCTAGGTACACTCTCTTTGGAAATCAAGTCTTCATGGAGGATGAAAATGAATATCATGTCCGACAAGATGAAGAAGAGGAAGAGGTTAGAATTGAGAGCACTTTTGGGTTCCCCATCTTAGATACTGCACAAGATGTAACCATGAAAAATATCCCTCCCTCCTCACTACCAAACGTTTATGGGAAGAGTAGTGAGGATTCAGATACATTCTTATTCGAATTTGACATTTTGTGTAGGATCTATAACTACCTAAAAGATGGCCAAAAGATAAAACTTTTTCCTGCCACATTAAAAGATTCTTCTCTTCGATGGTTCATGGGGTTAGGAGAATCTAGTATTAGAACTTGGGAAGACCTGAAGACTGCATTTCTACGGAAATATTTGGATTACTGTAAACCTAAGGACTCTCATAATGACATTTTTAAAATACAACAACTTGAAGATGAGAGCCTAGAAGACTATCTCGAAAGATTTATTTATCTATTGCATAAATCCAAATATAATGATCTTTGAGAAGATGCAGTAAGAACACTCTTCCTCAAGGGAATCTCAGAAGAATTCTTAGAAAACCTTAATCGCATGGCAGCATGAGACATTTCTCATAAGCCTTTTTCATAAATCTATGCACTATGTAGGAATTACTCTAGGAGTAGAGGGGAGAGTGGAAGACACTTTCGAGAATCTTATACTAGGAGCCTAAAAGGAAATACATCCAATCCTGGTGGAGTTATAAGGGTAGAATTGGGAAACCTACTAGAAAATTTCAAAACAGATATCTTAGGAGCCATGGGTTCCCAATTAGACGCATTACAAGCTAAAAAGAAACAGGATGAAGATCATGCAGCAATGAGTGTTTTTTGTCCTAGGTGTAGAACTAAACATCCCCAACGGGAATGCCCATTGAATAATGTTCAATATGTCACCTTTGTACAGAAGAACATCCAACTAATAATTGTCCATCATTGCCTGGGTTGCAAGCTATATATAAGAGTGGGAATTTTGCTGAAACATCTAGGAGGCCTTGACTACCTAGAGATAAATCATCATTACATGATCCATCATCACAATTTCCACCCTATTACCATCCTTATCAACCTCCTCAACAATGGAACACTTCAGGTTTGAAACATTGGCCACCTCAGTACCCTCCTCGGAATGCTCAACAACAACAATGACCACATGGATGGAGAGGACAAGCTTATGCTCAACCACCTCCTTCTATTTCTAACTATCCTTACCCACCTAATATCCAACAACTCTTGCCTGGATTTGTACCTTGTTCACTACCCCCTATCACAAATCAACCTCACCATTTCCAGAATATGAATTCCCCAAGACCCACAATATTACCTGCACAATCGATACCAAATCCTAACAACAAGCCAACTCAAGCTCTTAACAACATTGGGCTGCTACCTCTTCCATCATATGCCATTTTGACCACACCAGTACATGAGATTCAACTGCAGTCTGGAAGAGTTTTGCAATATCAACCCAAATCATCAGTTGTTATCCGAGAAGAGAATGAAGAAGAAGACATACATAATGAAATTTTGAATGATGCCATTCTTGAAGATGTGGTTATTCCTAAGGCTTCAACACACAACCATCCTCGTAAAGAAGTAATTACAGGAGAAAAAGAACCCCCATATCTGAAGCGTCTAGTAATAGAAAAACCTGTAACTTATCCAGAGTATGATATCATTAATCAATTGAAAAATATTTGTATCAAGATCCCTTTGTTACAAGCCATTAAAGATATACCAATCTATAGTAAAGCGATAAAGAAAATCTATATTAAAAGACTAGGTAAAAAGATAAAATACCCTCTGACAATTCATGTCATAGGTGAAATGTCAGATTACATAGAAAACCAACCTAGAATTCCAAAATATACAAATCACGGAAATCCTGTGGTAACTGTTATCATCAATAACACTTCCATAGGAAACACACTTATTGATCTAGGAGCTGCTATTAACCTGATGACTACCATAGTTTTAGAAACTCTCCAATTGGGACAGTTCCTTCTCCCTACCCCAACAATGCTAGAATTAACAGATCGCACTATGGTGCATCCTACTAGGATCTTAGATGATATCATTGTATCAGTGGCTTCATGGGAATATCTCGTGGACTTTATGGTCATAGAATCAAAAGATCCTTCCAAATGGCACCCCATTATTCTGGGAAGGCCTTGGTTAGCCACTGCTAATGCATTTATAGGATGTAGGGATGGAGAGATGATCATCTCTGATGGATTGTCTACAAGAAAACTCGTTTTATACCCACTAGCAAAAACAGTAACTGAAAACCTGTTTTGGCTAGATTGTCCTTTTGGGGATGAGAACTTGGAAGAAATTTTCCTTGTAAGTGATTTCTACTGGGCACTTCAAGAACAAAATACTGAGAATGTGTTGAACCAATTTATCTCTTCCACAACATGTATAGACTTTTCTCAGTCTTTTTCCCAACTTGACCAAATCTTTGGAGATGAATTCCAAGAAAACACGAGCCTCTCAACATTTACGAATACTCCTTATGTCTTCACAATCGAAGAACATATAGCATCCTATACCAGACCTTGTGAGGTTAGTCCTGAAAATTTTCTACATATAAATGCAGGTTTAGATGAGAGTTAAGAAAAACAATTTCGAAAAGTTCTCAAAAGTCAAACGAGAGCATTTGCATGGGAATACACCGATATGAAAGGTATACACCCAGATACTTGTATTCACCACATTTACACAGAATCAAACATACCTCCTGTCAGACAACCTGAGAGAAGAATGAATCCATCCCTAAAGGATATAGTTAAAGATGAATTACAAAAAATCCTTAATGCTGTTTTCATCTACCCAATTTCTAATAGTAAATGGGTGTCTCCTCTAGTGGTAGTTCCAAAGAAAGTTACAGGGAAATGTCGTATCTGTGTTGAATTTCAAGAATTGAACAAGGCCACTCTTAAGGACTACTTCCCTTTACCTTTCATTGACCAGGTGTTAGATACCTTGTCAGGGAAACAATACTTCTCCTTCCTTGATGGGTATAGTGGATACAACCAAATATTAATAGCACTTGAGGATCAAGACAAGACAACCTTTAATACTTGTTCTTGGGGGACATATGCCTATAGAGTGTTGCCATTTGGCCTATGTAATGCACTTGCCACCTTCCAACGTGCAACACTAGGAATTTTTTCCGACCTTATACATGACTATGTAGAAGTTTATATGGATGATTTTATAGTTTATGGCAATGCCTTCCAAGAAGCCCTTGATAACCTTGAAACAATTCTTATTTGGTGCGAAGAGACGAACTTAGCCCTTAGTCATGAAAAATGTAATATTTTACTAACCGAGGGCATAGTTTTGGGACATCATGTCTTTCTTCAAGGTATCAAGGTGGATCCTGCCAAGATAGAAATAATTGTTAACCTTCCTCCTCCAAAAACTCCGAATGAGGTAAGAAGCTTTCTTGGCCATGCAGGCTATTATAGACATTTTATTGAAAACTTCACTAAGATAGCTACACCTATGTTTAAATTACTCATGAAATATATAGAATTTAAATGGACTGAACCTTGTCAACATGCCTTTGAAACTTTGAAGGAAAAGCTATCAGTGGAACCAATACTTAGGGGGGCCAATTGGGCCCTTCCCTTCTATATATCCATTGATGCTTTCGACATAGCTATAGGAGCAGTCTTAGGTCAAAAAGAGGGACAAACATCACATGCCATCTATTTTTCTAGTAAAAAATTGACTCCTGCAGAATCGAAATAGATTATTACTGAAAAAGAGTTTCTGGCAGTAGTCTATGCCATCAACAAGTTTCGTCATTCTATCACAGGATATGAAGTTTCTGTACACACAGAACACTCCGCCATTAGATTTTTAATGAATAAACCAATCACCAATGGCAGGGTGACTCGGTGGATTCTTTTGTTACAAGAATTTAACATCATTGTTGTTGATCGTCCAAGTCGAGAGAATGTGGTAGCATATTTTCTCTCTCGAATTCAAATTGGCGATAGTGCCAGTCCCGTCGATGATAACTTTTAGGCTGAACATTTGTTCGCTGTGTCTGTTCGAACCCCTTGGTTTGCAGACATAGCCAATTATTTAGCAATTGGAAAGCTACCAAACCATCTCTTCCCACCCGAGAAACGTAGGATTATAGTTCAAATTTCTAATTATTCTTGGGTGGACAATGATCTTTTCCGTACTGGTCCTGATCTTATTATTAGACGATGTGTCCAAGAGGATGAGATGGCAGAGATCCTTCATGCATGTCATGGCGGACCTTGCGTGGGGCATTTTTCTGACAAGAGAACATCATACAAAGTGTTTCACTCTGAGTATTATTGGCCAAGCATTTTTAAAGATGCTTCCAAGTATGTCAAGGGATGTGACAGTTTCCAAAGAATGGGTAGACCTACACCATCCAATGAGATGCCTTTACATCCCCAAGTGATGATTGAGCCTTTTGAAAAATGGGCTTTAGATTTCATTGGACCAATTTCCCCTATGTCTCGCAAGAAGAAGTACATCCTAGTCTGTACAGACTATGTCACCAAGTGGGTGGAAGCTAAAGCCTTATTCCAAGCCACAAAAAATCTGTTGTAGAGTTTATATATGAAGAAATATTTACTCGATTTGGTGTACCTAGGGAAATTGTAACTGATCAAGGATCTCAGTTCACCTCCAAGTTGATGAAAGAGATTACTGAAAAATATGGTATTAGAAATTGTAAATCTTCACCATATCACCCACAAGCCAATGGCCAGGTAGAGTCTACCAACAAAGTATTAGAAGCCATCCTGACTAAGACTATCCAGTTACACCACAAAGACTGGGAAGATAGGATTCCAGAGTCCTTGTGGGCTTATAGAATAACTTGGAGGAATACCACTAGCCACACACATTACGAACTTGTTTATGGTAAGCAAGTTCTTCTACCCATTGAATTTCAAGTCAAAACCTTTCGTATGGCTACACAATTAGGGATGGATCTGGAAGAATCACAGAGACAATGGATCTTATAGATAAATGAATTAGATGAGATTAGGAAAGATGCCATTCAATGCACAATTCTAATACAAAACCAACACAAAAAGTGGCATGATAAATATGTTAAGCAAAAACAATTCAAAACTGAAGATTGGGCATTACTTTTTGATTCAAGGTACAAAAACTTTAAAGGTAAAGTAACTACTCGTTGGATGGGTCCATATGAAATTGTTACAGCTTTTGATAATGGATCTATTGAGATTAAGACAATTGATGATTCACAAATTTCCTTTGTTGTAAATGGACATAGACTTAGGCTTTATCATCAACCAATAGATAAACAAGATTTTGTGCAGAATGCCTTACAACAGAAAAAGATGGAGCTAGTAGAAGAGGAAGGCATTCCTCCTTCTCCTGGTTCCTGAATTATTTTGGGTTATCTTCATTTGTATATATGTAAATATTTTTTTGTTTTTTTCTAGTAAATAAGAGTCATTTCTAACAGCTGATTGCATTTATACAATAAATTCATTCTTATGATCAGCTTATGGAATTTTGTCAATTAAAACAGGAAGACTCTTTTCTTTTCCATAATTTTGATAAATTTCATATGAATTTTCTGTGTACATATGTTTTTGTTTTGAATAAATTTGAATCATCTAACAAGTGGTTTTGTAGTTTGATTACAAGAACCTTATCTTTATAATCAGCTCATGACATATTATATGAAAAAGGGAAGTGCTCTTTAAAAAAAAACTCATAATGCATCTTAACTCCTCTTTTGATTATTGTTGAAAATTGAAAATTTATAGTGAAAAGTTAAAAGTGTTCTTTATATAATTGCTAACCACTTTCTTCAATGATTCTTTTTAATTAATTTCATTTTTGTGCTTCTGTATATGGTATTTGATTCAAACATGTACATTCTTGATTTATCATTAGAACAGTTGCTTAAGACGTACTTTAATCATCATGATTTTCAAGGTTCTATATTACACCTTTGGACTACTAGTTCATCTTAGACTCATTATCAAAATTTGTCTCTTAAGCATTTCTTAACAGGTAGCCCAAGAGTAAGTGATATTGTCTACTTGTGGGGAACATTAATGATCTTTTACAAAGAAGATAGACTAAGAGGTCAAGGAACAGCTTTAGGTTATTCTCTTTTGACATCATCTATAATCCAGGCTATTATCAATAAAGTTACTCATAAGGTTCGCTCTAAAATTTTGAGTTATGTGTTTAGCAATATTAGCACACTCTAGTACCAACCAAATTCCTCATACTAAAATCATTATACAAAGCAAACCCATCGGGGTATTGAACGGGCTCGCTAGAAGCGGGTCCATGCTAAGTAAAATCTTAAAACAAGGAAGCTTGGTAAATGCAAGTAAACCCATCAGGGTACTGAACAGGCTCGCTGGTAGTGAGGCTATGCTTTCATGGTACCAAGATAAACCTATCGGGGTACTGAACAGGCCTACTGGCAGCGGGGAAATATCGGGTAAAAGAGATATGGTTAATGCATTTCTATGCACATGGCTCATCTAAAAAAACCTGAGTATACAAATATATGATTAGGCCAATTATTTATACTGTCATTAGAGAATGGTTGTAAGTTGGACTTGGACCCTGTCATCTAATTCAAACAATACCTAGGATATGATTATCCTAGAAATGGGACCCATAACCATAGAAATCTCACGAACTCTAGGGTGAACTTTATCTATATTCTTTGGATAACAAGAGATCTTTCACAATGAGTCATGGATGATTGGTTTTCCTATGGCATTTTTTGCATCAATTGTACTATCATCATTCACATGGTCTTCCTAAGCACTGTTATTTTTGAGGAATGTGCATATATGAATCATCTCCATTATTGGCTAGTATTTCTTTTTCTTACAAAATAATAACAACATTTTAGAGCTATTGACTAAACTATTAATTGAAAATATTTGAATACTAATCAGTTTTCTCTTATGGCTTCAGCACACGCCATATTTTTGGTTTGGGGGAGGTTCAGAACTGTCTTTACTTTCTGATTATTTATAAAAAGTTCATTTATCTCTGACAAAATGATAGGTGTTTTTAGGATAATGCAAGTAGCAGAAGATTGTTCTAATCCATGATAAATAAAGAAGAGCACGACTGAAGTTTTAGAAAAGAGGGCTTACATCATCCTTTTTGTGTGCTGACATCCCCAGAAAAATTCTCTGCATAATTAGCAACATTCAGATCCAGCAAAGCACATTTTGTACAAAAGGTCCGTATGAAGGATCAAATGAAGGGTCGAATGACGATCCGAATGAAGTGACAAATGAGGTGAATGAATGACGATCTAAATGAAGTGTCGGATGAAACCATAGCTTATAATAGCGTGATTAAGTGTGTTAAGGTATCTAATTTTTGAATTATGTTGGTAAAATATAATTGATTAACCATACCATGGATCAATCAAATGTCATTTATGCACTCGATCTCATTCCTTTACTCATCTCGACTTCATCAAATGAATCAATTAATCATGCATTATTGCAATTTTCAGAATCATTATATGGATATCATATGATTTTTACCTTTCATTAAGTTATATGCATGCGATCTGTCATTGTATTAGTTAAAATTTATCATGATCTTTTATGTCACATATGCTTATAATCTCATGATGAAAATTACATTCAACCTGTCAAAAGTTTACTTTGGACATGGTTGAATATATCATAACCATACGAATTCACCAACGCATGCATTTTTATGATGGCACACGATTCAATATTTTTGCATGATAGTGTGATCATTCAAACGTGCTAAATCTCTTCCCACGATCATTCAACCATTCGAATGGATCACATTTTAAAACAACGTCTGCGTGAATTTTGATTCATTCTGCTTGCCCTCATATTTCCTGAGTCTATCAAGTCATGTCTCTTGCAATTTATTGTCTCCCCTGTACCTCCTACATCCATCCACCTCTGTCTAACAATGTCGATCCGCTATGAGCCTGGTAGCTACCAATATTTGCTTCGTATCCCCGAATTCAAAGCGTGCCGTGACATGTTTCTTCAAGCGGGCTGGGGTCCGTTGCTTCACCTTCTCGAGGACTATGATGATGAGATATCACTACTATTCGCCAGGGGATTCGATGGAAAATTGGCTAAGGTTGGCCATCTTACCTTTCCTGTAACAGAGAAGTCTAATTCTTTGGCCACGAAGCTTCCACGAGAGGGTGCCCATTGGAACAAGCATCTCTTCCTCCCATAGAAAACTCATGAATTTTCTCTCAAAGACGAATATCAACATGTTGCAGGAACAAAAGGATTCCACCGGGAATGGATTAAGCCAGAATACCTCGAGCCCTTGACCGTTATCATTCGGTTGATCACCTATGAAGGTAAGTTTACTGTCTTCAAAGTCTGCCACTTCCGATTATTAGCTCACTTTTTTAATAATCAAGCCCTAAATTTTCCATTCTATTTCCTAAAGAGCCTGGAGAAAATGTCGAGTCAGGTGAGGAAAACTGTAGTTAACCCCATTGGCAGTTTATACCACCATTCTCTCATAAAAATCCCAATTATCCACTAGTTGAAGGAAAAGGGGAAAACATGGGATAGCTTTGTGTTTGAAATACTAAATCCCCATTTAGTCAAGAAGCCCCTTGTCAAAGCCTATACCTCTCGCAAGTGTCACTGATTTCAAAATCGTGCTAATGAGCTCGTTCAAACCTCTACCCAAGTAAAAAGGGACACCAAATCTATACAATTTGATGAGGGTATCTAAGGAGAAATGCACCTTGTCCAATCATCCTCCTCTCCTAAGCTTGTCCATGAGGACATGACCACGAAACCCCCACTCTTTTCACCAATACCCACAAAATCAAGAAGGGAAAACCGTGACCAGTCTGTCGATCAGACCATCGTCTAGTCTATTGTTCAGCCTGTCATTCAGTCGGTGCGTGCAGATAGTCCTGATGACCAGATGGGTGATCATGTCCTTGAATCACCCCTTCTTGCGTTAGCCAATGTCTCTGCCAGTTTGCTTGAAGCCCCTGCCTTTGAATCTGCGTTTGCACACCTTGAAGATAAGGCTCTTGAAGAACACATTACATCTGATGATCCCGAAACTTCTTTAAAGGGATTGATCCCTGACAAATATCTTGAGACTTTTATAGAGCCATCTACTCCACTCCATCAGATCGTGGATAGATTTACCAAAGATATAGCATAGTTAAAAAGCCAGAATGCGAAGTACGTTGAGATAATCTCTGATCTTCGTCAAGAGAACAAGGAACTGCGTTTACAAGTGAAGAGTGTGGAAGACTTGAACAGAGCCATAACATCTTCTCATGATTCTCTCCAGATGAGGCATGATACCTTGAGAACTCAAGCCAGGAGGTTCAAGCCTAAACCTACTTCCTCTTCTAAGTCGAAGGCAGCTGCTACCGCAACTTAGCCTTCTTGCTGACTTCCTCTCTATTTTTCTCAGTGGGACCTGGCATATCTCCGGTTTGGGGGAATGTTGATGTCCATTTTGTCATCATTTTTGGCCATTAAAACATGCTCTGTTGATGTTATTTTCATTATTTTTGATATGATAATTCATACTTCTCACCATTTAGGCCGTCAATCAACCCAGGTATGAACTAATGTGAATATCACACCAATCTTGATTAATTATCATCATATTATGGTTTATTGACATTAATTTAACGTTTCTTGACCTGATTGGCATATAGACTTCGTTCTGTAGGCTACGGGTTTCAAATGGACCTTCATTCAGACGTGTGTTGATGCTTAAGACAACCAGTCGCATTTGGACCACCGCTCATCCCTTCGTTCACACCATTGGATTCGTTGGTTGGAATATTCTGGGGCATTAAAGACAAAAATGGTGACATGGGTTCGGTTAGCAATGTGTACCTCCTGGTTCGTGAGCATTCATTCTAGAGGATCCACACTCTTGTCCGCCCAACTTGACAACACATCCTCTACCCACGTTGAAGGAAACCAACGCACAGCTACTCGCGTCAAGGAGAACCAACACTCATGGAATCAGGAAAACGGCCTATGTGTTGTGTTGATCCATTTATGTAGCCATTAAGACCTCCTATTTTTAGAGAGGTTGACCACTGAAAGGGTCGACTTTCTCCCTTATTGTAAAAATTATATAAAGATGCCTCTGGTGGAGAAACGCATGAGATAATAGAAGTTAGTAGCAGTAGTTGGAGAAATACGTAGAGCTAGAGAATGGCTTTGTAACCTTTGATTCAGTGATTAGAAGTTTATGATTCAGTTGTTGATGTTCTGTTGGTGATTAATTTGAGTTAGTTTCAATCCCTGATTGCTGAGAAGGGCCCCTCAACAACTAGAGGTTTTTACTGTGTATATTTTGTTATTTCTTTTATGTAGATAAGTAGTTTTATTCTCATTACATGTATTTAGTTTGGTTTTTCCTGTAGATGTCATTTTTCTATTTTCTGTAAACATATGTCTTGCTGCTAATATAATTTACATTTTCAGAATTTGAAATGACCGGTCATGCATAGTTATTTTTAGTTTGCTTTCAGTTTTCCATTGCAATTAGATAGAGTTTAATTATTTCAGTAGTTCAAGTTCAGTTGTAGTTAGATTTAGTTTTGTTCACTTTCCTGTAGCTATAGATTAGCTTCACTTACGTTTCAGCCTTGCTTTATAATGCAATAGAAATAGTATATTTCCTTAGATAGTGATTAGTATAAATGCGTTCTTGTTATTTCAACTTCAAATAGTTCATTTGCTACTTTTCTTGCACTGTAGGTTCATATGCATAAACCAATTGGCGTTAGAATCATTTAGTCTATTCATTTTTCATAGTTTATATCATTTTCTACCATTTGGACTGTCATTCGGACTGTCTTTTAGACTGTCATCCAGGATGTCATACAGACTTTAATATTTTCTGTATTTTTGTTATGCTTGTTTAGAGTTCAATTTCTTATATTTTTGAATTGTAATATTTCTTGTAATTGAACAACATTTATATATGTAATTAGGACCTTGTTCTGAACCACATAGAGTTCCAATTAAGTTTCATATTCATTCTTAGTTTTCGTTCATTTCCTTAACTTTGCTTTAAGTTTGCTTTTCAAATTATGTTTCTTTCATCTCGGATTTCTTAACTTGTTACTGTTCTAGAACATGTCAATTCCATTCTTAGATTAGTCTACTTAATTCTTATTAAGATTAACTGTGGATTAATTTCATTCTTCAAAGCACATTAGTTTTTCAGAGTTTAATCATAATTTTATCTCAAGCATAGGATTTGCTCTTTTCATTCACGTGGTTAATGAAGATGTTTATAAGATAGGATTTGATTTAGAAATAAAATATCTTTATCAAGTTTTCTACTTGCTTCTAGATTACTTTCCTTCCAAGTCATTTTTTTATGGATAAAGAATAGATTACAATGTTTAAAGTTAGTTGTAATTGGACACTCTTTAGCTTGCATCTCTTTGTAGATGTTAAACTGGATTTACTTCTGTTTTGTTTCCTTGTCACATTTGAAATTCATTTCGATACATTCTCTCCCATTCCTATTACATTTGATACATTTCCTTAGAATCCTCAAGGAGAATGGAATTAGGTAGTTTAGCTTAGTTTTGAGTATTTGTTGAATGCATGAATAGTTTAACTATTGAATTTATTAAGTAGTTTGTAATTTTGCTTTAAGATAATATAGTTTCTTGTTCCCTAGTTAGTTGTCCATTGAATCATTTCAGAGAAGGTTTCCAAACTCATTCACAGTTATTACTTTCTAATTCCTAGATTAGAGTGTGAATCATTAATCAGTAGTTTCCATTTCCATAAGAATAGTTTTGCTTTTGATCAAGTCTTGATTGTTGTTGTTTTTTTATCTTTCTAGTTATTGTTCATATAGTAGAGTAGTATAGATTGATACTATTCTAATATATTGGTTTAGTTAGGTTTAATTAGTTTAGTAGTCGTATTTTTGAAGTTTGACTCAGTTCTTCATTTTGAAAGATCTTTTCGATATTTTCATTACTAAACATTTCCAAGGTCGGTCGAGCCAATGTCTTAGGTACCATTCTACCTAAGCATACACTGTGCCACAACTCTAAGATTACCAACCCTGGTCGATAATTAAATATTTGGTGATTCCTTAAGACAGTAAATACACCCAACAGAAGAACCTTAATCTGATTGTATCCTGAAAATCCATCCATCATGGACATCCTTGCTGCCCCTACAACCTTCTGCAAAATGTGGTCCATTTTTGGCCAAGGGGTAGTTATCCTTTAGGGACACCTTGTTGATATTTATAAAGTCAATACATAGTCTGATTTCACCATTCTTTTTCCTTACTGGGACTATGTTATCCACCCACTATGAAAATATCAAAGAGACTATGATTTTGTATTCATACAACATTTTTACCTCTTTTTCTATCAGTGGGAGCAACATAGGACTCATCCTTCTCAGCTTATGCCTGAATGGCTTCTCCCTGTCTTGACTGGTATGGTATGTTGGATGACAGATGTGTCATATTCTTTTAGATCTTCATATCACCATGCGAAGACATCAGAGAACTTTCTCATCAAATCCATATAGTCCTTTTCGCTACCTGGGGCTAGAGACTTTGACAGCCTGATGATTTTGGGTTCTTCATTGCTCCCAATGTTACAGTATTCTACTTTCTTTGGGTTTGGAGCCACCTTGTGATCTTTGGCCACATCATTTTCATCAAACAGTATTTCCAGTGGGAACCCTTTGGGTATGTAATTTCTCTTCAGTGGCAGAATCTCTTTTCCTCCCAAAGTGGTTTCGAGCTCTTGTGGATCAGGTTCCCATTCTTCCCCCTCATAGTCCTCTTGATCAATTTGAACATTGGAAAACTCTCTAGTCATCTCTAGAAATTCTTTATCTGTTGGTCATCTTCAAATATCATCAAGTGCTTAGTATTGTCTAGGACAGAGGGCCTATGCCTTACCTTAATCATGTGAGTTCTGGCAGGGTAAGTGGGGAGATGAAATCTACTAGCAGAACTGGCTAGGGTGTCTGCCACTGTATTCTGCTCTCTGGGAATGAAAAAGATATCCTTCTGTGTGAAGAAATTGTCAAAAATGTCCCACGCAACATTCCTATAACCTTTCATCCTGGGATACTTAACTTCATAGTTTCCTTTTACTTGCTAGATTATTAACTCTGCATCTCCATAGATTTTGATCTTCCTAGCCCTCAGGCCTTTGAGTACATTCAAGCCCAATAAAATATCTTCATATTCAATGGCATTATTCGAGCAGTCAAACATTAGTTTGAAAGTATGAAACCTGGCACATGCATTTCTTTCATCTGGAGGGATGATCCATACCCATGCTCCATCTCCTTCTTTGTTCACAGCCCATCAAACCTCATGATCCAGTGATCTTCTTTTTGGAGGGTGGAAATGGCCTCTGTTCCCAACTCTGATCTCTCATTACTTCCCTCTTCTACCTGCTGCCCATCATTCTTTGTGTTAGCTAAGCCTTCAAGGAATTGTAACCTATTTTCATCGTTGGCTTGACCACTTGGTTCAAGTAGCTTGGCATCTTTCACATCTTTTCCTTCTAAACTTGTATCATAGCAGAGAATTGAGGAACATACGTCTATGTCTAGGGAAAATATGGGGTGGTTCTCAGGCCTGTCGTTGTCGCTCACCACGTATGACAACATATGCTCCCTGTAAAGTCTTCTGCTTCCGCTAAAGATCAGGATGGTGGCATAAGACATGTCCATTTGCATGGTTCCCTTCAACTTTGCAGTCCATGATCTGGACAACAACATCCCAAACCTAGGTGGGATATCAGCCACTACCACATCCATGATCATATTCTTCTGAGTTATCTGAGTCAACGAGACCACCATGTCTTTAATCATCCCTACACATGGAACTCTTTTGGAATCAAAGGAGAACAAATCTTTATAAGGTCTGGTTATTTCTAACCCAAGATTCTCCACTACTGAACTGGGCATAAGGTTATGAGAGGATCCTGAATCAAACATGGCATTATGCAAGATATGGTCATGTATGTTGAGACTTATATAGAAAGGAGGGACATCAATTTCTGAGGCATTTCCTACATGGGGGGAAAACAGGAGGCTGGGATTTTCATCTTGCAGATTGAGAGTATCAGGCTGCTTTTCTTCTCCACCATTCACTACCTTCACGATCTGGTATTTATACTCTGAGTTTTTAACCAGTTCATTCAAGGGGATGGAGATATTAATCTTAGATATTTCATTCTCCAAACTAAAAGTAGTATGGATATTTTCTCCTATATTTGTGTTACCTTCACATCTCCTTTCTGGAATTTTCTTTGGAGGTTCTGCCTCCTTCCCAAGAGTCTCCTTAGAGATTGCAGCCTTTGGGTCCTTTCTACCAGGGATTTCTTTTCTTGGTGGTTGAGAAGAGGATGGATTAGCAGCAGCCTTTCCTCGGTCTATTTTTACTTTTATACTCCTTAAATTATGTTGCCTCTCGAATTCACAGATGGCATTGTGGAGCCCTCTTTGGTATTGGTCAAATTTTTATTCACTAGGGGCATCATCTGATTGCAGGGAAGACCAGTCATGTTCATCTTTAGTCAAATAGAACTAGGGTTGGATCTGATCAAACAGATGGATTTGGTCCTTAGCCTATCTATCCTCTTCTTCTTCATCCATGAAATTCTTAGCAAAAGGTGGTCTGATTGGGTGATTGTCAGGGTTTCTTGTCTCTCTAGGTCTTCCTTGTGGGGTAGGGGGTCTTCTAAGATTGTTATTTCGAGCTTGAGGGTATGGGTTTTCTCTGGAAGGAGGCATGTTATCAAGGTAGATCCTATCCACCAGTCTCTCCATAGTTCTCATCATCTGCTCAAATTTTGCATGCATGGACTGGGATGTGGAAGGCTGCACTGTTTCATTGCTTCTCTTTCTCTTAGCTTCAATCAAGTGTTTCATTTTTCCAGAGGCCATTAGATTGGATTCTACTTCTAGGGAATATTTAAGCATATTAGCGAGGGTGGGAGATCTCCTTTCTCTCAGTAGGAGATCAAAGTCATTATCAAAACAGTTGGAAAAATCAAGCTTGGCTACTCCAACAGGGGGTTTTATGTCCACAGGGATAGAATTGTACATCCTCATGAACCTGGCTGAGAATTCTTGGACAATCTCCATATTGGTTTTCTTTATATGTTCATACTGAGTGAGAATCTAGAGAGGGTTTTGCTTATCGTGCCATCTGGCTACGAAAGCTTCTTCAAACATTTCATAGGTAGTTATTCCTCTATTGGGGAGGGATTTAAACCATTTCTTCACTTATCCTGCTAAACTTTGGGAAAACAACCTCATATTAACATCATCTTCATCTACCTCTTCTAGGTCTTTGAAGGCATTGAACTGGTGTACATGCTACTATGCAGAGACCCTTCCCTCTCCATCAAATCTCATGAGGAATTGGGCATATCCCATAGGTAAGTCATCAGGATTTGATGGGAGGTCCAGAGGAGCATATCTAGCAGCCATAGCTCTTAGGTCTTGTTTGGGAGTAGAGGGAGTTTTAGGAGCAGCAAGAGTGGTACTCAGGGATTGGGTATTTTGGCCAACAGATTTAGCGAAGGGAGGCGGGTCACTAGTCTCTTCCCAAGCTTGAAAATTTTCCCACAAAGCACTCAGGAAATGGGTCTAGAACTTTCTTTCGTCAAATAGGGTTTCCCTTACATCAGTTTTAGACCTAGGTCTATATGGGGAAGACTTGGTCCATAAACTTCGGGGGATGATTTTTGGAACATATCCCTCTTTCTTAGGAAAATAAAAGGATCTAGTTAATAGAGAAATACCTAATGGGATTCTCTTTTCTTTCTTGATGACCTTTTCTGGGTCTAAAGTGACTTTTGGTAGCTTAGGATCCAGACGACTTCTGGTAGGTATTCTTTTGGGATCCAACCTTGCATCTAGGGGTTCTTTGATTCAAAAGATGGCCTCGCCACATGAATAATGCAGGATCCTCTTAGCTTCTGACTATTGTTCACCCTTAGTAATGAGCTCTGATCTGATACAAATTTTTTGAAGTAGGCTCGATTTCCAGTGGAATCGCCAGAATGTAAATTGGATTCACTAGGGAAAATGATACAACCTTGGCATATAAAACTCTTTGTTCACCCTCAGAGGTCTGATTTTATACCTTGAAAACCAGATATTCTCCCCAGCGAAGTCGCCAGAATGTTATCACCCAATATTTTCCTACGTTGTGGCAGGAAAGACCATGGGGTAAATATTGCAAACCAATCTTTAGTGGATGGAAACTAGCCTTTCCAACCATAGGGAGGGATCTCCCTTTTGGGCTTCCAGCAACAGGAGGCAGCTTGAAAACAGCTAGGATATCGGTCAAAGTGGTGGCTAGACATTCAAACAATGAATTAAAAGGGTTTTTGGTTGGTTGGAGTTATGAACAGGAGGACAGTTGGGCATGGAGTCAACTTCGGTGGGTTACTGTCATCAATGGCAGGTTTGGTACACAATTTGCAGGAGAAGGAGGAAAGGTAGACATGGTTCTTTCACGACAAAGTGATCAGCAAATGAAGGTAGAAGAAGGAGACAAGTTCGACCACAAGGCTAGAGCATTTAAGAATGAATTCTAACCTACAAGTTCAAGAGGAAAATGGTGGAATACCTAGTCATATGCATCTGGAGCATGTGGGCATGAATTCCAGACCATGTAATCTTGATCTTTATGTACTACATGTTAAATTTTGAGTATTAAATTACAATACTATAGGATCTTTGCTGAGAGAATAACATCTACAGTATATCAATGCATGACAATCATAATATGACAAGCATCACAAGCATCACAAGAATCAAAAGCATAGAGATAAGAGACACAGAGTTTCCATGGGGAAAACCCTAAGGTGAAAAACCCCACAACTTCCTCAGAGATAGAGAGAGAAATGGCTCAACCAAAATACAACCAAATAACACTGAGATAGTCTCCTAGCAGATGATCCTCCTCCTCCTCACAAGTGCGCCACTTTTCAGAGAGAGAGTTAGTTACTTTTTCGAGTGAGTAAAATAGAGATCTCCTATCTCTATTTATACTCACCTTTTTGCCCAGTGACCTACTGGGGCCGACTTGTCTACTTAGATACATCCACATTATATTATATATTAATTAGGGCCGACCCCATATGGTGGTCTAATAGCCCATCGGCAAGTACACACACTTGCGACACTTGTCAATCCACATGACGACACTTCCTTATAGAGGAATAACACATCTCTTATAAGGGTACAAAAAATATATATATAATACACAGATGAAATACATTCCGAAGTTACATATACATCAACACTCCCTCTTAACTAGGAAGGTATTTCTCGACACAGATCTACTAGACAAGTCTTCTTCTCTGGATCATCGTCATCATCATCGTCACTGCTGCTACTATCTCAACCAATCTCTGACTCTACTCGTCATAGGAAGTTCTACAGAGCCAGTCCTTTTTCATACTGGATGTAGGCCCACCACCTGCAGGTCTTCATCATCACTGGCCATACTGTGGAATCCTCAGGACTTATTACGTGTGTCACAAAACCTCGAAAGAGCATCCCAGGCTGTTACGAGCACACAGCTCTACCTATAGGATCTCCCAGGGCACCGAATTACATGTGACCTCACCACAAAACCTCGCAAGAGCATCCCAGGCTGTTACGAGCACACAGCTCTACCTATAGGATCTCCTAGGGCAACGAATTACATGTGGTCATGGAAAAACCTCACAAGAGCATCCCAGGACTGATTACGGGCACACAGCCCAACCTATCAGATCTCCCAGGGAACCGAATTACATGCCATAGGATAAAACCTCGAAAGAGCATCTGCCAGATATCCCAGGGAACTGAATTACATGCCATAGGCAAAACCTCGAAAGACTATCTGCAGATCTCCCAGGGCACCGAATTACATGTCCTCCTAGAGAAAAACCTCGAAAGAGCATTTTCCAGATGTCCCAGGGCACCGAATTACATGCCATAGGCAAAACCTCGAAAGACCATCTGCAAATCTCCCAGGGCACCGAATTATATGCTCATCTGCACAACCTGATCCACGGCCACAGAGTATCAACCTGATACTCACCATACATCATCCTGATGTATCCATGATCATCCTGATCATCATCACTGCAACGTCCTGCTGCATGTCATCTGGAGCAACATCCTGAAGCTCGTCATCTATGATCATCCTGATCATCACTGCAACATCCTACTGCATGTCATCTAGAGCAACATCCTGAAGCTCGTCATCTATGATTATCCCGATCATCACTGCAACATCCTGCTGCATGTCATCTAGAGCAACATCCTGAAGCTCGTCATCTATGATCATCCTGATCATCATTGCATCTACCTGATACATATCATCATACATGATCCTCCTGATCATCAATGTATCCACTTGATACAAGTACAAATACATGATACATATCACCATACATGATACACTTGATCATACAATGTATCCACCTGATACATATATAGATACATGGTCCAAGCATCCAACATGATGCATACATACATACATAAAATGATCCAACTGATCATACCCAGCATCCACATGATGCGTACATACATACATAAAATGATCCAAATGATCATATCCAGCATCCACATGATGCGTACATACATACATAAAATGATCCAACTGATCATATCCAGCAGAAACCAGAACATCATCCTGATGCTCATCATCCAACGCTTACATCTAGAGCCATGTGAAGGGTTTTTGGTTGGTTGGAGTTATGAACAGGAGGACAGTTGGGCATGGAGTCAACTTCGGTGGGTTACTGTCATCAATGGCAGGTTTGGTACACAGTTTGCAGGAGAAGGAGGAAAGGTAGACATGGTTCTTTCATGACAAAGTGATCAGCAGATGAAGGTAGAAGAAGGAGACAAGTTCGACCACAAGGCTAGAGCATTTAAGAATGAATTCTAACCTACAACTTCAAGAGGAAAATGGTGGAATACCTAGTCATATGCATTTGGAGCATGTGGGCATGAATTCCAGACCATGTAATCTTGATCTTTATGTACTACATGTTAAATTTTGAGTATTAAATTACAATACTATAGGATCTTTGCTGAGAGAATAACATCTACAGTATATCAATGCATGACAAGCATCACAAGCATCACAAGAATCAAAAGCATAGAGACAAGAGACACAGAGTTTTCGTGGGGAAAACCCTAAGGTGAAAAACCCCACAACTTCCTCAGAGATAGAGAGAGCAATGGCTCAACCAAAATACAACCAAATAACACTGAGATAGTCTCCTAGCAGATGATCCTCCTCCTCCTCACAAGTGCGCCACTTTTCAGAGAGAGAGTTAGTTACTTTTCCGAGTGAGTAAAATAGAGATCTCCTATCTCTATTTATACTCACCTTTTTTCCCAGTGACCTACTGGGGCCGACTTGTCTACTTAGATACATCCACATTATATTATATATTAATTAGGGCCGACCCCATATGGTGGTCTAATAACCCATCGGCAAGTACACACACTTGCGACACTTGTCAATCCACATGACGACACTTCCTTATAGAGGAATAACACATCTCTTATAAGGGTACAATAAATATATATATAATACACAGATGAAATACATTCCGAAGTTACATATACATCAACACTACAGACGTAAACAATTAATAGAAATACAAAGCAAGAACACATACACGGGAAATAACTGACATCAAAAACACACATCACAGGAATTGCAAGCTCCAAAATCGAGTCTTCTCATTGAATTAAGAGGCCAAGTTTAATGCAGCGCAGAGCAGTAATCTATCTGAAACAAAATAGTCCAACCCTTTGGTCTACTTCGGACCTTGTCTTTCTAGGATTACAAACATCAAAATATCCTAACTGATTCAAAACAACTTGCACTGGTAATGATGAAGTCATTTGAGCTGAGCCACTCGAATCGTCGATTTTGCCATGTGCAGAGGAAGGAATTGCTTGGGATGGCAGTGCACCATTGGGCCATGGAAGCCACTTGTTCATTTTGCAGATAAGACCATTTAGATTGATTAGGATAGGTAACTCAAACAGGCCCCCTTCGTCATTCCTAAATGTGTCATTCCTCTATGAAGATCTCCATTTCCCACGACTGTAATTGGCTCTGCAAAACTTTCCCGATCTGCAACTCTCTTTCCGCAACTATGCTTCCGTAATCGCCTTTCCGCAACTGACCCTTCCACAATGGTACTTTCCGCAATGGCCTTTCTGCAACCCACAATTAGCCACATTTCATGCACAAATTGGGACATTGCGGAAAGAAGCTCAGAAACAGGCTTGTGGAATGCCCTTCCGACCATTGATCTGATCCTCTCCTTGATATTAGCTGTCCAATCTTCTTTGGTTGCGGGAGAAGCTCCTACTCCTAGTTTTTCCTGCGGAAGGGCCCCAGTGCTTTGTATTTTCCCGTTTTCTCACTGTGGCTCAGTCATTTGGCTTGGATTTGCTTGACACTTAGCCAATTTTGGGTTTCTGGATTCTTTATTTGATGTAACCGGCCAATGGGTGACCTCAGGGTTTTGAGTGGGAACTTTCCTTCCCATTCCATGGAGGAAACCATAATAAGTGTTAACAGTTAATTTCATAACTTCATTTGTACAGCTTTAAAAAAAAATATTTATATTTATTATGTTTATCTTTAAAAATATACACACAAAAATAAAGCATGAAAAATAGGGAAAAACATGACTTAAGGAAAATTTCTTAAATTACCTATATTGAAAAAAATAAAAAAATTATTTTTTGGAAGATTGAAAAAAAAAAAAATCCAAAATTTGAAAAATACATAAAACAATTAGTGATTTTTACTAGTAAAATAGTAATTAATAAGAAGGTATAAAAATTATCTATTTGAAAAAACAGTTAGTATTAAAACAACTCATGATGAAATAATAATCATTTTTGTCCATTTTTTGAAGTGAATCTTAGTGACAAACATGCAAATTCTCCCCTATATTTGTGTTGATGTTGTGTAGCTCCACTTAAAAGAATGAAAATTTTCGCATGTATTTAAATGACCAAATCAAAGAGATATTCCATGGTATGAAATCCAACCACTAGTAAGAGAAGAAACACTTGCTTGGTATAAAAATAACACTCCTTTAACTGAAACAAAAATGACCTCCAACACTAGAAAACTACCATTACCCACCCACCTTGGAAAAAATCAACTACATAAAAATCAACTATATTTATTTATTAGTGAAAAATGAAAGGTTCGTTCAAAATTTAGGCAAATAAAACACCAAATTCCAATTAAAACCTCCTACAATAGGAAATATCAAATATTGAAAACATAACCTCATAGATTAAGAGGGGATAAAGCACTTGTGAAAAACACAAAAACATGATGATATGATTAGAATGAGAAATGATTTATCTATTAATTTATTGGTTTTTTATGATGTATAAGGCCACTAGATAACCTAACTCATGTGGGATAATAATTATTATTATTTATAAACCAAAAAACATAGGAACTAACCTAGGGATTTAAGGTACAAAAGAATTTCCTTACAACATAAGATAATCAACACTGATAGAGGTGAAATGTTTTGAACGAAAACCTATAAGTATAATGCATTATTTTTAGCATTAAAAGTTTGTTTCAAACATCTTAACAACAATAGCCCAACCTTCTCTCGGAAAAACTAAATCATCTTTTACGTAGGACTTATGAGTGTATTGAGAATCACTTATCCGTGCATACAACATAGATCCATGACTCATATAAGATATATATTCTATATCATAATCAAGTTCATATGTCATTCTTCTATTGTCTTTGTTGGACTATCCAATAGCTTTGGTGAAAATTGCATCCCCTAGATTGTGTATATGATTGAGTGCCTCTTGGATCTACAAGATTGAGGAAAGTGTGTTTATCACAACATCCTTAATCATTGAAAACCTTTTCTTTCAAAAAATATATTTCGGAATTATACACAAAACTCAGGAGTTCATTATCTATTGGAAATTTCAGAATACTAGTTTGGCATAGAGCCCTGAATCATAAAATACATAGATTATTAATTATAACTAAACTCATGAACCCCACTTCATTCTTTGTGGGGAATCATCCTAGAGATTAGATGATAGGGACCCTCCAATATGTGGGGAACATCCAGCAATTAAATGATGAAAATGCATGATATATCAGAAATAGCAAAACACATAAGGGATCTATTGATTGTAGGCCACTTTGAGGGGGAAACCTCCTTTATGAAATCTCAACACAAATAACTCATGGATTCCTTCATTGGCCTCAACACGTACTTATATATTAAGTCTAATATAAACAACGATTACTCCCCATGAATGTGGGATAATACAATATACTCACAGGACAACTTACAAATCATATGAGTCCAACAACAATATACTAAAAATGTGGGATATTGTGCCATCCCTATACCGCCTCCTAACAGTAATTTTATGCACAAAAATGACTATATTTGGAGAGGCGATCAACCACGACCAAAATCACTGTCTTCCCTTGAGATTTAGGGAGCCCTTCAATGAAATCCATAGAAATATCTATCCAAATCCTTGTAGGGATGGGCAAGGGTTCAAGCAATCCTGGAAGGAGTGTCGTTTCACCCTTGCTGCATTGGAAGGTATCACATTCAACCACCATCTATCGAATTTTCCTTCTCATTCCCTTCCAAAAAAAGTTACGTCGTGTCCGCTCATACGTTTTGAGAAACCTAGAGTGTGTTATCCCGAGAAGCATGTAGTTAATAGGAGACAACCTCTTGAAGATATGTGCTCTCGGGAAGCACCCGAATACCCTTGTATCTCAGGGAAGCACCATCCCAAGAGTAATGCGGTACAACAGAAGTGTTGTTGGCCAACCGTTGGATGATTTGAGATAATGAGGATTCATTGACATAGCCCTATTGAACATATTGAAACCAATTTGGAACAGGCATAGGAATAGATGAAAGAGCAACTGGGTCATCAAATGTGAGATAAAGAGCATCTGCCATAAGATTGTCCTTACCCTTCTTGTAAGTGATCTCACAGTCATAAAACATGAGTTTTCTAACCCATTTATGTTGTGCTAGGGAGGAGACTCATTGTTCTAGGAAATATTTCAGACTCTCCTAATCATTCTTGATGCAAAAATGATTCCCTAATAGGTATGGCTGCCACTTCTGTACTACATGCAAAATAGCCATCATTTCCTTCTCATATGTAGAGGTGACTAAATTTTTACCAGAAAGGGATTTGCTAGTGAACGCAATGGAATGTTCATCTTGAAGGAGAACAACACCAATTCCATTATCACAAGAATCACTCCCCATAGTGAAGAGATTCAAAAAATCGGGCATAGCTAGAACATGTGTAGTAAACATGAATTATTTTAGTTTGTCCCGAATGACCATCTCAATCTCTGTCTCTTGGTGAAATGGGTAGCGATACGGCCTGAGGTTGGGAGGAATGCTTCCAAGAAGGAGCTGAATACGATGGTCTTCTAGTCTTGAAGGTGGCAATTCCACTGGTTCAACAAAGACACATGCATATCTATCCAAAATTTGTTGTAGATCCAAAGGAGTAGTGGAGACTGATGATGGGTGCATCTGAATGAAATGAAGCTGAGAGATGAAACCATGTGAATTCTTCTGAAGGATATTTTCCATGCGATGTGAATAGATGATTCTACGAGACCTATTTGTAATCCCTTTAATGTGTGGTTTTTCCAATTGACTGAAAACTAGATCCAAAGTTCATCAAAATCCCATAAGATGGGGCCAAGTGTGCGTAACCATTGAGTGTCCAAAACCACATCACATCCTCCTGAGGGAAAGGATAACATGTCATAGTGCAGGTTAAAATATCCAATAGAGATACACACATTGTGACACTTCCCCTTGCAAGGTAAGATGTCCCCATTGGAAATCATGACTTCAAAGCTAGAGCAAGGATGGACAAAACAATCGGCCTGTTTGGAGATCCAGGGGTCAATGAAGTTATGAGTGCTACCAGAATCAATGAGTATTGTAAGAGGGAGCTTCTTGAAGTAACCCTTGACCCACATTGCTTTTTGGGTGGTGACTCCAGCTAAAGTATGGAGAGATATCTATGGGTGGGCATACTGAGAAGGAGGGTCAACAAGAGGTTGTTGAATGTCGACCTAATCTTCTACTATATCCTGAGCTTCTTCACCAATTTCAATTGCAGGGGGGGAATCCACATCCAAGAGATAGAGCGTTTTCTCAACACATCTATGTCCACGAGTGAATTTCTAATCACAATTATGACAAATACATTTTTCTCTATGTACCCGCATCTCTGCTTCAGACAAATGCTTGATAGGATTTGCTCTAGGATATGGTGTGATGGGAGGCCGTTGCGAAACCATATTTCTGAATGGAACAAAAGTGGATTTGGAGCATTGTTAAGATGTGATCTTGTCCTCCGCCAACTTAGCCAACCCGAGGACTTCCATCATTGTGCTGGGACAAAACATTTTAACCTCAGATCGGATTGCATCCTTCATACCATCGATAAAACAACTCTTATAGAAATCATCAGGAAATCCTTATGTGTGATTTTTCAAGTTTCTCAAATTTTTTCCGGTACTCTCTCATAGTGCCAATTTGGTGAAGTTTAGTGAGTTCTCCTGTGAAGTCATAAAAAGCACTAGGGCCAAATAGTTGTAAAAGGAGTTGGAAAAATATGTCCATTTTGGCTCTGCATGAGCCTTGCTGTACCAATGAAACCATTGAAGGGCTTCATGTTCCAAATGAAAGGATGCAAGTCGAACTTTGTTGACATCAAAAGTATTATGCAGACTGAAATATTGTTCTTCCTGGTATATCCATCTAGTTGGGTCATCACCATTGAAGCGAGGAAAATAAAGCTTCGGCCCATGAAAAGTGCTAGAAGAAGAGAACCCAGTGTTTGAAGAAGGCTATGGCTGTCATCTATTCTTCATGGTTGAAGGCTGAAGGTGGAGGCCGAGAATTTTTTCATATAGATCTTGGAGTTTGGTATTGAGGGATGCAAGTTCTTCCTCCATGTATTTTGCTCCAGCGCGGGTGAAAACCATAACCAAGATTTCTTTTTTTTTTGGGGGGGAATAGGTAGAAAAACATAAACATAAACTTCTTTAGTAAAGAAAAATTTGCATTTGGGAAAAACTCTTATGGGTAATTGGGGTTTGACTAGGTTTTGGTCACTTTCTAATGGACATGGAAACAAAAAATGGGGATTTCAGAGGTGGGGTGAAAGAATGGGAAAAATTTTCAAAGAGGGTCAAAGAAGCAAAAATAGGAAATGAACACTATGGAAAAATTTGAAGGCGATTGCGTGAAAATCAAAGAAGTTTTGGAAAACCCTTAAAATAGGCAGATGTGGGATTTTTGGATTCAGGAAATGGAATTTGGGATAGGGTTCTCAGGAAGGAATTATGCAGAATGGAATCGCAGGGGTGCCAATGAATTTTGAAAAGGAAATGGAGTTGATATGCAACAACTCTAGACAGATGTAATCTGCTATTTATCAGCTGGCAATAAATATGGGCTCCAGGTATGCTTAGCTTCCTAAAGGTTCATGGGATTCACTCGGCTACTAATTTTGTCTAACGACTTGCGTATTGGGGAAGTACCCCAGGTGAATCAATGAAGATGGGTGTCTATTTTGGGGGGTCTTCTGAGAAAATAAATCTATTTTTCCATGTTTTTCAACTTTGGGTGAACAAAAGTGATATTTTTGCTTAGAATTTCACTTTTCAGTAAAAAGAAAAATTTTAGAGAATTATGTTAGCTTTCTATTCATTATTTTTTCAAATTTTTTCATTGAGATTTGATATGTCAATTTGGAAAATGTTCGACATTATGTTCTTATAAAATGAGGGGACTAAAAAACAGTCATGTTTTTTGGGTAGACTAAAATCATTGTTAAAGTTGCGTTTTGTAAAAACGAAATATGTTACGACAATATACACAAAATGTACTACCGCATGACTATAATTTTGTAACCAATAGATTTATATACTAATTATTATATTTTTTTGATTTTGGTCAATGGGGAAAGCTTGTCAATTTTCAACATGTTTTTTTTGACGTGACATTTCTCTCAATTTACACTAAAACTAAAACATCTAAGAATACCCTTTTGAAGTAGACACTCCAATTAACTACACAATACTTTTTTCAATTTTTTATGGTGTATTTTGAAAGTTATGGATTGTTCATTTCACCTCATTTTGAAATCGATGAAACCAAATTGGATACATGTTAACAAAAAAAATATTTACAATTATCAGATCCCACATAAACAAAACAAATTCTATACCAACAGAGAGTAGATTCAATGACTAAATTAATGGTATCAAGTCAAACAGTCGATTTGCACTGTAAGAGATGTTTTTTCCCTTCTGAAAATAGAGAAGCCTGAAAACAACATTGTTTTCAGGTCTCAGATATTATTCGGCTGAATATTTTTTCGGCCGAGTATTTATTTGGCCGAATAAATATTTTCTGTTTGCAAACCATTAAAATTGGCAATGATTATTCAACCGAAAAACAAAAAGCAAAAAAATTTCGTTAGCCAGAAAAAAACCAGAAATTAAATTATTTAAAATTTTATGTATAAAGGTATGTATAAAGTATTTTGCATCTTTTTTTTCGTTAGTCATTATTTTGCATCTTTTTTTTTTCGTAGAGGTATGTATAAAGTATTTTTAAGGTGTTTTTTCAAATGATATTTTTTTTCAAGGAGTTCTTATTTCTTTCCAAGGGGTTTTTTCAAAGAAGATTTCCTTCTAAGAAGTTTTTATTTCTTTCCAAGGATTTTTTATTTTTTTCCAAGGGGTTTTTTCAAAGGATATTTATTGCCAAGGAGTTCTTATTTCTTTCCAAAGAGTTTTTCTTCAAAAGAGATTTCTTTCCAAGAAGTTTTCTATTTCTTTCCAAGGAGATTTCGTATTTCTTTTCAAAAGAAATTTATTTCCAAGGATTTTTTATTCAAAGGACCCTTACAAGTTTTTTATAAGGTGAAGTAAATTTTAGTCCATGTTTTTATAAATGGTTGAAAGACTCAAAAAACTAAATTTAGTAACTATTTTTAAATCTTAAATTTTTATTTTTTTACTATAAAGTGATGATTCTTTAATTTAACCTCTACAGATTAAACAATCATGGGTAGTAAGAGAAACCACCAAATAAAAAGTGGTCGTAAACGTGATGATGACGCTCATAGGGAAACAGAAAGACTCAGATATCATGCCAAAAAAGCAAGGGTTGCACAAACAGAAGAGACAATTATTGAAGATACAAATACAGATTTACATGATCATGTTGATGAAATGGATATTGAATATAAAGTACAAGAAGAACAAATTGAAGCTGAAGAGACCATTGTTGAATATGTAAATAGGTATTTACATGATAATGTTGATGAATTCAATATTGAATATCAAGTTCAAGAACAAGAAATTGGACATGGTATGTATATATCATGTATTTTCCAAATTCATTTTTTATAATGAATTGTATTTTTAGTTATATGTTAAATTAATTTTAACTTAATGTATAGGTGCTTTCACCATTGATGATGAAATGTTAGAAGACATTGATTGCGACAAATATGGAGAAAAAATAGCCACACATGTTGCACGATATTGTGCTATGCAAATTTATGATGATTTTCTCAAACAATATTCAATATTAGGACAAGTGCAAATTTTAAGATGTTTATTAGTGTCCAAGAAGTTAAGAGGTGCTACGTCATTATTGGGTATTCACAACATGACAAAAGAGTCGAAATTGAAACATAATGTGATAAAAAATATAAGTGATGCAATAAAAAAAATTGAAAATCCAGGAAGAAATATACCAAAGCTTGTTAATTTTTCGATAATTTCATTCAATATTATCTAGGATCACTAAGAGAATAACAAGCACAACATAATAATCACAAGAGAAAATGGACACAAAGAATTTCACTGGGGAAAACCAAGAAGGTGAAAACCCCCGCAACTTCCTCAGAGATAAAATAAGCCCCAATACAAATATCGCAAAGATCAATGCCCAAAATATAGATGACTCCAGTAGCTACTCCTCCTCCAATTGTGCGCACTCCTCTCTCTCAACTATGCGAGTTGGATGAGTGAGTGAATGAATTGAATGAGACACACTCACTCTCTATTTATACACAACTTAACCTGCCTTTAACTCTAACAGGGCCGACTTCCTAAGGAATCCTAATAACCCAACCACATGACTCATATAGGGCTGACCCCACACTAGTGGTCTAATAACCCATCAAATAGAAGTTGTGACACTTACAATAATACTTGAAACACTTGCTACACTTACAAATACAAATGACGACACTTCTGATTGGAGGAATAATACATCTCCATCACGAATATAATAAAGTACAAGTGTAATACATACAATAATATCTTCCGAAGTTACATATACATCAACACTCCCTATTAACTAGGAAGGTATTCTCTAGACACAGGTCATCAATACGTATCGCCACAAGTCTTGAATTCTGGAGCTGGATCATCGTCACTGGATCACGGAGCATCATCGTCACTGCTGCTGTACTCATCATCTCGATCACTGGGCTATCTTTCAATTATTCTCTTCATAGGAAGTTCTATAGAGCCAACCCTTTTTCATGCTGGTTGTAGGCGTAGCCTCCTGTAGGTCTTCATCATCTCTACAAGCTAGCCATCCTGTGGAATCCTCAGGACTGATTATGTGCATCAAAAAAACCTCAAAAGAGCATCCCAAGACTGATTACGAGCTTACTTCTCAACCTATCAGATCTCCCAGGGAGCTATTACATGTGACCACCAAAAAACCTTAAAAGAGTGTCCCAGGAATGTTTATGCACATAGCATGACCGACAAGAACTCTAAAGAACATCCCAAGAATTTTATGTGCCTAGCACAACCTATTGGATCTCCAAGACTGATTACATGTGGTCTGGAAAAACCTCGAAAGAGCATCCCAGCACTGATTACGAGCTTACTGCTGAACCTATCAGATCTCCCAGGGAAATATTATATGCCATGGGACAAAAACCTGGAAAGAGCATTTGCCAGATCTCCCAAGGAGCTATTATATGCCATAGGAAAAACCTCGCAAGAGTATCTGCAAATATCCTACGGCAAGATTATATGTCCTCCCAAGAAAAACCTCGCAAGAGCATTTTCCAGATCTCCCAGGGATCTATTATATGCCATAGGAAAAACCTATTAAGAGTATCTGCAAATCTCCCAAAGAAATATTATATGCTTATCACACAACCTATCCATGGCCACGGAGTATCATCTTGATACTCTTGATCATACTAATCATCATCATGCAGTACATCATCCTGATGCACATCATCATCACATGATAATCCTGATCATCGTCATAGCATCGTCCTGATGCATATCATCATCTCGCATGATCATCCTGATCATCGTCACAGCATCGTCCTGATGCATATCATCACACATGATCATCCTGATCATCATCATGTAGAACATCATCCAGAGCATCCTCCTCATGCTCATCATACAACGCTTACATCCACAGCCATGGGAAGGATCCCCCTACCACCATGCTTGGAATGGCTCCTCGAAATGTGTCCCATCACTTCTTCCTCAAAGTATCTTCTATCTGAAGAACACCAAGCCTCTCTCTGAAGTACTTGAACTTCACTCTGGCTAGTGGTTTGGTCAACACATCTTCAATTTGCTCATTTGTCGCAACATACTGAAGCTTCAATGCTCCTCTCTGCACCATATCCTTGATATGGTGATATTTGATCTTGATGTGCTTTGACCTATCATGGAACACTAGGTTCTCTAACAACTTCACACAACTCTGGTTGTCACAATAGATACAGGTAGCATCCAACTAGATATCAAATAAATCAGATAGTAGCTTTCTTAGCCATATTGCCTCATAACTATCCGAACAAGATGTGACATACTCTGGTTCGGATGTACTCAGTGCTATGCATGATTGCTTCATGCTAAACTAAGAGATCACACCTGATCCCATACTGAAGCAACACTCCGAAGTGCTCTTCCTATCTGTAGCAGTGCCTGCCCAATCTGAATCAACATAACCCTCCAGTTTAAACTTTTGATTCACATCATACTTGAGACCATAATCAATTGTACCCTTCAGGTACCTCATAATATGCTTTACAGCAATCAGGTAAATATATCTAGGATCTATCAGAAACTGGCTCAAGGTGTTCACTGCAAAGAAAATATCTGGTCACATGTTCATCACATAAATCAAGGACCTAATCATCTGACGATACATTGTGGCATCAACTGAATCTGATGAAGCATCACTCAATAACGTCGGGTTCAATGCCATAGGTGTGGCCCATGCCTTGCATTCCATCATCCCGAACCGCTTCAGGATCTCTACTACATACTTCCCTTGTCCAAGGAAGATTCCATCTGCACTCTGCCACACCTCCTTACCTAGAAAGTAATGCATCATACCCAAGTCCTTCATCTCGAACTCGATAGCAAGCTTCCTCTTCATGTCGGTAATCAACCTATCGTTTCCTGTCAAAAACAGGTCATCCACATACAATAGGAGTATCACTGGATTTCCTTCCTCAACCTTGTAGTAAATGTTGGAATATGCTTTACTCTTGGTAAAGCCCAAACTGAACAGGAATCTGTCTATCCTACCATACCATGTCTTAGGTGCTTGCTTCAAGCCATACAAGGATTTCTTCAATCTGTACACATATGACTCCCTATCATGTGTCTCAAAACCGAGTGGTTGCACCACATACACTTCCTTTTCGACTACACCATTCAAGAAAGCTGTCTTGACATCCACCTGGTGTATCTTCCACTTCATTTTGGCAGCCAGAGAAAGTATTGTTCTGATGGAAGTGTATCTGTCTACAGGTGCAAAAGTCTCTTCATAATCTATTCCCTCTTTTTGGGAGAATCCTTGAGCTACAAACCTCACCTTGTATTTCTCTATGCTGCCATCTGCAGCATGCTTGATCTTGTAGATCCACTTGAAAGTCACAACAGAATTCCCTTCTGGTCTTGGGACCACATCCCAAACATCATTCTTCATTATCGACTGGTATTCCTTGACTATGGCATCCTTCCATTCTTTCTTTTCCACTGCTTCTTCATAACCGGAAGGTTCTTTGTTCATGATGTCACAGAGTAAGGCAACCTAGCTGGTGTGTGATCTTGTCCTCTTTCTTTCTTTGTGTTCCTCCTCTGGAATACCATACCTTTCTGCATCTTGGATAAGCTCTATATCCCATGTAGGTTTCCTCTTGTGAGAGTTCTTCTCATGGGGTGGATCTATAGGTTCTTGTGGATATTCTATTTCACGATCCACTTCTAGTATTGCTTAATTCATGGTGGTGTCTTGTGTTCTGGCTATTTTTGGTTCTTCATAGTCTTCAATAGGTATCTTCCTTGACTTGATGTATGGTGAGTTTTCATCAAAAGTCACATCCCTGCTAAAGTCAATCTTCTTGAACCCTGGAAAGTAGATTTTGTATGCCTTTGAGCTTTCATTGTACCCCACAAATATACCCTTCTTTCCTTAAGGATCTAACTTTGTCCTCTTTTCTTTTGTAACATGTGTATATACTCGACAACCAAATATTATGAGATGGCTAAGTTATGGTCTCTTACCAGAGAAAAATTCTTCTGGGGTCTTGTTTTCAAGTATCTTGTGTGCTGTTCTATTTTGTGCATATACAACTATCCTTACTGCTTCTTCCCATAGGTGCATGGGTAGATCTTGGTCATAGAACATTGCCCATGCTTCTTCTATGATTGTTCTATTCTTCCTTTCTTGACTTCTTAAAGTCTCTTGAAGTGAATTCTCCGCCATTGTCGGATCTAAAGGTCTTGATCTTCTTATCAGTTTGATTTTCTATCAAGGCTTTGAATTCCTTGAACTTATCAAACACTTCATCTTTGTTCTTCAAGAAATAAACCCAAGTCTTCCTAGAGAAATCATCAATGAAAGAAAGGTAATATACATACCCACTCAGAGAACTAGATGACATTGGTCTGCATACATTGGAGTGGACAGTCTCCAAGATTCATTTTGCTTTGATTTCACTTCTTGGAAATGCCTTCTTTGTGTTCTTTCCTTTTGCACATCCTTTGCAAACACCTTCATGCTTTGATTGTATTTTAGGAAGACCTTTTACTGCTTTTCTTGCAATTGGTAGTGCCCTATAGTGCACATGAGCAAGCCTTCTATGCCAAAGTTCACTTGGTTCCATGGATTCATGTGCCATGGCATGTTCAGATTGTCCCTTCAATTTGTACAATCCTCCCTCTTGCTCTCCAATCGCTACTGCATCATCTATGTTCTTACCTTTTGGCCACATAAGTACTTGGCCATCCACAAATGCAACTCTCATCTCTTTTGCATCCAAATATGATATGGAGATAAGATTCTTCTTGAGTCTAGGTACATATAGAACATCTTGCATCTTTAAAGACTTCTTAGAGTCTAACTTGTAGGAGGCTTCACCACTTCCTTTTATAGGGTATTGATAGTCATCCCTAAGTTTCACCTTATGAGGTGAATAATGTTCAAATAGGTCCATAAGATATTCTTTGAATCCCATCATATGTTTAGATGCCCCACAATCAATAATCCAATAATTACACCCATGTGTAACAGTACCTGTGAGAGAAGAGATTAGAACATATTCATCGTCACTTGAAGATGTTAAATTTTGAGCATTAATTGACAATACTCTAGGATCTTTACTGAGAGAATAACATGTATAGTATATCAATGCATATCAATCATAACAAGCATGTCAATCATCACAAGAAGCAAAAGCATGAGAGACAATAGACATAGAGTTTCCGTGGAGAAAACCCTAAGGTGAAAAACCCCACAACTTCCTCAGAGATAGATAGAGCAATAGCTCAACCAAAGTACAACCAAATTCACAAAGATAGTCTTCTATTAGTAGATGATCCTCCTCCTCACATGTGCGCCACTTTCCGAGTGAAGGAAGAATGAGTTTCTGAATGATCCAAATAGAGATCTCCCGATCTCTATTTATACTTGTTTTGTTTTCCCAATAACCTTATGGGATTGACTTGTCTAGCTAGGTACATCAACCACATATTACATAAATCAGGGCCGACCCCACACGTGGTGGTCGAATAACCCATCGACAAGTTAACACACTTGCGACACTTGTCAATACACATGACGACACTTCCTTATAGAAGAATGACACATCTCTATAGGACTACAATAATATATAAATGAAATACATGGATGAAATACATTCTGAGGTTACATATACATCAACACCCCCTCTTAACTAGGAAGGTATTTATCGACACAGATCTGCTAGCACAAGTCTTCTTCTCTGGATCATTGTCATCGATGCATCAACATCATCATCATCACTGCTTCTACTATCTCAACCAATCTCTGAATCTACCCGTCATAGGAAGTTCTACAGAGCCAGTCCTTTTTCATACTGGATGTAGGCCCACCACCTGTAGGTCTTCATCATCACTGGCCATACTGTGGAAATCTCAGGACTTATTACGTGCATCACAAAACCTTAAAAGAGTCTCTTGACTAGCAAGAACCCTAAAGAGCATCTTAGGCCTTTTTCATCCTGTCCACATCTCCGAGACTTATTACATTTGACCCCACCACAAAACCTCGAAAGACAATCCCAGGACTGATTACGAACAAATGGCTCAACCTATCGGATCTCCCAAGGCACAAATTACATGTGGTCACCACAAAACCTTGAAAGAGCATCCCAAGACTGATTACGAGCACACAGCTCAACCTATTGGATCTCCGAGGGAAGAAATTACATGTGGTCATGGAAAAACCTCGAAAGAGCATCCCAGGACTGATTACGAGCACATGGCTCAACCTATCGGATCTCCCAAGGAACAGATTACATGCCATAGGACAAAACCTCAAAAGAGAATTTTCCAGATATCCCAGGGTACAAATTACATGCCATAGGAAAAACCTCGAAAGACTATCTGCAAATCTCCCAGGGCACAAATTATATGTCCTCCCAAGCAAAACTTCGAAAGAGCATTTGCCAGATATCCCAGGGTACAAATTACATGCCATAGGAAAATCATCCTGATGTACACATGATCATCCTGATCATCATCACTGCAACATCCTTCTGTATGTCATCTGGAGAAACATATTGAAGCTTGTTATCCATGATCTTCCTGACCATACAATGCATCTAACTGATGCATACACAGTATCTGCCTGATATATATCATCATACATGATCTACTTGATCATACGATGTATCCACCTGATACATATACAAATACATGATCCACCTGATCATACCTGATACATATCAACATACATGATCTACCTGATCATACAACGTATCCACCTGATACAAATACAGATACATGGTCCAAGCATCCAACATGATGCGTACATACATATACAGAGCAATAACTGGAGCATCGTCCTAATGCTCATTATCCAATGCTTACATCCACAGCCATGTGAAGGATCCTCCTTCCAACATGCTTGGAATGGCTTCTGCAAATGTGTCCATCACTTCTTCCTCGAAGTGTCATCAATCTAAAGAACACCAAGTCTCTCTCTGAAGTACTCGAACTTCACTCTGGCTAGTGGTTTCGTCAGCACATCTGCAATCTGCTCGTTCGTCGCAACATACAGAAGCTTCACTGCTCCTCTCTGTACCATATCCCTGATATAGTGATATTTGATCTCTATGTGTTTCGACCTGTCATGGAACATCGGGTTCTCAGACAACTTCACACAGCTCTGGTTGTCACAAAATATACCAGTAGTCTCCAGTGGGAGATCAAATAGCTCAGACAGTAGCTTCCGAAGCCATACTGCCTCACAACTAGCCGAACAGGCTGCAACATACTCTGCCTCGGCTGTACTCAGTGCTACGTAGGACTGCTTCCTGCTAAACCAAGAGATCACACCTGATCCCATACTGAAGTAGCACCCAGATGTGCTCTTCCTATCTGTAGCATTACCTGCCTAGTCCAAACCAACATAACCCTGCAGGTTAAACTTTTGATTCGCATCATACTTGAGCCCATAATCAACTGTACCCTTCAAGTACCTCAGAATATGCTTTACAGCAACTAGGTGAACACTCCTCGGATCCGTCAGGAACTGGCTCAATGTGTTCACCGCAAAGAAAATATCTAGTCTCGTGTTCGTCAGGTACATCAAGGACCCAATCATCTGACGATACATAAAGACATCAACCGGCTCAGATGAAGCATCACATAGAAGCTTCAGATTTGATGCCATAGGTGTGGCCATGGCCTTGCAATCCATCATCTTCAACCTCTTTAGGATATCTACTGTATACTTCCCTTGTCCAAGGAAAGTCCCATCTGTACTCTGCCACACCTCCATACTTAGGAAATAGTGCATCATCTTCAAGTCCTTCATATCTAACTCGGCAGCAAGCTTCCTCTTTGTATCGGCAATCAATATGTCATCTCCTGTTACAAATAGGTCATCCACATATAGGAGTAGTATCACAGGATTTCCTTCCTCAACCTTGTAGTAAAGGTTGGAATCTGCTTTACTCTTGGTAAATCCCAAACTAAATAGGAAACTGTCCCTCCTACCATACCAAGTCATAGGAGATTGCTTCAAGCCATACAAGGCTTTCCTCAATCTGCACACATATGACTCCCTTTCATGTGTTTCAAAACCGAGTGGCTGCTCCACATACACTTCCTCTTCAACTACACCATTCAAGAAGGCAGTCTTGACATCCATCTGGTGTATCTTCCATTTCATCGCTGCATCCAAAGCAAGTACTGTTCTGATGGAATTGTACCTAGATACAGGAGCAAAATTTTCTTCATAATCTATTCCCTCTTTCTCAGAGAAGCCACGAGCTATGAACCTTGCCTTGTATTTCTCTATGCTTCCATCTGTAGCATGTTTGATCTTGTAGATCCATTTGGAAGTCACAACAGAATTCCCTTCAGGTCTTGGGACAACATCCCAAACATCAATCTTCATTATTGATTGGTATTCCTCGACCATGGCATCCTTCCATTCTTTCTTTTCCGCTGCTTCTTCATAACTGGAAGGTTCTTTGTTCATGATATCACAGAATAAGGCAACATAGCTGGTATTTGATCTAGTTCTCTTCTTAGCTTTGTGTTCTTCTTTTGGAATGCCATATCTTTCTGCATCTTGAATGAGCTCTTTATCCCATGTAGGTTTCTTCTTGTGAGAGTTATTTTCATGGGGTGGATCTACAGGTTCTTGCTGATATTCAATTTCACGATCTGCATCTGGAATTGCTTCGGTCATAGTAGTGTCTTGAAATATAGTTTCCTTAGGTTCTTCATAATCTTCAACAGGCGTCTTTCTTTATTTGATGAATGCTGAGTTTTCATCAAATGTCACATCCATGCTGACATCAATCTTCTTGAACCCTGGAAAGTATATTCTGTGAGCCTTCGAGCTTTCACTATAACCCACAAAGATACCCTTCTTTCCTGAAGGATCTAGCTTGGTCCTCTTTTCCTTTGGTACATGAGTGTATACTAGACAACCAAATATTCTGAGATGGCTGACTTCAGGTTTCTTACCAGAGAAGACCTCTTCTGGTGTCTTGTTGTCCAATATTTTGTGGGGTGTTCTGTTCTACACATATACAGCTATCCTAGCTGCTTTTGCCCATAGATTCATAGGTAGATCTTGGTCATGTAGCATTGCCCTTGCTGCTTCCATGATTGTTCTATTCTTTCTTTCTGCAACTCCATTCTGTTGTGGATTGTAAGGAGTAGTCAACTCCCTCTTAATCCTTGAATCACTACATAGCTTCTTGAAGTCACTTGAGGTGAATTCTCCACCATTGTCGGATCTGAATGTTTTGATCTTCTTATCAGTTTGGTTCTCCATCAAGGTTTTGAATTCCTTGAACTTATCTAATACTTCATCTTTGTTCTTCAAGAAGTAAACCCAAGTCTTCCTTGAGAAGTCATCAATGAAAGAGACATAGTAAACATACCCACTCACAGAACTGGAAGACATCAAACCGCATACATCGGAGTGGATAATTTCCAATATACCTTTTTCCTTGCTTTCACTGCTTGGGAATGCCTTCTTTATGTTCTTTACTTTTGCACATCCTTTGCAAACACCTTCATGCTTGGTCTTGATTTCAGGAAGACCTTCTACAGCCTTACTTGCAATTGGTAATGCTATGTAGTGCATATGTGCGAGTCTTATGTGCCAAAGTTCACTTGGCTCCATGGAATCATGTACCATGGCATGTTCAGGTTGTCCCTTCAATTTATACAAACCTCCCTCTTGCTCTCCAATCACCACTGCATCATCAATAGTTTTACCCTTTGGCAACATTAGGACTTGGCCATCTACAAATGCAACCCTCATGCCTTTTGCATCCAATGCAGAGATGGAGAGTAGATTCTTCTTGAGCCCAGGTACATAAAGAACTTCTTTCATCTTCAAAGACTTTCCAGAGTCTAGGTTGTAGGAGGCTTCACCACTTCCTTTGATGGGGTATTGATAATCATCCCCAAGTTTCACTTTATGGGGTGATTCATGTTCAGATAACCTTACAAAAGATTCTTTAAACCCAGTCATGTGTTTGGAAGCCCCACTGCCGATTAACCAATCATTACAACCATGAGAGATAGTACCTGTGAGAGCAGAGATTAGAACATACTCTTCTTCGCTTGATGAGTCATCATCATCACTTTTTGCTCTAGTCTTCTTCTTTGGAGGTTCATCATCCTTAGCAGCATGAGCATGATATCTTCTTTTGTTGTTCTTCTTCTTGTTGTTGAAGTTGTTGTTGTTGTCTTTCTTCTTCTTGGGACAGTCTGAAGCAAAGTGTCCCTTCTCATTGCAATTGAAGCATTTGAGATCTTTCTTATCTTTATGAGAATGGTGGTGAGAGAATTTCTTGTTATGAAATGATTCATTCTTGGACTTGCCTTTCCTGGCATGTGTTGTGAGTGCTTGATCTTCATTTCCCATCTTTTCTTCTTAGGCCACAATCCTAGCTTCTTCTTGAGAGCATTCCTCCCACACCTTACTGAAAGAGATAAATTTCTTTCTTGCACAGATTCCTTGAATAAAGGAGTCCCATGACCTAGGTAGGCCATTCAGAGTGGCCACAACAACTTCACCATTGTCCACTACTTCATCCACAGCTTCAAGTTGTTCCTTGATCTGAGAGACCTTGGAGAAGTAAGATTGAATGGTCTCTCCATTCAACATCTTGACCCCTTTCAATTGATTCCGCAAAGTCATCTTCCGATTTATGTTCTTCCCTTCAAATAACTTGGTCAGGGAGTCAAACATATCCTTGGGTGTCTTTAGAGATGACACATGTGGTATGAGATGGTCTTTGATAGAATCAACAATGATTCTCTTTGCCTTGACGAAGTTCTTCTTATGCAATACCTTAGCCTCTTCATCCTCTGCGATAGGGACCTCAAAGCTGATGTAGGAGTCCAATTCACTTTCTTCCAGGATTAACCCAATCCTATACTTCCAAGCTCGGAAGTTATCATCCCCTTCAAAATTATCCTCAAGCTTGGTGTGGTGAGACATCTTAAAGAGTACTTCAAATGGAAATAGAAGAGATTTAGGTCTTCCCACTTGTTTTGCTGAAAACTGGATCTAGTCCCAGATTAGGGTTTGTCAAAAAAACCCTAAAAATTCAAAATGTGAATTTCAACTTTCTGAAAGGATAGAAAGATGCGCCTTGATGAGCTAATTAGCCTGGCGTATTCAGAATTTGAGATCTACAAAGCTTCACCTTCAGAAATGCCTTTTAGTCTTCCCGGGTTCACTAGGGAGGACCTTGAATTAGGGTTGGAGTTTCTCAGAGATATACCCAGCCAAAAATCTCGATCCAAAGTTCTAAACTTTGATTTTTGCAAGGTGCTTCCAGCTATGTCTTCAAATTTCAGAAATTCCTATTTTTGTGGAAACACTAATTTTTAGGGCCAAATCTGAAAATGCTCAGAATTGAATTCTGATTAGACAGATAGATTCTTCATGATGAGTAGAGTCAATCTACTATACTTGTTTTCCAAAATCTGTGGAAAGAAACCCAATAAACAAGAAATCCTTGGTTTTCGTCACTACACAATGTCTTCTTCTTAGGTTAGTTCTGATTACATGTTAAATTTTGAGCATTAATTCACAACACTCTAGGATATTTACTGAGAGAATAGCATGTACAGTATATCAATGCATATGAATAATAACAAGCATGTCAATCATCACAAGAAGCAAAAGCATGCGAGACAATAGACACAGATTTCCGTGGGGAAAACCCTAAGGTGAAAAACCCCACAACTTTCTCAGAGATACATAGAGAAATAGCTCAACCAAAGTACAAGAAAATACACAAAGATAGTCTTCTACTATTAGATGATCCTCCTCCTCACATGTGCGCCACTTTCCAAGTGAAGGAAGAATGAGTTTCTGAATGATCCAAATAGAGATCTCCTGATCTCTATTTATACTTGTTCTGTTTGCCCAATAACCTTATGGGGCTGACTTGTCTAGCTAGGTACATCAACCACATATTACATAAATTAGGGTTGACCCCACACATGGTGGTCTAATAACCTATCAGCAAGTTAACACACTTGCGACACTTGTCAATACACATGACGACACTTCCGTATTGAGGAATGACACATCTCTTTAGGAGTGCAATAATATATAAATGAAATACATGGATGAAATACATTCCGAAGTTACATATACATCAATAGAAGAGTCTTCCCTTTCTACCTTAGACTTCTTCCTGGGAGGTTCTTCATCCGCAGCATCATGAGCATGATATCTCTTCTTGTTGCTCTTGTTATTGTTGTTGTTGTTGTTGGATTTCCTTTTTTTCTTGGGACATTCTGAGGTAATGTGTCCCTTCTCATTATAAGTGAAGCATCTAAGATCTTTCTTATCTCTTTGATGATGGTGGTGTGAATATCTCTTGTGAAAATATTGCTCCCTCTTGGGCTTACCTTTCTTGGTGTTTGTCGTGAGAGCCTTATCATCATTTCCCATCTTTTCTTCTCAGGCCACAAGCCTTATCTTCAAAGAACCCTAAAAATTCAAGCTTTGAATTCCAAACTTCTGAATGGATGGAAATAAGCGCCTTGTTGAGCTGATCAAGTTGGTATACTTCAATTTTGAAATTTGCAAAATTCGACCCCTCAAAATTCCCTTTGAAACTTTCGGATCTGCAATTTCTGGTTTTCTCGTCAAAATCCTGAACTAGGGTTTGATAATGCCTGACGTTCTTCCTAGCCAAAAATTTCGATCTTGTGCTCTAAACTTCGATTTTTCTTAGGAGCATTTAGCCGTGGTCACAGATTCCAAAAATTTCAACTTTTGCAGAAACCCTAATTTTCCACCTTTCCAATCAAAATCCCGAACTAGGGTTTGATGATGGCCAGGGTTCTTCCCAACCAAAAAAATTGATCTTGGTCTCTAAACTTCGATTTTCTTGAGGAGCATCTAGACATGGTTTCAAATTCTAAAAATTCCAACTTTCTCTGAAAACCTAATTTCTCGCAGCAGTGATGGGCCAAAAACTGAAAGTGCTCAGAATTGAATTCTGTCTCGACAGAAAGATGCGCCCTTGCAAGGAGAGTCATCCTAGCCTCTTTCCTTTGATGATCTGAGGAGATAAACCCAAATATTAAGAAGCCGTAGCTTCCGCAACTGCACAATGACTTATTCTTAGCACCACTCTGATACCATGTTAATTTTTTTATAATTTCATTCAATATTATCTAGGATCACTAAGAGAATAACAAGCACAGCATAACAATAACAAGAGACAATGGGCACAAATCATTTCACCGGGGAAAACCAAGAAGGTGAAAAACCCCGCAACTTCCTCAGAGATAGAATAATCCCCAATACAAAGATCACAAATATCAATCCCCAAAAGATAGATGAATCCAACAGCTACTCCTTCTCCACTTGTGTGCACTCCTCTCTCTCAACTATGCGAGTTGGATGAGTGAGTGAATGAATTGAATGAGACACACTCATTCTCTATTTATACACAACTTAACCTGCATTTAACTCTAACAGAGCGGACTTCCTAAGGAATCCTAATAACCCAACCACATGACTCATACAGGGCCGACCCCACACTGGTGGTCTAATAACCCATCAAATATAATTTCCGACACTTACAATAATACTTGTGACACTTACAAATAAATGAAGACACTTATGATTGGAGGAATAATACATCTCCATCATGAATATAATAAAGTACAAGTGTAATACATAGAAGAATGTCTTCCGAAGTTACAAATACATCAACAAAGCTGCACGTAGACCAATTCAGATGGCAATTATTTCAGCTAGTACTAGACAAAATCATTTGACAACACAACTAGCAAAAACAATAGGAACCTAAAGAAAGACATTATACAAACATAACAAATTCAGAATGCAAATAGATGAAAATGATGAACTTGCTTGTTGGGAAATTATTTGTAGACAGTCTTACAAGGATAGAATGAGAGAAGGTGTTAAATATATTGTACATAAATATTGGTTGGCACATGCTCGAGTTTCACCAAATTCAAGGGATGTGATATGAAAAAGAGTATCACGAAATGAATACGAAATCCATGCAAAACATATAATGGAAATGACACAAGTTTAATTGTTCAATAAATTCAAGGACGATCAACATGGGATTAATATGTCAATCACTACATTTTTGCAACCAAAACCATGGTATGATAGACCTATTACTATACGTGATGCATGTTGTTGTCGTTATCATGTGCAATTTGAATTATAATACGACACTTTTCTTCAATTTGGTAAAAGGTTTTGGACAAATTCACCACCTCCGCCCATAATACATGAATTCATATCTCAATTTCTATCTGAGAGAGATCACAATGAACTATTTCACAATAAGGAATGTGTCAATGGAAAACATTGTCATCATTGTGGGAATCTAGTTTTATTCCGCAATAAATATCCTATTGATAATGATCAGTCAAATGTAACCATTGATTGGAGAAGATATGAATACATCAATTTTGCTACAAGTTCTAGTGATGCACATTCCAAGTGAATTGATTTGTGAGAAGATAAAATATGTGTGACAGATTTTATGAAGAAATTTGAAAGTGAAATTTATAAATACACCAAGCATTCACATAGAGAACGATGGTAGAACTTCAATTCAAACAGTCTCATGAAATTTTTCCATCCAGAACAATTTTGTCTATGGTTGATTTTCCAGAAAACTACACATTTGCTGCACAAAAGGAGATACAAAGTGAATACTATCATTGTAACAAGGTTTCAATATTTGTCCATGTTCTATATAGACATTCTCAACATGATGTGGATGGCATTGAAATCATTTGTGACAATCGAGACGTGATTAAAGTATATCATTTTTATATCATTGATGATCGTACACACGATACACATTTTGTTCATCATTGTATTGAAAATATTTTCTATGAATCATTAAAAAGACGTGAAATTAAATTCAATGAACATTGGATATGGTCGGATGGATGTGCAGGACAATTTAAATATTGATGATCATTTTTTTGGTTATGTCGACTTCATAAAGCAATGGACATTAAACATCATTGGAATTTCTTTGAAACTAGACATGGAAAAGGTGAACATGATGGTGCAGGAGCATGTGTAAAAAGAGCACTTCGAAGATGGAAAATGAACCATTCTTTTGTGCGATTTCATTCAGCTGCAGAGGTTCTCCAATGGTTTCAATTACATCTAATCCATGACTATAATCAACAATCAAAAGATGTTCGCAGGTATGTACATGGATTTTTTTATTTATATTAATTGTCAATTTAAAAAAATGTTATTTGCAAACTTCTATCATTTAAGGATATGTACACTAACATTAAAAGTTTTCCTTTGTTATTTGTCATATATTGTGTAGGTTCTTTTGGATTATTGGAATCCAAGATATAGATAGATCAATCTCATACGAGGATGGCACCATACATGGGACTAGAGATTTACACTATTCAAACAAAATCCTTCCAAAATGCGTTTGCATTTGACAGTAGAAAGCAATCATGCTTTTGTCATATTTTCATTGAAAATGTTGAATCGCCAGAAGTTTGTGAAAACATAACGAACAACTACGTAAAACATTGGAAACACACAAAGATTAATCCAAACGGAAAAATGCCACTAGCAAGCTTAGAAGAATTAGAATCAAAAGAAATAGCAATATCATCTAATGGCGATAGAATTTCAGATCTTGTTAGAGAAGGTAATGAAATAAACTATAAACAATGATTTTTAATTTCATATAAATTATGTATATATATAGAACTTACAAATTCTTTGTTGATTGTTCATTGTTATATCCATCACCTTATGTGTATAGTCAATTTAATTGATTTACAAACCCTGACGTCAATTGTAGTTTGCACAGGAGATTTTTTTGTTGTGATTGCACCTTTAGACAACAAATAAAAGGTGAAATTTTATTTGATGTGATGCACAGAAGGAAAGATGAAGTTATTGGAAGACTATGATGAAAAAGGATTTACATATGAGAGAGGATCCATCATTTTAAAAGGTTATTTTTTCAACAAACCCATATGACTGAAAATTATGTCTACTTTCAAGATTATGAACCCGATGTTATATGTTGTCAATATAGTCATTTAGTATGTGCATCTCGAATAAAATTAGTACAAGTTCCATCGAAAAAAAAATTAAAACTAGAAAATGGAAAATGTCCAAATATGACCATGAACGAATAATTGAGGACGACATTCCATTGCGATGTTTTTAACCATATCGGAAATGAATTGATCATGGTTAAGAGAACTATAGGAGACCCATGGCATCATTTTAGCCTTTATGTGGAAGATAATTGTGTAAGATTTAATGACGATGAATAGGAGTGTAAAAAACAAGTTCGAATTCAAATTATAAAGTACACATTTTACTTGTTTTGTGCATGTCAAATGTTGTGTACAATATATTTTTATATTGAGAACTATGACTATGATCTTGAGGTGACAGATTTTTATTTATGTTTTATAAGCTTGTGTTTATGATTGTGTATTGTTGAATATGGATGATGGCATGATGACTTGGTGTGTTATTTGGTAATTTGTAAGAAGATGGCATCAAGGATGAGATGTTATTAATAAAATAATTGTATTTTAGCATGTTGAAATTGATTCGATAATAATTTGGTAATGGGAACTTTAATAAAAGTTGGGAAAAGTTGAAAAATGTTATCTTTTAACTATGGAATGTGTATTGCAAATGTAATTTTACAAGTAATGTATGGGAACTAGAATACGGGTTTAAACATGATCTCGTAAAAACATTGTTAATTGTTAAGAATGATTTCTTAAAGATTCTTGGATATGATTGAGTAATTATGTTATGTCATGTTGAAATATGGACATGTGGTGTATGACTTATTGATGTGGGATTAAATTGTTTAAGAAATGTTTGAATTCTTGGACATGATTGAGTAATTATGTTATGTCATGTGGAAATATGGACATGTGGTGTGTGACTTATTGATGTAGGATTAAATTGTTTAAGAAATGTTTGAAAATGATGGAGAATTCTCTATAAAAAGTTGATTGTCTATTATTACCTTTATTAGATTAAGCTAATTGAGTCCATTATATTGGGGGATCTATGGTATTTAAGTATGTGAAGGAAATCCTAAATTGGAATCCTTATCAATTTTGATATGTGGTTGTATAGTTAAAACCATTTGAGCTCGATTGAACTTGAAGGATTTTAGGGTAATATGTGTGGTCTTTAATGTGTAATTTCGTGAAAAGATTTGGACTGTGATGAATCCATTTCATGTTTCTCTAATGTATTATTAATAGACAATTCTAGAATACTAATTGTATGATGAATGAAGTTATTATTTATATAAATGGGAAATTATTATTCTAGATCCATTAAATGGGTTGATCCATCAGTGGCTTTGTGGTGGGATGAACAATTCATATGAATATGATCCATGAAATTTTTGGAACTTTGCTAACCTATGGTTTTTAAATAAATGATACATGCACAAGGATAATATCACTTGTATGGATAGAATTTAGTTCCATTTGAAGATCTGATTATATGAATAATATAAAGTAATTTAAACATTAAAACATGTGTAGTAATATCATTTAGAACCATTTCAAGATTGAACATTAAACTAGATATAAAATTGACTATCATTATGAAATAAAAGTGTAACTTATACATACAAATTTAATAATACATACATTCATGAACATCATGCAAAATCATATTCTAAACATTTACCACACAAAGTATGCTATGTAATTAGCCCAAAAAAAAAGTTAGATCATTCAAAGCAAATACAGAATATGTAAGTTCAATGTACATGTATATAATCCAAAACAAAAGTTCCTGAACATGTGAGTTCAATGTACATGTATAATCCAAAAATAATGTTCCTGGATGTCCAAAACAACTGCAATATATGTATCAACATGCAGATATATGCAATATGGTAGTATGGGAAAAAAAAAAGACCAATAAAAATCATTCTCTAAATCAAATTCCACCACTATCCTCCACTGGGGTCTTCCCTTTTCCTCGAAGAGACCCAACCTGCAACATGTATAAAATCAAATTATGAATCTCATAAATTAGTTAAACAATTTTAAACTAAATTCAAAAAATTAAAATATTAAACTTATAATTATTTTTTTTGAAAATAATAGTTCAATTATTGACAAAATTACCTCAGTGCCAATGTCCACGTCCATCAAAGAACTCATATCCTCACTACCAATTTCCATATGTTCTCGTGTTCCCTAAAATTTAAATTTTGTTAATAAATAAAACATTGTGCAAGCAAAATAAACTAAAATTAAGCAATTCACTTAAAACCAAAACAAAAAATTTGAAATCATGAGCTCACAAGAGATGGAAAATCATAAAAAAAGTTGGAATCTAAATGAACCTACATGGATAAGTCACATTAACAATAAGATACATAGATAAATTAAAATTAAAAAAAAACATACAATATCTTTCAAACATAAATATAAATATGTAAAGAATAAATATACCTCTCTAAGATGCTCTTCTACATTTTCACTAGTGGAGAGTTGAAAATTATGTTCATTCAAAATTATAGAAAACTGCAACCAATAGACATTTACGTAATGTATTTATTACTATACATCAACAAATACATAATGTCATAGATATAATGTAACAAAAATTTCAATTCAAAATGAATAAAACAATTAAATAGATTGTATGTACATAAAGAACATACCTCTCCTATATTCGATCTGTCATGGGATAGGACATCCGAAGATGTATTGTGACAAACCTTAGCATAAGCCCTAAGATATTCAATGTTCATTCCATCTACCTCATCATTTGTTTTGTAAACAAACATTTGACGAATAGTGGCTTGAGCCCTCTCTCGAACGAATCCCACATCAACTCCTACAAACGTCGACGTTAAACCTTCGGCAACATAATCCATTGCATTTGTCCCAAGTTGGGATGTGGGCTCCATATCTGATTTTAAAGTCACAAGCCTGGCTGGGTGAGATATCTAAGGTGGAGGTCGAAGAGTTGTGGGATCTCTAAGAGCACATTTTCGATCGTATATTCGCCCCTTTCCAACTCCATAAAAGTCAGAATGAATATTGGTATAGTCTCTCTTCATATTTGAAAAAAACTCTGCATAAAAAATTCTAGCAAAATAATTAGGAACCTCATCATACCATGGAAACAGGCCATAGGCTACAAGGAATCAATCATAAAATAGATGTGCAAGTTCAGGGTGCCTGAAATATTGCACTTGCAACATTTTCCGCTTTACCCTTTCTTTGAAGTTAAACAATGAATTGGCCTATTCTTTGGTCACTCTCTCCTTCAAAACAAGCCACCTGTTCGGACCCATCACTTGTGCCCTTCTCCTCCGCATCAAGTCAACAACACTGTTCATAGTTGGTATGAGATCCTCATATTCCTCAATGAATTTTTGCAATGGCCGCAAAACAATCTCTAGACTTTGTTTTCTCTCTGGAGGGAGATCCAAACTAGAAAGATCATGCTATAACTTGTCATAGTGAGATCTACATCTTCCAGGGGTTGTTTGTTGAATACCACTTTCCTATGGAAGCTCCTTAGGTAAATCAGATGCATAAGTTGTTATGGGCATACAACCCACATCTATTTCAACATATGCCCTCCTTGCTCGACCTTTGTGCCTCTGTGTAGAATTACAAGCCTCTTCTGAACCTTGCTCTACACCCACATATGGTTCAACATCTATCCTCCTTGCTCGACCTTCGTCCCTTTGTGTAGAATTACAAGCCTCTTCTGAACCTTGCTCTACTTCAAAGACAAACACAGTTGTGTGTAAGCATGTACAAAATTTTTGAACACGCACAAAATTACAATTGATGCATGTATTAAAACATAAATGTTCATACCAACATAAGGTCAAGATCGACATTCTCCCATAGAAGATACGGGGGAATCATCTTTACCCCTTTGGCCTAGCCGGTGATTAGATGAATGTGAACTATACAAAAAGCTTGAATCTCGTGGCGAAGCCGAAAACCTTTGATTATCAGTCGAGACACCAATTCCTAATGACTGTGATGACCTCCTATGATTTTTCCTCAAAGACTCCTCTCTTTCCATTTGATATGATGTCTACATTTACACAACTATCAACTCATAACATATTCAAATTCGACATGTTTTTATATTTTAACATTCCAAACATTTAACCTAATCTCCCAGAAAAAGATGTAATGTTATATAAGACAAAATAAAGATTGTAAGTGTTGTTATGATTTTTACTTATGAAACAACAACTTTACTAATGAATTTTTTGTTAATTTTTCGATAATTTCATTAAAACATTATCTAGAATCCTACTAAGAGAATAACATGCACAACATAAAAATCATAAACACAATAGACATAGAGTTTCCTCGGGGAAAACCAAGAAGGTGAAAAACCATGCAACTTCCTCAGAGATAGAATAAGCCCCAATACAAAGATCACAAATATCAATTTCCAAAAGATAGATGACTCCAGCAGCTACTCCTCCTCCACTTGCGCGCACTCCTCTCTCAACTAATGCAAGTTGGATGAGTGAGTGAATGAATAGAATCAGACACACTCACTCTCTATTTATACACAACTTAACCTACCTTTAATTCTATATGGGACGACTGCCAAAGGAAGTCTAATAACCCACTCGCATGACACAAGCAGGGCCGACCCCACACTGGTGTTCTAATAACCCATCAAATATAAGTTGTAATAGTTGCAACGCTTGCGACATTTGTGACACTTACAAATACAACTGACGACACTTCTTATTAGAGGAATAATACATCTCCATCATGAATATAATAAAGTACAAGTGTAATACATAGAAGAATATCTTCTGGAGTTACAAATACATCAAAACTCCCTCTTAACTAGGAAGGTATTCTCTAGACACAGGTCATCAATACATATCGCCACAAGTCTTCAATTCTGGAGTTGGATCATCATCATTGAATCACTGAGCATCATCGTCACTACGGTTGTATTCGTCATCTCAATCACTGGGCTATCTCTCAATTCTTCTCGTCATAGGAAGTTATACAGAGCCATCCCTTTTTCATGTTGGTTGTAGGCCTAGCCTCCTGTAGGTCTTCATCATCTCTGCGAACTGGCCATCCTGTGGAATCCTTAGGACTGATTACGTGCGTCAACAAAACCTCGAAATAACATCCTAGGACTTTTACGAGCACATAGATCAACCTATCGGATCTCCCAGGATCTTTTACATGTGACATTCACAAAACCTTGAAAGAGTCTCTTTCCTAGCAATATCTCTAAAGAGCATCCGAGAACTTTTACGTGCCTAGCACAACATGTCCGGATCTACAGGACTGATTACATGTGATCTCCACAAAACCTTAAAAGAGTGTTTTTCCTAGCAAGATCTCTAAAGAGCATCCGAGGCCTTTTACGTGACTAGAACAACCTGTCCGGATCTCCAAGACGTATTACATGTGGTCCCCACAAAACCTTAAAAGAGTGTCTTTCCTAGGAAGATCTGTAAAGAGAATCCGAGGCCTTTTACGTGACTAGCACAACCTGTCCGTATCTCCAGGATGTATTACATGTGGTCTAGCAAAAACTTAAAAGAGTGTATTTCCCAACAATATCTCTAAAGAGCATCCGAGGCCTTTTACGTGACTGTGCAACCTATCTGGATCTCCAGGACGTATTACATGCTACCCTTGCAAAAACTGTCCACGACCACAGACTACCATCCTGATACTCAAGATCAACCTGATCATCCTCGCACAAAGCATCATCCTGATACTCATGATCATATTGATCATCATCATACAGTACATCATCTTGATGCACATCATCAATGCATGATTGTTATACCTCAATATTACACATTAAATCCTAGTGCCGCATCCTTCCATCAAAGACCTGAATGACACTTCCCCTTAATGACCATCTGGACATCCAGGAGTGAAATCTATTGCCTAAACAATGAAAGAAACACTATGCCTGCCACGTGTCACCCAGTCAGACCTCATATGCAAGAATTATCGCGCTTTACACAATTGATGGGGCATGATAATTAGGGTTACCGCGCTATGCTCCTACCCTAGGGTGCGGTAATACTGCGTTATGCTCAAGCCTAGGGGCGCGATAATCCATTTTTAGCCTTTTTTCCATGGACTTTGGGATGTCAACCTTCGAGAGATTTTGTTGGGATTTCCACCTTTGATTCGATCCCAACCCCCTCTCTATTTAGCAGGCCTGGTGCCCTAAACACTCTCTAGATCCATTATACTCTCTTGTTGGTTAACCCTTCCTCATCCTATAAGAGAGAGGCATTCCATGGGCCAAAGGGAGGTATTTTGGGGCATCAAACCTATGATCATAAGCCTTTTGCAGAGATAGCTAGAGGAAGGACTTGGAGCTGGAGTGGGTTTGGACATCAAACAACTACTTTGTAAGCACTCTTGAGTTCTGAATAAAATATAACTTGTCTTGTTTCCCTATTTATGTGTATTGATCATGATTCATTTACATAAATTGTATTCATTAGAATATAGATCTAACTTGTGATTCAGTTATTTCAAAGATAGCATGCACTTGTTTTTCGTGTTGATCTCTACAGGTTCATTGCGAGGACTTCAGGGTCAAAGACTTGATTGGACAAACATCGGAACAGAAGGTCAATTGTCTTCTTTCTCATCTATCAAATGTTAGAACCGGAAACACTAGTTTATATCTAGGGAATGAGGTAGCATTTGTTTCCTTTTTGTCTTAGCATAGAGTTGATATTTGTCACTTTATCCTAAGAGGGATTCTTCTTACCCATAGGAAGATATCTCTACAACAAAAACTGGCGACTCCGCTGGTTTGAGCCCCTTTTATCTGAGTTTTTTTTTACTTTCATTCATTTTTTACTATGAAATTGCTCTTCCTTCAAACCAGTCTTGAAAGTTGGTCTCTTTGACCTCCATTCACCCCCCTCCACTCTGCATCAGATCCCTGTCATCGATCAGTAAGTCCTCTGGGTCTGCAAACCCTTGAAAAGTAAAAAACTTTTCTCAAACTAGCGCTATTTTTCTCTTTTGATAATTATCGCGCCCCCATCACAGCCTACAGAGCGGTAATTATCATTTTACCACACCCTACAATATTTCTAGAGCATGATAATTTACCAGTACTGCTCCCGGTCTTATGTTAGCCACGTGATAATCTCTGTAAATAATCTTGTTTCTCAGTTTGTTTGGTTCCTATATGTCATTTCTTAATTTTTTTGCCTTTGGTTGTTGCTCTATTGCTTACCAGATCTCTGCAACCTGCTTAGCTGCAATACAGTTCTTGTATTTCATTGTTTGAAGTTGTGTAGACACCTTTTCCATCTTAGGGTTCGTGATCATTGTTATCACCATACATATTTGTTCCTTACCTATTGCTTCTTGTCTACATACCCTGTCACTGTGCAATTTAGTTGCAAAGTCTTTTATGGTTTGTTTTCATTCGTTTTCGAGCTTGGATTTCTTGATTTAGTGACATCATACCCATTTGGACCACCTCCTCATGATTCTTGCATTGTCTTGATCCTTTCATGATAATCAAGTTTTGTTACTATTTGTCTTTCCTTGATTATACAATTTTTAATATTACATTGTTCTTATAGCACTATTTTTTTATTCTTGTTATCAAAATCAATATTGGAAATTTTCTTTTGAAACATTGTCTTGCTTTGATTGAAAAGATCCAGTTTATACTTTTGAATATTCAGAAGTGAATCACTTGTCACATAATCTCTCATTTAGAAGCATCAATAGTTATAGATCAATCACATTTGAAAGTAGCTTTCATTCAGTTTGGCTTATTTGAAAAAAGAAAACAAAAAAGTTTGTTTTTGAAGTGGTTTTTCATTGTTTTTTAAAAAGTTCATGCATTGTGATCGAAGAACTCTCCCTTTTCTCTAGCTAGATTTCATCGAATAGAAAGGCTCATTTCAATTCATTTTCATTTGCATGGTTTGAGTCATCACAACACCACAAGTTTCACTTCCATTTACCTGATTGAGTAATACAACCACTAAAATTTACACTCCCTAACTCAACACACTATAACCTCACTTGAGGAGAAAAAGAATTTTTTAGTTAGGTAGGACACCGGGGATAGGCATCCAAATAATTCCCTCTTGTCATTATCATTTGAGACATAGTTTTTGTCCTCTAGGGTGCTAAAATCCTCTAGTAATTATTGACACGGTCATCGACCAGTTTGTGGAGAGGGCCTCCCATCGTTTCGGGGGTAAGCTGCAAGGATTGGTTCTGGACGGACTTTGTAGAATACCACACTCCACTTAGCTCCTAAGGCTTATCGATCCATTTTCTTCCTTGTATTTTCCTGCCACCATACTAGTGATACAAGGGTGATAAGGCAGAAGTGCCAGTATCCTTCTCCGATGTGCCATGAACGAGGTAGCTTAGTAACTTTTCTTCTAGGGCTCTTTACCCCGGATCCCTTTCGGTACAGGGATATCCTTCCATTCTTGGTCTCTCATTTTGTATTGTTTGACTTGGATTTCATCACCTTGCAAAGGACTCAACTTGTTGAGGTCTCCAGCTCTTAGTTAGGATGTTTTGCTTGCTATTTCATCTTCTTAGAGGGTCATTTTTCTTTTTTAGTGATTGCTTGTTGGCATTCTGGCCACTTTTGTTTCAGCAAATTACTATGATGTCGGTCTTAGTATAGTTTTTAGAGATTTATTTTTTGGCCTGTGAGCCTTGCGTTTTTCTAGATCCCCTTTTGCACACTCGACTGCTTTAGGGTTTTTGAGTTCTTTTCTACGAGATTGTCCCCGGAACTTTTATTCCCATCATCATGTCTGATTCACGGAGATCACAAAGACTACAGGGATCGAAGCCCACCACCACCACCACATACTTTTGGTCCACCCGCATCACATATTCCTGCCCCTACCGGCCACGGCGCCAGCCAGGGGCTTGTTCCACCACCTATCCGCACTACATCTTCAGTTCCTCCTGTAACTGTAGCTCACAGCACGGTCTCAGAACCTCTTGCAGTTCCTGAAACCAGTAACACACCTAAGATTTCGGCTGTCACTCAACCCACTGTCATTCCAGAAATACCTCCCACAATGGACAACACCGCAGCTGCTGAAGTTAGTACTAAACATGATACTATACCGTAGGCTATCACCCTCCCAGATGTTAGCACTACCCCACCAACAGACACTTTCTATGATGTTCCTAAAGGATCTGTTGGAACTATTGAAGAATTTGACGAAGATGTGTTTGAGTTGATTCCAGTCCTGGATGGATACGTCGAAGTTATTGAAGAAACCGAACTACCTAACACACCTTTTGAACCTGATTTTGACTTTTTTACTTCCCAGGTGGAGCCTCCGCCTGCCACCACTACACCGTCAGGTGTTCACACTCAGGAAACCGGTTCTTCTAGCAACATGCCATTCACTGTATCCATCCCTGATCTCCCCTCAGGACAAGAGATTATGGCATCAATCCAATCTAGCATGGTTAGTCTCTCTAAATCCCCTTTAGCATCGGAATAGTTCAAATTTGATACAGAGCAAATGCTCTAGTCGGCTTCCCAATACCCCCCTGCCACCCATCCTCCTGGTTACCGATCTCACCACATTCCATCTAGCACAGAGTTTCATCACTCCTATGTTGATGGCTCCGGACCTTCAGATTTTACTTTACCTGATCTATTTCCGGACCTCGAACAGACAACTCACATTTTTGACCCCTCACGGGATACAAATTCGGGCCAAGCCCTTGATGGTCCTCCTATTTTTCAAGACCCCATGGACGTGACTCCTTATACCCCTCAGTTAAATTCCCCACATTTCCTACCATCCAATATGTTTGGCTACCTTCAAGGGACACACCACTTATGAGGGATAACCCAGTATTCTCTCCATCCCTGCTTGTAATGTATGGAAGACCCCCCCCCACAAACCGACACCTTTGGCGTCATTGGCCAAACGAACATACCCCACCTTTCTAGTATTGGAAGAACATCCAGTCATACTGCTGGATCATCCATGCTGAACGGAGATTCATCTTCGGCCACCATCTATACCATTTCAGAGGTGGACAACCGACTATTGGAACCATCGATCCCAACAACCAACCCCCTCTGGGTGGACCATGAAACCCTCCTGTAGGAGGACAACCATATTTTGGGAGCACTGGTCCTAGTCACCAACCTCCTCCCGCTGGACCATCTAACCCACCTGCCGGAGGGAAACGCCTTGGTACCATTCAAAGCGAGGCCACTCAACAACCACCTCCTTCTTTCCCATCGGCTCAAGAGAGCCCTTTTATTGGAGGATCACCACTCGTTAACTCCCCCATTGGCACCATCCAAAAACCCTCTCAATCAGTAACTTTTTCTCAGTTGGGCATGTATAATCCACCTGGCAGTATCCCAACCGGATCCTATTTCCAATATCCTACGTCAGGTACACTTCCTTCTTGGGGATCCCAAAACCCACAGAGTGGGGGATACTCTTTGTTTGGAAACTGGAATCATGCTGGGGGGCAACCTACTCAACCTTATATTCCCCTTAACCTGAAATCTTGCATTCCTTATCCTTCAGCCCTGAATACTCCATGGAACCCACCGCTTTAGCCTCCACCCCTTTATCAAGGTGGAACCAATATTCCATGGACACCATTCTTTTAGGAATCCCCTAACCCTTGTATGGGTAACCCTCCACCCAATCAAGGTGGCAAAAACATTCCTAGGACACAACAATCCCAGGGAACCATACCCCAGCAAGGAATGGGGAATATTCCTAGGACACAACAATCCCAAGGAACCATACCCCAATAAGAAATGGGAAACATTCCTGGGATGCAAAAACCCAGGGGCACTATACCCATCATCCCTACTCAGTAGAACGTTCAACAACCTATTAATACTATGATTACGAGTCAAACGATAAATTCCATGACTTCGAACACACAACCAGTTAACCAAATGATCTACTATCCTCAGAACTTCCAACATTATCCTACGGGAAACATGTATGGGTACAATATGCAGCAGTATGATGTGCAGGGTCCTACAGGCATCCCTACACCATACAATCACTACTCATACCCACAGCCCAATCGTCAACTTCCTTTCTTGGCTACGCTAGACTTACCCGATTTGTCGCGGCTTATCAACGATACCATATGGCATGAACCACATTGGCCACCCATCCTAGCCAAACTACCATCGGACATTCCTATGTTCGATGCCAAACCTGGGGAAGACCCCAAGTACCATGTAATGACCTTCCATCTTTGGTTTTCATCGAACTCATTGATGGACAACTACATTCATTTACGGCTCTTCCAACGTACCCTCGCCGGCACGGTAGCAAAGTGGTATATCGAGCTGCCACAACACTACTTTCATGATTTCAATACCTTGGCTATGCAGTTTCTGACACATTTCCATCTCACCATTCAGTACGATACTGGAACAAACCTATTGACCTCACTACGTCAAACCACTTCTACGCACATCTTAGAACATAACCATGAGTGGCGTCAACGCTGTAGGTTAATCAAGGCACCCATCCCAGACCAGTTACTCGCTGATTGGTTTACAAAGTCATTTCTGCCTCCCATCACCAGGGATATTACCATGGGCGGACCTATCACGGAGGAACAAGCGATTTCTCATGCTCAGTATATGGATTTGGTATATACCCAATCCGTAACTTTATACGAGCTTATTCCCCATGCCACCTGCACCACCACTGATCCAACCAATCCTGCCATAGAATCCCCCATCAACTGTATCGTCAGTTCCGTTAAGGCTCAACCTGCCACCAAACTGATGGGGCAGCAAGCCACTGCTTCCCCCTCTCCACCCTCGACTGCTTCCAAAGCTTCTACCTCTCCTGCTCTCTTCTCCCAGGTGAACGCGGTTCAATCCACATCACAACCATTCAGGGGAAAGAAGAAGAATAACCGCGGAAAATCCAAGAAACCTTCTAGCCAATAGGAGAACCCCAAGCCACAACCAACTAACAAATATCCCAAACCACGCTGAAAAGCAAAGTTCCCCTTCCTGATTTTCCAGGAAGATCACTACACATGTGACTGTCCCTACAAGGATGAAGTCAAAAAATTTGTTAAAGGATCCTCCTTCCCGACAGTGTTAACTGATCCTTTCCCTCAGCAACAACAGCATATGGTTTCCCATAATCCCCCACAAGGGGGAAATCCGAACAACCCACCCCACGAAGAAAGGTCCGCAAACTGCGAAATTCTGATGACGAGTACTGAAGAGATTAATCTATCTACTCGAGTAAGGACATACAATACCTCTTCAAGTTCAAACAAACCAGAGACAGCCAATGGCAAGTCTCATTTTGAAGATCCTATCATCCCTCCCCCCAATGGTCATCTCCACATTGAGAGACCTGTCACAAACATAGTGCTGCACCCACCCAAGGGCACCATCCGAAAGGCGACATTTAATCCTAATGTGTGAGCATCCAAAAATTACAATATTGTTGAAGACCTAGCTCAAGCACCATGCGCGATGTCGATTCTCGAGGTTCTCCAACACTATCCCACGCAGCGTAGAACCTTACTTTCAGCAATGGGGGCAATGGACCCAGATACTTCAAACACAATTATGTTTAACTTGGAGTATTTTAAACCTCGGATTTCTCACCAGTTAGCCTTTCAATTCCAAACAAAGATCCGTGGAAACAATATCCATCGCACTGTCTTAGATGAAGGCGCTTCCATGTCGATCATGTCCTTGAATTGTTGGAGAGCCATAGGTTCCCCTAAAGTTACAACTTCTCCCACTACTCTCGGAGCATTTGAAGGACATGGTTTTCAACCATACGGACTCATTCCTGCGATCGGTGTTGAACTAGGGGGGAAAACAGTATATATACACATCGAAGTCGTAGATGCACCATTGGATTATAATCATCTGCTCGGTCGGAATTTGTTCTATGCCATGACCATCGTTGCATCTTCTGTCTTTCGATTAGTACAATTTCCCCACCAAGTGAAGAATGTCACTATAGATCAATTAAACTTATGTACTCCTGACACTCACTCAAATTCCGCCAACACTGTTCCATTACTGGGTCAATCTCAGTTCTGCCTCGAGGATGTTGGCGTCGGTCTTATGAAGGATTCCTCCCTCATTGGAGTATTCTCGGAGCTTAGATCCCCTGTACAAGCCGTCAACATGATATCATCAAATATCACCCCATCCAATGATTCTTGAGTGATACCGAGTCCTACGGAGATTGAAAACTACGGTGAATCCTTGCCATTAAACAGGAACTTCGTAACTTATGAGGCGATCCAGTGAGCCACAGATTGGGTCAACCCTACTACGCATCACGCCGTGGCACAAATATCGTCTGAGGTTGTCCCATCGTCATCAATTATCAATCCTTTCACATTGATTTTTCCTTATGATGAATCAATTATGGAGGTTATGTGCGTCGATGAACCACCCTAGGAAGATTACCATCATTGGTTTTATTTTCCTACTATCCAGGCGATCAAGCAAGACACCAAACCCAACAGTTCACTTGAAATTGTTAACTCCAAGTTTCCCACTTCAGTCGATGATATCTTCTTCGAAGGAAACTTGGCCAATCTCATGGCAAGTACTCCTATTAACATTTTAGTCAAACCTGGGGTTTTGGAAAACATTCACATAGGAAAAACATGTACTCCCGCTGAATTGGAGTTCTATACTTCCTATTTCAAAACATTCCGCAACATCTTCGCTTGGAGTTATGAAGAAATGCCAGGAATAGACCCCTCCATCGTTGTCCATGAAATCCAAACTTTTCCTGGTGCCCGACCAGTTTGGAAGAAACTCCAGCCCGTTCACCCCCGCAAGGCAGCAGCTATCAAAGCAGAGGTTGAAAAAATTCTACGTGCTGGTTTTATTTATTTTTTCCCGTTGACAGAGTGGGTGTCTAATATCATTTCTCTGGAAAAGAAATAGGGCACGATCAGAGTCTGTGTTGATTACCGGGATTTGGATAAAGCTTGTCCGAGAACAACTATCCAACTCCGTTCATTAACTAGATTATCGATAACTGCACCGGGAGCGTCATCTTTTCCTTTATGGATGGCTTCTCCGGCTATAATCAGATAGAGATACTCCCAGCTGAGCAACATAAAACCACCTTCATTTTCCCATGGGGGACCTTTTCATACCGAAAGCTACCCTTTGGCCTCAAAAACACTGCGGCAACTTTCCAACAGGCAATGTCATACGCATTTCACGATATTAAACATATTGTAGAATCATATCTTGATGACCTCCCCACTCATTCTCAGACTTGGGAAGATCACCCAGATCATCTGAGTGCCATCTTTGCAAGGTGTTGCCGCTACAACATTCGTTTCAATCCAAACAAGTGCGTTTTTTGTGTTGAAGCTGACATACTTTTGGGATTCATAATCTCCAAAGACGGTATATGATTGGACCCTGCAAAGGTAGAAGCCATTTTATCTCTTCCTTCACCCACGGACATACTGGAACTTCAAAGTTTGCAAGGGCATGCAAAATTTCTATGTCGTTTCGTGTGTAATTTTTCCAAGATCACCAAGGGTTACATGCGGCTTCTGAAAAGAACGCTCCCTTCTTTTGGGACGACGAAGCCCAATGATCTTTTGATAATATGAAAACAACCCTTACCAAAGATCACGTGATTCAACCCCCCAATTACACACAGGATTACATCTTATATATCGCAGATTCCACTTCCACCATTGACATGGTCTTAGTCCAGGAAGACGCCAACGGCATAGAACATGTGGTTTATTATCTTAGTAAGAGTCTCCTCAACTCTGAAACTCGCTACTCGCATGTTGAAAAGATGGCTCTCACTACAGTTTTTACTGTCCATAGGTTCTTCCACTACATTCTACTCCGCCGGACCACTGTGATCGCTGATTTCAATCCAATGTACTACATCCTCACATGTCAAGTGCTTGGGGGAAAATACTCTCGTTGGATTGTTATCCATCAAGAATTTGACTTGGAATTTGACGAGGAAAATCCAAGAAATATTTGGTCTTTGCAGAGTTGATTTGTACTTTGCCCCATTCCATTGAGCAACCAGAGCCCATCGATTCTCTCCCTGATGAATCGTTGTTCCTCATTAGCACGTCCGATCCTTGGTATGGAGATATCATACTGTATCTCCAAACCCGATGTTTTCGGCCTGAAATTAACTGCGATGAACGTCGACATATCCAACATCATGCCAAGTATTACCTCATAATCAATGATACCCTTTACCATCATGGTGTCGATATTGTCCTTCGGTGTTGTTTAACGTTGGACGAAGCTGAACACGTTCTTAATGACTGCCACTGTGGAGCATGTGGTGGTCATCTCTCTGGGATGGCTACAGCCCAAAAGATTTTATGAGCAGGATATTTTTGGCCCTCGATTTTCAAAGATTGCATTGAAACGGTCAAGAAATGTCCACCATGTCAATTCTTCCATAGCAAGAAACGCTCACATCCTTCTCCACTCTTCCCTCTTGTTGTCGTCGGCCCCTTCACCAAATGGGGCATCGATTTCACACACTGTAAGCCAACTTCAGCTGGGGGGCATAGCTATGTCATAGTAGCAATCGATTATTTCACAAAATGGGATGAAGCGATGCCTACTTTCGCAAAAGACAATAAAACAACAGTGCAATTCATATTCAACCACATCATAGCTAAGTTCGGAGTTCCGCAGTCTATTTTGACCTATCATGGTTCCCACTTTAGGAACCATATGATTGAATAATTGAGTTCCAAGTTGGGTTTTTGTCATGAAAACTCAACCCCATATTACCCACAGGCCAATAGCCAAGTCAAAGCCATAAACAAGGTTTTGAAATGCATGATTCAGCGCATTGTGGGTACTCATAAGTCCAATTGGCACTTAGCTCTCTTCTCGGCATTATGGGCCTACCGAACCTCAATGAAAGGTGCTACCAGGTTCACACCATTCCAATTGGTGTATGGCCTGGAAGCCATTTTCCTAATTGAATGTGAAATTCCATCACTGAAGATAGCCATTGAGATACTTCCCAATACGACGTCTGAAGAAGAACGATTTATGTATCTAGCTAAGCTGGATGAAACCCGCTGCAACACTACTTTAGCTAACGAATCCCATAAGAAATGCGTCAAAGCACAGTATGATAAATTCGTTCAACCTCGGATTTTCAATGAAGGAAACCTCATACTCACATATGACTAGATGCATGACAAACTAGGAAAAGGAAATCTACATTCTATGTGGTATGGTCCCTTCATCATAAAGCATGTATTGGAAAAAGGAGCCTACGAGCTCATTGACTGTGACGGTACGCCTTTGGCACAGCCCTGCAATGGGCTGTACCTAAAACGTTTCTACGCGTAGGTTTATCCTGCGCGAAACATGTTGTACATAATGTACTTAGCTTTTTTTCAATTTTTTCTTTTGTGTGTGTGTGCATGGATTTTATTTCATGTATCCTCATTTACCTCGACTTGTCATTCTATGCACAGATGTCTTCCTACCATGGATTCGATGATGGTGCTATCCGACACACCTGGAACCTTGCTTTCACAGCATGGGTTATTTATTCTCATGTTGGCAAGTTGGTATCTTCAGGAGGCACTCGCTTGGGCCCCGCAACCAACAACATTGCAGAGTACCATGCAGTCATTGGACTCTTAAGTGAAGTTGCTTCCCTTGGAATCGACTCCTTATCAGTTTTTCTAGACTCCCAACTTGTGGTGTCTCATTTAAACCGTATCTACACTGTCCATGATCCTATATTACTTCACTTCTTTCGAAGGGTACGCCTCTTGGAATGATCTTTTGATTACATTTCATATCAACATATACCAAGAGAATTCAATTTTGTAGCTGACTCATTGGCTAACTACATTTTAGATTGGCATCTAGCCCATACATAACAAAATATATCATGAAACAAAAACACAAGCGATTGTAAATGAATAAGTCATAGAAATAAGACCAGATGTATATAATCGCATATAAAAGTGTTTTTCTGAATACAAATGATAAAGTTTGTGTCTAAAGACAAAATTTAGGATCCCGTCCCGTACAAAATTTGGCTCTTTGGCGTACATATCGTGTACATGCTGCAAAAAGGTAAAATACTACTATCTAAGGAGATCTAGGAGATCTATCGCGATCATCCTTGGATTCCTTGTACTGATTATGGTAGCAGACCACATCCCTAGCCACCCTGCGGAGGAGTTGGCCAATACGCCTAGGCACACCCACCGTATGCCATTGGAGATGGAGAGGGACGTTGTCTATCCTCAGAGCTGGAACTCCAAAATTCAAACCCTGAAGATTCCATTCCACATCATGGATTTCCCCCACTTCATCTTCATCCTCCTCCTCAACAGCTACTTGGTGCTCAACCCCACCTCGATGCAACGACGAGTATCCCGTTGGTCTCCTTGGCCCATGATCTGTGACATGCACATGTACATACATTAGATCTTTTTGCACATTCAAAAAATCACTAAAAATTATAAATTTGAAATTTTTTTGGTGAAGTTCATATGCCTGAGTTATCCCAATCCTCTTCATCAGGCAATGCCAAGTCAATGTCTTCGCAGAAGTCCACCCCTGGATAAAGGGAAGTCCTTGATCATCACGATCTGCTCCTCGAGCCATGAGAAAAATTCCTCACCAAAGGCTAATACTTGTGGCCCCCCGAGTCGTCCAGCGTAATCACTCCATAGACCCATCCTAGGTTCGGTTGTAGGATGGATGGGCATGGATATCTGCGGATGCAACAATGGCACCCTCTCGAAAAAGAAGGTGACCAAGATACTCCCATACCCAAACTGGTGAGTATCCCCATTCCTACACTTGGTGATTTGTTCTTTGAGGTTAGTTAACACCCCTTCACACCAGTTGAACAAGGTTGGTGCCATGCACTCTACGACAAGGTTCATCTGCACTCGAGATGTCTTAAGGGGGCTCACACTACCCACTGCTCGATTTATGGTCAATAGTATAGTTCTTAATGGGAGCTCTATCACATACTTGATAGATACTTTCCCGCTCTTCTTCGAAGAACCCTATCGGAAATAACGGAGGATCAAGTCATTGGTACTCTCCACCGAGGCCTTATGCCCCGTTAGGTTCACCCATGCCCCTCTCTTAGAGAGGCTAGTAAGGAATTAGATGTTTTCAAGACCAATTTCAAGAGTATGCTCTCTGAATCGGAAATCCTGAATATCACTCTCCCACAACTATATTAGGTGAGTTAGAAGTTTTCCCTATTTTCTAATGCCTTTTGTCTTGAAGAACTTCAATAACCCACATGCCCATAGTGCATTCAATGTCATTTGATCATCTGTAGCCTCTTGATCATCAGCTTCATGTTTCCTTTCTTTCTAATCAACCATCTTGCCTATATTGAGATGTAAACTCCTGTAAAAATCCAATTAAAACATTTATGAGCAAGTTGGAGGATTGATCTCATCCCAAACATGAGGAAACACTAAATATTTTTTCCTTTTTTCCATGATTATCACGCCTGGGCATCACCTGCCTGCATGAGCTACAGAGCAGTAGTCGTGGAATTACTACAGAGCAGTAGTCGTGGAATTACTACGCTTCCCGACAAAGGGAGGCTGCGATAATTCCAGGTGCGAAAAAGCCCCTTAGGGCTTCCTCAAAAAAGCCCCTAGTTGAGCTACAGAGCAGTAGTCGTGGAATTACTACGCTTCCCGACAAAGGGAGGCTATGATAATTCCAGGTGCGAAAAAGCCCCTTAGGGCTTCCTCAAAAAATTATCAAACTACTGAGAAATAAAGAAATAAGGACATGTATTGAAAGAGGAGCTGAAGAAATCTTACCTAGTGCAGACGGTTGTCCAAATGGTACCTCGGATCTCCATATATGGTCCCTTGAGGCTTTTCCCTTCAAAAGGTGAAAATCCCTCTATGAGCAAAAATAGCAAAGTGAAAATGGTAACTCTTTATTTTTACCTCTTTCTTATATAAGTTGTATAACTACTATTTGCTCATTATTTTATTAAATATCTTTTTAGCTCAAATACTTCACATTACTAATATCTTTTTTCCCAGGTTTTATAAACTATTTTTGACAGGTTCTCTCTACTTTGTTCACACTGGTGATTTATAATTGTTTTGACCCTCATTTGAGCTGACTTTATCTTTTTCACGCTCTATATTAAAACCTGAAAAAGATTCCATGTGCCTTTTGAAACTTGTCTTGCACTTGTTAAACCCAAGTAAATGGCGTCGAGCTTAGTCGACTTTACTCGTGCTCGTAAAATGATGAGGAAAGTATCGTTTCGGTATTATTTTATTCTTTTTTCGGACCGAAATGATTAAAAATTACGAAAAAGACCATCGGAGTTCTCTTTAAGCTCTTTTCGGTCTCCCTCGTTTCAAAAAGATTGCCAAGTGCACTTGTCCCTTTCACACTTGTAAGAGTATTTGAAAGGTCGTCTATTCGGTGATAGGTTACCCCTTTTTCAGCTTGTCTAGACTATTTACGAGAAAGGTATACCTCAGTCAACTTTTGACTGGGAGAGTTCTCTTAAGAATTGTTTTAAAATTTTTCGGGAGTGGGGGACTAAATTTATGAAAAAGTACATTCTGGAGCCTTCTTTAAGTTTTTCAGGCTCTCTAAATGTGAAAAACTACCGAGTTTTCCTTCCTTGGACTCGTTAAAATTTAACATTGAGGGCCCACTTTGGGACGAACCCCTCCTTTCTCAGGTTCGTAAAACATGTGAGATCGGACTCATCTATGAGATGATCTATACCGAGCATCTGTTATCCTCCTCAATCTCATAAAACAACAAAGAGGTACTCGTCCATCATGTCAGGGGAAAATGGGAAATGAGTCAAGTATATTTTGTTGGCAGCTTGTCAGTTGTCACCTTTTAACATGGCATGCGTCTGTCCCTTGTCTATTTTTTTGTATTCATCTCTTCTTGCTGAGTTATAGTCATCGTCTCGATTCATCTCCTTGGCCACAAGCCTACTCGTCATGTGTTTATTCTCTACTACCAATAATCCTTGTTGCCAGGTTCCGCTTCATGTCATTACATGTTCAAAGGGTTTGCATTGTTCTAAGTCATCCACTATGTCGAAAATTCCATTATGTCAGTACATATTCTATTGTTCCATCGTTACATACTATCTCTCATTCCGATTTCGTGTCGATCATGCAGGAATCATCATGGCCCACCTTCGACGAGTCTATTCCTGTCGATGCCAAATCACTATCCAGGAATTAGGCTTAGGAGTCAACCACTAGTACCTTGGTACTTGCATGCCTCAATGGTAGGTTTCCTTGTATTCGACAGTAGGTTTCCATCATTTTTCTATGATCGAATAATCTCTCGAATGCTCAACATCAACTCATTTATTTGCATTCCATTGGGATGTACTATAGATACCTTGGGGATCATTGTCATCATTGGTGATTTCCTTCGTATTTGTTAATGGTTCACATAATTGACTAGTAATCAAATGGCTTCTACCATGTTCGACTTCAACACCTTGTAATCACGTGGCTAGATTCATATCGTTTACAATCGGGTAGAAGACCCTGTACACCCTTTTGTATACTGATTACGTCCAGGCTGCGATGGAGATTTTTTTTGTATTGTCACACATATCCACTTATGTATTGGTCGTGGCTGTGTCATTTTTGTCTCATGGATCTACGATTGTTCGCAGTAGCCATCATTTGTCTATAGTCTATATTATCTCAGTACTCATGGATCTGCAATGTATTGGTTGGAAGCCATGCTTTGTGTCAATTGTTTCCGAGCATGGGAATGCCCGCCTCGGTGGTATATCTGAGATTTTGTTTATGTTTCAGCTCCTTGTTTCTCCCCTCAGTGCTATCTCTGCAAATTATTTGTAAAGTCTTTTGGCCATCAGTCTCTTCTGACCTCACACTTTAGGGGGCATTTGTTATACCTCAATATTACACATTAAATCCTAGTGTCACGTCCTTGAATCAGTGACGTAAATGACACTTCCCCTTAATGACCATCTGGACATCCAGGAGTGAAATCTATTGCCTGAACACTGAAAGAAACACCATTCCTGCCATGTGTCACCCAGACATACCTCATCTCCAGGAATTATCGCACTCTGCACAATTGATGGGGCACGATAATTAAGGTTACTACGCTATGATCCTACCCTAGGGCATGGTAATACCGTGTTATGCTCAAGACTAGGGGTGCGATAATCCATTTTTAGCCTTTTTTCCATGGACTTTGGGATCTCAACCTTCGAGAGATTTTGTTGGGATTTCCACCTTTGATTCGATCCCAACCGCCTCTCTGTTTAGCAAGCCTGATCCACTAAACACTCTCCATATCCATTATACTCTCTTGTTGGTTAATCCTTCCTCATCCTATAAGAGATAGGCATTCCATGGGAAAAAGGGAGAACTTTTGGGGCATCAAACCTATGATCATAATCCTTTTGTAGAGATAGCTAGAGGAAGGACTTGGAGATGGAGTGGGCTTGGACATCAAGAAACTACTTTGTAAGCACTCTTGAGTTCTCAATAAAATATAACTTGTCTTGTTTCCCTATTTATGTGTATTGATCATGATTCATTTACATAAATTGTATTCAGTAGAATATAGATCTAAATTGTGATTCAGTTATTTGGAGGATAGCGTGCACTTGTTTGTCATGTTGATCTCTACAGGTTCATCGCGAGGACTTCGGGGTCAAAGACTTGATTGGAAAAACATCAGAACAGAAGGTTAGTTGTCTTCTTTCTCATCTATCAAATGTTAGAACTGGAAACACTAATTTAGATCTAGGGAATGAGGTAGCATTTGTTTCCTTTTTGTCTTAGCATAGACTTGATCTTTGTCAATTTATCCTAAGAGGGCTTCTTCTTACCTGTAGGAAGAAATATTTACAACAATGATCATCCTGATCATCATCACAGCATTGTCTTGATGCATATCATCATCGCATGATCATCTTGATCATCATCACAGCATCATCCTGATGCATATCATCTGGAGCATCTTCCTGATGCTCATCACACATGATCATCCTGATCATCATACATAGAAGTAACCGGAGCATCATCCTGATGCTCATCACACAGCACTTACATCCACAACCATGGGAAGTATCCTCCTATCACCATGCTTGGAATGGCTCTTGCAAATGTGTCCCATCAATTATTCCTCGAAGTATCTTCTATCTTAAGAACACCAAGCCTCTCTCTTGATATACTCGAACTTCACTCTGGCCAGTGGTTTGGTCAACACATCTGCAATCTACTCATCTGTCGCAACATACTGGATCTTCACTGCTCCTCTCTACACCATATCCCTGATATAGTGATATTTGATCTCGATGTGCTTCGACCTTTCATGGAACAGCGGGTTCTTTGACAACTTTACACAACTCTGGTTGTCACAATAGATACAGGTAGCATCCAACTGGAGATCAAATAAATCAGACAGTAGATTCCTTAGCCACACTGCCTGACAACTATCCGAACAAGCTGCAACATACACTGCTTCTGTTGTACTCAGTGCTACGCAGGATTACTTCCTGCTAAACCAAGAGATCACACCTGATACCATAATCAATTGTACCCTTTAGGTACCTCAGAATATGCTTTACAACAATCAGGTGAACATGTCTAGGATCTATCAGAAACTGGCTCAAGGTGTTCACCACAAAGCAATTATCTGGTCTCGATTTCGTTAGGTACATCAAGGACCCAATCATCTGACAATACATCGTGGCATCAACCGACTCTGATGAAGCATCACTCAATAGCTTTAGGTTTGATTCCATAGGTGTGGCCATGGCCTTACAGTCCATCATCTTGAATCGCTTCAGGATCTCTACTGCATACTTCCCTTGTCCAAGGAAGATTCCATATGCACTATGCCACACCTCCATACCTAGAAAGTAATGCGTCATGCCCAAGTCCTTCATCTCGAACTCAGCGGCAAGCTTCCTCTTCATGTCTGCCTTCAATCTATCCTCACATGTCACAAACAGGTCATCCACATACAATAGGACTATCATTGGATTTCCTACCTCAACCTTGTAGTAAAGGTTGGAATCCGCTTTACTTTTGGTAAATCCCAAACTGGACAGGAAGTTGTCTATCCTTCCGTACCATGTCCTAGGTGCTTGCTTCAAGCCATATAGGGCTTTCTTCAATCTCCACACATATGACTCCCTGTCATGTGTCTCTAAACCGAGTGGTTGCTCCACATACACTTCCTCTTCGACTACACCATTCAATAAATCTATCTTGACATCCATCTTGTGTATCTTCCACTTCATCACTGCAACTAGAGAAAGTACTATCATGATGGAAGTGTATCTGGCTACAGGTGCAAAAGTCTCTTCATGATCTATCCCCTCTTTCTGGGATAAGCCACGAGCGACAAATCTTGCCTTGTATTTCTCTATGATACCATCTACAGCATGCTTGATATAATAGATCCACTTTGAAGTAACAACAGACTTCCCTTCTGGTCTCAAGACCACATCCCAGACATCATTCATCATGATCGACTGGTACTCCTCGATCATGTAATTCTTCCATTACTACATCTTGGATCCTGGGAACTTTAGTTTCTTCAATATCTTCAATAGATAGTCTTCGTTGCTGGAACAAATGTTGTAGTCCTTCTTTTGTAGGTGATTGTACACAATCTTTCCTACAAGTCAAATTCAATTTCATGATTAGAAACTTCTCATAGTTTTTAGAACAAAGTCTTATACATAAAGGAATATGTCATACAGTCATGCAATTATCTTAGCCAATGCTTCAATACAACATTAATCCATATCCTGTATTCATATGGTAACTTTCTGGATGCCTTCCTATTAACACCCAAAAAGTGCTCACTAGCAGGGGGCAATCTGTTAACACCCAAAAAGTGCTCACTGCCTCATCTACCCCATTGCATGACTCATTTGTCCATATTTCCTACCATATTTGCCTCCAAAACCTTAAAATCCCATTAAAAAGCCTCCAAAAGGTCACAAAACCATTAAAAAAGCCTCCAAAAGGTCACAAAACCATTAAAAAAGCCTCCAAATGGCCAAAAAACCCCTTTCCCCCCAAAAATAATCCAAAATTCCTCCAAAATAGAAAAAACCCTCTAAAAAGGGAATAAAAAATACAAAAAAGAGGAAAAAGAGGGAAAAAGGAAGCAAAAACCCTATACAACTGACCTAAACCATATGGTGCCCAAAACCATGGGCCAGCACTCCACCACTAAAAACCTATAAATAGGTGATGGAGGCCCCTCATTTCATATCCACAGTCAAACACACCCTTACTCTGCCAAAATCACTCCTGAAACCCTAGATCACCCTTGAGCTACTTTCACATTTCAGTGCCCCTTTGGCACATTTCCAAATCCCTTTGGAGAAAGAGAAAGGAACAAAACTGGAGCTTAGAAGCAACCCTCTTGGACTGCTGCAAAGGCTTCACCAACCTTCACATTGGAGGTATAATCAATACAAAAACCCCTTTTTATTATCTTGTCTTTTCTGTTTTATGCACATGCTTAGAGTAGTTACTATTTTACTGTACTGTCTTTCATTTACTGTTTTTCTAAACTGCTACTAAGGAGTCCCTTCTCCTTAGTAGGTGCTCATTTGCACAAGCTAGGGTGAAAACCCTAGCTACACTTCCATCTCTACCAGAACATTGTTAAGAGTTTAAACTACTACCAACATGTTAGCAAATAGGCTTCATTCTAGATAAGTAGCAATAAAATGTTGTACAGTGCCATAGGCCACTTACCCATCACATGCATATTAGTAGTATATTGTTCATTAATGCAATTATTCTACTATGCATAATACACAACCTAAGTCTAGGAACATAAGTATATACATCATTGAACAATATTATTTAAACAATCAGATATACAAGAAATGTCAATTCAAATACTTATCTTTGTTTGTTTGTTGGGTGGACTGCCTCTCAATCTTTGCTTCCTTGCAGGAGCTATTGAGTCTCTGGTAGTGTTCATATTAACCAATGTTGAAAATGGATGAGAGGTTTTTCCTTTCTGCAACTCCATTATGATGTGGATTGTAAGGAGTGGTCAACTCCCTCTTAATCCCTGAGTCACTGCATAAGTTCTTGAAGTCTTCAGAAGTGAATTCTCCACCATTGTCAGATCTAAAAGTCTTGATCTTCTTTTCAGTGTGGTTTTCTATCAAGGATTTGAATTCCTTGAATTTGCTGAATACTTCATCTTTGTTTTGCAAGAAATAAATCCAAGTCTTCCTAGAGAAATCATCGATGAAAGAAACATAATATACATACCCACTCAGAGAATTGGATGACATTGGACCGCATACATCGGAGTGGATAATTTCCAAGATTCCTTATGCCTTGCTTTCACTGATGGAAATTCCTTCTTTGTGTTATTTCCTTTTGCACATCCTTTGCAAACACCTTCATTCTTTGACTGGATTTCAGGAAGACTTTCTAATGCTTTGCTAGAAATTGGTAGTGCTATATAGTGCACATGAGCAAGCCGTCTATGCCAAAGTTCACTTGGTTCCATGGATTCATGTACCATGGCATGTTCAGGTTGTCCCTTCAATTTGTAAAATCCTCCCTCTTGCTCTCCAATCACTACTGCATCATCTATGTTCTTACCTTTTGGCCACATAAGTACTTGGCCATCCACAAATGAAACTCTCATCCCTGTTGCATCCAAAGATGACATGGAGAGAAGATTCTTCTTGAGTCCAGGTACATATAAAACATCTTGCATCTTTAAAGACTTACCAGAGTCTAACTTGTAGGAGGCTTCACCACTTCCTTTTATAGGGTATTGATAGTAATCCCCAAGTTTCACCTTATGAGGTGACTCATGTTCAGATAGGTCCATAAGAGATTCTTTGAATCCAATCATATGTTTAGAAGCCCCACTATCAATAAGCCAATCGTTACACCCATGTGTAACAGTAGATATGAGAGCAGATATTAGAACATATTCATTGTCACTTGAAGAGTCTTCACGTTCTACCTTAGTCTTCTTCCTGGGAGGCTCATCATCCTCAGCAGCATGAGCATGATATCTCTTCTTGTTGTTCTTCTTCTTCTTGTTGTTGAAGCCCTTTTTCTTCTTGGGATAATCTGTGACAAAGTGTCCCTTCTCATTACATGTGAAGCATCTCATATCTTTCTCATCTCTTTGATGGTGGTCAAAGGAGTTCTTGTTATGAGTTTTCTCCCTCTTGTGCTTACTTCTCTTGGTGTGAGATGTGAGAGCTTGGTCTTCACTTCCCATCTTTTCCTCTCGAGCTACAAGCCTAGCTTCTTCTTCTGAACATTCCTCCCATAGTCTACCGAAGGAGATAACCTTATTTCTTACACATATACCTTGGATGAAGAAGTCTCACGACCTAGGTAGGACATTTAATGTGGTCATGACCATTTCTCCATTATCCACTACTTCATCCACAACTTCAAGTTGTTCTTTGATTTGAGAGACCTTAGTAAAGTAACATTGGATGGTCTCTCCATTCTGGAACTTTACCCCCTTTCAATTGATTCCGCAAAGTCATCTTCCGATTTATATTCTTTCCTTCAAACAACTTGGTCAAGGAGTCAAACATCTCCTTAGGTGTCTTTAGAGAAGACACATGGGGTATGAGATGGTCTTTTATAGAATCAGCAATGATACTCTTGGCTTTGACCAATTTCTTCTTGTGTAAGGCCTTAGCCTCATCTCCCTCTGGAACTGGGACCTCTTCTTTTATGTAGGTGTCCAGTTCATTCTCTTCTAGGATTAACCCAATCCTATACTTCCATGCTTGGAAATTGTCAGCTCCTTCAAGCTTATGCTCAAGCTTGGTGTGGTGAGACATCTTAATGAGAAACTCAAATGGAAATAAAATATTTAGGTCTTACTAGTTGATTTGCTGAAAACTAGATCTAGAGATGGATTAGGGTTTGTTAGAGAAACCCTAAAAATTCAAACTTTGAATTCCAAACTTCTAAAAGGATGGAAAGATGCACCTTGTTGAGCTGATCAAGCTGGTATACTTCAATTTTGAAATATGCAAAATTTGACCCCTCAAAATTGCCTTTGAAACTTTTGGATCTTCTGGACAAAATCCCAAACTAGGGTTTGATCATTCTCGGGGTTCTACCCAGCCAAAAAGTTTGATCCTGTCCTCTAAACTTCGATTTTTCTGAGGAACATCCTGTCACATACCTGAATTTCATAAAAATTTAAAATCCTTTAAAAAAATCTATTTACTACGCGGAAGTATAAATTTTGGCATTTTCAATTACTATTAAAAATGAAAACGACATTTAAACAACTCGCAATTATTTAATTACCTAAATAATTTCAACATAGAAAATATCGTAGTACTAGAATTGCGATCGTCAATCCCTACATGTCGTAATGACATGTAATGACGTAACTCTATATTGGATGATGTATCTTTACCTATTTGTTCAACCCCTTTTTCACCTTTTAAACATTTATAAAATAATAGAGCAACATCTTAGAATTTAATTATTTTCTTGACAACGTATGTCTACATAACCAAACAATTCCTTGACATCATGCGACATTTTAGCTGGATAGCATGACTGCGATTATACTTTCACTAAACCGTTTTTCCATAGTTAGCTGTAACTATAGAATATTTTCCATTATCAATCCCATAAAGCAATTAATGACGCAAAACATTCTCTTGCATAAATAAAGTCAACATAGATAGAATAGATGAAATGCACATGTCCACCTTTTATCAGTTGATCGAACCAGGATAACATCATAAGTGATAGCAATATTAACATAATCATAAAGTGAACATTTTTGCATTATCATAAACATTTCAGAAGGAATTTAAGTACTCATATGCATCGACATATTGAGGAACACCATAAGAAAACATAAGGAGACCAAGAGTAACGTGGTTCACTCGTACACGGGCTAGTCCACAAAAGTGTGTGCATCTTTTCTTATTAGAGAAAAGTAGTAGGATTACAAGAGCAAGTTAGTTGCCACAACCAAAATCATGGTTTGCAAATAGCAACAAGGACGTTGCATTAACCTCTCTCACCGAGAGTATCTTCAAGACATCGTAGAGTTCTATCTCGGAATATAACATACATATAACAAGTCAACTTCTAAAAATCTTAGTACAAGTATTGGATTCTTCATTCTCAAAGTCTAAAGGTTATACCCTTCCTCTTCAGTGTGTACACAAGGGTAGTGCAACAACTAGGGAAACATCTTTATGCATTCTTTACTTTTATAGAGACTTTTATGAAGTGAAACTCCTACAATGATTAAAGCTTTCCCGCAAAACTAGATGATAATTAACTAGCTCTCGAAACACAATATTAACCGTTTCATATGTAAAGTATTAATGATGACTCGAACTCTTCCTATAGAGGAGTTACTCAGGAAATCAGTTAATCATCTCACAAACAAACACATATATACTGTCCTATCTATCTACCAGCATAGAGATAGTTATTACACGAATTTATATAAACTCTTCTATCTTGAAGTAATATAGTAATCGAATAGATACCTACCTAAGTATTTAATGGCCGCCAACGAAATCTTATCAAGAAGGGTTGAAATGTGACTCCAACACGTTTATATATGTCCAATATCTTATAAGCAGGGCAATAAATAGTAGATTGCAGTTGTTAAAATAAGAACCATAAAATGTTTAAGATAATGACCTGGCAAAGATACGTGAAAATGCCTACATGCAATAGAAGAAAAGAAATATCTTATACTGGGATCAATCCCCAACCATGTTCTGGGAAAAAGACAACTGATACCTTCAACATACAAAGATATATCCAGCATATATATACTCAACATATATATAATAAAAAGGGGTATCATCTGAGGAATCGGATTTGCAACCCCGCATAGTCCATACAGTACTTCCTGCATAAATAAATGATGTATCGACAGAAAAACTTACCGGGAGATTCCTACCCATGCGCCATAGCACATAGTGTGCAAGTATGGTAATTAAAAAGGAAACAAAGATCCTCTCGACCTCTGCGCAATTAACTAAGGGTAAGCAAATATATTTAGCACCAAAATAAATCATTAAGTTTAGGTGATGAGTTACACTCATCCAACTGGCAAAGAATTCAAGTAACTTAATTAATTCAGTCTCAAAACTCCAGCCTCCGAGACTTTTCCCTTATGCTTTAGCTTTCAAGGGTTTGCAAGCCACAAAAGCATAGGGTTGATCCGTGTTGAGGTCGTATGCACTGCCCTTATTCATTTCAACGTCTAAAAGATAGGTGAAAGCGATAATTACAAAAAAGAAAACTCCTCTGACCTTTCTAGACATAATATTTAAATAACAATGGAAACCAAATAAGGAAAAAATGGGAAGGTCCTCGGTTGTGAGGCTGCCTCTATTCTATCATAAACATTAAACCACAAACCCAAACATTCACTAAAGCATGGGATATTCCTTTCTAATCAAACCTAACAAGCAAGGTTTCGGGAACCCATTCAATTCGTGAGGTCGAGTTATATATATACGAAAATGTGAACTATGGAGCAACTAACAGCATTCACGTTATCACACACACTCAGTTCTATTATCATCAAATCCATTCATTGGTAGTAGGAGGTTTAAAGTAATGAAGGAAACCTTTAAAAAATAGGCCGGTCCTCTATCGTGAGGTCGCCTCTGAATCTTTTTCTCGAGTAGGAGGATAAATATGCAACGGGGGTCCACCCCGAGCATCTGAGCAATCAGCATGAAATCAACAGCATCGATACACAAGGAAATCCAATACATAATATATAATATGTCAGGCACAAGTATCCATGGATCGACTTCCACCAGCCATCCATTCCCAAGACTTATTGGCAAAAATAGACATACAGCATATAAAGTTAATATATATATATATATATATCCAACCAAAGCATATATGCATGTAGTATAGGAAACTGAAGGAATGTAGGGATCCTTACCCAGCACCATCCTGCTATGATCAAAGGAAACGTGCAGAAGGATAATGGACTTCAGATATCAAACCACTAAGTAGAGAGGATCAATATCCATATATTACAGGAAAGAGGCATAAAATACACAAGTATAAGAAATTCTCCCCTTGCCTATACAAATCAACCACAACAATATGAAAAGAACCTCAGTAGCAGAGGTGTTATCACTCTCTCTTTGCCTCTCCCCCGAAGTTCATGCCCTACCTCCAAAACGAGCATTCAACACTATATATGTATAAAAGATAACAACAAACGCATGCACCTATAACCCAACTACGGAGAGAAGAGGCACCGTGCAATATATAAATTTCAACAACCTAGCCCAATATATAATGAACCAGCAAAATGAAATATGAGAAGGGAGTAGGTAGATGTCCTTCCCCAGCATGTGCACAGCTACACCACCAATGCATGCATCATAGAATGTATATAATAAAATGAAATAAACAGAGATCTTCTCCCACGCCCTGCGCACTGTGTCGAAGGAATTTACATGCATCTATAGTGAAAAAAAGAGAAGAGACAGGAATCCCTTCTCACCACAGGGCACCATCGGAAAGCACTAAGAGGTATAAATAATAAATGTGCAAGGTTTTGTAAAATCGTAATCTTCCCTCAGGAAACCATACACATCAATACCAAGGGAATTCAAAGATAACACAGCATAACAAAATGATCCTGCAAATTATTCATAAATCTTACAAAAGGAAAAGTATGCCAGTATCCTTACCGAACCCTCTGCGCCATCCACCAACCAGCATCCGTAAGTGACTTGTATAAAGTTATAGATATATATATTATATATCGACTAGAAGGGCGTCTAGCCTCTCATGGCCTCACCCAAGGTAATCCCCAACCATCTTAACCGCAGCATACTATATAGTTGATATATGAAACCGAAACTTAAACAAACTCCAGCATCCCAGACGACAGTGAGCGAATAGATATAATTCAAGTTATCACCCACCATCAACCTCCCTCATGCATGGATATACATCTGGCAACAAGCAGAAGTTGAGCATTTCTCATGCATGCCACTGATTGAAAATTTCATGTATTAGTGGCCTTTCCACGATGCTCCTTCATGCCTCTGTGTTCTCCTCCAAGCCTCCCCTTCAGGCTCTTACGTTATGGTTCCTCAAATCGACAACCAAGTGGCGGTTTTTCACTTACCAATGTTTTTATCCCCTCTTGTAAGTCACACACATATTTCAATATATAATTTAATAATGACCTCAACTCTATAATATTATATATTTATAAATATATATATGATATCTGCCGCGACACACATATATATATAAGGTCCATTTTCATGGCTTACTCATAATAGGATTAGGATAATTAGGTCAAAGTATCTTAATTTCATACGGCTTCATCATTTATCATAAGACTTGTTACTTAGATCTTTGTCGCAAGTCACCCAACTGTTATAACAACCGTTAGATTTTCCCTTTAGGATGGTAGGTTAATGCGTGGAATTAGGTCAAAGCTGCATAAGTTTACTATTTAATTATAGTAGTTTAGGTCTTCTACTTAGGGCTAAACCTTATTCGGATGGCGCCCTAAGATTCTCGTGGCTTGTCTGCCATCTCATCTTTTCTTTTGGATGGGTTCAGTCGTTTCTCATTTAGTCGCGTTTACTTTTCTTAATTTTGTAGTCTTAACTGAGACTTATAATCATGACACTAACTTGAGGTCCACTGGTGGGGCCTTGGCCTTGAGCTCCTCACCATGGCCTATTTACACAATTATAATTATTTTACAAAAATAATAATAATAATTAGGGTCAAATTGGAGGGATGTTACACACTCCACCCCTTAAAGATAACACCATCCTCGGTGTTCATCGATTTGTCCTTTGCATCCAACCGCTACCTCCTCTTTCCTTTGTTCTCATGCTTTGATCATCTTTACATTTTGCAATTTTCCGCAACCTCTTTTCACTTATATCCTACGCATTACACAGATCATACAAGATCTTCCAACGTTCTTTAGTACTACCTAAGTATACAAAATTTCAAAACAATAATTGTTCTTCATTCTTCCTCTCCTTTTGAGGAAATAAGTTTGCTTATTCTACCCTTCATAGCAATTTAGACATAAATACTTTTTACAAGACAAATCATTATCATCGTTTAAACCATTCAAAACTTGCGATCATCAAACCTCTTTGTGCTTCAGCAATCGTGGAGACCTGCATACAAAACTTTTATGTATTTCCGCAATTGTGGAGACTTGCCCTACACATCCTGGTCATGTACTTCTACAATCATGTAGACTTGTGTACATAGCACTCTTTGTATTTCAGCAATTATGGAGACTTGCTATACATATCCTGCTCATGTACTTCTGCAATCATGTTGACTTGCATACATAGCACTCTTTGTATTTCAGCAATCATGGAGACCTGCCATACATATGTTGCTCATGTACTTATGCAATCATGTAGACTTGCGTACATAGCACTCTTTGTATTTCAGCAATCATGGAGACTTGCCATACATATCCTGCTCATGCACTTCTGCAATCATGTAGACTTGCGTACATGGCACTCTTTGTATTTCAGCAATCATGGAGACTTGTCATACATATCCTGCTCATGTACTTCTGCAATCATGTAGACTTGTGTACATAGCACTCTTTGTATTCCAACAATCATGGAGACTTGCCATACATATCCTGCTCATGTACTTCTGCAATCATGTAGACTTGCGTACATAGCACTCTTTATATTTCAGCAGTCATGGAGTCTTGCATACAAAAACATGAGTCCTTTGCCAACACCTGGCAAGAATACCATCTGCATACAGCAGAAATATGATAGTCTTACTTTGCAACTCGTAACATAGCTTCCCCTCATCGAATCTTCTCAGTCATCACCTGATCCACATGAGGAAATATTTCTAAAGGAATATTGTAGAAGAGCTACCTGCTCAATTCAATGGATATAAATTTTGCCTAGGTCTTTTGGGTCAGTATACATTCAACAAGCTACCTGCTCTGTTCCACTTCCATGGGGAACATGACCACAATAAGGGTAAGTTGTCCCATACCAACAAGCTAGTTACTGAGTTCATGATGATGTCGGCTCTACCTGAGCTCGGAGACAATTTCCCTTCCTCTCAAACCTTCTCGTTTGAGTCCAGGAAACATCTCTTTATGACAACCATTTAGTAATTCCTGGATGCCACAAAATAGCAACCAAAATTAGATTCACTCATCATATTCTTTGCATTTTGATGATTACACATCATCAATCATAAACCTCATCACTACTCATGATAAAATAAAAATTAAATCATTACTTACTTTCGAACGATTTAGCTCAACTTATCTGCATAAGTTCTTTTATACCAAACGTTCTTCTCGATCATGCCATCAGTTGAAGTTAAGATCATTTCCTGAAATGTTAGTATAAGGAAAATTTTCTTTGCTTCAATTGCTCATCAATTGAACACATTAGTTCCATAGCATTATACAGATGCTTGTTCACTTAGCTTATGCATTTACTTCACTTTGACGTAAAACTCTTCAATATCCTTGAAGTGAGTCTGAGGTCAAATATGCTGAAAACAGGTTAGCATCAAAGCTTAAACACATATAAATTTATTGAGACTTACCATCTAAAGATTTTTAAAATACCCCATGCTCAATCAATCACAACAAGGTCAAAATTTATTTTGTCAAACTATCAACAAGATCTTGATGCTCGTTAGTCTTTGTTAGAAACTGTAACTTACCCCACAGAGGTCAATCATAATGTATTTCTAAAATAAAGCTAGTTTAACCCCTAGGAATATTGCTTGCAAACTCATACATTAACACACCTTTATCCTTGAAATTTTAAACACCATAAGAAGTTTTTTGGAATAGAGTACAATTGATATTAAGTGATGATAATATTTAATTATTTAACAAAATGATGATTTTCATGAGCACGAATAATGTTTAATCATCCAAGCACGGTAATTAGTTCACGACTTACCCATGACTTGTAACCTAGAACATGTGAGATTCATTCTGATGCAAACTCCTTTGCTAACACATAAACATGTTAGTTTCATAATTTAAAATGACTAATTGTACATAGATTCATTTCAAATTGAAGACTTTTCTCAATAATTTTAGATATTTAAAAGATCTCATGCTCAATCGTTTACAAAAAGTTTAGGATTCTCCTTCCCTTAAGTCAAACTCCTACTATTTACAAGATCCCTTAACTTGGTGCACAATAACCTTTATTCGGAAATATAACAACTCTTACAATCATTTGCATAATAAAATTATAAATAAATTCTAAAATGAAATACAATTTTTGTTAAGCAATAACATTCAATTTTTTAACAAGATGACAATACTTATCAACAGTGTATTCAAGTAACCTCTAGACTTCACTTTCTAATTCTCCATATTTCTTTTAACATGTTTAGTCCTAAACATGACACATTTTATTGAAAACACATTATGATCTATAGGAGTATAAACTGTCCTGAAGGATGACCATATTATGCCTTCTACGGTGAGGAATGTCTTTATTTACAATATCTCAATGTTTATAAGCTAGCCTATATTTTGGGACATCCTATCACTTCATACGGATATAAAAATAACTTCACATTGAAATAAGAGTAACTTCACATATCCAAAAGGATATATATACTATACTTTTAGTTAGGTTCAAAATATTATCATTAACATACAGCATCAAAACAATTCCTATTAAAAAGGGTCAGCCAAATCTTATCAAATTGAAGATACACAATACTCACATATCAACTTAGACTCGCCCTCAACTACTTCGCTTTAATAACTGAAATATTTATCTTTACTCCTTTTTTGAGAACTTGCGGTTGCATGTTTAAATGACTTAACAACTCATCCATTCAAATCCCGTGCATCCAAAATAAAACCAAACAATTCGATTAGTCAACTTTAACACCCACTTATTTCATGTTGAGCCCATCAAGCCCGAGTCCTGTAACCTACAGCTCTGATACCACATGTCACATACCCGAATTTCATACAAATTTAAAATCCTTAAAAAAAATCTATTTACTATGCGGAAGTATAAATTTTGGCATTTTAAATTACTATTAAAAATGAAAACGACATTTAAACAACTCGCAATTATTTAACTACCTAAATAATTACAACATAGAAAATATCGTAGTACTAGAATTGCGATCGTCAATCCCTACAGGTCATAATGACATGTAATGACGTAACTCTATATTGGATGATGTATCTTTACCTATTTGTGCAACCCCTTTTTCACCTTTTAAACATTTATAAAATAATAGAGCAACATCTTAGAATTTAATTATTTTCTTGACAACGTATGTCTACTTAACCAAACAATTCCTTGACATCATGCGACATTTTAGCTGGATAGCATGACTACGATTATACTTTCACTGAACCGTTTTTCCATAGTTAGTTGTAACTATAGAATATTTTCCATTATCAATCCCATAAAGCAATTAATGACGCAAAACATTCGCTTGCATAAAGAAAGTCAACATAGATATAATAGATGAAATGCACATGTACACCTTTTATCAGTTGATCGAACCAGGAGAACATCATAAGTGATAGCAATATTAACATAATCATAAAGTGAACATATTTGCATTATCATAAACATTTAAGAAGGAATTTAAGTACTCATACGCATCGACATATTGAGGACCACCATAAGAAAACATAAGGAGACTAGGAGTAACGTGGTTCACTCGTACACGGGCTAGTACACAAAAGTGTGTGCATATTTTCTTATTAGCGAAAAGTAGTAGGATTACAAGAGCAACTTAGTTGCCACAACAAATTCATGGTTTACAAACAACAACAAGGACGTTGCATTAACCTCTCTCACCGGGAGTATCTTCAAGACATCTTAGAGTTCTATCTCGGAATATAACATTAATATAACAAGTCAACTTCTAAAAATCTTATTACAAGTATTGGATTCTTCATTCTCAAAGTCTAAGGGTTATACCCTTCCTCTTCAGTGTGTACACAAGGGTAGTGCAACAACTAGGAAAACATCTTTATGCATTCTTTACTTTTATAGAGACTTTTATGAAGTGCAACTCCTACAATGATTAAAGCTTTCCCGCAAAACTAGATGATAATTAACTAGCTTTCGAAACACATTATTAACCGTTTCATATGTAAATTATTAATGATGACTCACACTCTTCCTAGAGAGGAGTTACTCAGGAAATCAGTTAATCATCTCACAAACAAACACATATATAATGTCCTATCTATCGACCAGCATAGAGATAGTTATTACACGAATTTATATAAACTCTTATATATTGAAGTAATATAGTAATCAAATAGATACCTACCTAAGTATTTAATGGTCGCCAACGAAATATTATCAAGAAGGGTTGAAATGGGACTCCAGCATGTTTATATATGTCCAATATCTTATAAGCAGGACAATAAATAGTAGATTGCAGCTGTTAAAATAAGAACCATAAAATGTTTAAGATAATGACCCAACAAAGATACGTGAAAATACCTAAATGCAATAGAAGAAAAGAAATATCTTATACTGGGATCAATCCCCAACCATGTTTTGGGCAAAAGACAACTGATACCTTCAGCATACAAAGGTATATTTAGCATATATATACCCAACATATATATAATAAAAAGGGGTATCATCCGAGGAATTGGATTTGCAACCCCGCATAGTCCATACAGTACTTCTTGCATAAATAAATGATGTATCGACAGAAAAACTTAATGGGAGCTTCCTACCCATCCGCCATAGCACATAGTGTGCAAGTATGGTAATTAAAAAGGAAACAAAGACCCTCTCGACCTCTGTGCAATTAACTAAGGGTAAGTAAATATATTTAGCATCAAAATAAATCATTAAGTTTAGGTGATGAGTTACACTCATCCAACTGGCAAAGAATTCAAGTAACTTAATTAATTCAGTCTCAAAACTCCATCCTCTGGGACTTCGCCCTTATGCTTTAGCTTTCAAGGGTTTGCAAGCCACAAAAACACAGGGTTAATCCGTGCTGAGGTCGTATGCACTGTCCTTATTCATTTCAACGTCTAAAAGATAGGTGAAAGCGATAATTACAAAAGAGACAACTCCTCTGACCTTTCTGGACATAAGATGTAAATAACAATGGAAACCAAATAAGGAAAAAATGGGAAGGTCCTCGGTTGTGAGGCTACCTCTGTTCTATCATAAACATTAAACCACAAATCCAGACATTCACTAAAGCATGGGATATTCCTTTCCAATCAAACCTAACAATCAAGGTTTCAGGCACCCATTCAATTCGTGAGGCCGAGTTATATATATACAAAAATGTGAACTACAGAGCAACTAACAGCATTCATGCTATCACATGCACTCGGTTCTATTATCAGCAAATCAAGTCATTGGCAGTAGGAGGTTTAAAGTAATGAAGGAAACCTTTAAATAACAGGAGGGTCCTCTATCATGAGGTCGCCTCTGAATCTTTTTCACGAGCAGGAGGATAAATATGTAACGAGGATCCACCCCAAGCATCTGCGCAATCAGCATGAAATCAACAGCATCCATAGACAAGGAAATCCAATGCATAATATATAATATGTCAGGCACAAGTATCCATGGATCGGCTTCCACCAGCCGTCTATTCCCAAGACTTATTGGAAAAAATAGACATATATGCATAATTATATATATATATATATCCAACCAAAGAATATATGCATGTATTATAGGAAACTGAAGTAATGCAGGGATCTTTCCCCAGCGCCATCCTGCTATGATCAAAGGAAATGGGCAGAAGGATAATGGACTTCAGATATCAAACCACTAAGTAGAGAGGATCAATATCCATATATTACAGGAAAGAGGCATAAAATATGCAAGTATAAGAAATTATCCCCCCGCCTATACAAATCAACCACAACAATATGAAAAGAACCCTAGTAGTAAGGAAAATGCATCACTCTGACGCAGAGGTGCTATCACTCTCTCTCTGCCTCTCCCCCAAAGTTCACGCCCTACCTCCAAAACGAGTATTCAACACTATATATGTATAAAATATGACAACAAATGCATGCACCTATAACCCAACTACAGAGAGAAGAGGCACAGTGCAATATATAAATTTCAACAACCTAGCCCAATATATAATGAACCAACAAAATGAAATATGAGAACGGATTAGTGCAACAACTAGGGAAACATCTTTATGCATTCTTTACTTTTATAGAGACTTTTATGAAGTGCAACTCCTACAATGATTAAAGCTTTCCTGCAAAACTAGATGATAATTAACTAGCTCTCGAAACACAATATTAACCGTTTCATATGTAAAGTATTAATGATGACTCGAACTCTTCCTATAGAGGAGTTACTCAGGAAATCAGTTAATCATCTCACAAACAAACACATATATACTGTCCTATCTATCTACGAGCATAGAGATAGTTATTACACGAATTTATATAAACTCTTCTATCTTGAAGTAATATAGTAATCGAATAGATACCTACCTAAGTATTTAATGGCCGCCAACGAAATCTTATCAAGAAGGGTTGAAATGTGACTCCAACACGTTTATATATGTCCAATATCTTATAAGCAGGGTAATAAATAGTAGATTGCAGCTGTTAAAATAAGAACCATAAAATGTTTAAGATAATGACCCGGCAAAGATACGTGAAAATGCCTACATGCAATAGAAGAAAAGAAATATCTTATACTGGGATCAATCCCCAACCATGTTCTGGGAAAAAGACAACTGATACCTTCAGCATACAAAGATATATCCAGCATATATATACTCAACATATATATAATAAAAAGGGGTATCATCTGAGGAATCGGATTTGCAACCCCGCATAGTCCATACAGTACTTCCTGCATAAATAAATGATGTATCGACAGAAAAACTTACCGGGAGATTCCTACCCATGCGCCATAGCACATAGTGTGCAAGTATGGTAATTAAAAAGGAAACAAAGATCCTCTCGACCTCTGCGCAATTAACTAAGGGTAAGCAAATATATTTAGCACCAAAATAAATCATTAAGTTTAGGTGATGAGTTACACTCATCCAACTGGCAAAGAATTCAAGTAACTTAATTAATTCAGTCTCAAAACTCCAGCCTCTGAGACTTTTCCCTTATGCTTTAGCTTTCATGTTAAAATTCAATATGCTAAGACAGAAAATAGCAGCATTACATTCCATTTCACAATAATAGCATATACAGGATCACTGAAGAAACAACAAGCATAGCATAAACACAAGAGACACAGATTTATCCTGGGAAACCCTCATGGGGTAGAAAACCCAGTAAAGCTTCCTCAATATAGATGACCAGCAATATACAAAGATGCAAACCAAAGACATGATCTCCTTCTCCACTGTAGCAGACCTCTCCTCCAATAGGTGCGCCTCCCTTGAATAAGTGAGTGTGTATAATGAGGAACACACCTCCTCTATTTATACACTACTTTGATATGTATTTTACACAAGTACACGTAGGCTCGTATTTAACCAATAGGTTAAATAACCCACTACAACTAACTGGGCCGACCCCTCTAGGGTGGTCTAATAACCCTTTGACCCACATAACACATTTAGGGCCGACCCCCACTAGGGAAGTCTAATAACCCGAGTTACCACATTCCGACGGAGGAATAAACATCTCCGGATATACAATAAGATCTTCACGGAGGAATGAATCATCTCCGGAATAATAAAGTACAAATATAATATTCTTTGAAGTTACAATATTTAACACTCCCCCTTAACGAGAAGGATATTATAACAGTATCTGCACGAGCAAGGAGTCATCAACATCATACATGATACATCTATAAATCATTGGAAGCTTTCTCAACATCATCAGTAACTCAAGCAGTTACTGGAACATCTTCAATACTGGAACATCAACATCTTCAGTACTGAGTCTTTATCTTCTGCAGCACTCGAACAACTACAACAACATCAACATCTGGATCCTCATGATCATCAGTATCGTCATCTCACGACCATTAGCATCGTCATCACACGATCATCAAGATCGTCATCACACGATCATCAGCATCGTCACACACGATCATTAGCATCGTCATCACACGATCATCAATATCGTCATCACACGATCATTAGCATCATCATCACATGATCATCAACATCGTCATCACACGATCAGCAGCATCGTCATCACATGATCATCAACATCGTCATCACACGATCAGCAGCATCGTCATCACACGATCATCAGCATCGTCATCACACGATCATCAGCATCGTCATCACATGATCATCAGCATCGTCATCAATACAGGTATCCATAACAATACAAGTATCCACATCATTAGTACAAGTATCCTACCGATACAAGTAACCACATCATCAATACAAGTATCCTACCGATACAAGTAACCACATCATCAGTACAAGTATCCTACCGATACAAGTAACCACATCATCAGTACAAGTATCCTACCGATACAAGTAACCACATCATCAATACAAGTATCCTACCGATACAAGTAACCACATCATCAATACAAGTATCCTACCGATACAAGTAACCACATCATCAATACAAGTATCCTACCGATACGAGTAACCACATCATTAATACCATCACTTTCTCGGCGACCATTCGTCTACGGATCAATTCAGGGACCGAAGTCCGGGGATGATACAATCCCCTTCACGTACATTTTGAACTATCAGTTCCGGGATGATGCAATCCCCATCACGTACATTTTGAACTATCAGTTCTGGGATGATGCAATCCCCATCACGTACATTTTGAACTATCAGTTTCGGGATGATGCAATCCCCATCACGTACATTTTGAACTACCAGTTCTGGGATGATGCAATCCCCATCACGTACATTTTGAACTATCAGTTCCTGGATGATGCAATCCCCATCACGTACATTTTGAACTACCAGTTCCGGGATGATGCAATCCCCATCACGTACATTTTGAACTATCAGTTCCGGGATGATGCAATCCCCATCACGTACATTTTGAACTATCAGTTCCGGGATGATGCAATCCCCATCACGTACATTTTGAACTATCAGTTCCGGGATGATGCAATCCCCATCACGTACATTTTGAACTATCAGTTCCGGGATGATGCAATCCCCATCACGTACATTTTGAACTAAGGTCCAGGGACGATGCAGTCCTATCTTCTATTCTCGGAGACCTCACGTCTACGGCTCTCTTTAGGACTGAGAGTCCAGGGATGATCCAATCCCCTCAAGTCCACCAAGGACTTCATTCTCGGAGACCTCTCGTCTACGGCTCTCTTTAGGACTGAAAGTCCAGGGATGATCCAATCCCCTCAACTGTCCACTAAGGACTTCATTCTCGGAGACCTTACGTCTACGGTTCTCTTTAGGACTGAAAGTCCAGGGATGATCCAATCCCCTCAACTGTCCACTAAGGACTTCATTCTCGGAGACCTTACGTCTACGGTTCTCTTTAGGACTGAAAGTCCAGGGATGATCCAATCCCCTCAACTGTCCACTAAGGACTTCATTCTCGGAGACCTCACGTCTACGGCTCTCTTTAGGACTGAAAGTCCAGGGATGATCCAATCCCCTCAACTGTCCACTAAGGACTTCATTCTCGGAGACCTCACGTCTACGGCTCTCTTTAGGACTGAAAGTCCAGGGATGATCCAATCCCCTCAACTGTCCACTAAGGACTTCATTCTCGGAGACCTTACGTCTACGGCTCTCTTTAGGACTGAAAGTCCAGGGATGATCCAATCCCCTCAACTCTTTTCTCATCCATACAGGTACAATCATATATCACATCAAAACATGTATACATCACATCAAGACATGTGTACATCAAAACATGTATACATCACTTAATCAACACATGTACACATCACATCAAAACATGTGTACAACAAAACATGTATACATCACTAATCAAAACATGTACACATCACATCAGAACATGTATACATCACAACTAGCATGTATTCTTACTAATACATCTAAACATGTATACATCACACCAAAACATGTATACATCTAGCATGTATTCTTACCAATACATCTATCATCAAAAGCATGTATAAGTAAAGCTAAGTATTCTAAGTATAAGAGTCCTAAATCTAAATATTTCTAAGTAACTGGGTGTAGAGAACAGGTTACCTCATCAACGACCTTGTTGTTTGATGAGACAATCTCATCAGTAGTGACTATACTACTCCCCCTTTCGAGGACGGTCCTTTTGAACTACACCAAGCTTGTCTCGGAAGTATTCAAACTTCACTCGAGACAGAGGTTTGGTTGGTAACTTCTTCACTTGACGTAGGGGCTTGGTTAGTACAATGGTAACCTGTTACAAATTCAAACTTTTAGAGTTCATTTCTGTGACATATCTTGTTAGTTCCCTATGTTCTTTGACTTATCATGGAACACTAGATTCTATGTCATCTTGATACAACTCTAATTATCACATAGGATCTCAGTTGGTTCTAACTCTAAGTCAAACAATCCTAAAGCCAAACTTCTTCACAACTAGCAGAGCAAGCAGCCATATATTCCGCTTGTGCTGAGAGTCACACTAGACTGCTTCCAGCTAAACCACGAGATCATGGCTAATCCCAGACAATAACATCCTCTCGAGGTGTTCTTCTTGTCTGATACACTTCCTGCCCAAACAGAATCTGAATAGCCATTTGAAGTCATGATCTTCAAGATAGCATAGATCAAATTCTATCGTGTCCTTTATGTGCCTCATCACATACTTTGCAACTATCAGGTAAACACATCTAGTTTCCACTAGATACTAACTCAAGGTGTTCAAAACAGAGCATATATCTAACCTAGTATATGTTAGATATATCAAAGACCCAATAATTTGACTGTACAGAGTTATATCCACTAACTCTGATGAGTTATCCCCTAACGGCTTCAAGCTGGAATCCATAAGAGTGGCCATTCCAACACCTCAAGTCATATTTCTCATCATACTTTCCCTGATTGATAAATATTCCTTCTGAGCCTTGCCATACTTCCAGACCTAGGAAGTAAAGCATCAAATTGAGATCTTTCATTTTTCATTTCTGTATTGAATGATCTTCTGCATATCTATCTGTGCCATCTCTCGTTAGATGGGTCTACTGATATGAGCCTCAGTATCATTCGAACTCTGTGGTGAGTTCCTTCTTGCATCCATGTCATATGTGTATCATATTCAACCTTGTAGCAAAGGTTGAGATCCACATCACCCATGGTGATCATTAAGCTTAAATTATTATCGATCCTAGGTACCTATACAGAACCTGATTCATACCTCTTCTTTAATTACACCATACTTGGAGCAAACATCTTGTCATGATTCTCTTCCCCTTTCTAAGAGAATCTTCTAGCCATGAGCCTTCTATATTTTGTTTGATTTGTAAATCTTCTTGTTTGAACATCCACCACTTGTACGGTGTCCATCATTCTTCATGACCTTTCCTACAAATCAAAATTAAGTACATGATTAGTAATACTTCATAATCATCAAAAGATAACCCATTATGCATACAGATATCATTTACATAGTGATGCAACTATTTTGACCATTACTTTGGCACAACACTTTCCCATATCCTGTATGCATACAGTGGCTATCTAGATGCCTTCCATCTCTACCAGAACATACTATCGAGAGTGTGCACAACTCTCAGCATGTCAGCAAAGAGGTTTCATTCTAGACAAGCAACAATGGAATGTTTGTCCAAGCATATGCACATTAGTTGTATACTGTTCAATGCTCTATGAATGTTTACACTCAGCATTATATATTCTAGGAATACAAATATGCATGCAGGCAATATCATTACTATTTCAAATAGCAACTCAAATACTTATCTTTTATGTTTGTGTGGCTGCCTCCCGCTTGATCTTCTGTATGTCTTTTGAACTTCTATTCATTCTGTACCACTGTGCATGCTCAAGAGTCATCCTCATGATCTCATATACAAACATACACTCATTAGTATATTCTAAATGCTATCAAAACATTATAGTACTAAATAATCTTGAAAACGTATAGTCATGATTATAGTTAATAAACATTAGTATTCAAGATTTCAGGGAAGTCTTCTTTTACTCATGCGTATCATTGATAAGAGATATAATATGCATAATCCCTTGGTTACTAACTTTATGAATGAGCATAACCAATCATTCCAAGTATACTTATATAAGGGATCCTAACACAAGGTAAGATTCATGGGAAACATACCTGGATTATTATACCTACTTGGTTATGTACAACATACCTCGTCAGTAGAACAAAGATTATGGATGAGTCTTTGTCTTCATGTTTTCATGGTCATGAAGCCTGATTTGTCTTTTGTGATGTACCTGTATCTTGTTAGCAGACAACCTCAACCTCACACAACACCATAATGCATTAGTACAATCATAAGTGTCAACACCCTAACCAATGAATATCTTCTATCATGCATTCATAATTTTGTTAAGGTGATACAACAAATCTAAAATCAAGATTGTACTAACTGTAATAATCATGAAGACAAACATACCATAAACTTAATCATGAACAAATCTCAAAACATACCTCGATGAGTCATACCTATCGAGATCGCTTGTAATCTCCTTATGTAAAGCCTTAGCCTCATCTCCCTCTGAAACATGAACTCCTTCACTTATGTAGGTGACCAATCTATCTTCTTCTAGGATTAACCCTATCCACTTGATTTGCAAGAACTGGACCTGGAGCTGGATATGGGTTTGTCAGAGAAACCCCAAAAATTCAAACTTTGAATTTCAGACTTCCGAAAGGATAGAAATATGCGCCTTGATGAGCTGATCAAACTGATATATTTAGAATTTGAAAACTGCAAAGTTTTACTCCTCAATTTTGCCTTTGAAACTTTCGGATTCACTGGACGTGACCCTGAACTGGGGTTTGATGAAGCCCACTCTTTTGCCCCATCAAAAAGTTTGAACCAAAGCTCTAAGCTTCTATTTTTCTGAGGAGCTTCCAGCCGTGGTCACAGATTTCAAAAATTCCTATTTTTACAGAAGCCCTAATTTTCCACTTTTCTGATCAAAGTCCCGAACTAGGGTCTAATCAAGCCCGGCCTTCTGCCCAACCAAAAATTCTGATATTGGTCTCTAAATTTCTATTTTGATGAGTAGCATCCAGCCGTGGTCTCCGATTACAAAAATTCCAACTTTCTTCAAAGCCCTAAATTTCGGAAGCCATGAATGAAGGTACCAAAAAATAATTCTGTTTTGACAGAAATATGTACCTGATTGTTTCTGGTGTAACTCCGAAATTTTTGATCCACAGGGTCTGAAAAAGTTTTTTGAGATAGCCTGACCTGTTAGCTTTCCATCCTGATAGGTCTGACCTCAATTGGATGTTCTGAGAGAGAGTTATGCCAAATGTCGCAACGTGACCTGTTTTGGGAAAATACAGGAGAGCGAACTTGTACGGCGTGCCACGTGTCACTGTTTGACCTTCGGCCTCTGAAAAAGTTTTCTGAGATAGCTCGGCCTGTTATCCTTCCATCCTGACAGGTCTGACCTCAATTGGATTCTCTGAGAGAGAGTTATGCCAAGTGTCGCAACGTGACCTGTTTATGGGATAATACAGGAGAGCGAACTTGTACGGCGTGCCACGTGTCACTGGTTCAACTTCGGCCTCTGAAAAAGTTTTCTGAGATAGTACAGTCTGTTTACTACCTGTCACTTTTCACAAAATTTCATTTGGATCTTCCTAGCCCAAGTTATGACCTTTTTCCCAAGGTAACCTGATTTTGACTCAGATCTGGAAGAGGCAGAAACCCTATATTGTACAGATCATAAATCACAAAGTACAACGAATTAGAGGTTGTCCTTTGGACACAAGGTACCTGGAGATCTTAGCTTCGTCCTGTAACAATTTCAGATCCGAAAACTTCGCCAAAACGGATTTATAGCGAAAGTGCTACGATGACTGGTTTTTGCTATGTAAAACCCTAACCTTCAAATTGTCGTAAGTAAAGCAAGTGTCTTTAGTGCCATACCTTGTCTTCCTTCAGGTTAGCTCTGATACCATGTTAAAATTCAATATGCTAAGACAGAAAATAGCAGCATTACATTCCATTTCACAATAATAGCATATACAGGATCACTGAAGAAACAACAAGCATAGCATAAACACAAGAGACACAGATTTATCCTGGGAAACCCTCATGGGGTAGAAAACCCAGTAAAGCTTCCTCAATATAGATGACCAGCAATATACAAAGATGCAAACCAAAGACATGATCTCCTTCTCCACTGTAGCAGACCTCTCCTCCAATAGGTGCGCCTCCCTTGAATAAGTGAGTGTGTATAATGAGGAACACACCTCCTCTATTTATACACTACTTTGATATGTATTTTACACAAGTACACGTAGGCTCGTATTTAACCAATAGGTTAAATAACCCACTACAACTAACTGGGCCGACCCCTCTAGGGTGGTCTAATAACCCTTTGACCCACATAACACATTTAGGGCCGACCCCCACTAGGGAAGTCTAATAACCCGAGTTACCACATTCCGACGGAGGAATAAACATCTCCGGATATACAATAAGATCTTCACGGAGGAATGAATCATCTCCGGAATAATAAAGTACAAATATAATATTCTTTGAAGTTACAATATTTAACATTTCAAGGGTTTGCAAGCCACAAAAGCATAGGGTTGATCCGTGTTGAGGTTGTATGCACTGCCCTTATTCATTTCAACGTCTAAAAGATAGGTGAAAGCGATAATTACAAAAGAGACAACTCCTCTGACCTTTCTGGACATAAGATGTAAATAACAATGGAAACCAAATAAGGAAAAAATGGGAAGGTCCTCGGTTGTGAGGCTACCTCTGTTCTATCATAAACATTAAACCACAAATCCAGACATTCACTAAAGCATGGGATATTCCTTTCCAATCAAACCTAACAATCAAGGTTTCAGGCACCCATTCAATTCGTGAGGCCGAGTTATATATATACAAAAATGTGAACTACAGAGCAACTAACAGCATTTATGCTATCACATGCACTCGGTTCTATTATCAGCAAATCAAGTCATTGGCAGTAGGAGGTTTAAAGTAATGAAGGAAACCTTTAAATAACAGGAGGGTCCTCTATCATGAGGTCGCCTCTGAATCTTTTTCACGAGCAGGAGGATAAATATGTAACGAGGATCCACCCCAAGCATCTGCGCAATCAGCATGAAATCAACAGCATCCATACACAAGGAAATCCAATGCATAATATATAATATGTCAGGCACAAGTATCCATGGATCGGCTTCCACCAGCCGTCTATTCCCAAGACTTATTGGAAAAAATAGACATATATGCATAATTATATATATATATCCAACCAAAGCATATATGCATGTATTATAGGAAACTGAAGTAATGCAGGGATCTTTCCCCAGCGCCATCCTGCTATGATCAAAGGAAACGTGCAGAAGGATAATGGACTTCAGATATCAAACCACTAAGTAGAGAGGATCAATATCCATATATTACAGGGAAGAAGCATAAAATATGCAAGTATAAGAAATTATCCCCCCGCCTATACAAATCAACCACAACAATATGAAAAGAACCCTAGTAGTAAGGAAAATGCATCACTCTGACGCAGAGGTGCTATCACTCTCTCTCTGCCTCTCCCCCGAAGTTCACGCCCTACCTCCAAAACGAGTATTCAACACTATATATGTATAAAATATGACAACAAATGCATGCACCTATAACCCAACTACAGAGAGAAGAGGCACAGTGCAATATATAAATTTCAACAACCTAGCCCAATATATAATGAACCAACAAAATGAAATATGAGAAGGGAGTAGGCAGATGTCCTTCCCAAGCCTGTGCGCATCTACCCCACCAATGCATGCATCATAGAATGTATATAATAAAATGAAATAAATAGAGATCTTCTCCCACGCCCTGTGCACTGTGCCCAAGGAATTTACATGCATCTATAGTTAAAAAAAGAGAAGAGACAGGAATCCCTTCTCACCACAGAGCACCATCGGAAAGCACTAAGAGGTATAAATAATAAATGTGCAGGGTTTTGTAAAATTGTAATCTTCCCTCAGGAAACCATACACATCAATACCAAGGGCATTCAAAGATAACACAGCATAACAAAATGATCCTGCAAATTATTCATAAATCTTACGAAAGGAAAAGTATGGTAGTATCCTTACCGAACCCTCTGCGCCATCCACCAACCAGCATCCGTAAGTGACTTGTATAAAGTTATAGAGATATATATATTATATATCGACTTGAAGGGTGTCTAGCCTCTCATGGCCTCACCCAAGGTAATCCCCATCCATCTTAACCGCATCATACTATATAGTTGATATATGAAACCGAAACTTAAACAAACTCCAGCATCCCAGAGGACAGTGAGCGAATAGATATAATTCAAGTTATCACCCACCATCGACCTCCCTCACTTATGTATATACATCTGGGAACAAGAAGAAGTTGGGCGTTTCTCATGCATTCCATTGATGGAAAATTTCATGTATTAGTGGCCTTTAAACTAAGCTCCTTCATGCCTCTGCGTTCTCCTCCAAGCCTCCCCTTCAAACTCTTACGTTATGGTTCCTCAAATCGACAGCCAAGTGGCGGTTTTTCACTTACCAACGTTTTTCTCCCCTCTTGTAAGGCACACACATATTTCAATATATAATTTAATAATGACCTCAACTCTATAATCTTATATATTTATAAATATATATATGATATCTCCCGCTACACACACACACACACATATATATATATAAGGTCCATTTTCATGGCTTACTCATAATAGGATTAGGATAATTAGGTCAAAGTATCTTAATTTCATACGGCTTCATCATTTATCATAAGACTTGTTACTTAGATCTTTGTCACAAGTCACCCAACTGTTATAACAACCGTTAGATTTTCCCTTTAGGATGGTAGGTTAATGCATGGAATTAGGTCGAAGCCGCATAAGTTTACTGCTTAAGTATAGTAGTTTAGGTCTTCTACTTAGGGCTAAACTTTATTTGGATGGCACCCTAAGATTCTCATGGCTTGCCTACCATCTCATCTTTTCTTTTGGATGGGTTCGGTCGTTTATCATTTAGTCGCGTTTACTTTTCTTAATTTTGTAGTTTTAACTGAGACTTATAATCATGACACTAACTTGAGGTCCACTGGTGGGACCTTGGCCTTGAGCTCCTCACCATGGCCTATTTACATAATTATAATTATTTTACAAAAATAATAATAATAATTAGGGTCAAATTGGAGGGATGTTACACATCCAGCTGTGGGCCAAGATTGCAAAAATTTCAACTTTTGCAGCTAATTTTCCACCTTTCATATCAAAATATTGAACTAGGGTTTGATAATGCTCGGGGTTCTACCCAACCAAAAAGTTCAATCTTGGTCTCTAAACTTCGATTTTCTTGAGGAGCATCCAACCGTGGTCTCGGATTCCAAAAATTCCAACTTTCTCCGAAACCATAATTTCCGGCAGTAGTGATGGGCCAAAATCTGAAAGTGGTTAGAATTGAATTCTGTCTCGACAGAAAGATGCGCCCTTCCAAGGAGAGTCATCCTAGCCTCTTGCCTTTAATGATATGAGGAGAGAAACCCAAAGATTAAGAATCCCTAGCTTCCGTAGCTGCAAAGTGTCTTCTTCTTAGCACAACTCTGATACCATGTTAATTTTTCGATAATTTTATCCAAACATTATCTAGGATCCTACTAAGAAAATAACATGCACAACATAACAATCATAAACACAAGAGACACATAGTTTCCTTGGGGAAAACCAAGAAGGTGAAAAACCCCGCAACTTCCTCAGAGATAGAATAAGCCCCAATACAAAGATCACAAAGATCAATCTCCAAAAGATAGATGACTCCAGCAGCTACTCCTCCTCCACTTGTGCGCATTCCTCTCTCAACTAATGCGAGTTGGATGAGTGAGTGAATGAATAGAATGAGACACACTCACTCTCTATTTATACACAACTTAACCTGCCTTTAATTCTAGCTGGGCTGACTTCCTAAGGAAGTCTAATAACCCACTCACATGACACAAGCAAGGCCGACCCCACACTGGTGGTCTAATAACCCATCAAATATAAGTTGCGACACTTGCAACACTTGTGACACTTACAAATACAAATGAAGACAATTCTGATTGGAGGAATAATACATCTCCATCATGAATATAACAAATTACAAGTATAATACATAGAAGAATATCTTCGGAAGTTACAATTACATCAACATTTTTGAGAAGGTGTTCTATGCACTATAATCATCTATGAACTAAGTCCATAAGTCCAACATGTCATTTCTCGATGACCTACTCAAAGGTAGAATATACTTGGTGCATCTATGCTAATTACTAATGAAGATTGGAGAAGGTGTTCTATGGATAAGAAAACTCGCTAAAACGAATGGTCAATTGTAATTTTGACCATCCAACCATTTGAGGTACAACATCCATGTCAAGGGGAGTTCTCTACATTAATGTTATTTCCTATATTAGTCTATTCGTGTTAATAAGGTTCATCCTTGTGGTGGGCCAACAATTATGAGCTATTTTACAGCTTGTGAATTGAAAGTGGCTAAGTCAATGCGAAGAAGAAAGAGGTTCTCCAGTGTGGTCTTTCTTCCTTTGAACTTGTTATATTTAATGGGGGTTAGTTAGCACTTAGAAGATTTGTATGAACTTTTGAGGTGAAGCTGGAAGGATGGATGATAGGAAGTTTTACCTACAAACAACTATTAGTCTTTTATTGTTGGATCGTTTTAATTGCTTCGATTGATTTAATACCGTCCAACTTATTAGATCTGGAGCGCTTGAGTAGGCACTTTCAGCTTTGGTACCCAAAACAAGAACAAGTAAGAGCAGCGTTAAAAAGTTCTTAGATTAATAACTAATTCCATATAATATGTAAACATGGTACATCCATAAAGGATCCGATCCATCGATTATTAACAAGAGTTTAAAAAACAAGAAATTCGATCACTAAAAACAGAGTTCAATATTCATTTTAAAAAAAGAGCATACGATTCCATTTGCATATGGACCAATTCGTCTCATATAAACAACATTCATTCTTTTTCTTTTAAAGAGTTGAAATCAGTATATATACAGAGTGCAAATATTCGTTATGAGAAAGGAAGAATGAAATATAATGATTTGAATTTCATTATCAATTGAATGTTTATAATTATAACAACTGATATTGTAATATTTTCAGACATACCAAATTGTTGACAAAACAGTAAATCTTGATTTGCAGACAGATCCAATTATGGATCATTTTACAAATTAGAACGTTTAACTCACGGTTTACACACTACAAGCGTAGAGAAAAATTATATCATGTTATACGATTGTATAGTAATAAACCTCAGTTTTTAAACATAACACAATAACCAGAGATCGAATCCTTGGATTCGATTCTCAAATAATTTCTAGATATGGATCAATATTCTATAATCGTTTTCAAAACAGGTCGATCCCTTAAAAAATAGAGTTCATCAAAGTCATCGCATAACTTATGAACAGGAACAACATAGGACATAGATTGACTTAGTTAATCTTTCAGGGGTTCATGGACAGAGAATAGAGTTCATGAATGGAGTCAATGAGCAGAGTTCATGAGCAAAGATGAACTCTGTTAATGAACAGACAAAGTTCATGAACAAAACACGGAGTTAAGTATTCATATTAATAACTTAATAGTATGTTACCCTTGAATTCTTTTGAAAGCAGTATCCTGTTTGTAATACACTGCATATAAATCCTGATGGGCCATGGTAATTCGTGAGTGAAATATTGTCATTGGTTAATTTTTGGTAGTGTAATATTTCCTAGCTCAGTTGTTCCCTAGGTTATTTAGTATATACATGATAGCTTATTGTGATTATATTCTTGGGTTAGCTTCAAGCCCGGTACCTAAGCAACTTGATTCCTCAGTCTAAGAAAATCAGTTACATATTTGAACTAACATAATCATGTATCTGCGACCACTGTAACAACATTTACACAAAGTTTAAAACACAATTTTGATTATCAAAATAATAATCAACTAAATTACCTACGAAGTTTAAATGCAGGATATCTATGATTTTAACATTCATATAGACAAAGGTTACTGATTTCGTGTTATAAATCTAACTCGATACCTACCCTATTTAAAATCATCAGTGTAATATCCCTGATTAGATATCACTTAAAATTTATCCCTAAATTAAAACTTTAAGACACTGAGTAGTAAACAGGAAAACTAGTTGCAGAACTAGTCTTCGGAAATCTAGTCGAGGGTTGAATGAGAAGGTTCTAGGAATGAGTTTGGAAAGGTTTAGGTTCTAGATTTTGTATGTATTTCTGCAGCAGCAAGGATACTGACCTAGGATTGTGGCACAAAAACTCAATGCTTCTCGAAATTGACTAAAACAATGATTGTGGAAGCTAGAATTGCTAGATATGGGCAAGGTCAAAGGCTTAGGATGGATGAGAGGTTCTGATATAATTGTATACCTCCATACAATTTACTGAGACCGTTGATGTTTCAATAGCATCAATCTGCAATCTACTCCAACGCTCCTGGGCTACTCAGCATATACATACTAGTATGGGTGAGGTATTCAACTGAAGACTGGAGATGGGTGTTTCTGAGGTTACATAGGTTAAATATCATTTAGCAATAGTCATAAAACAATAATATAACATTATAGGAAGTTACAAAGAGTTCTGAGCAAGTATTAAAGTATACCTAGTAAATTGACAATTCAGGACTTCTCAACTAACTCAACTTTTGGGCTCCCAAACACTACTCAAATGAGATTGAATTTATGAAATAGTGGTTGGATCATGTCATGTGATATATTATCTAACTCCAGGAACTAGAATGACTTCATTTGGACTCTTACACATTGAGTTATGGTTTATTCATTGAAAGCTAGTCAAATTCAAGCTAAATCTAGAAGGGGTGCATAAAATGGAGAAGAATTCAGAGTTCTGCACTTTTTATTGAAATGTATGATATCAGAACATTACATACTCTGTGATTACATCATAAATAGGCCATGAAACCTCTCAGAAGATGATAGAGGAGACTCTCCTTTTGTACATGAGAAATTAGATGTAGAATAGAAGGAGGAAGAAGGATTCGAATCCTAACTTGATGAAGATGGTTCTGAACTACTGTTTCGACCTGGGAAGATTCAATACTCTGTTATAGCACTAGTGATAGGACAGTAATCCCCTTAGAAGATGGATGAAGAATCTCTCCTCTTGCACATGAGAAACTAGCTGTAGAATGGAAGAAGGAGGAAGGATTCGATCTCTGGCTTAGATGGAGATAGCTCTGAACTTCTGATTCGACTTGTTAAGCTTCAGTACCTGCAAATAATCTCAGTGATAATGGATGGATGCCATTATCCTCTCACAGAAATCTAGGGCACATCTCCCATGCTTGACTAGGGGCACACCTCCCAAGTCTTGGATGCACAAATGCATTCACAAAATTCCTCACACTAGCAAAAGATGTGAAAGGGAGTTGCTTGTATTCTTTTATATAATTTTGGGTGACCTGCTGAGAAAGTTTCTTGGTTTGTTGACCTCTGAGAATAGGGCACCTATGAGTGGGTAACCTTCCTTGATTGTTTTCTTGCTTTGCTTGGCTTTTCTTACTTTCCACTTTTCTGACTTTCCTTCCTTTTCTAAACTTTCCTTCTTTCAAAACTTTCCTTCTTTTCTAACTTGCCTGCTTTTTCCTGGATTTATGCTGCTTTTCCTAAAAGAAGCCTCTTTTCACCATTTTAGCAACATTTTTGGACTTTAGTGTTTACTTGACTTCTACCCCAAGTAATTCCACCAACCTTATCCACCAATTCGAATTAGTGGGTCATTTTCTACATTTATTCAACATAATAAATAAAAATATTAATTGCATCAATAATTTATAAATGCTCCATTAATTATTTATTCCAAGTGGATAGAAACTATAGATAAAATTAAATGCACTGTCCTAAATAATTAATTGCGTGGAATACAAAATTTAACCCCATGGTTATGCAACTGCCTCCTCAACCCAAGGGTTAGGTTGGGTTAGGAACTTGTTCCAATGATCAATTTTGTGGGGACATGATAGTCCTTCCCTCCCAAGATTGCTTGTCCTCAAGCAAAATATCCCAAGAGGTCCATCATGCTTTTGCTGCACTACTCTGATCATAATCATCTCTCCAAGAAAATATTCACCACATTTGTAACTGAACATGCCTACCTCCATCCAAGTGAAGCGACTGGAAAGTGTGCTTGGATCCCATAAGAATATCGGAAATGAAAAGATACCAGTACTGTGTAAACTATAAGTCCATCCAAGGAGGTGTTCCCCATGTAGGAAAGTGAAACCAGGTGCAACGTAGATGAACTGGTGCAAAAGAGGGTTGGCTTGCTCCATCTTGCAACCATGCAAACAACTGCTCCAAGGAAAAATAATGCCAGGATCCCATTGCTTGTATGGAACCCCCATGGATCAAAATACCATCCAAAAAAATAATTTAAGAAAAAGAGTGCCTGGATCCCACTACTTCAACTGCAAGTTCCCAAGTAGCAGTGACATGTGTGAAAAAATATCATCCCATAGAATATCAGGATCCCACTAATCATGCTGCATCTTCCCAAACATTAGTAACATGAAAAAATCAGCATCATATGAAATGTGGGGAAAGATGAAAACATCATACCACCATATTGAAAATTCATGCTTTCCAATGCAGCCCTAAAGCTTTGAGGGCCCCTCAATCAAGATATGAAACTCTCCATGGTAGGACCCAATGAAGGAAAGAGTATGCATCACCAAATAAGCCTCCCAAGAGTGAGTCCGAACCTCATCAATTCTTTTCACTCCATCAAGAAGGTTCTCATATTCCGAATGCACATCAGAATAAAAAATGTCATCACTATAGCTCAAATGACAAGGGTGGAAGTCCCTTATCCAATCATGAGAAAGATAGGCATCATATAAGAAAAAATGCCTTGTTATCTGCTCATAAGTAAAATATGATGAATACAATGAAAAACCATAAGTGCAAGAAAACCCAATACCCTTAAGGACGTACATCCCCAAGGAAGTAATCTCATGGCTCAACGCTATGCCATAGGATCCAAAAGACAAGCATGTGCTATCCCAATGGCTCAACTCTCTGCCACTACTTCCACTCAAGTGGAAATAACATGTGTTGCATACCTCCATCAAGTATGTACTCAGCCCATCAATGGGTGAACAAACACTTTTCAAATCAGTTCCAAGTAAGAAGCTTGTGGCTTCTCCAAGTGCATGTCTCCAATGGCTCAACAAATTCTTTTGTAAGCTTGCTTGCTTAGCTCTCTTCTACCTACCATGAGCAAAACTATTTCTGCTAGGAGACTCCATGTGTGACATGTAATCTTCCACCCAATCCACGTGTGGATAAATGGTATCTAATGGCAGCAATATGTACCTATGTTGCATCAAGTCATCCCGAATGACTGTGGGAGCCTCCTGCTCCTCTTGGTGCATTATCAAGAAAAATCCTTTCATCCAATTCTCATCTTCAATTGATGTGACTGAAACAGAAGTGTGGGGTGAAAGAGAATGGATAAACTCTTTGTAACAGTGATCCACCAAGCATGTGGATCTATGTACCTTCTCATCATGGGCTGATCCCTCAAATGTGAGACCATGTGTCTCCTCCAAAATTATGCATCTCTCATCATGTGGTAACTCATAATCTCTGTGGAACAAGGCAAGTTCTTGGTTACCTTCTTCCTTGATTTCATCCCTTTCAAGCACATTCAAATCAGCATGCACCTCATATTCCAACATCGCATGAGATTTCTCCATAGAAATCTGAAAATCATCAACCAAAAGGGAATGGCTGATTGGAACATGGGAGGGAATATGAAATCTTAGAAACTCTTGTTGAAGTTGCTCTACTTGCATCTGCGATTCTAAGAGAGTACTTTGAGTACTTCTCAAAGAATCTTGGGTGGATTCCAACTCATATGAGAGCTTTTCAAGCTCTTCTTCATTCTTCAATAATAAATCATGATACATTCTTGAAATATAAAACAAATAATCTCTGTCAGAAATCAATTGTGAAAATTTACCTTTGATGTTTGTCATTGAATTCTGAATCTCCTCCAAATCTTCAATGGAGAGTGGATTTTTCCGTGATGCAGCTCTCCAACAATATTGTGACACTAAAGAATGACTGAAATGGATAATTTCAATGGTCTCCTTGATCTTCAATGTGTTCATATTTAATGTCCCTTCAAGGAAGGATGGTTCATGACGATGAATATCATCTTCTTCAATTTTCCTTGGATTAACATCACGAAGCTTATGTGGTGATGGCGAAGTTACTCCTTTATCCTCACCCATGACTGAAAATTCATCATCTTCATGCTCAAAGGAAAGTATATTTGCAGCACCTTCATCAAAGTATGAAACTTCACGAGATAGAACATTCCCTTCTTCAAACCTCATTGGATCACCCTCATAAAATTCAAGCGGTGAAGGTGAAATTGATCCTTGGTTTGCTTCCACTGTTGCAAGGACTCCATCATCATGATCAATGGTACTTTGGCTTGGAGAAACATATTCAAATATGATCTCTATGTCACCATCATAGAGATGTGAGCACCCATTGATATCACCTTGCAGTGATTCATGCTCCTCCAATGGTTGATCTCCATGAATGTCGTCATTGTTAACACCAAACTTTTGAGCCTCCATACTGAAGCACTTAACCATGTCAACATTCTCATTGTAAGTGGATACCATATCAGAATGAAACAAAGGGATACAAAAATCAGAATTGTGGAAATACCTTTGTATCATGTCTTTCTCTTCATGTGGTGGATCTGTGATGGCTTTCCCTTCCACCAAATCTTCTAGTTCACATCCAACTGATGTGTGCTTGTCTTCTGCTTTCGGATGAAGCTCAGGAGGTGACTGTAAACTTGATTCATGTTCATCCTTTGGATCAGATCCAAAAGATGTCTTACCACTCCTGAAAACATCATCATCCCTTATAATTATTTTGATATCACCCACCAAGAAACTAGGAGTGATTTTACCTTCCACATTGCCAACAACTTGATGTTGGACTACTAGATCTTCAACTGTGCATGGACCTTCTTTATCTTCTTCCAAGGATTTATTTGGTAACTCATCAACCTTATGGCTGCCACAAATAGACTGCTTTATATCTTCCTCTTGCTTCTCCCTGGTTATCTTAGGATGAAGATTCTTGGAGGCTCATCTTGAAGAGGATCCAAAAATTCTTGTGAAGTCACATGCATCCAATAAAGCTTTCATATCTTTTATTATCTCTTCCATAGAAGGTTGACCTTTGACTGTGGAACATGCAACATTTTCCTGAATATGGCTATCAGAATAACCATAGTCTCTTCTTCCAATCATGATCTCATGGGAGATGCTTGTGGAAGGTACTTGTTGGAAATTCTCTTCCTCATATTGTCTACAATATTCTTCCTACTGCTCATCATAATCATCACACTCTTCATAAAAACAATCTTCTTCTTCATGCAACTCAAACTCTAAATCTTCCATGAATGGAACTAATTCCACAACTGCAACTTGAAGATAGTGCTAAGCTAACTTTCCACTAAGAGTTACTTTCCACAGGATGAGCCAAGGAAAGTGCTCTGATACCACTATAATATCCCTAATTAGATATCACTTAAAATTTATCCCAAAATTAAAACTTTAAGACACTTACTAGTAAACAGGAAAACTAGTTGCAGAACTAGTCTTCGGAAATCTAGTCGAGGGTTGAATGAGAAGGTTCTAGGAATGAGTTTGGAAAGGTTTAGGTTCTGGATTTTGTATGTATGTGTGCAGCAGAAAGGATACTAACTTAGGATTGTGGCATAAAAACTCAATGCTTCTCGAAATTGACTAAAACAGTGATTGTGGAAGCTAGAATTGTTGGATATGGGCAAGGTAAAAGGCTTAGGATGGATGAGAGGTTATGATATAAGTTTATACCTCTATACAATGTACTGATACCATTGATTTTTCAATAGCAGCAAGCTTCAATCTACTCCAACGCTCCTGGGCTACTCAGCATATACATACTAGTATGGGTGAGGCATTCAACTGAAGACTGGAGATGGGTGTTTCTGAGGTTACAGAGGTTAAATATCATTTATTAACAGTCATCCAACAATAATATAACATTATAGAAAGTTACAAAGAGTTCTGAGCAAGTATTATAGTATAACTAGTAAATTGACAATTCAAGACTTCTCAACTAGCTCAACTTTTGGGCTCCCAAACACTACTCAAATGAGATTGAATTTATGAAACAGTGGTTGGATCATATCATGTGATATATTATATAACTCCAGGAACTAGAATGACTTCATTTGGACTCTTACACATTGAGTTATGGTTTATTCATTGAAAGCTAGTCAAATTCAAGCTAAATCTAGAAGGGGTGCATAAAATGGAGAAGAATTCAGATTTATACAATTTTTATTGAAATGTATGATATCAGAACATTACATACTCTGTGATTACATCATAAATAGGCCATGAAACCTCTCAGAAGATGATAGAGGAGTCTCTCCTTTTGTACATGAGAAACTAGATGTAGAATAGAAGGAGGAAGAAGGATTCGAATCCTGACTTGATGAAGATGGTTATGAACTACTATTTCGACCTGGGAAGCTTCAATACTCTGTTATAACACCAGTGATGGGCCAAGAATCCCCTCAGAAGATGGATGAAGAATCTCTCCTCTTACACATGAGAAACTAGCTGTAGAATGGAAGAACGAGGAATGATTCGATCTCTGGCTTAGATGGAGATAGCTTTGAACTTCTGATTCGACTTGTTAAGCTTCAGCACCTTCAAATAATCTCAGTTATAATATCTAGATGCCATTATCCTCTCACAGAAAGCTGGGGCACATCTCCCATGCTTGACTAGGGGCACACCTCCCAAGTTTTGGATGCACAAATGCATTCACAAAATTCCTCACACTAGCAAAAGATGTGAAAGGGAGTTGCTTGTATTCTTTTATAGAATTTTGGGTGACCTGCTGAGAAATTTTCTTGGCTTGTTGACCTGTGATAATATGTCACCTATGAGTGGGTAACCTTCCTTGATTGTTTGCTTGCTTTGCTTGGCTTTTCTTACTTTCCACTTTTTTGACTTTCCTTCCTTTTCTAAACTTTCCTTCTTTCAAACCTTTCCTGCTTTTTCCTGGATTTATGATGCTTCTCCTGAAATAAGCCTCTTTTCACCATTTTAGCAACTTTTTTGGACTTTAGTGTTTACTTGACCTCTACCCCAAGTAATTCCACCAACCTTATCCACCAATTCAAATTAGTGGGTCATGTTCTCCATTTATTCAACATAATAAATAAAAATATTAATTGCATCAATAATTTATAAATGCTCCATTAACTATTTATTCCAAGTGGGTGGCAACTATAGATAAAATTAAATGCACTGTCCCAAAAAATTAATTTCTTGGAATACAAAATTTAACCCCATGGTTATGCAGCTGCCTCCTCAACCCAAGGGTTAGGTTGGGTTAGGAACTTGTTCCAATGATCAATTTTGTGGGGACATGACAATCAGTCTTGGTTATTTATCAGATTATCTAACCAATCAATATTTTAATTGTCTAAATGTAATTCCATTTAATATCGTAAATAGAAATCTATGTATAATAATCACGGACAGAAGTTAATCTTTCGGAGATCAACCCTATGAAACACTACTTCCAACTGAATTATGTTCAAATATTTGGATCTCGATTAATAGATTAGATTTGTATGAGATCAATCTCGTATAACACTATTGAAACTATGGTTGTTTGCTTTCGACGTTAATTTTTTATTACAGAAGTTCGATCTACATAAGATCGAATCTGTCTGACACTAGTAAGAAAAAAATACTGTTAATATTTTATTAATAGATATTCGATCAAGTTAAGATCAAGATCTCATACATCATTAAAATATGACTGTTAAATGCTTCACAAGACCAAAAAAGAAGAAAACCCATTTGTCCTTTAGATTTATTCTTTGAACCTAAATTTAAACAATATTGATTGTTATTCTCATTCCAAACATTAATGATACTATAAACCTGACTGATTTCCTTTCACATTTGAATAATTAGAAAAAATACAAAAATAAAAATATTCTTCTTGCTTTCTCTACTCAAACTCACCTCAGGATCGAGCACGTTGTCTCACGCCGAATGTCGAACAACCGCTAAAGAAGTGCAGCAGAACGCAGAGTGCAACGTCGATCTCCTACCAACGAAAACACTAATTAGAACATGAAAAAAAACAACAAAAACAAGTAAACTGAGAAAACCATGCAAAAACCGAACTTTACGTGGCGAAGTGGATGCTGTGGAAGTCCACGCAGAACGTCGCGAACCATCCCACGTCAAGAAGGTGGCGGAAAGAGTCCTAGGTCGGCAGAGTCACAGAGTCGGTAGAGTCGGCGACGTCAAAGCAGGGGTGGCACGATGGAAACAAGAAACAGGTCGGAAGAGTCGCAGAGTTGGAAAAGTTAGCGACGTCGAAATAGTGGTGGCACGGTGGAAAAAATCAGCAGCTCGGCGACGTCGAAGCAAGTCGGAAGAGACACAGAGTCAGTAGAGTCAGTAGGTCGGTAGAGTCACAGCTAGTGACGTCAAAGCAGTAGAGCCATCGACGTCACAGCAACAGAAGGGTTCGGGTTCGAGGTCCCAACAACGGGAGGTAGGGTGCTTCGCAACAGTAGGGTGACCCTACAAAACGTTCAACAGAAAAATGAAGAAACGAGGATGAAACCGGGCCGAGTAATTGTTCGGTCGAATAAGGATTTAGCCGAAACATTATTTGGCCAAATAAACAAAAAATAAATGCCGGACATTTTTCACGGTTGGCACTGCCTCGCATGCACTTGCATGTTGTCGTTACTTTTAACGGTGAAATGTTAATGTTTATTTGGCTGAATAAAATCTAGGTTATTCGGCTGAATAACAATATTTAGTCGTCCAAATAAGTTATTGTGTTCATCTGAATAAATATTGTTATTCGACCGAATAGCTTCCATTGTGCTTCTCGACCACCTGATTCTCACGAAATAAACACCCATCTTCATGGATTCACCCCCCCTCACCCCATGGCTTAGGTAAAACTAATAACCGTTTTTCCACAAATGACAACTCTTGTTTTACCTCACAGGTGGGAATGAGTCAATCAGGTAGGGGCCATTTCCCTTTTCGTTGGAAGGTCCTCTTAATTGGCCAGCTACTTCGGGGTTCCTGTGGTACTCCTCATAATGAGTTTTAGGGTTATTCCAAAGTACTTCCCACAGTTAAGAGGATAGGGATTATTCCTTGATCCTAACTTGCAATTGAAAGGAACAATACATATGCAAAGAAAAAGAAGTACTACAATAATCACAACGCCTGGAAGCCACTGCGGAAATTGTTTTTGGCAAAAATTCCACCCAATGAGCCCAAGAAAGTGCTCTAATGCTAGTTGTGGGGAACCTACAGCAATTAAATGATGAAAATGCATGATATATCAGAAATATCATTAGTAACACAGAAGGGATTTATTGATCGCAGGCCATTTCGAGGGGAAACCTCCTTTGAGCAAGCTCAATACAAATAAAGCGTGGATGCCTTCATTGGCCTCAACATGTACTTATATACTAAGTCTAATATTAATGACTATTACTCCCCATGAATGTGGGATAATACAATATACTCACGGGATGACTTATAGGGCATATGCATCCAACAACAATATACTAACAATGTGGGATAATACAATATACTCACGGGACGATTTAGAAAGCATATGCATCCAACAAAGTAAAGAGAAGGGTTGACATGGGTTCCTAACATAATACTTGCAACATTGAGGAAGCATATCACCAAAAATATGATCATGACTCAAATAAACTCCCATGCAATTCCCACTAGATAATGTCATTTGGATAGAGGTGAAAGGCTTTGAAGGATACCCTAACATGTCTAGTTGTAAACATCTTAATAAAGATAGTTTAATTATTTACACAAGGCATGCCATGCATAAGTATAGTGTGTCACCTCAATCACATAAGTGATTCAATGTAATCATTGTCCTTCTGCCCCCGAATGGACACAGTTGTATATAAATATCCAAAAGAATCATTAAAGTGACATTAATTCATGAGAGTTAAGGAGACTTGACACATAGATTGCCTCCACTAATTTCACATTTATTCTACATATTCTCTCTCTCTCTCTCTCTCTCTCTCTCTCTCTCTCTATCTATATATATATATATATATATATACTTGTAAACTTACACCAATAATTAACTTTTGAGGACATATTTCACATTATAGATCCCATGAATAACATACCTAATCCTTAAGATATCCCATCTAGATCTTCAGACTCAACCGAAGAAATCGACTACTAAAGTATCATCACAATCCGAACAAAAATACAAACTAAACATCAAATCAAACTTTGAGATGAATATTCCATTTTCTATTCAAACATAAATTTTGTTAATTTTTTTAGCATAAAAATGTGCTTCTAAACTTAAGATTCATCGGCGCATTTGTAATGATAAGAAGCATCGGGGCAGTAGAAAACAAACCGCACCGATTATGAACATTTTCTGAAATAACCACAAACTAAATCTTCCTCTATATTTGTTAGCGTATATTTCTACATGCATTTTTCAATATTGTAAATATGGTGCGTGTAATATACATTAGCAGACTACTACTTCCATTTACTAATTACACATCGGTTAACTAGGAAATTAAAAAAAAATCAAGGAAATCCTTTTAATATGTTTATTTTCGTATTATGTTTATTTGGTGCACTACACGATATATTGCGCACCGGTGCTCTATAACTCAAAGCACAATGCAAAGCCGAAAATTAAAATACAGAAAGAAACCCGATTTTTTATTTTTACAATTGAAAAAAGAGCAGGAATTTATTTTTCGAAAAAGTAATTTCATAAAGTGTTTTAAAAACTTAAAACCTAATCACTATTTCATTATTTTTCCAAAATTTTGAGGGAAGAGTTTTGCAATACAGAATTTTCGGGGAGGACTGCGGAGCAACCGAATTATTCAGAAGATCAAAATCTCTACAACCTATTAATATAAGATATATAATATAAGATGGCATATATACGTAATACTCTCTCTAGTGAAGCTATAGTGTGAGAACTAGTTTTTTCTATAAGCTCTACTAGTAGACGACGATATTGATCTATGTCAATGGCATCAGGTTCTTCGTTTGGGACAGGCACTATGTTGTTGGGTTGGACTGACAACTACTTCATCTATATTTTGTTTATCAATGAAATCTCTTTGTTATGGGGTTGGATTACATCTCCCAATCGAGTTAAAGTGGGCATTATCTTTTGAGCCTAGTTATGATCAGGAACCATGTTGTTGTAAGGAACCCATATTCTTTTCCTGTTTAAGAATGAGGAATCTGATATCTCCTTTATATGGATTGTTTAAATATACATAATAGTGAATCTATCATTGCAAATCCAAGCACAAGTAGAGAAATGTTCATTAGTTGTTGGGATTACTAGAGTGCGCAAGCGAATGCTACCAAGAAAATATGGATCCTATTAACCAGAGTCTTCTTGCGAACCTTGACTCATGATTTTCCTACAGGTACAGGTCTTGTTCCGATGTGTGAATCCCACTACACTACTAGAGGGATAAACGTGTTAGTTACTTGGTCAATATCATAGTAAAGACATCTATATTAAACATATCACTATACACTACATTTTCACTCTTAAATTTACCATCGACAAGGACAGAGGGCTCGCCTAACACAAGGGAGGTAAGGCCACCTTTTCACTCTCCAATTTACCACTTTGAGTAGTTTAGAGGTATCATATCATCATTTGGTGGGTCACACATGAATTCGACACAAGGGTGGACCACATAAGGTACCTCCTGGTAGGTAGGCATATGTAAGTACTCAAATGCGAATTTCATATGCTATACAAACAATCTCGAGCTATCAATTAATGGATTAGATATTTACTATGCATTCATTTCCCCTAGTGTCTAGGGAACAAGAGCAAGAAGGGGAATATTATAGGAATAAATTGTCACATCCCCATATTGACCCATTGCATTAAAATGTAAATGATGTAATATTGTTAAAAAAATCATGGTGAGGAGCTCAAGGCCAAGTCCCCGCCATCGATTTATTGATGCATATGGTTTATGTGCTAGCCAAGCACATTGGAATTTCAAACATCATATAAATATACATTTTAATAAAATACCCACAACTAGCTATGCAATGCAACAAGAGATGGGGGCATGATTTTACAAGGAATTGGGAGGGAAAACATTCAAACCCTTGGAGCCATTCAAGTCAAGCCAAGTGTCAATGAGAGAACCCATCAAACCGTCAACTACCCATGTTGACTTTTGTACCCAACCATTGATTTCTCCCAAGAGTTGGGTGAGGTAGTTAATGCCTTGGGGAATGGGAGGTATGGCTGTCCAAATTTCGGTATGGGCAAGCCACCCTTCATGGAAAATCGCGTTTTGCTTCTTTGGTAAGAAAAGAGCCATGAATTGCTCCCCAAGCCATTATCCATCAACCAGTTTGTCTCCCTCACAAGTTTGGAGCTCCCTGGGCGTTTTCTTCCATGGTTTTTCTATGTTTCCTTCATTCTCAGCTGGGAGAAGGGCGTTTTTGTGTTATAGACAAGTGGGGAAGAAAAGGAATGTAATTGGGGGCTCCATAGAAACTGGTTCTGGCTGTTGAATGCTTAAATAGTTGGGGAGAAATCATTTTCCTCCCTGTGAATGTTTTTCCCCATCCCACAATTCGTTTTTGGCTGGAAACAATTTGGGGAGAACCCATGGCAATCCTATTGGTAAATCCATTGCTTTGGCTTGAGCTCGAGTGTAAGCATCCAGGGTTCAGATGTAGCCTGATAAACCCAGCTGTGAACTGGCTTGGCTCAGATGAGATGATTAATTGGGTTGTGCATGAGCTTGAATGTCCCCTTTTCCTTGTAGAAATCATGCCTAGCTCGGGGGTGGTCTCTGAGTGCTGAAATAATACAGGTTGGGCAGAGACCTATGGTTGGGTGGAATGTTGCAGCAACATAGCTAGTTTTTTGGGACAATTGCACAATGAAGATAAGTGTTTTTCTGTCTATGTATTTACTTCTGCAATGTTTAAATTGATGGTTGTTTTTTATATGATGTATGCATATGGTATGTGTGTGGATGAGTTTTAATTCCGCTGTGCATATTGGCTTAAATTGCATCTACACCCATTTATTTTAGAGTTGCGAATCTAATAAATTGGCCGAGTTTATGTAAAATCCCCACAGATTGTTATCATGTTCCCTTCCTTACCTTGGATAGATGGGAGGGTACGTGACATAAAGTAAAGGTAAAAAGCTAGAAGGGGAGATAGGATAGATTTTTTCTTGACTAGCGGGGCGGGGATTTCTCCTCACACTATTGCTCCTAACACTATCTGGCTATAATAATTGGGCTCTAGTTCCTAAAACCATTCCCCTAAATATTTTCTTCTCTTCCACACCAATTCTACTAGTTAGTTGCTCTAGAACCCGCCCTAATAGCATGAGAAAATTGGTATAAGGTTGATCAAGGTCAATATTCAAATTTACTGCTGGTGGTTGGAAATGAAGATGTGTTCAATATTATTTAAATTTTGCAGCCTATCCATACTGTTTATTTAGCTTTCTTCAATTCTTGGCAGCCAGCCTGGTTTCTGAAAGGTATTGTGTATCACTCAAAATTATACATAGAAAAAATCTAGAATTTTACTATTGATCTTGATAATAAAAAAAATTATTATTTGTTTGTGTTCCTATTAAGATTTAAATTTTTACTATTTTTATTCCCTTTTGTTTTAAGTGGATGCAAAATTTCACCTTAGGGTTTATCTCCATCTATCACTTGACAATTAGGGATTTTTATTTTAAGCACTTCAGATTTAATGGGTTTCTGCTTCTATAGATAAGTCATTTCGAATATGATACAAGGAGACCACTTATTGCATGATTGGATCGCAAACCTTGTCCTCCCTATTTTTTTTTCTTCTAAAAGATGCTTTGGGTGTTTCCAGTGCATCATGTTTGAATCAGTATAAAGCACTATCATGCTTACTTTATAAGCGCATCAGTTACACATGATTTTTTTTTAAATGCACGAAATCGATGCATTAATTAGATGAATATGCATCGGTGCATTTAAAATCAATATATTACACCAGAAAATGTTGTAACATATTGTTTAATCTATGCCGCGACATAGATTTTTATTTTCATTTTTCTTAGTTTAGGTCATACATAACCATGTATTCATTATCACAAACATTTTTTTTGTAAAATAAATAAATTTTTTCTAAGAATAAAAATACTTATTATCCAATCCAAAGTTAATTCCCTTAACAACGTAACTAAAAATATTCTCTATCAGTGGGCTATTGTCTATGACGCACTAGTGCATACTAAATTATTTGAAAATTATTTGATTTATATGTAAAATATACTGAATAGATTTTACATTGAATGATAAAGGTTGTATATTGATTAAAAAATGTCTGATAATATTTCAAGTAACAATAATTCAAATCAACACGCCCGCAGGGGTGTAGCTCGACTGGCGATTTGCTTCATATGAAGGAAATGTTGTAAATGGAGGTCACGAGTTCAAATCACCTCATCTTACCCATGCCCCATGCTTGCGGGCTATTTGGGTGAACCTAGGGTATAGTGCTAGCGTACGGGATTGGATCTCTGGACCCCGTGTCATGCGAGTACCGACTCCTTCCCATTTGTCGATTTCGCTAGTTACAAAAAGACAATAATTCAAATCAATACAATGGAAGCACATCCACAAAAGCGAAGAAGGAGACTTCTTTGTAATTTATATATGAAAGCAATATGTTTGAATTATATGTAAGTTTAAATAATATGTATTGGTTAAGATGTGTCATACAGAGCCAAAAAATTAGGAAGCTCGATAAGATTCTTTGCAATCTAAGTATAGAAGATAATAAAACCTTGAAGGAAAAATTGTCTAATGATGAATCAAGTGAATTAAAAAGTATTATTCAATATGAGTTATTTTATTGAATATTTAGTAATAATATATTTAAGACAGGGTATTTTATAGGGGCAAAATTTTGACAATTGTCTATTTTTTTGGTTTAAAAAATATTGTTAATTGGCCATTTTTACTCTAACAAATTGCCTATATTTACATAAAATATGTTTTTTTGGATAATATTTGTCAAATTTCGCAAGTTTTAGTAGTAAATTGTGTATTTCATATTTAATATTCGCCTACCAACCTATCTATATGTATATTTTTTCAATCCAAAATAATCACCTTTAATACTACACATAGGTATACTATTTGAATCCTTAAAAGATACCTCAATTTAAGAATATTTGATAACATGTCTCAAACAATCTATTTCATATAATTGTTTAATGTTCTACAAGGACCTACATCAAGGGAATTCATCCTAAGAAAATAAAATTATGGAAGATGTAAATGATGATATATTGGTCCTTAGCTCATATGTACATATAAATCAATAATTCAGGATTAAATACTAGTTTTCAATTGTTTTGTTGTAGAAAAAATAATCGAACCCATTAAGTACATAAGACAAGATGATAAGGAAGAAAATGGGTGATAGCAAAGTTTGTGAATAATTCCGAGTTTATTATAACAACTCAAGATTTCATATTTGTTGATGTATTTGTATTTTGGAATGTATTTCATATATGTATATTGTTTTCCTATGGAGATGTTATTATTCCTCTATACGGAAGTGTTTGTATTCCTATAGAGATGTTATTATTCCTCTATACGGAAGTGTTGTCATTTATATTGTAAGTGTTGTAACTTATACTTGATGGGTTATTAGACCACCTTGGTGGAGTCGGCCCTGTATAAGTCATGTGGTTTAAAGGGTTATTAGACTACCTTAGTGGAGTCGGCCCTGTATAAGTCATGTGGGTCAAAGGGTTATTACACCACCCTATTGGGGGTCGGCCCTATCAGCATTATGTTATGTGGTCTAGTTAAGGCCGACCTAGTAAAGGTTATTAGGCAAGTCAAGTCAAGTATAAATAGAGTGTGGGAGGCACTCTATTTGATCATTCACTTTCTCACTCATACTCTCATTGGGGAGTGGCGCACTTGTGGAGGAGGAGAATTTGTTGCAAGGAGAAGACTATCTCTTGTACTTGGGTTGTATCATTGCTTTATCTATCTCTGAGGAAGTTGTGGGGTTTTTCACCTTCTTGGTTTTCCCCGGAGAAACTCTGTGTCTCTTGTGTGCTTGCATTATTGTGTCCGTGTTTGATATGATGTAGATATGCTTTACATGTTATTCTCTCAATTAAGATCCTAGATCAGATTGAAATTCTGAAAAACTAACAATATTTTGATGTAATATTTTTATTTTATTTTATTTTACACTTACCATCCTTGGATTTCTTCAAACAATTGTTAAAATACAAAGAATATCCATCGTAAGATTTGATTGACATTGGGTTAAGTATGGGTTGTGAGTATATGTTGGCATATCAAAAATTAATTGTGGACATAATCCTTTCCTTGATACGATTTAAATTTACATAATGTTCATGTATATTATATATTTTATTCTGCATTATGTCTACCAATGTAGAGACACTCATTACTCTTTATTTTTATGTTTGTAGATGGAAGATAAAGATGAGGAACATAATTGAGGAAATCAACAAAAAAAACGGCCAAATAACCCAAGTCATGCAAGTAGCTTGAGCACTGACAACAATTCCATCCAAGAATGATGATCAATATAATTGGATGTTAATGCAAGCTATTGTATCTTTTGAAATAATTGTCTACGAAAATCATACATTTTGTATAATGTAATGGACATAGTGTCCCAATTGAAAGACAACGGGTTATAAGTGTAACAATTATGTATTGACATTTTGATTATTGTGGAATTTTATGTTTTCCCACTTTGTATGATTAAGAGATTCGTATTCATATATAATAAAATTAAGTTTTTTATTAAATTGCATTGTCCATTGTCATTGTAAAATGTTGTACATTGTTGATTAAATATATCGATGATTAAATATTATAATGAAAAGGTGCAAAACCTAATGATACGACAAATTAATCCAAACACCACATCCAATTAAATAATCAAAATTCAATTGAATACTATTTTATAAGAAATATTTCAATTTATGATAAATAATGAGCCAAAATAAAAGATTGTTGCCGGTGCATTGCTATTAATGTGTAGCACCGGTGCTTCTATGAGAAAAATGCCCCAAAGACTCACATTGGTGTTTTTTCATTATCAATACACATTGGTGTGTTGTACGGGGCGCACTAGTGTGCTATCATAACTAAGCAACACTGGTGCACTATCATAAATAAGCAACACTAGTGCACTATTATTACCACATCCAAAGCCACTAGTCTAGTGCATTACCAGCCTACTTCCACACTAGGGCTTTCATAACTATAAAAAGAACCAGTTTAATATTTATATAAAGCACCGGTGCTTTTATTTGTATAATGCACCGATGCTCGTAATGTTTTTAAAGAACCAATGCAACTTTTAGTTTTATAGCATTAGTGAATGTATGTTATAAAGCAATGATGCTTAATATTTTGTTATGCGCCAGTGCTATATTTTTTTATTAAGCACCCGTGTTGATTTATTTGTAACATACATGTGTGTTTGTATATAAAGCACGCCAATTTTGAAACCTTCAATAAAAGTATCGGCCGATGCATTTTATTTAGTTATAACAAATTTCCATAACAACCTTCATTAAAACATCCTCTACCAATTATAGAGGTTGTAGAAGATATGTTTTTAACAATTTCAACCAATCTTATAACACTAAAAAACTTCACTATAACCTCCACTATAGGGTATTGACCTTGTACTGTTAGGATGTTGAGTCACTTCAATTCCCAAGTAGTAGTGAAGGTTTCGAGATATGTCATTTCAAAGCCTTCATCAAATATTTCTTTATGGATGCAATATAACTTTCATTGTTCCATGTCATCAAAAGGTCATCTACATACACCATAAGAAACACAACAAATCTTCCAACTTTCTTTACAAATAATGTTACATGATCAATATTATAATGTTTGAAATTCAACTTCAGAATATGCTCGGTTAGTTTTTCATACCATGCGTGATGTGCTTGTTTCAGGTCATAATGACTTGATGAGCTTACATCCCTTATTTTCTTTCCCTTTCATAGAAAATCCTTCTAGATGAGAAATGAATGCTTTTTCTTTCAAGTATCCATTCAAGAAAGTTGTTTTTACACCCAACTGGTGGACTTTCCACCCATTTTGTGCAGCTAAAGACAATAAGGTGTTGACGGTAGCCCATTTTGTTGTGGGGGAGAACATCTCTTCATAGGAAAGTCCTTCCTTCTGTGCATAAAATTTCTCCACAACCCTCACTTTGTGCTTTTCAAGTGAGGCATTTGATCTGTATTTTTTCTTGTATACCCACTTGTAGCCAATTGGTTTGCTTCCAACTGGGGGGTCAACCAGCTTCCAGGTTCCATTCTTTATGATCACATCATACTCATTCTACATGGATTCTTTCAACTCATCATGAGTAGCAGCCTCTTCAGAGGAATTTGGTTCAAAGTTAGCAGATAAATTCGATTCACAATCAAATGAGACATCCATGTCGTCACCTAAGTTATCTGCATCTCCGCAATATTCTTGTCTAGTTGAAATTCTTGTTCCCGTCTTTCCAACTTCATCTAAATGGACACTTTCAAGTGTCTTTGTGGCTCGTTTCGTAACTTTCTGTGATGGCCTAGGTTGATCAGCTGGTGGTGCTTCATTTTATTCAAGGTTTAATCTACCAATCCTCTCAATCACATCATCTAGTTGAACCTCCTATTCAACTGAAGTGATAAGAACTTATTCTTCATGAGGGGATGTTGGTGCTTCAAAATGAAATTCCAAATATTGATCCAAGATAGGGATCCCCCCTTCAATATATGGAATTTCATTATCAACTTCATAATATGTCTTTAGATGGGAAAACTTATCGAGGTGATCAAGATGTGTATCAATAGACTTGTCATTTTTATTAATTTAAATAAAAATGACATATATGGAAACAATAAACTTCTTGTTTACCTCATCATAAAGATGATATGCCTTGGAGGTGTTTGAATACCCCAATAAAATGCATTTTCAACTTCAAGCACCGTGCTTGTCTCTTTGCTCCTTTGGTATGAAGGCATAATAGGTGGAACCAAAAACCCTAAGATGCCTCACCGAAGGGATGTGACTATACCTGTGGAGTATTGTTTTCAAGAGCATGATATGGACTTCTATTTATTGGATATACTTAACACAACATTGCATCACCCAAAAACATCAGTTTCACATTCTTGAAAAACAACATTGAGAGTACCATATTCATTATGGTTCTAGATTCATTATTTTTTCCATATCATTTTTTTGAGGGTTGTAAGGAACTGTATTTTGATGTGCAATCCCATGTTGACGAAAATAATCATCATAAGCATTAGAAGTGTATTTTTTTCCATTATCGGAACGAAGTGTGCCAATATGAGATGTGCTTGATTTTCTATCCATGAATGCCAATTTTTTAATGTTTGAAATGCTTCAGATTTTGTCTTTAACAAGTATACACAACACATTTTGGTGGGTCAGTGCAAGCTAATGAGGGTCACTTTTGGCGCGTTAGATGCAATAGAAAACTGAAAAATCAGGCATCCCTCAACTTACTTGGATTTTTTGAGATACTTACGCAAAATATCTTGCATTGAGTAAAAAAGATGAAATGTAGGAAATTGAATCACGTTTCCGAATATATAAATTTTATGTATTGAAAATTTGCATAGCTATGTCAAGTTTCATTTTTCCTAACAGACACTTTTCATTTTTCAGGCAAATGAAAAGGTATATGTTTTTGTGGGTGCATCCTTTGAGGGCCAAAATGATGGAATCAAGCTACAAAAATGGTCATGCATGTAGACAAAACATAGCACTTGTGTGCCATTATTTTTTGAAAATTAAATTAGTAATTTTATAATTTTTTCATAATTGTCTAAGTGATCAAGCCTTGAAAATAGTACCTCTTTTGTGGGTGTAGCCTTTGAAGGTCTTAATGCAAAAATCTTGAAATGGGTTTTTCATAGAACGTGGAGGTTAGTGTCCTCTTGTGCACCATACAATTTATTTTTGAAATGATCGAGAATTGAAAAAGTTATGGAAGAAACACTAACTGTGTGTTTCATGAGTTAAGGAGGTAGAAAAACAAAATAAATTGAAAGAAAATAGGAAAATTTAATATTTTAAAATAAAAGTTACATATTTGGAATCTACAGAAAAAATGCTATTTGTGTCTAAGATTTCATCAAAAATGACTGTGTGTAGCATACTGTAATGAGTGTCTAAGCACGGGCTTCTCCAAAAACTGGAAGAAATACCCAATTAGCTTTGGTTTATCATTAACATAGCACAGGTTTGGAATTACCGAAGCAAACTCCAAAGCATACACATAGGATTATTGTTGACATGCGAGCAAGTGATTCGGCTTGGTTTAGGCTCTACAAAACAAGAGCGTATTTTGTTTAAATTCAAAAATATTGTCGCGCTTTTAGAATTCAAGAATGCACACGCGTTATAAAACTACATAACGCGTATGCGTTATGTAGTGCCAAAACGCGCTTGCGTCATGTAAATCATAAAATATATGTTTAATACTTGAGAGAGAGGGGGTGTGGAAGAATCAAGGGAATTTTTTGTTAATATTTGAGAAGGGGTGGGGAAGGGTCAAGGGAATCTATGGTTAATATTTAATAGGGGTAGGAAAGGGTCAAGGGCTTAGAAGGATTTTGGAAGCTTGAGTGGGGAGAGATGAAGGGAATGAGAACATGATGGGCTATAGGGGGTGAAGGGAAGTGGAGCTTGAGAGCACTATTAAAAGTAGAATAGGTTTTGAAGAGGTATAGGGTTAGAAGTTGAAAGTGAGACATGAGTGACAAGGGGGAATGGATGGAGGCAAGGGGGATGTGAGAGAGAAATAAAGAATACAAGGGGGGGAGAGACATAGAGCGAGGGAGGGAGAGGGACAATGGGGAGGAATGGATTTAGAGGGAGTGAGAGATAGATGGGGATAGAACGAAGTAAAGAGATAGGAAGGGAGGGACAGAAAGTGTTGGTGGGAGACATGCAGGGAGTGGTGGCGCGAGAGAGAGAGAGAGAGAGAGAGAGAGAGAGAGAGAGAGGAGGGGGAAGGGACATAAAGTGTGTGAGAGAGAGGGAGTGATGGAGAGATTGGGATAGGTTGAGGGAAAGATAACATGAGGGAGGGATAAAAGGTGAGAGAGAGAGAGGTGATGAGAGAGGGAGGGAGAGAAGGTACGGTGAGGGATGGAGGGATAAAGTTGGAGATAGATATGGATGAAGGGGGAATGGGTTTGAGATTGGAAAGGGACATAATGTGTGTGTGTGTGTGTGTGTGTGTGTGTGTGTGTGTGTGTGAGAGAGAGAGAGAGAGAGAGAGATTGATGGTTGGGGAGAGAGAGACTAGAGGGAGGTGTGAGCAACAAAGAAAGTGGGAGGTTGTGTGTGTGTGTGTGTGTGATAGGGAGGGAGGAATCAGTGGGGTGGCAGGGACGAAGATGGTGTAAGGGAGAGAAAGCCACATAGAGGGATGGAGGTAAAGGGAGTGAGGTACATATCTAGAGAAAGATATAGGGAGGGAGGGATACAAGGTGAGATAGAGAGGGCAGTGGAGAGGGATAAAGGCACATAGGGTTAGTGATTAAGGGCGAATGAAGGGAGAGAGTTCTATAGGGACTTGGATAGTTGCAAATATATACATAAGGTGGATACCCTCCTCGTCATCATCTTCATCACCATCACCATCATCATCAACGTCTTCATCATCATCACCATCATCATCAACATATTCATCATCATTGTCATCTCTAGGTTCCTCATCAACATCTGCATCATCATCATATTCTTCATCCTCATCATCTTCATCATCATCTTCATCACCATCACCATCATCATCAACATCTTCATCATCACCATCATCATCACCATAAGCATCTTCATCATCATTGTCATCTCCCCCTTCCTCATCAACATCTCCATCATCATCATCATCATCTTCATCATCATCATCATCGTCATCTTCATCACTATCACTATCATCAACAACGTCTTCATCATCATCACCATCATCATCATCTTCTTCATCATCATCATCTTCATCACTATCATCATCAACATCTTCATCATCATCACCACCACCATCATCATCATCATCTTCATCATCAAATCAACATCTCCATCATCATCATCATCATCTTCTAAACATCATCATCATCATCATCTGAACATCACCATCACCATCATCATCAACATCTTCATCATCATCACCATCACCATCATCATCAACATCTTCATCATCATCACCATCACCATCATCATCAAAATATTCATCGTCATCACCATCACCATCACCATCGACATCTTCATCATCATTGTCATCTCTAGGTTCCCCATCAACATCAACATCTCCATCATCATCATCTTCTTCTTCATCATCATCTTCATCACCATCACCATCATTATCAACATCTTCATCATCATCACCATCATCATCATCTTCTTCCTCATCAGATCAACATCTCCATCATGTCACCATCATCTTCTTCATCATCATCGTCATCATTTGAACATCACCATCACCATCATCATCAACATCTTCATCATCATTACCATCACAATCATCATCAACATCTTCATCGTCATCACCATCATCATCATCAACAACATCTTCATCATCATTGGCATCTCTAGGTTCCTCATCAACATCTCCATCATCATCATCTTCTTCATCACCATCATCATCATCATCAACATCTTCATCATCATCACCATCATCATCATCTTCATCGTCATCAGATAAACATATCCATCATCATCATCATCTTCATCACCATCACCATCATCTTCAATATCTTCATCGTCATCATCATCACCATCATCATCAACATCTCCATCATCATTGTCATCTCCATCATCAACATCTTCATCATCATTACCATCATCATCATCTTCATCATCATCAAATCAACATCTCCATTTCCATCGTCATCATCTTCTTCATCATCATCATCATCATCATCATCTTCATCACCATCACCATCACTATCACCATCACCATCACCATCACCAACATCACCATCATCATCAGCATCAACATCTTCATCATCATTGTCATCTCTAGGTTCCTCATCAACATCTCCATCATCATCATCATCAACATCTTCATCATCATCACCATCATCATCATCGTCGACATCTTCATCATCATCACCATCATCATCATCATCTTCCTCATCAGATCAACATCTCCATCATCATCATCATCTTCTTCATTGTCATCATCATCATCTGAACACCACCATCACCATCATCATCACCATCACCATCATCACCATCATCACCATCACCATCAACATCACCATCACCATCAACATCATCATCACCATCACCATCAACATCTTCATCATCATTATCATCTCTAGGTTCCTCATCAACATCTCCATCATCATCATCTTCTTCACCATCATCATCATCATCGTCATCATCTTCATCACCATCTTCATCATCATCAACATCTTCATCATCATCAACATCTTCATTATCATTGTTATCTCTAGGTTCCTCATCAACATCTCCATCATCATCATCTTCTTCTTCTTCATCATCATCATCATCATCATCATCAACATCATCACCATCATCATCATCATCAACATCTTCATCATCATTATCATATGTAGGTTCCTCATCAACATCTTCTTCATCGTTATCTTCTTCATCATCATCATCATCATCATCATCATCATCACCATCACCATCACCATCATCATCAACATCTCCATCATCATCACCATCATCATCGAAATTATCATCATCATCCTCATCCTCATCATCTCATCATCATCTCCATCATCATCATCTTCTTCTTCACCATCATCATCATTATCATCTTCATCACCATCTCCATCACCATCATCACCAACATATTCATCATCATCACCATCATCATCATCATCAACAATATCTTCATCATCATTGTCATCTCCCCCTTCCTCGTCAACATCTCCATCATCATCATCTCCATCGGCATCATCATCATCATTATCATCTCCCCCTTCTTCATCAACATCTCCATCATCATCGTCTTCATCATCATCATCATCATCATCATCATCATCATCATCTTCATCACCATCACCATCATCATCAACGTCTTCATCATCATCACCATCATCATCATCCTCTCCATCTTCATCATCATTGTCATCTCTAGGTTCCTCATCAACATCTACATCATCATCACCTTCTTCATCATCATCATCTTCATCACCATCACCATCACCATCACCATCATCATCAACATCTTCATCATCACCATCATCATCACCATCAACATCTCCACCACCACCACCATCATCATCATCTTATATCGTCCTCTTCATCATCACTGACATCTCCCCCTTCCCCATCAACATCTCCATCATCGTCATCTTCTTCATCACCATCATCATCATCCTCATCACCCTCATCATCATATTCAACATCTTCATCGTCATCACCATCATCTTCATCAACATCATCATCTTTATCATCTTCATTTGCATCATGATCATCTTCATTGTCATTAGGGAGGGATAATGTTGAAGATAAAGAGAAGGTGGAGAGATGGAGAGTGGGGTGGTAGGGACATGGCTAGAGTAAGGGAGAAAAAGAAACATGTAGGGAGGGATGTGGAGAGAATGAGGGACAGATATTTAGAAAGATATAGGGGGTATCTAGGGATTATTGGGAGAGAGCTAGGGGGGTATTCAACCATACAAAACATTTGTCCCACACTAAAAACATTTGTTTTGTATGTAACCATACAAAACATTTTTTTCTTTTGATTTTATTCGTTTCCCTAGCCGTGCACCTAACCTATTTATTGTGCTTAACCATATCATGTACGCGTTTTTATTCTTCATATCGTGTGCGCGTTTTAGCTTTATATAACGTGTGCATGTTTTGTAACTCTATAAACAGTGGACTGTCCCTGTTCGAGAGCAACTTTACTCTGTCCAAGCCAAAACAACAAATCCCGCGATTTTTTCGAACAGCACGAGCCCGCCATTGGAAATACTCACACTCTACACCATCTCCATCATTATTTTTGTTATGCAGGTGCAGCATTGAGGACATCTTTCATGGTTGCTCAGTGTGGTGTTGGGTTATATGGCCATATTTGAAGAAGATAATCAGCAAGCTTGAAGAATCTCCAATTGAATAACACCAAAGATAAGGTCTTTGAAAGATTCATTTTGCCTATATTTGAGGAGCACACAAGATAAGATATCAAGCTTCAAGACCATTTCATGGTGATGGTGGATATACACAATTGTACAAGAGAATCAAAGAGCCCAAACAATTTATGATTTAACTTTCATTTGCTTATTGTTGAAGAGCACCAAAGGTAAATTTTCTCATTCATAATTGTTTTGATGGGAAAGATGAACATTTGATAAGGAAGATTGAAGCACCTTGAAGGATCTATAGTTCTAGAAAGCACTAAAGGTTTGAAAGCTTGTAATTGAGGAGCAGCAAAAACAAACTATATTAAATTGATCATTGTGGTGATGGGGAATCCACGTAACCGAGGAAGAAAATCAGCAAGGAAGAAGAGACCTCAAGAAGTCATTGAAGAAGAGAAAGAAATAGAAATTAATACACATGATGAATCAGAGGCTTTCTTTGGAAACTAATCCAAATCCAATTGTAGAGGATACCACGGTTCATCCCATTAATCCACCACAAGAGGGACCTTCAATTTCCATAATAGTTGTTGAACAAGCATCCGATGGAAGTAATCAAGAAGCAAAATGTAGGTGCTCATTAGGGGATGTTTCAATTTCCACTTCAAGTCAAAGTGATAAGTTACCATCTCAAGATGAAGCTCATGAAGAAACACAAAATTTGTTATCCGGATGTGGTTATACAAGTGATGAAGTCAAAGAGGTGTTGGACATGTTTCCTACTGTTGAAGAAGAAAATGTTATCTGGACCATCGATGAGGATGTTGGACTTCCACCATCCAACTACCAAGATGAGAATGAAGGACACTAAGCTACTACTGAAACACCAGAGCGTCTTGGTGATGTGCTACATGGTAGAATTCCAACCCCCTTACCTCCATTAGAAAGCACACGTCGAAGAACTCTGAAGCGTATACAATTTGATGAAAGTCTCATCAATTCTATTGAAGGTACGCTATCTAAACGTAGTATTGGTTATCAAACTCAAGAGATACTTGATAAATATTTTGTTTCTAAATGTGATGGCGATAAATGTAGATTATTTTTATCATTGTTAAAATCTAGGAGCATGAATGTTGTTAGGAAAAAGTTAGGGATAAAGATGATAAAGAATTATGAACCAAGTTCTCATATAGTTAAAAGCTTAGTAGATGCATTTGGTAAAATTGGTAAGAAAAGGGGTGAAAATTAACTCGATCATGGTTGGAAACAGTCTCACGACACACTCTAGGTAGTTCATGGGTGTTCACCATTTCTATTGTTCTAAAAACATGGAAACCAACCAAAAGTGACAATTCCTTGGAGCAAAACAGAGACAATTTCTCTCTGCAAAATCAATCTCTACATTGTATGGCAAGTTCAGAAAATTAAATAAAAAACATAGTGATTTTCTATATGAAGTATTTGAGTTGAATGGACGGTCCCTGAACGTTGAGTAGATTGATCGAGGGTGTGGATAGGGCAGGCCCGAGAGGCACTTTGTTAATGTGTTTTGGCATTTAATTAAGGGTTCTTAACTAAGAGGCAATGTATAGCTACATACACTTGTGATGAAATTTTGATTATGTTCATGGACAAATGATTGTGATGAAATTTTGAGAAACCAAGTTACTAATTTTTTATGCATTTTTTCTATTCACGCTTGTGCATGCATTTCATCTTGTTATGGCCATTTCCGAGGAAAACTATTTAATTAGTATCATGGGAAATGGCCTTTGAGGGTTGGAAATTTGGGTTTCATGTGGATGGATACATTGTAGAAAGGGAGGAGTTCTATTTTTTTCGATTTTAGGTTGGATTAGGAATTTTTGAGCTTTTGAAAAGGGATTCATTGTAATTATTCACTCATCTTGGTTGAGGGAGATGTGAATTTAATTAGAGATTGGGTTATTTCCAATTTTATAAATATTACAAAACTAGGTTGTTTTAAACTATAATAAAATGGTAATTTAGGTTAAGAAATGACAAAAAAATGGTATGGGTGAATGAATTACCTGATTAGATGACAATCCACTTGTGAATTTTCCTCCCCTCCAACTAAATCGAGCTCCTCGGATACTCCAAGGCACACAAACCATCCTCGTCCAAGCTCGAATTCGCGTTTCTGATGCGTGAAAAGCGCCGCGGGTGGTCGGGGGTGGTTGGGACTGTGTTTTTAAATTGATTTTAGATTTACAAAATGCGTACGCGTTTTGTAACTACATAATGCATATGCGTTTTGTAGTTCTATAATGCGTACGCGTTATGGTTACCTAACCTACATGTCTAATGACATGTGAGGCTTGGGTTTTTCCATACCAAGTGCTAAGTATCAGAAACGCGTTATGTTTTTATGTATCAGAAACGAGTTTTGAAAAACTAGGATTGCATCTAAAGTGACCCTCATCTTCTTGCACACACCCTGGTGTATTCATCAATAAAGGTCATGAGATATCTATTAATATTGGAAAAAGGAACATACATGGGGACGCATAAGCTAGATTGAATCAACTCTAACTTTCTACATGCTCTTAATTTTGACTCTTGAAATGGTTGCTTACTATGTTTTTCTAATATGCATGCATCACATTTGTTCATCTTCTTAAGAATGGTGGGAAAATCAAAGTCACCATTCTTTCTCAACAAGAAAATATTGTTATAATGTAAATGACCATATCTAGCATTCTATATCAAACTAGGTGATAGATTACCTTCTCCATGCCGAGAGAGGTAGGTAAAGTTCTGAATTCTTACACAGCTTCAACAATTTTCCATCTTCATATTCGATCTTGATGACCTAGTTATTATCATAGTACTTCCTTGTCTCTATGATTCCATCGAACAAGTGGACAGAATGGCCTTACTGTCGAGTTTGCACTAAGGACAACAAGATTCTTTGCAACTATGGAATATAAAGAACATTCTGCAACAAAAAGTGAGGAAATCTAGGCAGTTTTAGTGTGATGGAACCAATTCCCTTTGGTTTGAGCCTAGATTTGTGTGCAAAATACACTATTCCATCTACATTGCCATTCAATTGTTCAAAATAGTCTTTTCTAAATGTCATTTGGGATGTTGCACTAGTATCAAGTAGCCAACAATCTTTTCGTAAGACGAAAAAATATGTGATTTCATTTATTCCAAGATTACAATGTGCAACAATACAATGAGCGGAATAGGAGCTTTACCAGCGTCTTGGCTTTTACTTTTGTCTTCTTTCTTCTTGTTATGTTTTTCTTTGATAGAGTCCCAAGGGTCCCAACACGAATCTGATGTCTATTTTTCAGAGGGCTTACATTACAATGGAAGTCTGATCTTTTGTATGAGTTATTTCTTCCACCATTTTCAATACAATGGAAGTCTGATCTTTTGTATGAGTTGTTTCTTCCACCATTGTCAATACAATCTCTGAAGATATTCAAGCTACATTAGCTGAAATCAATCTTTGCAATAAGCTCTTTACAGTAAAATCTCTACATGAAAAAATATATATGTCTCATGTTGCAAGGATATACTTCACAACATTACAAACTTTGCAATCATGCCATGCCAATTACATGCTTGTCATTGTATGCTCTCCATCGACTAAGAGAGGAAATAAATAACCTATAGTTTCACCATGAAACAAAAAATTTATCTATAGATATTTGACTCTACTCACACCAATATTCTCAAGCCACTTAAAAAGCAAAAAAATGATACTAGTCTTCAAGTTTCAACGCATCCTTTCAAGGTTCAACATAGCTCTTCAATGTGCAATATATATTGGTGAAAAAAAAATAGCCAGTATTCAATCCAACTTTCCTAGGAATCTCCAATCATATGAGACATTAAATCATACCAATGACTCGAAGTCTCCACGCAACAATGGCAATAAGCACTAAACTCCAAGTCTAGATACAAGTCATGACACTAGCATAGGTCACGGTATAGCTCCAAGCTTTATATTATTTAAACAATTACATATTCAGTTGCGTGATTCCGGTCCAACTCCATGTTTTTAATGGAGAGAGGTGACAATTGTATTCTCAATCACCAAGAGAGAGGGTAGTCCAGAATGGTCTCCACACACAACGCTCAACTTCCAAAGCAACTCATATCAACTTATTCAACAGTTCCAACAACTAGGGTTCTTGGAAGAGTAAGGAGAACACTCATAGCTCTGGTTTCAAGTGATTGAAACAACAACCTCACAAATGTCAGCTCCAATGCTTCAACAATTTGCAACATTCAATACCAGTCGCAGCACGCAGCATGTACAGTATCAAAGCAACATGCGACATGCACAAACAAATCACGATAGGGGAGGAGAGGAGTCTTACTGAGATCCTCACGCACAGTCACCAAGAAGAGAGAACACAGTCACCAAGAAGAGAGAACAGTATGCATTTAAAACACAATAGTCTCCATCGAAGAAATTAGGGTTAGGGTTTCCGGTGCAGACAAACGAAGAGAGACGGCACAAGAAAAATGTCAGACTAGATTGAGGCTGCAGGGAATATGACAGGCCTGAGTAATCAAACCTAAAGAGCAGAGGGAAAACGGAAAGCAGGAGTTATGAAAGTCTTCACCAAGCTCTAATACCATTGTCAGAATAACTCCTAGATGAATGAATTTTATTGAGCATGAATAGTTATTTTATACATGAGTAGGTGACCTCCAAGAGGTCCATTGGAGTTCCTCTTTCTATTTATTACTTATTTACAATATTTTTAACAGTAATAAATGACTTCCTTTCGGATTAGATTTCTAGTAGTAATAAATGAAATGGGCCATACACATATTTTGTAAATTTTTAATAGAATTTCTGTATCAATTTCAAAAAATTGCAATAAGGAGACATGTCTCAAATAAAATAATTTCAATTTATGCTTTGTTTTCTTTATATTGTTGATTTTCAATTCAATTCATTTTTTGATAGTGTGATCCACTTCTTATTAATTTGATTCAGAAATAATATGAATCAAAATAGATCCTAACCCTATTATTTGATAATTGAATCCTCCAATCTTATTTCATTAGTTTCCCAATTGAGAACTAAAACAAAGCTTGACAAGGAGTGATATTTGATAATTAAATCCTCCAATCTCATTGCATTAATTTCCCAATTGGAAACTGAAACAAAGCTTGACAAGGAGTGATATTTGATAATTGAATCCTCCAATCTTATTGCATTAGTTTCCCAAATGAAAACTAAAACAAAGCTTGACAAGGAGTGAAAGTGAACATTATTTCAACGTGTCAAATAATTAAAACTTGTGAATATATTATGATTTTTTAAGAAATTTTAAAGATCGTATAATTTGATACTTCGCTCAAAATGAAAATTACAACTCCGCTACAAAATTTGACATATACTCCTTTAAGGCGTAAAGTTAATTCATATAAAAAATCCTTTATTGCGTCAATTTTATTTTGTCACAGGTAAAAGATTATAGAAATGCATGATTTTAACAAAAGTTAAGGCTTATAAAAATTTATAGTCCACTCAATTGCAAAATTGTCACCTCGTCTCTATTCTTCAAAAGATATGTTTTTAAGACGTATATCGATTCGCATAGGATTAAGCTTGTGTTTAATTGTTTTGGTTTGTCAAAAAGAACAAAAATGCAAAGAAGCATTATTTTGTAATGAAAGTTTAGAGCTTTTGAAATTTGATAAATCATTAAAATTTAAAAAATGATAGCTTCATTCCATTTTTTATGTATATTTTTTTAAGTTGAATATGGAAATTTTTTAAATTAAGTATTTAATCAAATTATTTCAATAAATCAAAATGCCAAAAAAAAATCATTTATGTATCAATGATAAAAAATTAGTAAGATTGTTGAAACAACAAGTTAATCCAACTTAAGCAAATCAAGGCATGGAATCAACTTAAATAGGTTCAAATATGTATATGCAAGTGTTTTTTATCAACCACAAAGTCAAAAGACTCAAACGACACAGTTAAACCAAATTATCAAATAACCCTCGTGAAAGATAAGCCAAAGAATTGATGAGGAGAAAAATAAGCATCAAAGAAAAGAAACCATCAAATCATACACTCAAATCAAGAAAGATAAAATCAAAAGAAAATGAAGGAATTTTTTTCCAAATTTGAAATGTGAGCCTCTTTATTTTTGTAAAAATTAAGGGCAGTTGTTAATGGCTCAATACCTTTCTTGAAATTTAAGAAAATATGCTAAAATTCTAGGGGGGGGGGGATGAGTAGGTAATGGGGCATCTTTATCCAGATATCTAATCAACAATTTCTCTTTACCAAACTGACTCAGGCCTTGATGATTTGGGTTTGAAGCATCATCATCCAATGCCTATAAATTTGGTTGATTTGTAAACAACAATATTTAAGTAATTGACTCTGTTAATTGGAAAAATGGATCTTGAGCCATCAGTAGTCATAACAATCATGTCTACTATGTAATTAGAAGCACAACAGGTTACAAACTCACGAAAAAGATAGGTTTGAGGTATTGAATCGTGGGCTAGGTTAGATTCCCACAAATGTAGGAAACCACAAGCATTGTTATCGTTGAGTTGGGATTCTTCAATTAACTGATATAGGTAAGGTATGGACATGGTAGTATCGAAAACCTCTCCCTCCCTATTTATCAAATTCTCATTTTTAGGGTTGGTTTTCTTAGAAGATGGAGGTAAACTAGGGCTTGGCATTGTAGCATTCTCTTGATCAAAATGGGTAAATGAAAGGATAAACAAAATTACAGATAAAATCTAAACATGGTTATTGGTTTAGTTCATATGATGTTCTGAGGCGGTACACCCGCATTTGTTATTGGCAACAATCTGGACATGTAGCTCCATTTTTACCATAAAAAATAACTCCTTTTAACTCATCATTTTGACCTTTATAGAAAATAATTTAAATTCTCCACATGTCACATTTCTATTCATCAAAAATATGATGATGTCATCATGACATAACCTTTTCCACATGGCCATGTGGCACATTGCAGTTGGTCCATTAGTATGTCACTTGCATGTCCTATCAACAAAGCCATGTGTGTGCCAATGAGGGGTGAGTCTTTTGGCCATGTGTCACCTTTTTATTGATCTAGGTGGAACTAGGTATTTGTTGTCATATACCAACTATTTATGATGTGTCGAGACACCTATATTTAGGCAAGAATGCCAAGTGTATCCCACTACACATAGCGGTTTCGGCTTGCAAGACTAGTAGTATTGGAAACCCACTAGTACGATGTAAAACCAACCAAATTGTGCCATGTGTAAACAATGGTTTGTTCATTTCGCATCTGAGCAACTTGTCGGTGCAAAATGGATTAACATCATTGATCCGGTACGTAATCAATGATTTGGTGCCTCATTGCTTTATCCCGCAATTCGTAGCACCGAGTCGCTTTGTTTATGCCTATGACGGTGACTTAGCCCCTAGTCTTCACTTGTGAGCCCCCACTCCGTTAATTTTAGCACTCAGGTGGTAATTCCTTTAAAACATGGGTTATATCTTAGTATGGAGGCACTAAATCTGTTAAGGTAAACCATATTTTAAGTGCTTGGCCACCTGCATCAAGAACCTATGTGGATGAAAATTCTACATTGTCCTAACACATTTCATAACCTATAAATTTAAAATTAAGTGTTGTACTCCTTCCACATTCTCTTATTAAATTTGGTTTCACCTATACCTCCATGGAATCTAAATCTATGATTAGATATCTAGAATATAAATAGAAATTGCTCAAGTTGAAAAAGGGTAGACACTTTGTTATTGATTTTAGTATGAGCAATAGCCACCCATGGAGTCAAAAGAGAAAAGACTGAATATGAAGCAATAGCCACCCACGGAGTCATTAATATGAAGAAATTGAAATGCTACAATGAATTACCAATCTTATTTTTAATAATCACATCTAATATTTTCTCAACCTTATAAAATTAAAAATCAAAATCAATTAGGACCAAGGTTCATGATCTCCATAGTGAAATTAGATAGTTTTAGGATATGTGAATTTTAAATTTTTTTATAAAAAACAGTTGAGAATGAATAACTTTTCATGCTCCAACCTTAATAATATAGAATGTAACTTTACTTAATTTCATAACTTTAAAGTTATGAAAACCATAATAACCAAACACTTTCATTTATGAAACCATAGTAACCTTGGGACCTTCAATGAACTATATTAAATTTTTTTGAAGAGTACATAGTATTATTCTCTGTATTTGTCTAATATAAATTCTTCCTCATTATCCTTAACATGATATTCTATTCATTACATGATAGAACTTTCATTCCATCATAGCCAAATATTTTGAAAAAAAAATTATTCTAAATTTATTTAGATAGTGCATTAAACTTTATTTATAATACACCATATTTAATTATTTTGAAGAATGCATAGTTTTTTTCTCTTTATGTGCGTAATAAGCATTCTTCCTTTCATTGTGGGCATCGTCTTCTATCCTTTACGTAATCTCATTGTGGGCATCGTCTTCTATCCTTTACGTGATAGACTTTTTCATTCCACCATGTTCCAATATTTTGAGGAATAATTATTATGAATTTAATGAAGACGTGGACATAATAATAAACACTATATTTTTGCAAAGTAAGGGATACCAAGAAATATGTACAAATTCCTCCAAAGGAGAAAATAATATTATTCAATGCACAAATCCCTCTAAAGGGGAAAATACTATTATTCAACCATTCTCATTTTGATGTACAAATTATCCTTTATATAATGATAAGTGACTATAAAAATTATTTCATATTTAGATAGCTAGTTCAAACCATTTCCATAACTCTCTCCACAATATCACCATAAATATCTCAATAGATCTCCATCCCTATTTTCTCTTACTTTTCTTTATCTCTCATTCTCACTTAGACTTCTACAATTAGTATACCTCATTAAAAATACATCACATTATTTATTCATTAAACATTACAAGTAGGAAGTATTTCTCATACTCCCCTTTAATAAATACTTGTGATGTAATTATTTCTCTTTTTATCATTATTCTTTCTCATTAGTTCCTTCTTCTTCATCTCTTATATAATATTTAGTCTTTTTCCTTCTTGGTCCTTGATTTTATTTATCTTGTATCTATAAACATGGGTTGAAATCCATATAAAAAAGTAACCATCCACCAAAAAAGATGGGTTTATTGTATCAGTGATTCTCTAAAAAACAACCATTCTTTCATCACATATATGCATACTTGTATTTTTTATTCCTTTGTGCATCATCATCATCCCTATCCCTTCATCACAGATATGCATATTTGTATCACATATATACATACTTGTATTTTTTATTCCGGTGTGCATCATCATCATCCCTATCCCTTCATCACATATATGCATACTTGTATTTTTTATTCGGGTGTGCATCATCATCATCTCTATCCCTAGGTTTTGGTGGTACTCGTAACCATGCTATGAATGCTACTATGCATCAAAAACCTCTTTAGTGATAACATACCATGATGTGAAAGACCTATAACTTACTTGAAACTAGATACATTTAGGACACCAACTTTTTTCATTCTTAATGTCCGTGACAAGAGGTTACTTCGTGGAAATTTATGTTTAAATATAAACACCATGTTTTTTTTATTAAGAATGTCGATGACTAGAGGTTACTTCGTGGAAATTTTATGTTGTAAATATATAGTTCTCAAACCTTTAAGTTTGTACGTTGGCATTACAGCTTTGGACAATCTAGCAGGCATAAAGTATTGAAGTGTCCACATTTGAATTTTGTTTTCTAAATATTTCCCATTCCACAACCCTCACATTTACATGTGAATATTGTTGTCTTCTCCATCACGCAATCGTTTAGATGTTTAGAAATTGTCCAAATTTGTAAAGCTCCCACATAATGCTCCGTTACATGTAGATAATGGAGGATAGAACTCGGGTAGTCAAATATTTGTAACTTTAATTGCTGTAGCAGCATGTTAACAAGTGCGCCGTCCGTGGATTTATTGGGTCCAATGGCGTTTGATTCGAGGATCTTACCAGAATTCCTACGTTTTAAACCACGTGTCCAGTGGAGGAAGAATGCTCTCTCATCAGTTTTTCGCCACAACTGACTTTTTTCCTTCTTTTCAAATTCGAGGATGTTAACAAGTGCGCCGTCCGTGGATTTATTGGGTCCAATGGCGTTTGATTCGAGGATCTTAGGAGAATTCCTACGTTTTAAACCACGTGTCCAGTGGAGGAAGAATGCTCTCTCATCAGTTTTTCGCCACAACTGACTTTTTTCCTTCTTTTCGGCCGACAGTGTGGCGTGGAAGCACAAGTTCTATATTTATTCCAAAACTAGTGATTAAAGTAAAGTACCAAATCCAACACACCGCTCCCACCAAATGAGGTAAAGCCACCCTGATAGTCAATATCGATTTGCTAAATCGTTGTGTCGTCGGACTTGAGTGGCAGCTAGCTGTCTCGACATTCTTTGGTCGCCGTGTGAGATCACCCAAGCCTTTTGTTTGTCTTACAAGTATCTTAAGTCGTGGCTTGTAAGGCAAGATTCGATGGAAATTGAAATTGTCAATGCAAGATTGGATGGAAATTGAAATTGTCAATGCTAAATCCTCAGCAAGTGTCTGGTCATAATGGCTCAGCTAATCAAATGGATGTGGCGGTAGTTGAAACGAAATTAATTAAGTTGAGCGAGATTCAAAATTATATTTTGACATTATTCTAAATAGCAGGTATAATAATTAAAATGTCTGTAGATTTTTTAACACGGAGAAGAACTTTGCAGGCTTGAATATAAACCTAACTTTGTCGACTCTAACTTTGAACGATGGGCACTGTTATTGGTCGCTGTTCCACGTGTATCCCATTCATTTAGTCTTTGCATAGTGTCTCTCATACTATCCTTTCCTGTAGATCTTGTTCCTAGTACCAAATATTAGGTAGGTATATTTGAAGTTAGAACCAACCAATCCTACATTCTTCTGGTGCAGGTAAAATATATTGTATTCAAAATTGACGTTGAAAATGTTCAGAAAATAAAATAAAGGGAAAGTTAATTGAGTTTTAAAGGCATATAAATTCGCTACTGTCTCCATTAAAATCAACTTTCGGCAACCATGATATTTCGTTCACATTTCCTAATGCTGCTTCGTCATAAATGACGGTAACGCAAGGTGGACGTATATAAATGAACCACCCCATAAGCACAATCACAGACATAGTTAATACTGATCCTAAAGTGATAATTACCACTGGACGCCTATTCTTCGTTCAACAATAGAATCACCCAGAGCTTCCTGCGAATTTGAAATTTAAATTTGCATACCATAGCCACAGCCAACAGAAAGAGCATTTCAGGCAGAAGATATCTATGGACAACTCACCAGTGCAACAGCAACAAAAACTTACTTCTCGTTTGCCTGCAAGGGGAGATCGCCTATCATCGTTGGCAACGTCCAATGGTCACGGGGAAAACTCTCCTTATTTTGACGGCTGGAAGGAGTATGAGACTAATCCTTACGATCCCATAAACAAGCCATCTGGAATTATCCAAATGGGCTTGGCAGAGAATCAGGTAGATAGCATCACATATCTATCAATATTCTATCATTTCGCTCTCCCTCACAAGTATGTATCGAATTGGATGATAATTATAACGTGTGAACTCATTTGCAGCTTTCATTCGATTTGCTGGAAAACTGGCTACGTGCACATCCAAATACATCTATTTGCGCCAAGGAGGGCGTGTCGAAGTTTAAAGAAATCGCTCTTTATCAAGATTACCATGGCCTCCCTGCTTGCAGAAAGGTACAAAATTGTAGCTGACTTACATATTCTCTGCCAATTTTGAATTTTCTTTCTCGTAATCAAACGTTAAGATAATGTAGTTGCTTTAATCTAAGTGCCTTTGGATTGAATTAAATCTTATTGACTATGGTGAATGGTTTATGACGCAGGCAATTGCGATGTTTATGGAAGAAGTTGGAGGAAGAAAAGCCAAGTTCGAAAGTGATAGAGTTGTTCTCACTGCAGGAGCAACTGCAGCCCACGAGGTGTTGACATTCTGTCTAGCTGATCCTGGAGAAGCATTTCTAGTACCAACCCCATATTACCCAGGGTAAACTCATTTTTTACTTACTGTCAATGAAAAAATATTTTAGAAGTTCCATTCAGGTGTAAATTAATATCAAGTATTGTCCCTTCACACTGAAATAACTAGTTAATATTCTGTATGTGCTGGAATTTCAAAGGCATGATGGTATTAACTAGATTACCTTAATCTATTATTACGATATCATAGTTAACTTCAACTGAATGAATCTGTAGTTGCTACAGTTTTGACAGAGATCTAAAGTGGCGTACAGGACTGGAGCTCATACCCGTCCACTGCAGCAGTTCTAATGATTTCCAGATAACGATTCCTGCCCTTGAAGCAGCTTATGAGGAGGCCAGGGCTCGAAATATACAAGTGAAGGGCCTTCTGATCACAAATCCATCAAATCCATTAGGAACCACTATGGATGCTACGACTCTAATAAAGCTGCTCGCTTTTGTGTCTGAGAAGAACATCCATCTCGTCTGCGACGAAATCTATTCGGGATCAGTCTTTTCATCTTCAAAATTCACAAGCATTGCAGAGATTTTGGCCACAGAATTTTTTTCTCAAAGAGAGCGTGTTCATATTGTGTACAGTCTGTCGAAAGACCTAGGACTACCGGGCTTGCGAGTTGGAGTCATTTACTCTTACAATGATACAGTCGTTACGGCTGCTCGTAGAATGTCCAGTTTTTCCTTGGTTTCTTCACAGACACAACACCTGATTGCTTCAATGCTTTCTGACACGGAATTTGTAAAAAAATATTTAGCAGAGAATAGTAAGAGGTTACGAAAGAGACACGAAATGTTCGTCTCTGGACTGCGTGAGGCTGGCATCAATTGTCTGAATAGCAACGGCGGTTTGTTCTGCTGGGTGGATCTCAGCAATCTTCTGCAATCTCCAAACCTAGAAGGAGAGCTTACACTGTGGACGATAATCTTAAAAGATATTAAGTTAAATGTTTCTCCCGGTTCTTCTTGCCACTGTAGTGAGCCTGGTTGGTTTAGGTTCTGCTTTGCTAATATGACCGATGAGACCGTGAAAGAGTCATTGAATCGGATTCAGCGCTTTATGGAGAGCAGGAGTCCGAATCAGCGAGAGAAAAAGGTCGATGGGACGGACAAAAAATTACATTTTACCGAAAGTGAGTTTGACGGTTCGTTGAGGTTAATGGACGTCCATTCTAGTGGATGTTTGCGGCATGAAGAGGCAACCAGATCGAATGTCGCGCACCACAACGTGAACCTCGGGATTTATTAGTTCATTCAGATGGACATGGGATAACCATTTTTTTCATCTGATTTTTTTGAGACATAGATATTAGAGATATCTAATAATCGCGATATTTATTAGTTCATTCAGATAAATTAGTGCACTTCAGAACATGAAATAACCATTTTTTATTTTATTTTGACACACACACAGATATTAGAAATGTCTGATGTCATCATAAGGGATCAGGATGTGACTTCTATTCTTTAGATATATATACTTTGTAAGAAATAAAATTCAATTACAATTATTTGAAGATCGACGAAGAATTTTGCATCTTGATGACTGCTCATTTATTCATGCCAAATATGACTAAAACATGCTTTTAAATATTGGACACTTGGCCCAATCGGTGTTAATCATAATCCTAAGTAATATTTCCTCCTTAAAATATGTGTCTTATGCGTCATCCATGCCTTGGGGTTCTTTGCGGGACTCGGTATGGAATGGGATGGAACATCAATTAAAATTGTGCACGAAAAGAATTATGCATGTGAAACTTAAGGTCAGCCCATAAGTAGACTTGTCAACAAGAAAAACTTGCACAACTTTTTTTTGCACAATAAAAAAGACTCTCTTGGTACTTATTTATGAATCAAAGAAATTATACAGCATCTCTTAGCATCTCTTATCCAAAAGATAATACAATTCGCTTTTTAGTACACTAAGCCATCATTAATATTAATAAAAACAAATTATCTATATTAATATTATTTTAAACTTTCTCTTTAAACTGGATAAACATATCAAATATCTATCTATCCAAAAAAACTCTATGATCTTTTAAGTCCCAATTCTAATTCCAAACTGCTGATATCGATCAAACTTTAAACTGTATTATATAGCCCGTATATACAATTCATATATAATATGAAAAAAAATAAGAGCTACCCATCAGTAAAATAGTTGTGGCTATCTCCTCTATGGGCTGATTATTCAGAAAATGATATATAACAGCCCTTCTTTCTCCTATTATCAACCCTTCTTTGATAATATGTTAACCTTTTTGTTCAATACCATTTTTATATGACTGTATGTCTGCAATAAAATTTTGTATGAACAAAATCCTTTTTCTTTCCAAAATGATAAAGCAAGCCCCTGTAATCTATGTTTGCCCAAGCTCACTCAATGATTTCATTTGGATCACAAAAAATATCAACCCAGTTTATCCCGAAAAACTTGAACAAAAATAAAATATCCCACTTGCACAAGTTACCAACGTGGGGCAGTAAATTAACCAAATAAAATAACTAACGGGACTAATTAACGCAAGGGAATTCCGGTAAGCATTATACATAACCATTGCAAACTAAACTTAACACCGAAAAAAATAAATCAATATGTAAAAATGATAATAAGATAAAATGATAGACCTATTGTTTAACTATTATTTTCCACAAAAAAGTTTTATAAATTTGAAATGAGACAATTATCCTTGTTAAAAGCATTGTAAATTATGTTATTTTCATTTATAAAACATAATTATACACATAAGGGGTAATCAAGGAGTCAAATATTGTATATGTTTCGATATAATGATATATGTTTATACAAAGAATGTGTTAGGGACTCTAATTCTTCTTTAGTAGTTAGTTATGTATTGTAAGTAATGTTTCCTCCTTAAAATATGTGTCTTATGTGTCATCTATGCCTTGGTGTTAATCATAATCGTAAGTAATATTTCCTCCTTAAAATATGTGTCTTATGCGTCATCTATGCCGTGGGGTTCTTTGCGGGACTCGGTATGGATCATGGGATGGAAAATCAATTAAAATTGTGCACGAAAAGACTTTTGCATGTGAAACTTAAGGTCCGGCTATAAGTAGACTTGTCAACAAGAAAATTGGCACAATTTTTTTTTTCACAATAAAAAAGAGTCTCTTGCTATCTATTTATGAATCAAAGAAATTATACAGTATCAAAAGATAATACAACTAGCTTTTTGAATACACTATGCCATCATTAATATTAATAAAAACAAATTATCTATCTTAATATTATTTTAAACCCTGTTTCTTTTGATTGGATAAATATATAAAATATCTATCTATCCAAAAAAACTCTATGATCTTTTTTGTCCTATATCTAATTCCAGACTGTTGATATCGATCAAACTTTAAACTGTATTATATAGCCCATATATACAATTCATATTATATATGAACAAAAAAATAAGAACTACCCATCAGTAAAATAGTTGTGGCTATCTCCTCTATGAGCTGATTCTTCAGAAAATGATATATAACAGCCCTTATTTCTCCCATTATCAACCTTTCTTTGATAATATGTCAACCTTTTTGTTAAATAACATTTTCGCATGGCTGTATGTTATGTCTGCAATAAAATTTTGTAAGAACAAAATTCTTTTTTTTTCCAAAATTATAAAGTAGGAACAAAATTCTTTTTTTTTCCAAAATTATAAAGTAGGAACAAAATTCCTTTTTTTTTCCAAAATGATAAAGCAGGCACCTGTAATCTGTGTTTGCCCAAGCTCACTCAATGATTTCATTTGGATCACAAAAAATATTAACCCAGTTTATCCCGAAAAACCTGGAAAAAATAAAATACCCCACTTGCACAAGTTACCTACGTGGGGCAGTAAATTAGCCAAATAAAATAACTAACAGGACTAATTAACGCAAGGGAATTTCGATAAGAATTATACATAACCATTGCAAACTAAACTTAACACCGAAAAAAATAAATCAGTATGTAAAAATGATAATAAGATGAAATGATAGACCTATTGTTTAATTATTATTTTCGACAAAAAAGTTTTATAAATTTGAATTGAGACAATTATCCTTGTTAAAAGCATTGTAAATTATGTTATTGACATTTATAAAATATAATTATACACATAAGGTGTAATCAAGGAGTCAAATATTGTATATGTTTCGATATAATGATATATGTTTATAGAAAGAATATGTTAGGGACTCGGTATGGATCATGGGATGGAAGATCAATTTAAATTGTGTATGAGAAGACTTATGCATGTGAAACTTAAGGTCAGCCCATAAGTAGACTTGTCAACAAGAAAAACTTGCACAATTTTTCTTTTCACAATAAAAAAGAGTTTCTTACTACTTATTTATGAATCAAAGAAATTATACAGTATCTCTTATTCAAAAGATAATGCAATTAGCTTTTTTAGTACATTATGTCATCGTTAATATTAATAAAAACAAATTATCTATGTTAATATTATTTTAAGCCCCGTTTCTTTTGACTAGATAAATATATCAAATATCTATCTATCCAAAAAACTCTATGATCTTTTAAGTCCCAATTCTAATTCCAAACTGCTGATTCCAAACTGCTGGTATCGATCCAACTTTAAACTGTATTATATAGTCAGTATATACAATTCATATTATATATGAACACAAAAATAAAAACTACCCATCAGTAAAATAGTTGTGGCTATCTCCTCTCTGAGCTGATTCTTCAGAAAATGATATATAACAGCCCTTCTTTCTCCCATTATCAACCCTTCTTTGATAATATGTCAACCTTTTTGTTAAATGCCATTTTCACATGGCTGTATGTTGTGTCTGCAATAAAATTTTGTAGGAATAAAATCCTTTTTTTTTTTCAAAATGATAAAGCAGACACCTGTAATCTATGTTTGCCCAAACTCACTCAATGATTTCATTTGGATCACAAAAAATATCAACCCGAAAAACCTGAACAAAAATAAAATACCCCACTTGCACAAGTTACCAACGTGGGGCAGTAAATTAGCCAAATAAAATAACTAACGGGACTAATTAACACAAGGGAATTTCGGTAAGCATTATACATAACCATTGCAAATTAAACTTAACACCAAAAAAAATAAATCAGTATGTAAAAATGATAATAAGATCAAATGATAGACCTATTGTTTAACAATTATTTTCGACAAAAAAGTTTTATAAATTTGAATTGAAACAATTATCCTTGTTAAAATCTTTGTAAATTATGTTATTGACATTTATAAAATATAATTATACACATAAGGGGTAATCAAGGAGTCAAATATTGTATATGTTTCGATATAATGATATATGTTTATAGAAAGAATGTGTTAGGGAGTCTAATTCTTCTTTAGTAGTTAGTTATTTATTGTAACTAGTATTTCCTCCTTAAAATATGTGTCTTATGCGTCATCTATGCTTTAAGGTTCTTTGCGGGACTCGGTATGAATCATGGGATGGAACAACAATTAAAATTGTGCACGAAAAGACTTATGCATGTGAAACTTAAGTTCAGCCCATAAGTAGACTTGTCAACAAGAAAAACTAGCACAATTTTTTTTTTCACAATAAAAAAAGTCTCCTGTTACTTATGTATGAATCAAAAAAATTATACAGTATCTTTTATCCAAAAGATAATACAATTCGCTTTTTGAGTACACTATGGCATCATTAACATTAATAAAAACAAATTATCTATGTTAATATTATTTTAAACCCTGTTTTCTTTGACTAGATAAATATATCAAATATCTATCTATCCAAAAAAACTCTATAATCTTTTAAGTCCCAATTCTAATTCCAGACGACTGGTATCGATCAAACTTTAAACTGTATTATATAGCCCCTCTATACAATTCATATTATATATGAACAAAAAAATAAAAACTACCCATCAGTAAAATAGTTGTGGCTATCTCCTCTATGAGCTGATTCTTCAGAAAATGATATATAACAGCCCTTCTTTCTCCCATTATCAACCCTTCTTTGATAACATGTCAACATTTTTGTTAAATACCATTTTCACATGGCTGTATGTTATATCTGCAATAAAATTTTGTTGGAACAAAATCCTGTTTTTTTTCCAAAATGATAAAGCAGGCACTTGTAATCTATGTTTTCCCAAGCTCACTCAATGATTTCATTTGGATCACAAAAACTATCAACCCAGTTTATCCCGAAAAACCTAGAAAAAAAAAATACCCTACTTGAACAAGTTACCGACGTGGGGCAGTAAATTAGCCAAATAAAATAACTAACGAGACTAATTAACGCAAGGGAATTTCGGTAAGCATTATACATAACCATTGCAAACTAAACTTAACACCGAAAAAAGTAAATCAGTATGTAAAAATGATAATAAGATCAAATGATAGACCTATTGTTTAACTATTATTTTCGACAAAAAAGTTTTATAAATTTGAATTGAAAAAGTTTTATAAATTTGAATTGAGACAATTATCCTTGTTAATAGCCGTTGTAAATTATGTTATTGACATTTATAAAATATAATTATACACATAAGGGGTAATCAAGTATATGTTTCGATATAATGATATAATGATATATGTTTATAGAAAGAATGTGTTAGGGACTCTAATTCGTTTTTAGTAGTTAGTTATGTATTGTATAAAATCATTTATTGGGAAATGTTAAATAGCTAGTAGAGAATCGATGTAAAAAATGGTCTCTCTATTAATTAAGGTTCACTAGGAAGTTGGTACTTATTAATTATTTGATCTTATAGTTAGGGTTTTGGAGTTGGGAATCTTGGTTAAAGAGTTTCAAAGCTATGGATGCTTTTCTAGAATGATTGTAATAGAGCTCCACCCAAATGAATGGTCGGCGTATGGACATTCTTTCTCATAATATAATGCTCAATTCGTATCATATTTTTTTTTATTGTCTCATTTTCTAACTTTGGTTTTGCACTCTAATATTTCTATATTTCATATGTCTAAATTTCAAGGGTAGAGAAAACCACAAGTGGTATTATAGCCACGTTCTAGAGCTAGCATGCCTATGATATTCCATAGAATTATTTTTTAGTGTATAGATGTTTTCCAACATCTAAAAATAACTACATAGATCTGTCATTCAACGTATAAACATGTTGTTGGGGAACAATACGTTTAGTGAATAGAGTTGGTATTTAGTCATGATGTACCCGCGATTGGTAGAATTGTTGGACATCATTCTTACTCTTGTTGGTGCCCCTCTGAATAGTACCAAATCAAATAGCACATGCACACATAATCACTTCCAGTACCCTTGGGTATATCATAAGTCCCCCTAGATCACCTAAAACCAATCATCAGTTGTCTTGTTTCTATAGTGGCACCGAGAACAACATTCTACAAGATACTCTTGAGTACTTGGGTAGTCGGGTACTATGATTAAGGGTACGATTGATCCTCCTTAGTTAGCACCCTAAGAGATTGGGACTAGTACTACTATTGGACCCTACACATATATATGAGAGCTATAGCACATGACAATCCCTTAACCCTAAAAAAAATACAAACTCGTATCTCTACAACTTGTATGGGAAAATTCTTCATTCTACTAGATCCTTTGTGGATGTCCAAACAAACTTCTTACATCTTTGAATCTAGCAAGAATCTGGGCATTCTGTCAATGTATTACCATTCAACCATGAGTAGTCACCCCACTAGAGTTAGTCTTAGGGGTCTGAAAAACCCTTATTTGTGACCCACCTCAAAATAATCCTTGCATCCTGATGATCGTCAATTTTTGGTGATCCCGGAAACCCTTGTTTGTGATCTACCTCGAAAAATCCCCTTCGTATCCCCTTCGTCATGTTGATCATTTTTTTATATAACACCCACAACCTTTTTTGAATTACCCCATCCCTTACCCAATTGGTGTTCATACTTTATGGCTTCCATGGTACACACCCACAACCAAGCGAACATGGAGAGTGACAACTAGAACCCGCCCCACCCAAATTAGCCCCAACCTAATCAACCCCTTTCTAGCCAAGATATTCAAGAGTTGACCTATGAATCAAAAGTGGGACCAACTATTGATCCAAGTGATTGACAATGCCAATACCCTAAAAAACGATGAACAACTAATAAACACCCTTGCTCGACATGTTGGATATGCTCCCCCATTCGATACTCCATCCAATGAATTTGTGCTCACACAAGACTAGGGTTCTAACACTCTTCTTGAAAACCTAACCTCACTCTTTTGCGGATAAAAACTCATGGCACCACTTCTTGAAGATTGACATATGCAAATTTGATGGTTTTGATCCCTTAGGTTGGGTGGCCCAAATGGAACATTATTTTTCTCTCCATGGCATTAAAGATTATTTTTGGAAGTTGAAATTGGGATTTTATATTTAGATTCTGAAAGATGGTAATGGTGTTAATGGTATGAGAAATGTTATCATCATTATGTCCCTTGGAGCCAATTTGTGAAGATCCTCCATGAGCATTTTGACTGTGACACTCACTACATGGGAAGATTGACCAAATTCCGCTAGAATGGCATGGTTTTGTGCTATATCATAAAATTCTAGTAGTTGGAAACCCACACAAAAGGTATCTATGATTTTTTTTTTTTGGAATGTTTCATTAGTGGTATTAAAGAGGCCATTCATGTCCATGTCCTTATGAAATGACCTTTCACTTTGTTGGAAGCATGTGATCGAGCTAGAGAGGTTGAATTGGTGATCAATGCCCAACCCAAATGCCCATCCTTTCACACATGCACCAAGTCTCCCATGGATCCTACTTTTGGTAATTTTGGCTTTGCGAATCCACTAATTGACCCCCAATGCCATGGTTGAATGATAGCATCTGAGCCTCTATTATAAATATGATGAAAAATATTTCAGAGGGCATAAATGAAAATGATACAAGTTATTTTAGATTAAGGCCGCCCTCATGATGCCCCATAGGAAAACACCATGGACACTTCGCTTTCCTCATAAGTGGATGAGACTATACCACCCCTTGTATATGCTTATGATATTCCAATTCTAGAAGAGCAACCCCAAATTTCCCTCCATGCTTTATCAAGGTTTTCCACACAGATAGTGAAATAGATTAGCTACATCAACCACCGAAAATTTTATCGTGTTAATTGATAGTGGAAACACCCATAACTTCATTCATTAGTGAGTGGTTGAAGAAACCCATTTTTATATCCACCCTATTTCCAATTTACAAATTATGATAACTAATGGAAGTATGATAAAATGTTGTGGTGGGTGTGAAAATTCCAAACTCCAAATGGATGACTATAATATCAAAATACATATGTTTTCCATTGACATGGGTGGTTGCAATATAGTTTTGGGGGTCGAATGGATTTGTACTTTGGGACTTGGCACCATGGATTTTAAATTCCTCTCTCATATTTACTCTAGGAAAAAACACCCATTATCTCAATGCCATTACACCTAGTTCTCCTAAAAGTATCAACTCCTATTGTATGGAGAAATTATTGAAGAAAGGCCGCTCGGGTGTCACTGCGTAGTTTAATGCAATACATCTCCTAGAGACACCCACATAAGATATTCACCCTAACTTGCAACATATTATTTCCCATAATCAATAGGTTTTTGAGGCCCCTAAGGGTTTAGCGTCCTCCTGTGAGGAACATGACCATGGTCTTCCTTTAATCCCAGGAAGTTGACCCCCCAATGTCTTCCCTTATCACCACCCTTTTTCAAAAAAGAATGAAATTGAAAGAAAAACAAGAACTATTGGAGGTTGGTGTCATTCATCATAGCGGAATCTCTTATTCTTCACCAATGGTCATGGTCCTAAAAAACGAAGGCACTTGGAACATGTGTCTTGATTTCCGAGTTCTAAACAAATTAACTATTAAATATAGATTCCCATTTTTTTCATTGATTATCTCTTCGATGAGTTGCATGGTTCCAAATTCTTCACCAAACTGGACCTTCACTTAGCCTACTATCAAATCCATATGAAATAGGTGGATATCCCCAAGACAACCTTCCGCACCCATGCGGGTCATTGTGAGTTTTAAGCCATGCCTTTTGGCCTCTACAATGCCCCTTCTATTTTTCATAGTTCATGAATAACATCTTCCATTGTTTCCTCTGCCCTTTTTCCTCATCTTCTTTTTTTATATTTGGTCTAAAACCCCACTTGGGAAAACCACCTCCAATATGTTGTTTGTAACTTACACTTATTACAGGATCATTAGCTACATATGAAACATTCCAAATGTGTTTTTGGTGTGACAAACGTTGAGTACTTGGGCCATATTGTTAGCTAGGATAGTGCCAAGGTATATCCAAGCCAACAACCTATTTGCAAATAATTTCAATCCAACAGCCTCCACCCTTTATACTAGTGATGGCCAAACCCCCATTTTTAAAGTCTTAGCTTCCTCAATCTATGAGATGTTTGAAACCAACCCCATTGGAAAACTCATTTCTCTTAAATAAAAAGCGAGGAATTATCAAAGTTTCAGTGACTAGAAGAAAACATAGATACACGCTCGAATGGTATGCTCCCACAAATATCTCCCAACTCCTTTGCAAGCATGGAGTGTGGCTAATATATCACCTTGGAAACAGAAAATTACCTCAACTTTCACCATAATATTTGGTATAGACATTGATAAAGTATTAGATGAAGGAATGGTAATGCTGGTTGACAATTATTATCATTCCCGTGCTCCAAAATTTAATTACGCAGATGAAATATCGACCAAAATCATGGCTCAATTAGTATAATTTAAAGACACGAGAATTTTTAGGTATTATTCTTACCCTGAATACTTATTATTGTTCCATCAATCCTAGTGCTTTGAAATCCATGAAATCCATAAAAGAGGAAGCAAGTCCTCAAGTAGAATATATGACTGGATACCTTGGATAAGGAAAGGAAAAGAGTAGGGGGTTACTTTGGCTCCTTTTGTTTCTCAATTCATGTATAAGGCCTTTACTCTGATTATTGGAGTGGAGCATGCATGCATGCCACAAGAAATTAGAGTCTACTGACAGATAGGTGAAGCTATTAAAATAGGAGATTGATGTCTATTAGAAATTTATACCATGATAAGGCTATATGGCACACACAAACCTCCCCATAGATTTCCCAAGTTACTCACTCCCAGGAAATTCATCATAGGATATGCTAGACAATGGATGGAAGTGGGCAAGATTTGTTTCCTAGGTTCCAAGAAGAGAGGAAGGACTCCATTTCCCATAGTTATGGGAGGATATGCCATCAATAATAAGAAGGTCATTAAACATGTGGAAGCGTAATTGAAGGAATTGGATATGAAATTAGATATTCCTTGGACATACGACCCTCATTTATGGATTGATGTATAGAAGGGAAGGAATCTCAGGAAACCTGAAGATCATTGACCCAAGACATAATTAGAATAACTGGCCAACAAATATACTTTTGAAGAGGTGTAGAGGATTATTGAGGAGCAAGAAAGCCCCATTGAAATAGATTCTCAAGCCTTTCCTAAAACCACTCCAGAAACTTCCAGAATGCCCCCTTATTATACTTTCTACAAGCCTAAGAAAGCTCAAATTCCTGAAGAATATATGAAATTTATAGCACCATGGAAAGAAAGATATGATGAATATGCCAAAGAAAATGGTCTCATGGATAAAATAAGGATATGAGCTTGGTGGGGGATGTGAATGTACCTAAAAAATTAGAAGTGTACTTATTTGTCAATCCCCGAAGACAAAAAGGTTGATGATATCTATGAGGAATACCATGTAGATGACGACCCATAGGAATACTATAAGACCTGGCTAGAGAATAAAGAAGAAACAAGAAGAATTGAATCAATATTGAGGTTTGCATAAGGCAGGCAGGAATAAGGAGAGTATTCAAAGATAGAAATCACCACCCCTTCATCTCCCAAAGAAGCAGAAAAGTACCCAAAAGGCATGCCTATCACACGACGACTTCACTCAATAAACCGCTATCATAGAACGTTCGTTCATGGCATATAAAACAATACCCCTAATTTCACTAAATATTGGAAAATACCTTCAAAAATCACTTTTTTTAACCCCCTACCAATATGCCTTCCCAATTTAAAAAAACCCCTATTTTCACTAGATATTGTATCTATCAATTTTTTCATTAACAATTTTTATACCCCTTTATATTTCTACGTAGTATATTGATATGATACCCCTCTTATGACCCCACATGCATTCTACAATGCACCTTGTTTCTTTCGATGTATATTGTCGATGCACATTACTTCACCCACAATGCAATTACTCAACCACATATCATTATGATTTGCAACATCTAATGGTTTAATGAAGAGATAGGGGATCCCTTCTTGTATGTCACTAGAGCCAATGCACATAGTACAAGATTTATATTGCATGTTGCAGTTCCCCAATCACTGACTAAGACTGTTGTGGGCTAGGTATCCAAGCCCCCAGGGCCTGTAACAAGCTATGGGAGGATGAATAAACCTACCAAGGCCTGTAATAGGCAGGAGTGATTGGTTATTCAATCCCCCAAGGCCTATCGAGGGCCTATAATAGGCCCTGGAGGCTTAGAGCCTCCCAAGGCTATTGGTAACAACTAGCTGAGTGCTATTGGTAACAATTGGTTGTCAATGACCACTATCTCGACTATGATTGAATGGAAACCCACTTCACGACAAAACCCTTGGCCTTAAACATGCCTCAAGATGTGATTTCCCTGTGTATTAGTAAGCCTGAGCCTTGCCTCAACCTGATTTCTCATCTGGTCGTGATCCCTCCATCTCCATTTGGCAGATATTTGTCAGCTCGCCCATATAAAAAAGACCCCAAAGTATTTTTGTATTATTACATTAAAAAAAAAAAACCCTTTTCCCCTTAATATATAAGCAATATAATTTTTAGGTTTTCATGAATATTTAATACCGCAATATGAATGAACGTGATATTATATTGCCTTCTAGTGAAGCCCCCATGGTCTATCATGCTCTCCATAGGATATGAACCAAATCAAGGGCTAGGAAAGGAAGTAAATATTTTATTCAACTTGAGAAAAGACCCAAAATATTAGGTCTAGGAGCTGAAGCAAGTTGGTTGGAACCAAACTGGCCAGTATCTATCGGAGAGAGTCATGAAAAGAATATTGAAGAAGTATCACCTGGATTTACTTGAAAAGTAAGTGAAATATTTCCTCGAGAAGAACAAAACCATCCAAAGGAAATGATACAACTGAAAGAAGGTAAAGCCCTTACAAATCAAGAGTCGTTAGATGGGAATAAGTATAGTGAACAAAACTGAGATGGAAAAGTTGGAGAATATGAGCTTGGTCAAACTGATGAAAACAAACATGATCTAATAGGTTTCAAGGATAGAGAAGTATAAAGAAAATTGGATTATACAACTGATAATAGTACCTCACCCCTTCCCATAGAAAAATATGATAAGTCAGTCAATACAATGAACAAATCCTGAAAGATATCTCCTCTCCATTATGGAGGAAATCATTCAAGAAGAGAAGAGTGGAAATGGACATGATACAAATCAAGAGACATCTTAAGCCCTTGAGAATTTGGAAAGGAAAGGCAAGGAAATTCTCGAAGTTGAAGTAGAAAAAAAAATATTGACTCCTGAGTAAGAGGAAATACATGATGAAGAAATTTCAACTCCCCAACAAGAGACTGCTCTTTGAAAATCAGTTCACGGGTGGATCTATGCTAACAAGAAATTCCTCACACAATTGATTAGCAAAGTTTTCACAATTACACTGAAGGTATCAAGTTTCCAAAAATATAACAAGTTACTAAGTACATGAAGGTTCCCTTGCTTTATCCTTATCTAATTGAAAATCAAAGCATGATGCTTTATGAGCAGGAAAATCAGGACAAAGCTTCTAAAGTAGGATGTGCGCTCTTTCTAACCATATTTGGCATAAAAGACGGAAGAAATCAAATAAGGGAATTCAAGTGGATAAGCATGATAGGAAGTGGACCAACTAGGCTCCATGGGGCCAACAACCTTGTCTAACACATAGGGAAGTATCTAATCATTATAATAAAATATATCCTAAGTCTAGATGGGGTAAATTGATTCCAACACCCTCCCTTAAGCCTAACTGTATGTGAGTACAAAATCATAAAACTAAAGGGCCAAAAAACTAAGGCTAAGGTCACCCTTTTTACATTTGTTTTTCCTAGAAAAAAGGAAGGAAAGAAGGAAAACCTCTTGGGAAAAACCTTCCCTCTAAATTGGACAATAAGCAAAACTGAAAAACTTTATTTTCAATCTTTATTCACCATATTTTCAGCCATTACAAGCAGTGTTCTGAGATGGTTGAAATTCTTCTCTGTGAATGCTTTGGTGAAGATATTTGTACCTTGCTCAGAAGTAGGACAATACTACAGATATATGATCTGATCATGCACTAATCCTCAGATATAATGCATGTGAATTTCTATATGCTTGGTTCTATTCCTTTGCACTGGGTCGCATGAGATTTTTATGTTACTTTGATTGTCAAACCAAATGACTGTATGTGTTCAGACGTCAATATAAAACTATAAAATCATACCTTGCAACTAGACACCCTATGTGGCTACATTTACAAGTCCTCTATATTCATCCTCTGTAGATGAAAGTGCAATGGAAATTTTCTTTTTAATTGACCAATATATTGGACCTCCTCCAAGAATGAAAACATATCCAAAAGTTGACTTCCAAACTGATTTGTCTCCATCCCAATCATACTTTGAGAAACCATAAAGATCCGATGAAGAATTTGTAGCATAATGAATCCCAAATGACTTGTTTCCTTGCATATAATGCAAGATACTTTTGGTAGCCTTCTAGTCAAACTCATGAGGCTCCTGCATGTACCTTTACATAACACTAAATGCAGAATCTAAATCATGTCAAGAGTGAGTAAGATATAACAAACTCCCAACAAGATTCCTATACAGAGTGTTGTTCACTAGTGGGGTAGAGTCACCATCTTCAAGCCTTACTCTGGTGAGAAAGGGAGTCTTTGATGGCTTCCGTTATTTAATTATGAACAATGTGAGTAGAAATTATGCATATTTTGACTGAGATACATTTATTCCTAAGGTTGACTAAGTGATCTCAAGTCCCAAAATTGCCTTAGTAGACCCAAATCAGTCATAGAAAATGTGTGATGCAAAGTAGATTTTACGAAAGCAATCTCATCAATTGAATTCCTACTAATTAGAAGATCATCAACATATAATACAATGACTGAAAGATAACCATTAACATGCTTCAATTAAACATTTGGGTCAGATTTTCATCTATTGAAACCTTGTGACAGAAGAAAACTATCCATTTTGGCATACCAAGCTCTGCGAGCTTGCTGGAGACCATAGATGGACATTTTCAATTTGCACACAAGAGAGGGGTCACTCACATAACCTTATGGTTTAAGTATATATATATCCTCCTAAATTTATACATGAAGGAATGCACTTTTTACATCCATGTGGCGCACTTCACACTTCTTGGATGGTGCAATTGCAAGAACTAGCTTGATTGAATCCATCTTGGCCACCAGTGAAAAAGTATCATTGTAGTCAAGGAATTGGACCTGTGAGAATCCCTTATCCACTAGAATTGACTTGTACTTCAGTGTTGCACCATCAAAAACCACCTTTGTCCAAAATATCCACTTACATTGAATCATTTTTCTGCCAGGTGGCAAAGAAACTAGTTCCCAGGTTTTGTTATTTTGAAGAGACTGAAACTCTTCATCCATGGATGATTTCCATATGGGATATTTGGAAGCCTTATAATATGACATAGGATTGGATCCAATAATTATATAGCATCTTTCAGGAAGGTAAGGATCATTGGCTGAAAATGAATAGTGTGCATTTCCATATTGAGACCTAGTCTTCCTAGTATCTTGAGGGTCACCCTCAAGTTCTCCAACCGCTGCAATGGTTTTTGTATCCCACTTAGTTCTTGTAGGTGGATTTGGATCTTCAATCATATTCTCTTCTTCATCATCATCAGCCTTAGAATCATAAGTTTCACTTGAGGCATCAATTTTGTCAACGGGTGGTGGATGTGAGCATTCTCCTTCTTCCAAATGAACTGTCTGCAAGGGTTCTTCTGCAAATTTCACACTCCTTTCAATGAATTTCTTTTGAGTGGTCAAATTGAGAAATTTGTAACCCTTTGAATCTTTTGGATATCCAACAAATATTTATGGTTTTATTTGGGGATACAAATCCCTTCTCTTCTCAGGAGGTATTCTAGCCCATGCTTTAGAGCCAAAAATTCTGAAATGTGATACATCTGGCTTGTATCCACTCCAAGATTCAAAAGGAGTCATATCTTTCATGTATTTATGTGGCACTCTATTTTGAATATAGACTGCATAATTAATGCATTCATCCCAGAGTCCCAGAGACAAAGAATTGGACTCTAGCATGTAGGTGCCCATCTCCTTGAGGGATCTATTCTTCCGCTCTGCCACAGGTCCATTTTGATGAGGTGTGTAGGGCACAATATGTTATGTTTGAATTCCAGCATCGGTAAAAATTTGCTGACAATCAAAATTTGCATATTCCCATCCATTATTTGATCTTCCTACCAGACAAATTATCCACTAAGGATTTAAAAACAATGAAAAAATCAAAGACTTATGACTTGTATTGGAGGAATTAAATCCAACAGTATCTTGAGTTGTCATCAATGAAGGTGAGCACATATTTATCATCAATCAAGGACATGGTAGGGAAAGGACCTGAGACATCACTATGGATCAGATCAAGGGGTTTTGAAGTTATCTCTTCTCTACGTCTCTCATACTTCCGCTCAGGGTGTTTTCCAAGGATGCAACCCTAGAAAATTCCTTTTTAAAATTTAATATTGGGAAGCCCATCAACCATAAAAAATTTGTGCAAATAATGAAAATACTTATAGTTGAGGTGGAAAAACATCTCATGCCACAAATTGTTGGTTCCATTGGCATGAGTGAGAAGGGAATTGGGTGATGAGTATGGCAGACAATGAGAAAACTTGTAAACTTTTGATTCATGGTCTGTAGCACCTAAGGAATAATTCTATGAGTGGAAATTTCATAAATCTTCACTTCATTGGGAATGAAGATGAATTCCTTAGGAGACCTAATATGTGTCATCTAATACACAGAAAGGAGGTTGGAAGCTATACCAAGGACATATAAAACATTTTTGAAAGAACCATGGTCTAGATCTATAGTACCCTTACCTTTTGAAGAAATATTTGGATCATCTCCCAACAATATTGAAGGACCACCCATGGATTCGAACTAAGAGAAAGACTCCCTTGTGGCAACCATATTCCTAAAATCTCAAAAATCAAGTATGAATGAGGAAGACTTTGATGTAGCATCCATGAGAGCATGACATCTTTCTTTTCCTTTCGAATTTGAACCTCCATATTTCTTCTTGGCACCTTCATGAACTGGAATATTGTTCTTCTCCAGAAGTGAAGCCATCATGTCTATGGTCTTCTTCATAGATGCACTCTCAGGGTGCCAACCCTTGTGACAGTAAGTGCACATTGTCTTTCCTTGTTCTTTCTCCTCTCTTTCTTAGAACTCGAACCCTCTTCAAATAGTTCGGGTTCCTCCTTCCTTTGATCAAAAGGATTTTTTGTCTTTAGCCTTCTTCTTTCCTTTTGAACCCTTGGAATCTCCAGCTCCCAAAGCATGGTATTTTGATTCCTTGATGGCACCCATTTGGACCAGCTTGTATTTCCCTTTGAGATAGTGATTCCATGAACTCTTCCAGAGGGAATATTCCAGTTTCTAAATACTAGCTTGGTATCATGGGAGGTAGAAACAAAAACTGAGTACTCTGGACCCAATTTCGAAATTGTGGACAAGATCAACTACTCATCTTTCTTTTCAATCCCACATTGTTTGAGTTGAATAACCAGATACTTAAACTTAGTGAATAAGTTTCATAGAGTCTCAAAATTGTAGGGGCTTAGAGAACTCATATCATTCTCTAGTTGATGGCCTCTTAATTCATATGTCTTTCCAAATAAAGATTCAAGTTTTACCCAAACTTCATTTGGTGTGGATAAACCATCCAGTTGGAACAAGACATCCCTTGAAGTACTAAGACACAACAAACCATATGCTTCATCTCTTCTATTGTTCCACTTGGACTTCTCTACAACTGATGTAGGTTCGACCTTGGTGCCCATAGTAACTCTATAAAGGCCCTTGTCTCTCGGCAACATTACAATTTCTACTTTCCAATCAAATTAATTGAATGGAATTAAGATGATGGACCGAGACTAATCCATGATCAATTGTTGTGGTTTGGTGAGACTAGATCTGTAACCTAAAAATTTGAAAAACAACACTCAGGAGGAAGGTTTGTTAGCATAGTCAATCTCTACTTTGACACTGAGCACATTCGGGAGTGCTTCACGCTTGGGAAGATTTCAATGGCAGAGCCAAAGCTATCAAGGTGATTTCCCCAAGGAATTCTATGGAAAATCCATTTATTTTGGTGCTTAGAGGAAGTATTACAGAGTGACTGGAAGCAAATTGTGATCTGATACCATGAAAATCAGTTCACGGGTGGATCTATGTTCACAATAAATTCCTCACACAATTGATTAGCAAAGATTGCACAATTACATTGAAAATGGAGACATAAATGATGCACACAATAAAACTCTATTGATTAATTGTACATTAGCCAAACTTAGGCAATGAAGTGGTTGTTCAAATATATACATAAGGATGAAATTCAAATTGCTAAGGTGGCATTCGAATATCTCAAAAAAATAAGGCTTACAACACATGAAAAATCATGATCAATGGAAACATCATCTTTCCAACTCAGTCAAGAGGCTCACGAATTTGAAAAAACAGATATGGAAGCCCATGCATGATGAAAAAGAAGAAAGATGATGGATTTAGAAGAGAAAATCAAGGAGGATGTGTTGGCCAAAAAGATATCAAGTTTCTAATTCCATGAAGGCGTGCTTGTTTTATCCTTATCTAACTCAAAAGCAAAGCAGGTTGCTTTATGAGCAGAAAAAGCAGGACTAATCTTCTAAAAGTAGGAATTGTGCTCTTTCTAATCATAACTAGCATAAAACAAAAGCAAAAAACAAATAAAAGGGAGCTCAAGTAGATAAGCATGATAAGAAGTGGGGAAACTAGGCTCAATGGGGCCAGCAACCTAGTCAAACACCTAGGAAAGTATCTAAACATTATAATAAAAGTTATCCTAAGTCTAGATGGGGCAAATTTATTCCAACATGCTCACTCCCAAGAAGCTTCACTTAGAAAAGGTGAATATGTCACCAATTCTAATCATAAATATTTTGAATATATTGAATTGATGTCTATCATATTGTCAGGAAATGCCATGAGTAACTCATCAAACCCTATGACTCATGAGATGATGTTGTGGATAATTCTCTCTTGCGGGAAAGTGAGACCTCCCTTGGATCCTTTCCCTTTATCCAAGGAAAACAAGAGGGTATACCAATGTATTTTCAATCCCTAGATCCAATATTCTATCTCCTATATCTAATCATTCATTAACATGCACACTATGAGTAGAAGCGGAAGAATGGGGACATACCTTGGCTTATGAAGAGTCCTTTGGTGTAGATCCAATCCAACTACTGTAGATATGATAGAATTTTCTCCAGCTCCACCTGTTATATCCTACACACAAAGAATATGTTGGAATGTTAAATCTTCCTATCTATGCCATTTAATTACATTGGTAGCATTAATTAATCATTTATGGTTAATTCCCATGTAATAGACTAGAAAATTTCCATTGTGTGGACCACAAGGCAACATTGGGGGTACCAAAAGACTTCAAAGAATGAACCACAAGCTTCCTAGACCACTTGGGCGCATTTCTAAAAGATTTTGGATAAGATTCTGGTGGAAAAGGCACCTTGCTGAGTTTTACTGCTTTTTACCCTAGGGGGGAAATCTAGTCAACTAGGGAAACTTGTTTTTTGGACTACACATCCTCTATGATGTTTCTTCTTTCCATATTTGGGATTTGGCATTTTTTTTCATCACACATGAGCTACAGGTCACTAATTCAAAATTTCGTAATCTTTTGGAGTGACTTGGAGAACACACTTACCACCTAAAAGGGGTGAGCATATTTTTAGTAAGTCTGATGATATGAGGATCCAAATGGAATCTTTATCCATTCAAATATATGTTGTAATATTATATAATAGTAGCCTAGTATTTTCCAAAGGTTGGCTGATGTATTTTATTCATGAGAGTTAATACAATTTGTATTATTGTGAGTAATTTTCTGAGTTCTTTGACTAGTTGTGTAAGATCTTTGTGAGTGAGTGTAATTCTTGATCATATATTGGTGTGAACATAAATTTCACATGGTATCAGAGCTATCAATATATTCCTTTCTCCTTCTATTGTCTTGCAAGATCCAACCAATCTCAAGGAGGGCACAGTAATTCATCCACAGGGCACATTATTTCATCAAGGAGGCACAGGGAGCAAGCTTTGGGCACACCCAAATCCTTCCAAAATTGATTTCAGAGCTGTCATGGATCATTTGTAGCATATCATCTTCACTCCATTCAATTATTTTGACTGGAAGGCGCAGATGGAGATCTTACTGAGGAGCAAAGGGCTCTATAGGGTGACAATAGCAACTGAAGCTGACCCAACCTCAATAGTTGAGAAATCTAAATGGCACAATCGAATAGATGAAGCCTATGGGTTGTTGTAAATCACTACATCTAGGGGTCTATTATTTCATCTTGATGGTCTTACCTCTCCCAATTACGTTTCCCTGAAACTTCAAGAATTGTTCGAAAAGACGGATGAATTAAGAGGCCACCAACTGGATAATGAGCTAGTCTCATTGAGTCCACAAAATTTCGATAACCTTCAAGATTTATTTTCCAAATTCAAATCACTTGTGTTGCAGCTGAAGCAATGCGGTATTGATAAGAAATATGATCAATTAGTCTTGTCCATTCTCTCCAAGCTTGGCTCGGACTACTCAGTCTTTGTTTTGACCTTACATTCCACCCGGAAAGCAGTTAAAAATTGGAAGAGCCCAACACTTTAAGTATTCATGGAGTCTTTGACACAAGAACAAGACAAATTGGTCTTAATGGGAGGCATTAAAAATTCATACAAATACCAATGCCTGAATGTTGGAGATTCAAAGGGTTCGAAAGGGAAGAAGAAAGGCAATTTCAAGAATCCCACCGGTGAGAAGAAGGACAAGCAGAAAATTAATGAAGACTCCTCGAATTTCAGGAGGAATCCAAATAAGAAGAATGAGAGGACAAAGTTCAATTATTGTAGCAAGCGTTTTCATCCTGAAATCTCTTGCATGAAGAAGACCATTGACCAAATGGCTCAACTCTTGGATAAAGCCAACATTCATCTTCGAGAGAGCGCAATGAGGAAGGATGGAGGACAAAATTTTGATGACAAAGAGAGAGACATGCACTGATGGCAAGCACATCGAAGCCTACATCATTCATTATTGATTCCAGATCTTCAAGGCACATGGTGTCTACAAGTAAGTTTTTCACTTCACTTGACTCTTCCAGTGGTCCAAATATTGTATTGGGTGACAATTCTGAAATATCTAGCAAAGGCAAAGGTAGCATAGATATCGAGTTTCGTTCATTTAATAATGTATTATATGAACCTGGACTTGCTACAAACCTATTGTCAGTCTATCATATGACCCACACAGGGCTGCCCAAGAGAGTAACCTTTACCCCAAATGATGTTGAGATAGCTGAAATTTCAACAGGAAAAATTGTTGCATTTGGCACTATTGATCACTATTCTAGAATCTACAAGTTTTCTCACTTTGTGCCAAACCCCTCACCTTCTGCTCTTTTAACCCATGCCAATGAATCAAGCAAATTATGGAATGAAATATTTGGCCACCTGAATTATAAATATCTTTCCCTACTTCATGAGAAATAAATGGTTATAGGGCTTCCCAATATCAGATTTTCCAAAGGTGTCTGTCAATCTTGCATCCTAGGAAAACACCCCAAGCATAAGTATGGGAGATCCACTACTGAGAGAACCTCTGCACCATTAGATATTATTCACACTAAGATATCAGGTCCATTCCCTAGTGATTCTTTGAACCATGCCAATTACATCCTCACATTCATAGATGACTTTAGTAGGTACTGTTGGATTTATTTCATCAAGCTAAAATCTAAAGTTTTTGTTATGTTCAAGCTAGTCAAAGCCTCAGTTGAGAACCAGTCTGGTAGGCATATTAAAATTATCAGATCTAATAATGGTGGTGAATATGTGAAATCATATTTTCAGCAATTTTGTGCCTCTTCAGGCATTCAGATTTAACACACAGTTCCATATACACCTCAGCAGAATGGGGTTGCTGAGAGGAAAGACAAGTCTCTAAAGGAGATGACCACATGTATGCTTGAGGAAAATTCATTGTCTCCCAAGCTATGGGATGAGGAAATAAATTATGCCGCATACATTCAGAATAGAGTGACACAAAAATATCTCAAAGGTATCACTCCTTTTGAGGCTTGGACAAGGCACAAACCTGATATTTCTCATTTCAGGATTTTTGGCTCAAAGGCTTGGGCTAGGATTCCACTTGAGAAGAGGAGGGCTATGCAGCCCCAAATCCAACCATGTTTGTTTGTTTTATATTCAAAGGAATATAAATGGTATAATTTTCTGAACATGAGCTCTCAAAAATCCTTCATAGAAAGGAGTGTTCAGTTTGAGGAAGAGCCCTCACAAAGTGCTGAAATTGGAGAACCATCTTCACCACAGCTTGAAGAAGAAGTAAGTGATGCCATTGAATTTTTTTATTCTGATATTTCTTATGATGAGGACCATTTTATTGTAGATTCTAACTCACCTACAAATCCTAAATGGGATTCTAATACTTTGCAAGCAGCAGGTGAACTAGTGGGCAATCCTCAGGACACAAGGAGGACTGAATCACAATTTGAGACTGTTGTCAATGTGAACGACCCATACCTTTCTGATAAGTGTTATATGATGGTATATTCTGATCCTCATACATATGAGGAAGCTTCACATGAATCAAAATGGCAGGTTTTTGTTAAGTTTAAACCAAATAAACTAGCAAGATCACTGAAAGAAACATAATCACAAGATAGACATGGAATTTACCCTGGGAAACCCTCACGGGGTAGAAAACCCAGCAAAGATTTCCTCAATAAGATGATCAACCAAGATACAAGATGTGCTCCAAGACTTGTCCTTCTTCTCTAACTCACATGCAGACCTCCCAGACACAAGTGCACTACTTTCTGAGTTGTGTGAGTGTGTCAAATGAGGAGCTCTCCTCCTCTATTTATACTAGTTCCCGACTGACCAAAATCCCTAATGGGGCCGACCTCTCCTGAAGAAGTCTAATAACCCCTAAAATATAAACTCAGGGCCGACCCCCACATGGTGGGTCTAATAACCCTAGTTACCACAAACCATTGGAGTAATAAACATCTCCGGATACATAATAGAGTCACCTTGGAGGGATGAAACATCTCCAGAATAATAATGTACAAATATAATATTCTTAGAAGTTACAATATTCAACAATCCCCCTTAACGAGAAGGATATTATAACAACATCCACAGGAGCAAGGAGTCATCGACTACATCACACATGATACATCTGTATATCATCGGAAGCTTTCTTTAATACATCATCATCAATAACTTAACTAGTTATTGGAACAACATCATCGTTGTCATACGATCATCAGCATCGTCATCACATGATCATTAGCATCGTCATCACACGATCATAAACATCGTCATCACATGATCATCAACATCGTCATCACACGATCATTGGCATCGTCATCACACGATCATCACGATCAACATCATCGTCATCTAGACCATCACGATCAACAACATCGTCATCTAGATCATCACAATCAACAGCATCATAGCAGCATGCCCTGCAATACACATGATCCATTTAAGACACCATAACATGTCTAGGGACGATACAATCCACTCGGCAACTTAGACAAAATCTAAGGACCACTTTCTCGGAGACACATGTCTATGGATCAATTTAGGAACCGAAGTCTGGGGATGATACAATCCCCTTTTGTCCACTAGGGACCACTTCTCGGAGACATCTGTCTATGGCTCAATTCAGGGACCAAAGTCCGAGGATGATACAATCCCCTTTCGTCCACTAGGGACCACTTCTCGGAGACATCTGTCTACGGGTCAATTCAGGGACCGAAGTCCAGGGATGATACAATCCCCATCACATACATTTTGAAATAGTGGTTCTGGGATGATGCAATCCCCATCACGTACATTTTGAACTAGTGGTTCCGGGATGATGCAATCCCCATCATGTACATTTTGAGCTAGTGGTTCTGGGATGATGTAATCCCCATCACGTAGATTTTGAACTAGTGGTTCCGGGATGATGCAATCCCCATTAGTACACTAAGGACTTTATTCACAGAGACCATACGTCTACGGATCAATTCAAGGGACCAAAGTCCAAGGATGATACAATCCCCACTTGTCCACTAAGGAATTCATTCTCGGAGACCATACATCTACGGATCAACTCAAGGGACCAAAGTCTAGGGATGATACAATCCCCACCTGTATCCTTATCAATAGAGATATCATCAAAACATGTATCCTCACTAATACATCAACAAGACATGTATCCTCATCGATACATCAACAAGACATGTATCCTCATCAATACATCAACAAAACATGTATCCTCATCAATACATCAATAAAACATGTATCCTCATCAATACATCAACAAAACATGTATCCTCATCAATACATCAATAAAACATGTATCCTCATCAATACATCAACAAAACATGTATCCTCATCAATACATATATCATCAAAAGCACGTATCCTCACCAATACATATATGATCAAAAACATGTATCCTCATCAATACATATATCATCAAAGTAAAAGCAAGTAAAAATAAGTATTCTAAGTATAAGAGTCCTAAGTCTAAATGATCTAAGAATCCAAGTGTAGTAAACAGGTATCCACATCATCGACCTTGCTGTCGATGAGGCAATTTCATCATCAGTGACTACACTACTCCCCCTTTCGAGGAGGGTCCTTTTGAACTACACCAAGTCCGAGGATGATACAATCCCCTTTCGTCCACTAGGGACCACTTCTCGGAGACATCTGTCTACGGGTCAATTCAGGGACCGAAGTCCAGGGATGATACAATCCCCATCACATACATTTTGAAATAGTGGTTCTGGGATGATGCAATCCCCATCACGTACATTTTGAACTAGTGGTTCCGGGATGATGCAATCCCCATCATGTACATTTTGAGCTAGTGGTTCTGGGATGATGTAATCCCCATCACGTAGATTTTGAACTAGTGGTTCCGGGATGATGCAATCCCCATTAGTACACTAAGGACTTTATTCACAGAGACCATACGTCTACGGATCAATTCAAGGGACCAAAGTCCAAGGATGATACAATCCCCACTTGTCCACTAAGGAATTCATTCTCGGAGACCATACATCTACGGATCAACTCAAGGGACCAAAGTCTAGGGATGATACAATCCCCACCTGTATCCTTATCAATAGAGATATCATCAAAACATGTATCCTCACTAATACATCAACAAGACATGTATCCTCATCGATACATCAACAAGACATGTATCCTCATCAATACATCAACAAAACATGTATCCTCATCAATACATCAATAAAACATGTATCCTCATCAATACATCAACAAAACATGTATCCTCATCAATACATCAATAAAACATGTATCCTCATCAATACATCAACAAAACATGTATCCTCATCAATACATATATCATCAAAAGCACGTATCCTCACCAATACATATATGATCAAAAACATGTATCCTCATCAATACATATATCATCAAAGTAAAAGCAAGTAAAAATAAGTATTCTAAGTATAAGAGTCCTAAGTCTAAATGATCTAAGAATCCAAGTGTAGTAAACAGGTATCCACATCATCGACCTTGCTGTCGATGAGGCAATTTCATCATCAGTGACTACACTACTCCCCCTTTCGAGGAGGGTCCTTTTGAACTACACCAAGCTTGTCTCGGAAGTATTCAAATTTCATTCGAGATAGAGGTTTGGTCAAAATATCAGCAATTTGATCCTCAGTGCTCACATACTCGAGCTTAATAGCCCCTCTCTGCACCATATCTCGTATATAAAAGTATCAGATCTCTATGTGTTTTGACTTATCGTGGAATACAGGATTTTCTGTCATCATCATACAAATTTGATTGTCACACATAATCACAGTGGGAACCATTTCTAAGTCAAATACTCCAAATAGTAGTTTCTGAAGCCATACTGCTTCATAGCTAGCAGAGCAGGCATCTATATATTCTGCTTCAGCAGTACTGAGAGCCACACTAGATTGTTTCTTGTTGAACCAAGAAATCATGGAAGATCCAAGTCCATAACATCCACCTGATGTACTCTTCCTGTCTGAAACACTTCCTTCCCAATTAGAATCTGAGTAACCATGTAATCTGAGTTAATGATTTCCAAGGTAGTAAAGACCAAAATCTAATTCACTTTTTAGATACCTCATTACATGCTTTGCAGCTATTAGGTGAACCTTCCTTGGTTCTACTAGATATTGACTAGGGGTATTTACAGCAAAGCATATATCTGTTCTGGTATATGTTAAATAGATCAATGACCCAATGATTTGTCTATATAGAGTTACATCCACTAATTCTGATGAGTCATCAACTAATAAATTCAAGTTGGAGTCCATGGGAGTAGCCATGGCCTTACACTCCAACATATCAAATCTTTTCAAAATCCCCACAGCATACTTACCTTGATTTAAAAAGATTCCTTTTGGTTCTTGCCATACTTCTAGACCTAAGAAGTAGTGCATTAATCCCAAATCCTTCATTTCAAATTCTAAAGAAAGCTTCTTCTTACATTTGATAATTTGGTTCTCATTTCCTGTTAGAAATAGATCATCTACATACAATAGTAATATAACAGGTTCATCATCCATAACCTTGAGATAAAGATTTGGATCAGCTTTACTCTTGTTAAAGCCCATGCTTGTTAAGAAACTATCAATCCTTTTGTACCAAGCTCTGGGAATTTGCTTCAATCCATACAAAGCCTTTTTAAGCTTGCATACATGTGTTCTTCCATCTTTAACCTCAAATCCTTGTGGTTGTTCTATGTACACTTCTTCTTCAATGACACCATTCAGGAAGGCTGTTTTAACATCCATCTGGTGTAATTTCCACTTCATCATAGATGCAAGTGCCATGATAGTTCTAATTGATGTGTACCTAGCAACTGGTGCAAATGTTTCTTCATAGTCTATTCCCTCCTTTTGAGAGAATTCTATGGCTACAAATCTTGCCTTATATTTTTCAATGCTACCATCTGCAGCATGTTTTATCTTGAATATCCATTTGGAAGAAACCACACTTTTATCCTTTGGTTTGGGAACTATATCCCAAACATCATTTTTCATTATTGAATGGTACTCTTCTATCATAGCTTCTACCCACTCTTTCTCTTGAGCTTCCTCCTCATAGCTGGTGGGTTGATGATCCACAAGATCACACATTAAGGCCACATAGTTGGATACTAACTTGGGTTTCTTCCTTTCTCTAGTGGAACCTTCAGGAGCTCCATATTTTTCAGCTCCTTGAATAATGTCTCTAGCCCATGTTGGTCTTCTTTTTCTAGATAGATTTGTAATGGGGGGGTCTTGAGGTTCTATCATGTCATGGTCTTCTGGTGTATCATCTTCAGGGATGGGTACAACTTCTGTGACTCTAGGAGGTGTATCTTCTTCATAGATTTCTTTAAGTTGGCACTTCCTAGATTTCTTGATAGCTGGTTCTTCATCAAATGTTACATCTCTACTTATATCCATATGATGAAAGCCAGGTATGTAAATTCTGAAAGCTTTGGATGTTTTACAATATCCAACAAATATTCCTTTATTACCAGAGGGATCCAACTTGGTTCTCTTTTCTTTTGGAATGTGAATATACACAGGACATCCAAATATTTTGAGATGACTTACCTCGGGCTTCTTTCCTGTGAACACTTCTTCTGGAGTCTTAAATTCAAGAGCACTATGAGAAAGTCTATTTTGTACATAGATAGTTGTCCTGGTTGCTTCAGCCCATAGATACATGGGAAGATATTGATCATGTATCATAGTCTTTATAGCTTCCATGATAGTTCTATTCTTTCTTTTAGCAACCCCATTTTGTTGGGGATTGTAGGGAGTGGTTAGTTCCCTCTTGATTCCAGCTTCTCTACAAAAGTCTTCAAATTCCTTTGAAGTATATTCTCCGCCATTATCTGTTCTGGGAATCTTTATTTTCTTTTCTGAGATATTTTCTATTAAGGCCTTGAACTCTTTGAATTTTCCAAAGACTTCATTCTTACCTTTTAGAAGGAATATCCAAGTTTTGCTTGAATAGTCATCAATGAATGTGACATAGTATTCATATCCACTCAAAGATGTGGAGGGCATTGGTCCACATACATCAGAGTGTATTAACTCCAAGGTACTTTTAGTCTTTGTTTCACTCCTAGGAAATGGGTTCTTGATATTCTTCCCTTTTGCACATCCTTTGCATGTGCCATCATGATCAATCTTTAAGTCTAGAAAACCTATAACTACCTTGCTTACATAAGGTAGTGCCTTGTAGTTAATGTGAGCAAGTCTCCTATGCCATAGCTCATTTGGGATAATGGTTTCATGTACAAGAGTAGCTTCTGGATGGCCCTTAAGCTTGTACAAACCTCCTTCGTCTTCACCAATGATAATTGCATCCTTGATAGATTTTCCTTTGGACCACATTAATACTTGTCCATCAATGAATGCAACCCTATAACATTTCTTATCCAATGCTAAGATGGATAACAAGTTCTTCTTCAATCTTGGTACATACAATATTTCTTTCATTTTCATGGGGGTACCAGAATCAAGCTTGTAGCTTGCTTCACCAATCCTCTTGATGGGATATTGATAGTCATCTCCTAGAGATACCTCTTGTGGAGAGGTCTTTTCTTCAAATCTTGAGAGAGTCTTTTTCTGACATGTCATGTGCTTTGAAGCACCACTGTCAATAATCCATGTATCTTCTCTAGGAGTTATAGATCCAGAGAGTGCGGAGAATAGAACATATTCTTCTGCATCTTCTTCTTCATTTCTCCTAGATTTTCTCTTGAAGAGGGTCCTTTCTTCTTCTTCTTCTTCACTTCTAGGTCTTTTCTTGTAAGACCTTTCTTCCTCTTCTACTTCTTCTTCAATATCATCTTCTTCAAGATGTGCTTGTTGTATTTTGTAATGATAACCCTTTTTCTTCTTTAGAGGACAATCTGTAGCAAGGTGTCCTATTTTGTGACAAGAAAAACATTGGAATGAGGAGTAATCTCTTCTTTGATTAGTTCCTCTTTTCTTTTGAAATCTATGTGGAGAATGAGACTCCTTGTGACTATCCCTTTTGGAGTAGAATTGATTCCTTCTTCTCTTGGTGTGGGTGGCCAAGTCTTGGTCATCTTCTTTGAGCAAGGATTCTCTATTTGCAACCCTAGCCTCTTTGTTAAATTTTCAGAATTTACTTCAATCTGATCTAGGATCTTAATTGAGAGAACAACATGTACAACATAACAATCATGGACACAATAATGCAAGCACACAAGAGACACAGAGTTTACTTGGGGAAAACCATAAAGGTGAAAAACCCTAGTAACTTCCTCAGAGATAGATAGAGCAATGATACAACCAGAATACAAGAGATAGTCTTCTCCTAGCAGTAGAGCCTTCTCCTCCACAAGTGCGCCACTCTCCCAGGTGTGAGTGAGAGAATAGAATGTGTGTAAAATGAGAGAGACACACTCTCTATTTATACACTAACTTGACTTGACCTTTACTCAACTAGGTCGGCCTCAAATTAACCACTTAACATAATGCTGACTGGGCTGACCCCCACTAGGGTGGTCTAATAACCCTTTGACCCACATGGCCGACCCCCAATAGTGTGGTCTAAAAACCCTTTGACCCACATGACTTATACAGGGACGACACCAACAAGGTGGTCTAATAACCCATCAAGTATAAGTTACGACACTTACAATATAAATGACGACACTTCCATATAGAGGAATAATAACATCTTTATAGGAATACAATATACATATATGTGAAATACATTCCGAAGTTACATATACATCAACACTCCCTCTTAACTAGGAAGGTATTTCTCGACACAGGTCTTCTAGCACAAGTCTTCTTTTCTAGATCATCGTCACTAGATAATCGTCATCCAGACATCATCATTGTCACTGCTGCTGCTATCTCGATCAATCTCTAAATCTACTCGTCATAGGAATTTCTACAGAGCCAGTCCTTTTTCATACTAGATGTAGGCCCACCACTTGCAGGTCTTCGTCATCACTGGCCATACTGTGGAATCCTCAGGACTTATTACGTGTGTCACAAAACCTCGAAAGAGCATCCAAGGCTGTTACGAGCACATGAGTCTACCTATAGGATCTCCCAGGGCCATATTATATGTGACCTCACCACAAAACCTCGCAAGAGCATCCCAAGATGTTACAAGCACACAGCTCTACCCATAGGATCTCCCAGGGACAAATTATATGTGGTCACCACAAAACCTCGCAAGAGCATCCCAGGCTGTTACGAGCACACAGCTCTACCTATAGGATCTCCCAGGGACAGATTATATGTGGTCATGGAAAAACCTCGCAAGATCATCCCAGGACTTATTACGGGCACACATCCCAACCTATCGGATCTCCCAGGGACATATTATATGCCATAGGAAAAAACCTCGAAAGAACATCTACCAGATATCCCAGGGCCAGATTATATGCCATAGGAGAAACCTCAAAAGACTATCTGCATATCTCCCAAGGCCAAATTATATGTCCTCCCAGAGCAAAACCTCGAAAGAGCATTTGCCAGATATCCCAGGGCCATATTACATGCCATAGGAAAAACCTCGAAAGACTATTTGCAAATCTCCCAAGGCCAAATTATATGCTCATCTGCACAACCTGATCCACGACCATAGAGTATCAACCTGATACTCACCATACATCATCCTGATGTACACATGATCATCCAGATCATCATAACTGCAACATCCTGCTGCATGTCATCTGGAGCAACATCCTGAAGCTCGTCATCCATTATCATCCTGATCATATAATGCATCTACCTGATGCATACCAAGTATCTACCTGATACATATCATCATACATGATCCACCTGATCATACAGTGTATCCACCTTATACAAATACATGATACATATCACCATACATGATCCACCTGATCATACAATGTATCCACCTGATACATATACAGATACATAGTTTAAGCATCCAACATGATGCATATACAAAATACATGCAGATGATCCAACCGATCATATCCAGCATCCAACATAATGCATACATACATATAAATGATCCAAATCATCATATCCAGCATCCAACATGATGCATACATACATATAAATGATCCAACTGATCATATCCAGCATCCAACACGATGCGTACATACATATAAATGATCCAACTGATCATACAAAGTAGAAACCAGAACATCATCCTGATGCTCATCATCCAACGCTTACATCCACAGCCATGTGAAGGATCCTCCTTCTAACATGCTTGGAATGGCTTCAGCAAATGTGTCCATCACTTCTTCCTCGAAGTGTCATCAATTTGAAGAATGGCAAGCCTCTCCCTGAAGTACTCGAACTTCACCCTGGCTAGTGGCTTCGTTAGGACATCTGCAATCTGCTCGTCCGTCGCAATGTACAGGAGCTTCACAGCTCCTCTCTGCACCATATCCCTGATATAGTGATATTTGATCTCTATGTGTTCCGACCTATCATGAAACACAGGCTTCTCAGACAGCTTCACACAACTCTAGTTATCGCAGAAAATACTAGTAGCATCCAATGGGAGATCAAATAACTCAGACAGTAGCTTCCATAGCCATACTTCCTCACAACTAGCTGAGCAGGCTACAACATACTCTGCCTTAGCTGTACTCAGTACTACGCAGGATTGCTTCCTGCTAAACCAAGAGATCACACCTGATCCCATACTGAAGCAGCATCCAGATGTGCTCTTCCTATCTGCAGCACTGCCAGCCCAATCTGAATCAACATAACCTTGCAGGCTAAACTTTTGATTCGCATCATACTTGAGACCATAATCAACTGTACCCTTCGGGTACCTTAGAATATGCTTTACAGCAACCAGGTGAACATCTCTCGGATCTGTCAGGAACTGGCTCAATGTGTTCACCGCAAAGTAAATATCTGGTCTCTTGTTTGTCAGGTACATAGAGGACCCAATCATCTGATGATACATCGTGACATCAACTGGATCAGATGAAGCATCACACAGAAGCTTCAGGTTTGATGCCATAGGTGTGGCCATAGCCTTGTAGTCCATCATCCCGAACCTCTTCAGAATCTCTACTGCATACTTCCCTTGTCCAAGGAAGATTCCATCTACACTCTGCAACAACTCCATGCCAAAAACAAATAGTACATCATCCCCAAGTTCTTCATCTTGAACTCGGCAGCAAGGTTCCACTGCGTGTCGGCAATCAATCTATCTTCACCTGTAACAAACAGGTTATCTGCACACAAAAGTAGTATCACTGGATTGCCTTCCTTAACCTTGTAGTAAAGGTTGGAATCCGCTTTACTCTTGGTAACGCCCAAACTGGATAGAAACCTGTCTATCCTACCATACCAAGTTCTGCACATACATATGACTACACCATTCAAGAAGGTTGTCTTAAAATCCATCTGGTGTATCTTCTATTTCATCACTTTTATATTTCTCTATGCTGCCATCTGGAGCATGCTTGATTTGATAGTTCCATTTGGAAGTCACAACAGACTTCCATTCAACTCTTGGGACCGCATCCCAAACATCGTTCTTCATGATCGATGGATCATGGCATTATTCCTGTATCCTAGGAACTTCAATATCTTCAATAGATAATTTTGTTGATTGAACAAATGTTGTAGTCCTTCTTTTGTAGGTGAAGGTATACGATCTTTCCTACAAAACAAGTTAAATTGCATGATTAGAAACATCTCATAATTTTCAGACAAATTCTTACACATAAAGAAATATGTCATACAGTCATGCAATTATCTTAGCCAATGCTTCAATACAACATTTATCCATATTCCGTAACTTTCTAGATGCCTTCCAATCTCTACCAGAACATTGTTAAGAGTGTGCACAACTCCCAACATGTCAACAAAGAGGTTTCATTCTAGATAAGTAGCAATGGAATGTTGTACAGTGCCATAGGCCACTTACCTATCACATGAATATTAGTAGTGTTACCACTTAGATTTTATTCCGGTTGTAGAAGAATAACACCTAAGGTAACCTATTTCAAACCAAGCTTTAGGTAGAAAACTCAGCCATTTTTCCACCAGAGAGGGCTGTCTCACGATACATATACAAGGACTGAAATATATATATAAGTTCTCTCAAAATTTCTCAAAAGGATTTTCTGGTTGAAAAGGAAAACAAGAAACGTTGGGCATGGAGTCAAAGTTTAAGATATATAATATGCCGGTAAGGGATTTATACCAAACAAATTTACACAAAGGCAAGATAGCAATCATATCACAGTCAATTTGATTTTTTCAGGTGGTATAGACAGAAATAATGACATTCCATCAACAACAGGCATCTAACTGGGATGAATCCATTGTCAACTTTGGAGAAAATAGTGAATATTTAAATGCGATAAAACGAGGCATAACCAGTATGAATCTCGAATTATTTCAAGTGTTCATTTAAATATAGAAGAAAAACATAATGGAAGATAAAACATGGAAGGTAAACATGCACATATAAAGATAAAGGGAAAAACAAACTGTAAAACTGATCAACACATGAATCTCTGGTCTCAAAAGATAGGTATTTTCACTGTACTGCCTTTATTTATCAAAAGATAGACTTCAAAACATATTCGTCTCTCAAAAAATTTCCAACCCTTTCAACAATAACTCTCATTGTTTTTATACAAAATTTGGAAGAAGCTTAACATAACTGCTTCTTCTAACTAATAACTGAAAATACTTTAACTTAAAAGATAACTGTCTTTGAGCAATAGATAACTGTCTCCAAATAATATTACAAATTTAAAATAAAACTATCGTTTTTCCATTCGGCAAAGATTTTGAATATCATCTTTTCGCCACTTGGCAAGAGTTTTTAAAGCATCTATGAATGGACATAATATCTTGTCCTTCCATATTTTTCCACATAATTCCACTGGTCGGCCATGGGTAAGTCATAGTTGGTCATTTCTTTTACCAAGACTCGCATTTCAACATGACCTGCATAAGAAACAGGAAGAAGATTCCCACAGGTTGAGATTAGCATATTTAAAATTTCAAAATCTTCTGATATTTTCTCCATTAAAATTTTTCCTGTAAGCATATGATCCAACTGCTGGAATTTTCTGTGATCCATCCTTATGTCAAACAACAATCTCTTATACTCATTAGGAGGAATTAATTCATTCTTTTCATTCCAAAAAGGAGGGAATCCTTTGTTTACTAATTTTTCAAATTGCTTTTTGAACTTTACTACTTCTTCCCGAATTTCTCCAACTTAGCTTCAACATTCTCAACATGCGAGTATTTCCCCAAGATCCTTCTGGCCCATGTGATGACTGAAATTCTATTCGTTATATTCATGGTTGTCAGGTCTGCCTCAGTTAGACTGTTTAAAAATGTTATTGCTTTCTGGGCTACTTCTTTTGGCTTTTTATTTAAGTTCTCCCTGACTGCTCTGCAACTTTCGAAGGCATCTTTAACCACCTTTTCTTTGACTCTTATGTAATCCAGATATGGTCTTAGTTTTTCAACTTCTTTTATAATTTGGTCCCATACCATGTGTTTGCAACCTTGCATAGCAGCTTGCCCTGTCACATGAGTTGCTAATCCTTTATTATTATCACTTAATTCTTGATTCCTTGTTTGCAAAGTTTTTATTTCCTTATTTTTGATTTCATTTTCTTCTCTCAACTTCTGTATTTCTACCTTCAATTCTTTGATTTCACTTTCTTTTAAACTTACTTGGGACATGGCTTGTAAAATACCATCTACCCCAGTTTTGTCTTCCTATGTGTCTGTTTGTACCTGCTGCTCACCACTTTCTGCTAATCTCTTCTTTGCTTCCTCCAACTGCTCTTTTAGAATGATTTTTTCCTTTTCCCAATGTTCTTTTTCATCAGACAGCTTTAACATTTTTGCAGTAACATCATTTACTTCATTGGATAATTCTTCCTTTTCTTTTTCCAGTATCGTTAGTTCTGCTTCCTGGATAAGCACAGTGTCTGGAATCTTAAGCTTTCGTCTTAACATCAGGATCGTATCATATTTTTCTTTGAGCAATTTCGTTGCTGCATCTCCTTCTTTATTTATCAAATTTGTTTGCAATTTTTTAATCTGTTGCTATCGAGACTTATTTTCTGCCTTCTCCTGTCTCAACTGATTATTCAATTTATCCAGTGAAATTTTTAATTTGTCTGCCCTCAATATTGCCCCCAAATAATCCGAATATATAACTTCTCCCATTTGTCTGCGTAATAAGATTTTATCCGGGGCATTTATTTTAGACAAATCTATATTCATTTCTGAAATCTTATCTTTTGTGACAACTGAAAATTTCAAGGATTTCTCTCTGATATTTCTGCTAGTAAACAAACTTACTTCAGTATTGGATATATTTCTAACTTTTGGAAACAACTGACTGGTTTGTTTAGAGGATTCCTGTTTATTCTTACTATGTTCATCAAATACATCCATTATATTCCGGGGTCTATTTACATCACCCTCCACTGGGGTTTCTTCAATGCTGTATTCTTTAACTGTAACCTCTGGTATCTTTTCTTCAGTTCTTTGTGCTTCTTCTGAAACTGCTATTAACTCTTGTTGTTCATTTATTTTCAACTTTTTTCCCCTTTCTGTTTCTTCATCATCAATGTTCATTACATCCTGTATGGGTCTCTTAAACCCCACCAATGCAGTACTCATTGTATCTTCTGTTTCTGTTGTTGTATCTGCTAACGCCATTTCTTTTTCGGGTGCATCCGGAATGATTTCTTCTTTAAACTCCAGCCAATTGGCTCTGTCAGACATTCCTTCAATTGTCTGATGGCTGATTTCTTTGATGCGATGATCTGTTCTTTGTTTTGATATTATGTTCAGTGGATCATACTCAATAGCCACATCTGTCGCAAAACTCATATCTTTCGATAACCTCTCTATATACACAACAACATTTTTATTCTTTATTGTGAAGGGACCAAGTGTGAATGGATATTTAATATCTGTTGCTTGTTTGTAAACCAAAAAATTGTTATCTTCAACAATCAACTTTTGTCTCAGGAATTCCAAATCAAAAACCCTTAAGGTAAGAAAAGCTGTAAGACATAAGGTTTATGTTTGAATCCATATAATCTGATTATTGTACTATCCTTCGACAAGAACCAATCTCCTATCGCGTATTCTGCGCTCAATTGCATGCATGCCTGCATCTCTGGTAATACTCTAAACAAATTTTTACCAAAGATCATTCTGTAGATCTCTGAGAGCATGAAGTTGATGTAATTGAACATGTTATTTTCTAATAAAGTCGTGAAAATGATTTCTGGGAACTGCAACTCTTCTTGATTAGCTATCATAATCATTTTCATCAAAAAAGACTGAAACCTGAAATGCCTCATAGTGGGAAAATTGACCATCTGGTCATGAATCTTCTCTGTCAAAAAATATTCAAAATTAAGTCGAGGGATTTGATTTTCATCGATCCCTGACTGAACCGTACTCATTTTGTACAACAAACTCAATTGAAACTCAGTTACATACAAATCCGTATCAAACCCTAAAACTAAAGCCAATAATGTCAAAACTAATTGGGTATTTTCATCAAACAAATTGATATCTATAGGGTACGGGACCTTCAAAATACTAGTTTCTGGCTTGAGACATGACGACAAAAACATTTCCCTATCATTTTGAGAAGTATGATGATAATTTTCAATAATGGAGGTTTCAGAAAAACTCTCAGACTCGAGGTTTTGGGAAAAATCTATTCCTAGGGCTTTAATTAACTCAGCTGGCTTTATTTCACACACAGCTCTGGTTTTTTGACTGTTTAGAACAATTCTTTCTGCTCGGGAGTAATTTTCGGCACACCATGATACAAATTCTGGGAAAGAAGGGATTTGGTCTGGGCAAAAGGCTATCAAAGACGACTGGTGGACTCTGTGTAGGTCTGTCCCTTCCTTTAATAATTCAGACAACCTAATTTTAATATCAGAGACTGGTGACCTAATTAGGGTATCATAAACATCTTCGTCTCTATCCTCTAGGGCTTCTTTTGCTTTAAAAACGTCTAAATCATGGACAGTTTCCATTTAAACGTTTCTTTAAACATAATTCTGTTTAGAAAGTGGGCCAGATCACCAGACCCTACCTGTATGTACATGCCTTTCGCCTTCTGTCGCAATCGCTGCACTCCACCAGTCTTCAGAGCTCTCCACGATAATGACACATATGCACAATGCCGTTATGTGAGGTCCCTTTTGTTTTATATAAGACTTTTTTATTAATTCCCTGGCAACTTTTCTGAACGCGGATCATATCCTACCGTTGATTTCGACGTTTTTATCTGAGTCGTCAGATCTCACCTCCTTTTATCTCCTTATGGTGGTATCCGCGATCTTTAAAGCGGTCTTTTTCTCCGGTTTGTTCCTTTCGCAGATCAATCATCTGACGACACCTGTTTGGGTGGTTTTGCTTTCCGCGACTTCTCTACCTCTTATCAAGTGTGCACCTTCCCAGATGCAGATGAGACAATGGCCGTTGATTTGATTTAAGATTTATATCGGCCCTACGATTGCTATCAACGTATGGCTTACCTCTTTATGCTTTCTCCTTCTGCCACGTATCAGGTCCCACCACGCCTCGTGCTCTGGTCCCGCCATGCTTTTATATTTGGTGGTTCCGCACGGCGCTGTGGTGGTTTATGATACCACCATATCACCCATGCAGACAAATGAAATTAGGACGCGTGTCCGACAGTATTGAGTCCGCAACCGCCTACAACTCCTTGCGATCGATTACTTTGGTGATGCGGGAAATGATATTAGCCGTAGATCTTGATCTCTATCATCTCCGCCGGCGAAACTTGGTTGGGATTTAATCCTTTCATAAATTTGCTTTCGGACTTTGCAAATGTGGGTTTTTCCTTTATGTTTTTTGTATTTTATGTATTTGAAACCTTTTCTTCAACCCTTTTGTGGTAATTTCTTCTCCTTTTGGACATTTTAGCAAAACTTTTTTAGGATTTAGGTTTTCTCAGACAAGGTGTCAACAACTGGCTCCAACTGGGGATGCTATCCTCCCTGTGAGGTAGCAAAGAACATCGTAGACCAAGTGCCTGATCCATTGGGCTGCATTCAAACCCTTTTTTTTTTTTGAAAGGATATTTGCACTGTACAAAAAACTTTCTTTCACTTCTGTCTTTTAGGAAAGATAATGTTTGAGGTGTCTCCCATTGACTGGTCCTCTAGGATAAAATTCTCCATTGCAATTTTTCAAGATAAATGCATTTTCTCCTCGACATCTTGCAACAATATATGGACCTTTCCATAAATGCTCAAACTTTCCGTGGTGATCTTCATTTCTGGAGTCCCACTTCAAAACCAAATCATTAATCTGAAAATTCCTTTCCTTGACTTTTCTGTCAAAAGTTTTCTTCATTTTTTCCTGATGCATTTGAGTTTTGTTATATGCTTTTTCTCTGACTTCATGCAATTCTATCATTTGATTTATTCTCCTTTGCATATGATTTGGTTCTTCATCGACTTCTTGTAATAATTTCATAACTGGCAATCCCAAAGAAATAGGGAAAATTACCTCTGTGTCATACACCAACTGGAAAGGGGAAGTGCCAATTGCTCTCTTTGTACTAATTCTGTCTGCCCACAAAGCATATTTCAGTTTAGTGTTCCAAGCCCTCTTGTTATCTTCCAGCAACCTCTTTATGATTCTTACTAAACTTTTATTTGAAGATTCGGCCAATCCGTTTCCTTGTGGATAATAAGCAGTTGAATGATTCAGATGTATGTGATATTTGTGACAAAAATTTATCATCTTTTTTGACTTGAACGCTGGAGCATTATCTGTCACTATCCTTTTAGGACAACCAAACCTGGACAAAATGTTTTCTTCCAAAAAGTTCATAATCACATTTTCTGTAGCATTTCTGGTTGGGATGGCTTCAATCCATTTTGTGAAGTAATCTGTAGCCGTCAGAATCCACTTATGTTGCCCTGAAGAATTTGGGTTAATCTCACCAATAAAATCTAACCCCCACTGTTGGAAAGGTGCTTCAACTGAAATAGGTTTCAACGGAAATGGCAATAGTTCTCTTTTTCCATCAAAAAATTGACATTCATGACATTTTGTTACTTCTTTATATACATCTGAATACATGCTAGGCCAATAAAAACCAGCTCTAAGAATTTTGTTCACTGTAGCTTTCCATGAATGATTCCCTCCACACATACATTTATGAAATTCCACCATAATATGCTGCGCTTCATTCTCTAATAGACAATTCAACAGTATTCCTCCTGGATCTTTCCAGAACAAATTTCCGTCTAATATGCAAAACTTTGCTGCTTTCAATTTTACTGATCTTGCTCTAGTTTTTTCCATATTCGCAGGTGCTTGGAGATTCTGCAAGACATATACAATATCTGCGTACCAGGGGGATAAAGATAAATCTTCAATTATCTGTGAATTTGGAACATTTTCGATCGAAGTTTCAGAAATAAAATTCATACCGAGAGATTCCCAATTTGTTTCTGTCATCATTTTAGCCAAACCTTGGCCCTTTATCAGTTTTGTAGGTTTAATGTCCAGGTCATATTCCAATAGCACGGCTATCCATTTTTCTCTTTTCACCTCAGGATCTGGCTGGGTAAGAATGTCTTTCACTGCTGCTGATGGAACATGTGCTATTGTATGAGAATGCAAAATATATATCCTGAAATCTTTCAATGCTTTCACTAAAGCATAAGCTTGTTTCTCCATGATGTTGTATTTTAATTCTGCATCTCTCAGGATCTTACTAAAAAATGCAATTGGTTGTTCCGCACCTTCTCGATTCTTTTGCAACAATACCCCAGCTACTGTGTGTTCTGATGCATAAGTAAACATAATGAAATCCTTTGTATAATCTGGACTAATTAACACTGGTGCTTCAGTCAATGCTCTTTTAATGTTATCAAAGGATTTTCTTGCTTCTTCAGTCCATTTAATTTCCTTGTCTTTTCTTAGCATTTCAGTTATGTTTCTCATAATTTTAGCAAAACTAGGAATGAACCTTCTTAACCAATTTACCCTTCCAATGAATGACTGAATCTCTTTTTTGCTCCTAGGGATTCCCACCTTTTGTATTGCGGATACTCTCTCCGGGTCAATTTTAATGCCTTCTTTTGATATGATGTGTCCCAATAATCTTCCTTCTTCCATGCAAAAATGAGATTTCTTTGGATTCAAGGAAATCCCAAATCTTCTACATTTTATAAAAACTCTTTCCAGATGTTTCCAGTGATTAGCAACATTCTTTGAATAAACAGTGATATCATCCATGTATACTACCACAATTTTGTCCCTTTCATCTGCAAATGCAATATCCATGGCTCTCTAAAAAGTTGCGCCTGCATTCATCAAACCAAATGGCATTTTGGCGTACATAAATGTTCCCCATGGAGTAGTAAAAGCAGTTTTTTCTTGATCTTCTGGATGAACTTTAATTTGATTATAACCTGAGAAACCATCTAACATGGAAATTCTTTCGGCTCCCACAACTTGTTGTAAGACCTGATCCATTTTAGGGAGTGGATAATTGTCTTTCAAAGAAGCTCTGTTTAAATTTCTAAAATCTACGCACAACCATATTTCACCATTCTTTTTCCTTACTGGTACTAGGTTAGCTGACCACTTGGAAAACCTGAAGGACACAATTGTTTTAGCCTCAAACAGTTTTCTCACCTCTTTTTCTATTACTGGCAGTAACTTGGGATTTATTCTTCTTAATTTCTGTTTAAAAGGCTTCTCATCTGGTTTGATCGGAATTGTATGATGTATAACAGAAACATCGTATTCTTTCAGGTCCTCATAGCTCCAAGCAAAAACATCCGAAAATCTTTTCATCACTTCCACGCTTTTATCTTCTTCCTTTCTTGGTAATTTCTTTGAAAGCTTTACCAATTTGGGATCCTTTTCAGAACCTAAATTGTAATTTTTTACATCTTCAGGTTTAGGTTCTATCTTTGGATTTTTCACTACATCATTTTTATCAAATAATGTTTCTAAAGGAATTAAGCCTCTAGGGATAACATTATTCTTCAGCTGAATTATATCCTTATCTCCAATCTTTTGCTTGAACTTTTCTATTTCTTCTGGAGATTCCACTTCATCTGGACTAATTTCATCACCTTCTGCATCAATAGACCTGTAATTGAATTCATCTGTCATTTCCAAAAAGCGTTTAATCTGTTGATCATCTTCAAAAACCTGCCAATGTTTGATATTGTCTGGAATAGATGGTTTGTGTATGACCTCAATATCATATTTCTTTTTAGAAAAGATGGGAGTTTTGAATGCAGCTCCTGCAGTGGCCAAAGAATCTGCTACGGTGTTGCTAACTCGGGGAATTGAAACAACATCATGTTCATCGAAAAAAATTTCCAGTAAATCCCACACTTCATTCCTATATGACCTCATTTTAGGGTGTTTGGTCTGATAAATAGCTTTTACCTGATTTATAACCAATTCGGAATCTCCAAACACTTCAATCCTTTTTGCTTTTAAATCTCTCAAGATGTTCAACCCCGGAATCAAAGCTTCATATTCTGCAACGTTGTTGGTACATTCGAAATTCAATTGGTAGGAAAACATTAGGAATTCTCTGTCGGGTGTAATTATCCATACTCCTGCACCCGCTCCTTCTCTGCTTCTAGCCCCATCAAAGTGCATTGTCCAAGTTCCTTCTTTTCTGATCTTTTCTCTTAACAATCTTTCTTTTTCATTTTCTTTAGGTTCAATTAAATCAATCTTTACTTTAGATTCAACATCATTATACAAAATGCAAGAACCCAAATTTGTATCTACTGCGTATATAGCATGCTTCTCAGGTTCTTTCAAATCACTTACCAAATAAGCAGCCATCTTTTCAGCATATAATCTTTTGTGTACCCCCAATACCGAAATAATAGCAAAAGACATATCCATCTGCAAAGTTCCTTTTAACTTTGAGCCCCATGACCTAGACAGTAACATACCAAACTTTGCTAGAATGTCAGCAACCACCACATCCATAAGAATACCTTTGGCTGGTATTTTATTGAGATTGACTGTCAAATCTTTTATCAACCCTAAACATTTAACTTTCCTTGAATCAAAAGAGAATAAGTCATCATATGGTCTTGTGATTTCCAATCCCAAAGATTCTACTACAAGTTTTGGCATCAAATTATGAGAAGCTCCTGAATCTAACATACAATTATGCACGACTTTATCATGAATATTCAAATTCACATAGAAAGGAGAAACTTCGTCAACACTATTATCCTCCATTCTTGACCCCAAACAAATATCAGGAGTATCATCATCTAATTCCAAAGTATCTATTTCCACTCGATTTTCTACCTGCATCATCTTAAAGATTTGTTCTTTGTATTCTTTGTTATTTAATATCTCATTGAAAGGTACTGAAATCTTAACTTTCGACACTTCATTATGTATATTGAAAGGAACCAAATTTTTATCAACCTCCTTCACCGAATCTTTCTTGTTATCTGAAATTACCTTTGGCACATCTTCAATTTCTTTTCTTTTCGTTTGCTGTTCATGCTGACTAGCAGAAGGTTTATCCATAGTTCCTTTTGATTTGCCCATTGGTTCTTTTACTTTGTCCTTTCCCTTGTCTATTATAACGTCTCGATTTCTAAGATTTATCTTTCTTTGGAGATTGTTTATAGCATTTTGGTAACCAATCTGGTATTGATCAATTTCTGTTTCCAAATTACAACATTCCCCTTCTACAAGGAACATATCATGTTCTTGTTTAGTCAAATACACTTCTGCATCGGAACTGCTACAATGGTGAATGTCACTCTCAGGTATCTCATCTTCTACTTCTCCAGCAACATAATTTTCAAGGAAAGGAGGTCTGATTTGATCTTCTTCCGTGTTCCTTGGGTTTCGCTGTTCTCTAGGCCTTGCAGCTGGAACAAAGGGTCTCCTAAAATTTGGGTTTCTGATTTGAGGCTCTGCTTGTTCTTTATTTGGAGCTTTGTTATCCACCACTAACCTTTCTAATAACCTTTTCATAGTTTTCATCATTGCTTCAAACTTTACATCTGTCGAAGAAGAAGAAGATGCTGCATTTTGATTATCTTCTCTAATTTTCTTTTTGTCCATATCTCTATGTCTCATTTTTCCAGAAGCCATCATATTAGCTTCAACTTCTACTGCATCTTTCATCATTATTGCCAAAGTAGTAGATCTTCTTTCTCTTAATTTGCATGAAAAATCACCTTCAAAAGCATCTGCATAATGTAACTTGGCTGCTCCCACTGGAGGTTTTATATCTGTAAGGATAGAATTATAGACTTTCATAAATCTGGCAGAGAATTCTTGAACTGACTCAAAACCTCCTTTTTTCAGATTGTTATACTGTGTCAACACCTGTGAAGGATTTTTCTGGTCTTCCCATCTTTCGATAAAAAGGGTAGTAAAATCATCATAACTAGCAATTGATCCTGCAGCTAAGGCTCTAAACCACTTTTTGACTTCACCTCTCAAACTCTGGGCAAACAGTCTCATTTTTGCATCATCATAATCCACTACTTCTAAATCAATGAAATCACTAAAGTTATCAACATGTTGCTGTGTTGTATAATTACCCTCATTATCAAAAGTAAAAATTCTCTGTCCATAATTTTGAGGTAAATCATGTAAAGCCGCGGGTAAAACCAATGGGGCAAATCTGGCAGCCATGGGTGGTGGGTTATAAGGTGGAACAACCCCTTCCTGTTGTCTACCACTCTACATAGGTATTCTTTGGGCTTTGGATATTTTGGACTCTACCCTTTCAGATTTTTGTAAATTTTCCCAAACAGATTTTAGAGAATAATCCCACAAACTTTTTGGATCAACTTTTGTTTCTTTCAAATCAGAATCTGACTTAGTTCTAAGCAAAATCTTTTCACTTGAACCAATATTTTCTTCTGCAAACAGATTTTCTTGAAAAGAAGGAAATATATTTGAAAACTGAGAAATACCTTCTTTCGTCGTGCTTTTGCCTTTGCCTTTATCTGTCTTGAGGAGATTTTCTGGATTATCCACGCCTGAGAAGAACTGCAAACCGAGATTTCTTCTTGTAGCAACAATGTCTTTCTCATAATATCTTCAAAAAACCTTAAGAAATTGTCACAAGTGAAGTCGCCAGGGCAATATCTACAACCAACTTATTTCAAACTTCCTTGCCCAAGAAATTTGACCTTTCTTTGTCGTTTCTCCCAGGGAAAATTTCACTTTCGTTCCCCGGAAACAGTGCCAAAATGTTAGCACTTAGATTTTATTCCGATTGTAGAAGAATAACACCTAAGGTAACCTATTTCAAACCAAGCTTTAGGTAGAAAACTCATCCATTTTTCCACTAGAGAGGGCTCTCTCACGATACATATACAAGGACTGAAATATATATATAAGTTCTCTCAAAATTTCTCAAAATGATTTTTTGGTTGAAAAGGAAAACAAGAAACGTTGGGCATGGAGTCAAAGTTTAAGATATATAATATGTCGGTAAGGGATTTATACCAAACAAATTTCCACAGAGGCAAGATAGCAATCATATCACAGTCAATTTGATTTTTTCAGGTGGTATAGACAGAAATAATGACATTCCATCAACAACAGGCATCTAACTGGGATGAATCCATTGTCAACTTTGGATAAAATAGTGAATATTTAAATGCGATAAAACGAGGCATAACCAGTATGAATCTCGAATTATTTCAAGTGTTCATTTAAATTTAGAAGAAAAACATAATGGAAGATAAAACATGGCAGGTAAACATGCACATATAAAGATAAAGGAAAAAACAGACTGTAAAACTGATCAACACATGAATCTCTGGTCTCAAAAGATAGGTATTTTCACTGTACTGCCTTTATTTATCAAAAGATAGACTTCAAAACATATTCGTCTCTCAAAAAATTTCCAACCCTTTCAACAATAACTCTCATTGTTTTTATACAAAGTTTGGAAGAAGCTTAACATAACTGCTTCTTCTAACTAATAACTGAAAATACTTTAACTTAAAAGATAACTGTCTTTGAGCAATAGATAAATGTCTCCAAATAATATTACAAATTTAAAATAAAAGTATCTTTTTTCCATTTGGCAAAAATTTTGAATATCATCTTTTCGCCACTTGGAAAGAGTTTTTAAAGCATCTATGAATGGACATAATATCTTGTCCTTCCATATTTTTCCACATAATTCCACTGGTCGACCGTGGGTAAGTCATAGTTGGTCATTTCTTTTACCAAGATTCGCATTTCAACATGACCTGCATAAGAAACAGGAAGAAGATTCCCACAGGTTGAGATTAGCATATTTAAAATTTCAAAATCTTCTGTTATTTTCTCCATTAAAATTTTTCCTGTAAGCATATGATCCAACTGCTGGAATTTTCTGTGATCCATCCTTATGTCAAACAACATTATCTTATACTCATTAGGAGGAATTAATTCATTCTTTTCATTCCAAAAAGCAGGGAATCCTTTGTTTGCTAATTTTTCAAATTGCTTTTTGAACTTTACTACTTCTTCCCGTATTTCTCCAGCTTTAGCTTCAACATTCTCAACATGCGAGTATTTCCCCAAGATCCTTCTGGCCCATGTGATGACTGAAATTCTGTTCGTTATATTCATGGCTATCAGGTCTGCCTCAGTTAGACTGTTTAAAAATGTTATTGCTTTATGGGCTACTTCTTTTGGCTTTTTATTTAAGTTCTCCCTGACTCTTCTGCAACTTTCGAAGGCATCTTTAACCACCTTTTCTTTGACTCTTATGTAATCCAGATATGGTCTTAGTTTTTCAACTTCTTTTATAATTTGGTCCGATACCATGTGTTTGCAACCTTGCATAGCAGCTTGCCCTGTCACATGAGCTGCTAATCCTTTATTATTATCACTTAATTCTTGATTCCTTGTTTGCAAAGTTTTTATTTCCTTATTTTTGATTTCATTTTCTTCTCTGAGCTTCTGTATTTCTACCTTCAATTCTTTGATTTCACTTTCTTTTAAACTTACTTGGGACATGGCTTGTAAAATACCATCTACCCCAGTTTTGTCTTCCTGTGTGTCTGTTTGTACCTACTGCTGACCACTTTCTGCTAATCTCTTCTTTGCTTCCTCCAACTGCTCTTTTAGAACGATTTTTTCCTTTTCCCAATGTTCTTTTTCATCAGACAACTTTAACATTTTTGCAGTAACATCATTTACTTCATTGGATAATTCTTCCTTTTCTTTTTCCAGTATCGTTAGTTCTGCTCCCTGGATAAGCACAGTGTCTGGAATCTTAAGCTTTCGTCTTAACATCAGGATCGTATCATCTTTTTCTTTGAGCAATTTCGTTGCTGCATCTCCTTCTTTATTTATCAAATTTGTTTGCAATTTTTTAATCTGTTGCTGTCGAGACTTATTTTCTGCCTTCTCCTGTCTCAACTGATTATTCAATTTATCCAGTGAAATTTTTAATTTGTCTGCCCTCAATATTGCCCCCAAATAATCCGAATATATAACTTCTCCCGTTTGTCTGTGCAATAAGATTTTATACGGGGCATTTATTTTAGACAAATCTATATTCATTTTTGAAATCTTATCTTTTGTGACAACTGAAAATTTCAAGGAATTCTCTCTGATATTTCTACTAGTAAACAAACTTACTTCAGTATTGGATATATTTCTAACTTTTGGAAACAACTGACTGGTTTGTTTAGAGGATTCCTGTTTATTCTTACTATGTTCATCAAATACATCCATTATATTCCGGGGTCTATTTACATCACCCTCCACTGGGGTTTCTTCAATGCTGTATTCTTTAACTGTAACCTCTGGTATCTTTTCTTCAGTTCTTTGTGCTTCTTCTGAAACTGCTATTAACTCTTGTTGTTCATTTATTTTCAACTTTTTTTCCCTTTCTGTTTCTTCATCATCAATGTTCATTATGTCCTGTATGGGTCTCTTAAACCCCACCAATGCATTACTCATTGTATCTTTTGTTTCTGTTGTTGTATCTGCTAATGCCATTTCTTTGTCGGGTGCATCCGGAATGATTTCTTCTTTATACTCCAGCCAATTGGCTCTGTCAGACATTCCTTCAATTGTCTGATGGCTGAGTGCTTTGATGCGATGATCTGTTCTTCGTTTTGATATTATGTTCAGTGGATCATACTCAATAGCCACATCTGTCTCAAAACTCATATCTTTCAATAACCTCTCTATATACACAGCAGCATTTTTGTTCTTTATTGTGAAGGGACCAAGTGTGAATGGATATTTAATATCTGTTGCTTGTTTGTAAACCAAAAAATTGTTATCTTCAACAATCAACTTTTGTCTCAGGAATTCCAAAGCAAAATCCCTTAAGGTAAGAAAAGCTGGTAAGACATAAGGTTTATGTTTGAATCCATATAATCTGATTATTGTACTATCCTTCGACAAGAACCAATCTCCTGTCGCGTACTCTGTGCTCAATTGCATGCATGCCTGCATCTCTGGTAATACTCTAGGCAAATGTTTACCAAAGATCATTCTGTAGATCTTTGAGAGCATGAAGTTGATGTAATTGAACATGTTATTTTCTAATAAATTCGTGAAAATGATTTCTGGGAACTGCAACTCTTCTTGACTGGCTATCATAATCATTTTCATCAAAAAAGACTGAAACCTGAAATACCTCATAGTGGGAAAATTGACCATCTGGTCATGAATCGTCTCTGTCAAAAAAACTTCAAAATTAAGTCGAGGGATTTGATTTTCATTGATCCCTGACTGAACCGTACTCATTTTGTACAACAGATTCAATTGAAACTTGGTTACATACAAATCTGTATCAAACCCTAAAACTAAAGCCAATAATGTCAAAACTAATTGGGTATTTTCATCAAACAAATTGATATCTGTAGGGTACAGGACATCCGAAATACTGGTTTCTGGCTTGAGACACAACGAAAAAAAAATTTCCCTATCATTTTGAGAAGTATGATGATAATTTTCAATAATGGAGGTTTCGGAAAAACTCTTAGACTTGAGGGTTTGGGAAAAATCTATTCCTAGGGCTTTAATCCACTCCGCTGGCTTTATTTCACACACGGCTCTGGTTTTTTTACTGTTTAGAACCATGATACAAATTTTGGGAAAGAAGGGATTTGGTCTGGGCAAAAGGCTATCAAAGACGACTGGTGGACTCTATGTAGGTCTGTCCCATCCTTTAATAATTCAGACAGCCTAATTTTAATATCAGAGACTGGTGACCTAATTAGGGTATCATAAACATCTTCATCTCTATCCTCTAGGGCTTCTTTTGCTTTAAAAACGTCTAAATCATGTACAGTTTCCATTTAAACATTTATTTAACCAAAATTATGTTTAGAAAGTGGGCCAGGTCACCAGACCCTACCTGTATGTACACTCCTTTCGCCTTCTGTCGTAATCGCTGCACTCCACCAGTCTTCAGAGCTCTCCACGATAACGACACATATGCATAATGCCGTTATGTGAGGTCCCTTTTGTTTTATATAAGACTTTTTTATTAATTCCCTGGAAACTTTTATGAACGCGGATCATATCCTACCGTTGATTTCGACCTTTTTATCTGAGCCGTCAGATCTCGCCTCCTTTTATCTCCTATGGTGGTATCCGCGATCTTTAAAGCGGTCTTTTTCTTCGGTTTGTTCCTTTCGCGGATCAATCATCCGACGACACCTGTTTGGGTGGTTTTGCTTTTCGCGACTTCTCTACCTCTTATCAAGTGTGCACCTTCCCAGATGCGGATGAAACAATGGCCGTTGATTTGATTTAAGATTTATATCAGCCCTCCGATTTCTATCAACGTATGGCTTACCTATTTATGCTTTCTCCTTCTTCCACGTATCAGGTCCCACCACGCCTCATGCTCTGGTCCCTCCATGCTTTTATATTTGGTGGTTCCGCACGGCGCTGTGGTGGTTTATGATACCACCATATCACCTATGAGGACAAATGAAATTAGGATGCGTGTCTGGCGGTATTGAGTCCGCAACCGCCTACAACTCCTTGCGACCAATTACTTTGGTGATGCGGGAAATGATATTAGCCGTAGATCTTGATCTCTATCATCTCCGCCGGCGAAACTTGGTCGGGATTTAATCCTTTCATAAATTTGCTTTCGGACTTTGCAAATGTGGGTTTTTCCTTTATGTTTTTTGTATTTTATGTATTTTAAACCTTTTCTTCAACCCTTTTGTGGTAATTTCTTCTCCTTTTGGACATTTTAGCAAAACTTTTTTAGGATTTAGGTTTTCTCAGACAAGGTGTCAACAAGTAGTATACTGTTCATTAATGCAATCATTCTAATATGCACAATACATATCCTAAGTCTAGGAATATGAGCATATACATCATTGAACAATTTTATTTAAACAAACAAATATGCAAGAAATGATAATTAAAATACTTATCTTTGTTTGTTCGTTGGGTAGACTCCCTCTTGATCTTTGCTTCCTGGATTACTTGTCCTTGAACTTATATTCATTCTCGATCCTCGCACAATGTCTTCTGGTTCTCTTTAGTGACTTGTGCTAGTAACCTGCATATCTCATAGGTTAACCATTATAGAACTAAGTTATACATACCTCGTAAACGGATCTTCTATGTGATCCATGACAATGGATGAACTAGAACATGATTTGTCTTTCTTGGTGTACCTTTCATGTTAGTGGACAACATAAACCTCATACAACACCATAATGCATTAGTACAATCACAAGTGTCAACACCCTAATGAATGCATTCATAATTTTGTTAAGGTGATACGACAAGTCTAAAATCAAGATTGTTTTAACCGTAATAACATTAAGACAAACATATCATAAACTTAATCATGAACAAATATCAAGACATACTTGGATGAGTCATACCTGTCGAGATTGCTTGAAATCTTCTTATGTAAGGCCTTAGCCTCATCTCCCTCTGAAACAGGAACTTCGTCACTTATGCAGGTGACCAATCCATCCTCTTCTAGGATTAAACCAATCCACTTGATTTGCAGGAACTGGATCTGGAGCTGTATTAGGGTTTGTCAGAGAAACCCCAAAAATTCAAACTTTGAATTTCAAACTTTTGAAAGGATAGAAATATGCGCCTTGATGAGCTGATCAAGTTGGTATATTCAGAATTTGAAAACTGCAAAGTTTCACTCCTCAATTTTGCCTTTGAAATTTCTAGATTCACTGGACGTGACACTGAACTGGGGTTTGATAAAGCCCACTCTTCTGCCCAATCAAAAGGTTTGATCCAAATCTCTAAGCTTCTATTTTTATGAGTAGCTTCCATCCGTGGTCACAGATTTAAAAAATTCCCATTTTTGCAGAAGCCCTAATTTTTCACTTTTCTGATCAAAGTCCCGAACTAGGGTCTGATCAAGCCCAGCCTTCTGCCCAACAAAAAATTCTGATCTTGGTCTCTAAATTTTGATTTTGATGAGTAGCATTCAGCCCTGGTCTCCGATTACAAAAATTCCAACTTTCTCCGAAGCCCTAAATTTCGAAAGCCATGAATGAAGGTGCTCAAAAATAATTCTGATTTGACAGAAATAGGTACCTGATTGTTTCTGGTGTAACTCTGAACTTTTTGATCTATAGGGTCTGAAACGTTTTCTTGAGATATCCCGACCTATTATCTTTCCATCCCGATAGGTATGACCTCAATTGGATTCTTTGAGAGAGAGTTATGCCAAGTGTCGCAATGTGACCTGTTTATGGGATAATACATGAGAGTGAACTTGTACAGTGTGCCACGTGTCACTGTTTCAACTTCGGCCTCTGAAAACGTTTCCTGAGATAGATCGACCTATTATATTTCTATCCTGACAGGTATAACCTCAATTGTATTCTCTGAGAGAGAGTTATTCCAAGTGTCGCAACATGACCTATTTACGGGATAATACAAGAGAGCGAACTTATACGGCATGCCACGTGTCACTGGTTCCACTTCGTCCTCTAAAAACTTTTCTTGAGATAGTACAGTTTGTGTACTACCTGTAATTGTTTAAGAAATTTCATTTGGAGATTCCTATCCCAAGTTATGACCTTTTTCCCAAGGTCACTTGATTTTGACTCAGATCTGGAAGAGGCAAAAACCCTATATTGCATAGATCATAAATCACAAAGTACAACGAATTAGAGGTTGTCGTTTGGACATAAGGTACATGGGAATCTGATATTTGACCTGTAAACGTTTCAGATCCAAAACCTTCTCCAAAATGGATTTATAGAGAAAGTGCTACGATTACTGGTTTTTTCTATATCAAGCCCTAGCATCGTAAGTGTAGCAAGTGTCGTACATGCCATATCATGCCTTATTTCAGGCTAGCTTTGATTCCATGTTAAATTTTCAGAATTTACTTCAATATGATCTAGGACCTTAACTGAGAGAACAACATGTACAACAAATCTACAGCATAACAATCATGGACACAATAATGCAAGCACACAAGAGACACAGAGTTTACTTGGGGAAAACCAAATAACTTCCTCAGAGATAGATAGAGCAATGATACAACCAGAATACAAGAGATAGTCTTCTCCTAGCAGTAGAGCCTCCTCCTCCACAAGTGCACCACTCTCCCAAGTGTGAGTGAGAGAATAGAATGTGTGTAAAATGAGAGAGACACAATCTCTATTTATACATTAACTTGACTTGACCTTTACTCAACTAGGTTGGCCTCAACTTAACCACTTAACATAATGCTGACTGGGTCGACCCCCACTGGGGTGGTCTAATAACCCTTTGACCCACATGGCCGACCCCCAATAGGGTGGTCTAAAAACCCTTTGACCCACATGACTTATACAGGGCCGACCCCAACAAGGTTGTCTAATAACCCATCAAGTATAAGTTACGACACTTACAATATAAATGACGACACTTCCATATGGAGGAATAATAACATCTCTATAGGAATACAATATACATATATGTGAAATACATTCCGAATTTAAATATACATCAACACTCTTCTTGTACACAATCCTCCCAAACTACATCAAACTTCATACTTTCTTTTCTGGCACACATAGTTTGTATAAATGACTCCCAAGGTCTAGTGAGACCATTTAGAGTTGTCATCACAAGTTCATTTTCATCAAGAGTATCACCAATGGAATCTAGTTGCTCCTTGATTTAGGAGACCCTTGAGAAGTAGTCTTGAATGGATTCTCCTTTATACATCTTGGTACTCTTTAACTGAGTTCTTAGGTTCATCTTCCTATTGATGTTCTTTCTTTCATACATTCTTCCTAGGGCATCATACATTTCCTTTGGAGTCTTCTTGGAAGCCACTTGGGGAATCAAGTGGTCTTTAATAGAATTTGCTATGATTCTCTTTGCCCTAATCAAATCCTTCCTATGCTTCTCTTTGGCTTCATCTCCTTCAGGTTCTGCAACTTCATCCTTGATATAATGAGCAAGATCATTTTCTTCACGAATGAGACCAATTCTGTATTTCCATGCCCGGAAATTCTCCATACCTTCTAGATTGTCTTCAAGCTTAGTGTTTGGAGCCATATTATCTTGGGGGAGTCCAAGAGATAAGAGATAGAGTAGTACTTACCCGGAAACTTTAACTTTTCACTTTTCCAGATCTGCAACAGAATTTCTAGTTTATCGCACTTTTGGTAAAACTAGGGTTTGACTTTCCCAGAGTTCTACCCAACCAAAAACCTTGATCCAAGGCTCAAAAGATATATATTTAGAAGGGATATTCAGCCATGCAACCAAAATCCAAAAATACTAACTTTTATAGAAAACCTAATTTTGGGAGAGAAAGAGAAATATAATTTCACCTTGTGAAGTATGTTCTATTCAGGCTAGCTCTGATACCATGTTAAGTTTAAACCAAATAAACTAGAAAGAACACTGAAAGAAACATAATCACAAGATAGACACAGAATTTACCCTGGGAAACCCTCATGGGGTAGAAAACCCAACAAAGCTTTCCTCAATAAGATGATCAACCAAAATACAAGATGTGCTCCAAGACTTGTCCTTCTTCTCTACCTCACATGCAGACCTCCCAGACACAAGTGCGCTACTTTCTGAGTTGTGTGAGTGTGTCAATGAGGAGCTCTCCTCCTCTATTTATACTATTTCCCGACTGACCAAAATCCCTAATGGGGTTGACCTCTCCTGGAGAAGTCTAATAACCCCTAAAATATAAACTCAGGGCTGACCCCCACATGGTGGGTCTAATAACCCTAGTTACCACAAACCATCGGAGGAATAAACATCTCCGGATATATAATAGAGTCACCTTGGAGGGATGAAACATCTCCGAAATAATAATGTACAAATATAATATTCTTGGAAGTTACAATATTCAATAGTTTCCATGGATGAGGAGTTTCAATAATTGTAGAAGAATGAAACTTGGGAGCTAGTCAAGCTCCCCGCAGGAAAAAAATTGGTAAGATGTAAGTGGATCTACAAAAACAAATGTGCATGTGATGGTACAAAATTGAAATATAAGGCTATGATGGTATCAAAGGGATTCTCTCAGGTCCAAGGCCTTGAATACAATGAAACGTTTGCACCTGTTGTACAGAAGGATTCGATAAGACTAGTTCTGGCAATTACAGTATCCAAATGCTGGGAAGTGCACCACATGGATGTGAAAAGTCCATTTCTCCATGGGGATCATGAGGATGAGATTTATATGCAGCATCTAGAAGGGTATACATCAGATCCTAACTTTTTGTGTAGGTTGAAGAAGTCCTTATATGGGCTTAAGCAAGCCTCTAGGGCTTGGTATGCCAAAATGGACAATTTTCTCTTGTCACAATCTTATGTTTGGTGCAAATCTGATCCTAATGTTTATATGAAGATGATTAATGGCTGAATAATGATTATAGTGCTGCATTTTGATGATTTTCTAATCACAGTTAGCTCTACTGATCAAATAGCTTCATTGAAGACAACTTTGCATCAAGATTTTTCCATGAGTGACTTGGGAATTCTTAAGGTGTTTTTGGGGATTGAGATTTTTCAAAAAGAGAATGGAACAAAGGTATCTCAATCCAAATATGCATCTGATATGTTAAATAAGTTCAATATGGCTAACTGCAAGCCTTCTAAGACTCCATTCCTTCAAGGAGTTAGATTGGAAGAAGCAGAATCTACACCCTTGGTTGACAGCACCTTGTATCGACAACTTGCTTTACTTGACTCACACTCAAACTGATCTTGCTTATGCTATGAGTGTGGCATCAAGATACATGGAGCAGCCGCATGAGCTCCATTGGAGGGTTGCAAAAAGAATTTTGCACTATGTGCAGTGCACCAATACTGATGGGATTTGTGAGTCCCAAAGACATTCTAAGGCAGTCTTTAGAACTGTGCCTGGGCATCAATAATACATTCTGAATTCTTTGTTGAATTAGAAACACATTTGACAGAAAATAACGTAGAATTCCAATCTTAAAATAAATGGGCAGTATTGCAATGTGATAGAAACAAAACTTTGAGTATCAAATGGGAAATGAATGGCATAAAATAAAGGTACTGCATAGAGTAAATCTTTATTCTATGTTAAAGAATGATGTGTTGAGCCTAAGAGAGGAATTCAACAGTCCTGACAAAATGACCATAGAAAGGCCATTGGATGATACAAGGATATCTCCTTCAGACAAATCAGCATGAAAACTTCACGTACTAATCATCTTAGAAGAAATAAATTTAAGCAAATGCACTGATATTAAACTCAGAACAACTCTGTGAATCATGCATTAATGGAGATGAAGAACAAGAGAAATACTAACTGTACACATTAAAAATTTGAATCCATAAAGCTCCAAGATAGGGAAATAATATCCTTCTTTCTGCATTGATCAAACTGTCAAATATATGAAGGTATACTTCTTACAAAAGAGAGTCGACCCTTTGGCTAATGCCTACTTGGCTATATATAGCCTACATACTCAATAATAGAAGTTGTTACAACTTGTTACAACTCAAAAACTTTAAGTACTTCTGTTTGTACTCTCTAACAAAGTTTGTTACAAATAGTAGTGAAAAGAAATACTACTGGCTATTCTATGACTATTACCTGGGACCACTTTGCGACAAAACTGTACCTCTGGCTGGACAAAACTACCACCAATCTAAGACATACATGTATTAGCAATACTTCTTCCTTAATGGATATTACAAAATTTTGAGACACCTATTGGACTACTTACAACCTAATGAAGATGTAGATGTAGCCACCCTGCTGCCATATGCTTCTTAGTAGCACCTTCATCATCTATCCCTTCTACCCGATCCAAGCTCTTTTCTCTTGAACCTTGCTTTAAATGGGGCAAAATATCATCTAGGGAGCCGAGCTGTGAAACCAGACCTGATTCCTTCATTAATCATTTGAAATACTCAGGTACTACTACTTCACCATTTGATCATTCCTTGCTGGGAACGGCATGCCCCTGCCTTCCATGCTTATGCGCTCAGAAGTCCCATCTCCTTTTTAACCACTATAATTGTTGAATCCTTCATAGACATCTCCGGCGAGACCTATTGTGGCCACAACAAATCCCATGCTTACTTAAGCATAGGAGCCCCGATTTTAATAAACACTAAGGTGTTTGGGTGAGTCAATTTGTAAATATTAGAATTTTGATTTTACCTCTAAAGTTCTTCACCCATGCCTTTGGTTTGCTTGTTTGCAACTGTTGTTCATTTGTCCAAGGTGTTTCCGTCTAAAAAGAAAAGAAAGCTAAATTTTTTATTATTTTGTTGATTGTTATCATCATTCCGAAAATCAGCATTTGGAGTCTTCAAAACCTGCAACCCGACATTTGCGGGTTGCAGAATTGATCGGTAATAAGATCAAGGAATAATTTTCCCAAAACCCGAACTCTGCAATGGAGGCATTCGGCTTTCGGGCTGGTCGTTTTCGTTTATTTGTTGTTTTCTCCCGAAACCCGTAATTCGTAAATTTCAGAATGCAACTTTCGAGATGGTTATCCTACTTCACAACGTGATGCTCCTGAGACCCGTTACTCGCATGGTCAATTTTCGGCTTTCAGGAATCCTTTTTCTATTTCATTTTTGCTACCCGCAACCCGCAACCCGCAAACCCGCACTTTCGGATTTCGGCTTGTGGAATATTTGAATAAAAACATCATGACATAATTGAATTCGATTCCGCATCCCACTCTAGCTAATCTCAGCCGTTCATTGTTATAAACTTGTGGTCATGTTGATTTAGGGTAATCAGTTAAGTCAGGATGCACTATTTTGTCTGTTGAAAACTGGTTCTCCCAAATTATCATGTCTCTGTATAATTTATAATAGTGGATACTACTACAAGACTATCAGTTGCTTCATGTTGGATGGACACCATTGCTCCGCCTTAAGTTCCCTGTGTCTGGTATCGAGTTTTGACATTTTGTCGTTTTTGCTCCGCTTCTTAATGATCATTTCTTTTCACTTAAATTCCGACTTCAAATCTTCTATCCTTCTCATGGAAGTTGGGTTAGATTGATCCGATTTGTTACGTGTGAAGAACTGATCACCTGTGTACTAGAACTCCTAATTGAGACTCTTTGCAGGTCAATTCTGTCACCGCAGCCTCCGTTTCCATTATTAATTACCAGTTATAATTATTGATGGGGGGTTTCCTATAATGATGTGATCATAAAGGCAATTCAAAATCATGCAAGCAGTAATTGAGCCTGTACTTCGCACAAGCTTAAACTCAAATATCGGCTTTTTCATGAAAATTGAAGTAATTATAATGGGTTCGCTGCGTAAGTTTAATCATTGCAAATTGCCTCGCTCAATTGACATCATCCTGCATGTTGGTCTTAAAGTAGCAATTAACATGAAAATTCTACATTGTTCATTTCTTTCTGTAATAGGAAACATTCTGTGCAGTGTTTTGGGCATCTTGTTATCTAAGATTTATCCAGGATGAGTAATTTTCATGTAATAGGTGAACCTTCTAATATTCATGTTGATAATGAAGAAATTTACCCTTTGTTGTACCAAGAAATGTTGTCACCACCATTTGATGCAGGTGTTCTTGATCTTAGCAGCGGCAGTAGTGAAGAGGACTTTGAAGTGTTATCTTCCTATGTGCAAAATTCCATGGAGCAGAGCAAGGAAGTTCTGGAAGAACCAACTGACCTTGATGATGATGTCATACAATACTTTATAATCAATGGAGAGCCTGACGTACCGGCCACTATTTCTGAAGTAAATCCTTTAATGGATTTCTCTGTTTTTGACCAAAAATTCCTTGATCCCGAATTTCCTACAACAGATGTTCCACAAACCATGCCACTTGTCGAAGATAATGAACACTCTGTTATTGAATTTTTATGGTGCCACGAGACCTTATATGATTAAAGAATGAGTCTTTGTAAAATCGTTTTGGTGATAAGGTGGCAGAAAATCCTCCAAGCTGGAAAATAGCAAGTTTTCTTGGATCGACGGTTGGAGCCGATTTTTGTAATTTATATTTTGTATAATTTCTCTTTCTGGGATTTTGGATAAAAATTTAGTATTTAAGGAGGAATGTTTCCCTTAGCAAAGGGTTGGGAATTTTGGAATTATTATTCATCAGGAGTATGGACTGAAGATGCTCTATCTATTCAAGCCATTGTAATTTTGGTACAAGACTTTTATATGCAGTAAAGTTATCTTTTATCCACCTTCTTGTGTTCTTCAAATTTCTTTGAGAATCGCTGAGTTAAATGTTTAAAATTCTCATCGGTTTAAATGTGTTTAATATTTTGCAGGCTATTCATTACTGCACAAAGCCTTCATATTGATTTTTCTGTATGTTAGGTTCAAGCTATAAATTGTTCTGTTAAATTTCTTTGACCGAACAGTTTTTATTTTATTTTAAATTTCTGCAAATGATTCGATGCAATTGAATATGCATAATCAATTGTTAATTTTTCACTTAACACAATGATTACAGGTCAGTTGTTTGAATAGGCTTAAAGCACTTTGAAGAATTGTCTCATAATTTTTATTGATTGATGATCCTTCAAGTTACAAGTGGAAGAACCCGAAGACATTTTTGTTTAAGGTATTTAATACTTAATCACATTTCAAACTTGATTTGCAGAATATCAACTTTCCCTTTTAGGTTAGATCTAACTTAGGATAGATTATTTCATTAGGTAGGTTAGGTTAGGTTTGTTAATCAGCTTTCACATCTTGTTTTCCTTAATAGGAAAACTGATCTTTGAGAGATCAAACCTTTTACTTTTAGAGTGCCAGTGGAGGCAAAATATCTGCGGGTGATTACCACACCAAACAACTCGAGGATAGGGTAACTCTTGTGTAGGGTTAACTAAATCCTTTGGCTGGGTTTTCATTCCCTTTTGTGTGCCTTGGAACCCATTCCATCACTTTGCACTTACCTTGCACCCCCGAGGCATCAACAAGACCTCAGGCTTCTCTTGCCTGACTGCCTGCAAATGTGTGTCCGAAGGTTGCTCAGGGACGTTGGTCTTCCGAATCCTCAGCATTCCCTGTGAGCCTCCACTAGAGATAAAATGTTCCATTGAGAACACTTATCCTTCAGTTTACTCTAATCAGCTCTGACCAGTCTACACATTTCAAGCTCTGTGTCTCGGACCAGGCAAAACTCAGGAGATTTTATAATTCAAATTATGCAATTGTAGGAGTATTTGTAGCACTGCTTTCATAATCCTCGAAGAACGCACTGAAACTGAGAAATTATTACACAACTACTTTTTGGGATTTGTGTGTTGAGAGAAGACTGCATCTTGTACGATGGCGGCGACAATAATGACCACTAGGAAATGCCTCTTCGTAATGACGGTGGGAACTGACAAGCTTGCCGAAAAAGAATATCTTTGAGACACGTGGCAGACAAAAAACAATGAGTGGTTGTGTACTCAAAACCACTAGTAGTTTTCAGGACCCTCATAAAGCAGTTTGGGAAAACCACCTCAGGGCCCCTGGATGCTCTTGGGACTGCCACATGGAAGTAGTGGTTTTACTTCAGGGGAGGACTAGTCGTGATAAACATCATGCAACTTTTCCACCCTAACACTCAGATGACCGTTGATCCTCTACCCTAATCCTTCGAGGTATATGTCGAAAAGATGCAACTTTTAAGAATGGGCCCTGCTCCATGCATGACCTCCTTGTCTGGCGCTAGGCGCTTCAGAAAACCACCATGGTGGTTTTGATGGTTTCAGGGACCCCAAAAAGCAGTCTAGGGAAACTGCCTTAACGTCCTTGAGCACCTAAGAAGCTAACATGCATCCACAGTGGTTTTTTTTCTAGGGAAGCTTTGGCCAGGGTAAGCGCTAAGCACTTATGGGTCCTGACTGCGCCCGTCTAAGGCCGTTCTTTGCTGACTAATACTGTGAGCTTCTACTGCGCCATCCGATCACTACGGCATACCACTCTTCCACTTCACCTGTGCCATTTTACTACTCTAGATTATTCTTTGGAAATACCTATAGCTTGGTGACAAGCTTTCACTCGGCATATAATAACACTAACATTGGATTCAATGGGGACAACCTCCTCCTTCTGGGAGAGGTTGAGAATAGTAGACTAGTTCCTTTTAGTCCATTGGGTTGTGGAGTCATATCTGTTCATTGAAAATGTAGCTACAGAAAATAATCAAAGAATAGGTAACAAAAATGATTATGACTTTGAAAAACAAAAATGAAGTAAAATATGTTACAAATATGGTACACTGGATCTGTTCATAGAGTAGGATAAGGAATTAGTGAACCACTTTAGGAATCTCCCATTTACAGGGTTCCCAAAGCTTTCACCGTTAAGTTGGGACAAATCATATGTGTTGTCGTCTTGGACTGTGATGATTTTGAAAGGACCTATCCATAGGTTGTCAAACTTCCCATGTTTAGATCTTTATTCTCTTATGGCATCCCACTTCAAGAAAAAATCTCCATGTTGAAAATCTCAACTAATAGCCCTTCGATCAAAAGTTGCTTTCATATTGTTCTGATAGATTTTGGTGGAGTCATCCGGTTTCTCTCTGACCTATTGAGCATCTATCAACTAATGAATTATCCTTTCCATATCATCTGGCTCTTTGCTTTCTGCTTGTAGTAACTTCATTACCAGGAGGCCCAACTGAATCGGGAGGACAACTTCTTTTCTGTAAACCAATTGAAATAGCGAGGTGCCTATAGCCTATTTGACACTGATTCTGTCTTCCCATAATGCAAACTTTAATTGGGAATCCCAGGCCTTTTTGTTTGTACTGAGCATCTTCTTAATAATAGTCACCAAGATCTTATTAGAAGACTCATCCAAGCCATTTCCCTGTAGGTAATATACAGTTGAATGAATTAATTCAATATTATAATTTTGACAAAAGCTCATCATTTTATATGATTTGAAGGCTTGAGCATTGTCTGTAAGTATTTTCCCTGGACATCCAAATATTGGCAAAATATTGTCTTCTAGGAATCTTATTAAACTGATCATTTGCATTCCTAGTGGGAATAGCTTTCACCCACTTCGTGAAGTAGTCAGTGGCCGTAAGAATCCATCGGTACTGGCCGCTAGAATGAGCGTTTATTTCCACAATAAAATCAAGACCCCGCTACTGGAAATGCACTTCTACCCTGATGGGTTTGAGAGGTAACGGTTTCATCTTCTGCTTTCCGGTGAACATTTGACATTCCTTGCATGCCCTGACGATCTTGTTGGCATCGGTAAATAGAGTGGGACAAAAATATCCCACTCACAATATTTTATGAGTAGTCACTCTCCACGCATGATGCCCTCCACACATCCCTTTGTGAAACTCAGTAACTATGCCCTCGGTCTCATCTTATACAATACAATTAAGAAGGATTCCCAGTGGGTCCTTCCAGAAAAGGTAGCCATCCAAAACACAGTATTTGACAGCTCTGAGTTTAAGGGATCTTATTTTATATTTCTCCATTCTAGGGGGATAGGTGAGATGCTTCAAATAGTAGACTATGTCCCCATACCACACTGATCCCATAAAATTATTAGCTACCTGGTTGGGGAGGTTTTGCTGACCCTCTTCGTTTTTCTGACCGAATAATTGATCGATCAAATTGATCTCTAGAGCTTGCTAGTTCGACTCAGCCAGCAGCTTAGCTATTCCCTGTCCTTTTACCAGCTTGGTAGGTTTAATATCCATCTCATACTCTTTAATCTTGGAAATCCACTTTCGTCTCCTTCCTTCACTATCAGGCTGACATGAGATATCTTTAATGGTAATCCCAGGGACATGGGCAATGATCTTGGAATGCAAGACATATATCGTGAACGACTTGAGTGCTTTAATAAGTGCATAGGCTTGCTTCTCCATTGTGCTATTTTAATTCTGCATCTCTCAGTGCTCGACTGAAGAATGAAATGGGTTGTTCATGCCCTTCCTATTTTTTTTGTAAAAGGACTACTGCAATAGTAACCTCAGAGGAAAAGGAAATGATTAGGAAATCCTTGGTGTAGTCCGAGGTAGTCAAAACAGGCGCCTCTCCCACATAATCTCTTATCTTTTTAAAAGAGTTCCTTGCAGCTGTGGTCCATTTTATCTCAACATATTTTCTCAGCATGTCAGTAATTTCTTTCATTATTTCAGCAAAATTAGGAATAAACTGTCGTAAAAAAATTATTTTACCAATGAAAGACTGTACCTCCTTTTTATTTTGCGGGAGCTCAATCAGCTTGATAGCTGCCAGTATTTCTGGGTCTATCCTCACGCCACATTTAGAAATGATATGCCCCAACAAATTTCCTTCTTTCATGGCAAAAGAGGACTTATTTGGATTGAGAGACAAGCCATACTTTCTGCATTTCTCAAAAGTTTGCTCCAGATGCTGAAGATGGTCCTTGTCAGATTTAGAAAATATTATCATATCATCCAGGTATATAACAATGAATCTGTCCTTTTCACCTATGAATTCTATGTCCATGGCCCTTTGGAATGTTGCCCCAGCATTCATAAGACCGAATGGAATTTTATCATACATAAAGTTCCCCATGGTGTAGTAAAGGTTGTCTTTTCCCTATCATCCAAGTGCATGGCAACCTGATTTTAGCCTGTGAACCCATCCATCATAGATACTTTGCTTGACCCAACTACCTTTTGCAGAATATGATCCATTTTGGGTAATAGGTAATTATCCTTCAGAGAGCACTTATTCAGATTTCTGAAATCCACACATAACCGGATTTCTCCATTTTTCTTTCTAACAGATACTAGGTTGGCCACCCATTCTGAATATCTTAGTGGAATGATGATTTTAGCATCGAGAAGCTTCCTTACTTCCTTTTCAATTACTGGAAGCAAGATAGGGTTCACCTGCCTCACCTTTTGCTTTAATGGCTTAGCATATGGCTTTAAGGGGATCCTATGTTGTGTTATGGTAGTATCGTAGGTTCTAAGGTCCTCATACTTCCATGCAAAAACATCTACATAAAGTTTGAACAATTCCTCATACCTTTTCCTTTGCTCAATTGTGAGGGACTGAGAAAGTTTAAAAAGCTTGGGATCTTCCACGGTACTGAGATTTATGTCCTGTATAGCCTCAGACATTGCCTGTACTGCTAGTTTGACTGTAATCTCACTTTTATCGAATAACTTCTCTAAAGGGACCAATCCTCTCGGGAAGAAGTTGGTCTTCAGCTACAAAACTTTGTGTCCAACAATTTGCTGATCCAACCCAAAGCTCTCTGCGTCCTCCGTCTCGTAGTCACCTTCTTCTATCTCTCCAGGATCCCCATCTATGTCAATACTTGAGAATTCCCCAACAAGATGCAAGAAGTGTTTAATATGTTGGTCGTCTTCGAAAACATGCTAGTGTTTAACATTGTAAGGGATGGAAGGATGATATCTCATTTCAACCTCATAATTCAACTTCGACTTCTTGGGAGGTTTGAAAGAACTTGCCATTAGGGCCAATGCATCAGCTTGTTGATTTTCTTCCCAGGGGATGAAGGTAATGTTGAAGGCGTCAAAGAAATTTTCAATGAGGTCCCAAGCAAGATTTTGGTATGCTCTGAGTCTTAGATGCTTGGTTTAATAAACATTTCTAATCTGATTCACCACTAGTTCAGAGTCTCCGAAAACCATCGGCTTGGTGATTTTTAAGTCCCTTACCACTCAGAGGCCCAGGATAAGTGCTTCATACTCAGTCGCATTGTTTGTGGTGTCAAAATCTAGCTTGTAAGACAGACTGATTTCATCCCCTAAGGGTGACGAAAATATTGCACCTGCTACAGACTCACTCCTCTTTGGCAGAGGCACCATCGAAAAAGAGTTTCTAGACCCGGTTCCTGTTGTCTTCAGTGACTGGTTCTGTTTCCCAAACATGTGCAATTTCTTCTTCAGATGGATCTTCTGATGAAAATCTGTAACATCCTATGTCCTCATCAGCTGCATATATAGGATAATTCATAGGACTGTCTTGATCACTTATAACATAGGAAAACATAGCTTCTCTATACATCCGCCTAGTCTCTTCGGGAAACACGGGTAGTGTAACATACTTCGTGTCCATCTGCATGGTTCGTCCCAATTTTTTAGCCCAACTCCTCGACAGAAGCATGCCATATTTAGCTGAGACATCTGCCACCACCACATCCATCATTACGCTTTTGGATAGTATTTGTGCAAGAGTGACCACCAAGTCTTTTATCATTCCTATGAATTTTACCTTTCTTGAATCAAATCTATAGAGATCATGATATGTCCTGGTGATTTCTAGCCCCAACTAATCCATGATAACTTTAGGCATTAGATTGTGAGATGCTCTGGAATCCAACATACCAATATGAAGAAGCTTTTCATGTACATTTAGGGTAACATAAAACGGGGCAGGGGATTCTTCATTTAGATTTATGGAGTCCTGTTGATCAATGCTCTCGATTTTGTGCAACATCTTGTCAATATGGCTTTGTTACATAGGATTCTTTATTAATTCAGTTACGGGAACAACTATCTTTAGTTTGTTCAGCTTTTTCTCTAGACTGAAAGAGGTGGAGCCTTCTCTGGGGATCGGCTCAACATTTTTATGGGGGCTTATGCCTGGTTGACTTGGACTATCTGGGATTATGGCTTCAACCTCCTTATCCTTGGGTAGGTTTTTTCTTTTTGGCGGTGAGGGAATTTGGGGAGGCTTCGTTTGAGTCAGCTTTTATGGGGACCTTTTAGTTCCCTTCTGCTTAATTGTCGATTCTCGACTTGGTCTCAAGTCGTACCTTCTTTGCAGCCTCTTTAGTTGAGTACTATGAAAAGCAGGATGATCATCAAGGGATTGGTCATTTTCCTGGGAATTAAAAAGGTCTGGTCTAGATTTTTCATATAAGAGTGAACTCTCATAATCTTCACTAGTGAGGTGCATGAGGTGGGAATCTTCCTCCTTCCAAATTAGTTGTTCATCAAACTCTTCATAATATTCTTCTACTGTGATTTTGACCAGATTATTTTCTTTCTCACGGACAGGAGGCCTTAATGGATGCTCCTCATTCCTCTTTTCTCTATATGCCATATGCAGATTGAAAGATCTTCTAAACTGATCAGGAGGACGGGCATATGATTGTCTCTTAGGACTGCTACTTTCTAATTCCATTCTGGTAACTTTATTTGATAGGTTCTTGATAATGTAGGTCATCTCATCAATCTTTTCATCCCAAGAATCTTTTATTTCTGAAGAAATGCCTTCCTCTTTGGCCTTTCCTTTGTCTTTTAGTTCAACATCATTGGTCATTTTAATCTTGCCTCCTGCTCTCATATTTCCTTCAACATCTATGGCATCGTCTTGCATATCGTTGAGCGAGACTGGTCTTCTTTCCGTTAATGTTATGGAAAAATATGAGGGGAAAGTAGCTGCATAAGTGACTCAATCTGCTGCTTCGGTGGGACGAATGTCCTCAGGAATTCTGAAATACAATTTGTTAAATCTTGTTGTGAAGTCAACCATGTTTTTAGAGCCACTTTTCTATAGGGCAGAGAATTCTGTTAGATACTAGAGACTGTCCCGTTTATCTCCCCACTTCTTGACAAAGGTGGTTTCCAAGATTTCCACTGTGTTGATGGAGGCATTAGATAACGATCTGAACCATTTTCTGGCCTCTCCTTCCAGCGACTGAGCAAAAATTCGCATGAATACATCATCGTGTTCAATCAGGATATTGTCTGTGAAGTCTTGGAATCGGTCCACATGGTCCTCGACATATGTCCCTTTGTTGCCATCATACATTGGAAGCAACTTCAGGAAGTGGGTAGGCATATCATTCAGGGGCGTGGGTAACTGCAGAGGTCCATGTCAGCTTGCCACCCATCTTAGTGTTCTTCGTGGTGGTGGTGGTGGCCCTCCGCCTCCTCGTCCTGACATGAGATGAATGGCATTTAAAATATCCACCTATGAGGAAATGAGAGACTTGGGAGGATTGGTATGGGGTGCAAATTCCTCGTTTACATCCAGTATCTTTTGGAAACTAGGAAAATCACACAAGTGTGAGGGTCCTAGGGAAAAGGTTCATTTTCTGGGGTTTGGATAATAAATTCGGACTGAGGGAATTGGGGGCCGAACAAAGGGGAGGATAAGATTCGTTGATAGTTTGGTGAAGTAGACTGGTATGTCCCACATCTAAGTGTCCAAGAAACTGAATCTTATAGGGCCACAAATTCTTCGTGGCTAGGGTTCTGGCGAGTGTGTCTTCGTCTAGATGTCAAGTTTTATACTCTGGAGTCGCTAAATGGATTACAGCCTACAACCCAATTTCATCCACTACGAAACTAGGAGCATATGATTGTGTCGTTTTCCCCATGGAGGATTTATCTTCTTGATTGTGTTCCCCGTCAACGGCACCAAAAAAGATGTTAGTCCCAGCGACGTTCTAAGGCTGTCTTTAGAACTGCGCTTGGTGTTGTTCGGGAATTCTACCCTATAGCGAGGAGAGGGACACTACCAACTTCTGGGGTGACAGGTAAATGCATTGATCATATCACATAGGCTGCTACAAAAGGAAAGAGATCAAGGTTCTCGACGGCATACCTTATTAACAAAGTTCGATCCTAGCTTTCGCTTAATCCTTCGATTAATCCTCCACTTGATCTTCCGTTTGATGAACCTGCAATACAAAGATACCTTCCTTAGGGTAGCTTGATTGATATAACAATGATGAAATTGAAATACAATTTAAACATCAAGTACAATCAAGCATTTAATCGAAACAAATATGCATGTTATACCTCCAATTGCCACACCATGTGTAAGTGAGAATATACATGTTTTACCACCATGGAAAACATGATGTTTATGCCTCCTAATGGTGTTAGGACCCTTCATTCTAATGTTGGTACCTTCCCTAGTCACACTTGGAAGAAAATCCAACAAGCAAGGGGTCGAAACCCGCATTAACCACCTCCAAAAGTTAAGCCTTCTGGAACTACCGCGCCCTGCATGCCTATGGGGGAGCGGCAGTGTCAAACTACCGCGTTCTGCATGCCTATGGGGGAGCGGTACTACCGCGCTTTGCTTAGTTATAGGGGAGCGGTAGTTTCGGTTTAGGCTTATCCCTTTTATTTTGGATCTTGGATCTCATTGATATTTTCTTGGGATGAGGTACCCCTTCGAATCCCATCTCACTTTCCCTCCTTGGCATGATTTAGATCTTTGATCCACATATTATTCAGTTAGATCCATAATCTCCTCTTAGTGGTTGGCCTCCCAAATCCTACTTAAAGAGAGACATCCATGAGCTTGGGGGGGTGATCTTGGAAACATTAAACCTATGATCCTATGAGTTTTGTAAGGGTGATGTTGGAGAGCTTGGAAGGACGTGCTACTACTTTGGACATCAAGGTATAACATTGTAATCAGCTTCTTTGGGCTTTCTTATCATTAATATAACTTAGCCTATTCCTCTCATTTTCATGTCTTTAATGATGAATGCATGAAATTGTCTCTATTTATATAGTTAGATCTTTGTTTATACATATATTGCGTTGGAGAAGGTGTTGTCTTTCCTTTGTGAACAGGTTCATAAGTCCATAATCAAAGGCTGGAGATGTAGCAACCTAGGAGTAGTAGGACAACCATCAAAGTAAGGTATGCCATCTACTTGCTTTGTATTTCCATAGCTTGTTAGCTGATGTGTGAGCTAGATCTAGGAGGACTATAGTGACTATTTGTTTCATCTCTGTCTTGGGTAGGCAACTAGGGGCCGTTTCTAATCCCAAGGGTTTATCTACCTATCCGTAGGGAGATTTTCTCACAACAGAAACTGGTGACTTCGTTGGGGACCCTTTCTTCCCTATTTTCACCTTTGCTTGCTTGTTTAGATCATCAAATCCTCTTCTAAGTGTTGTTTCTCATCACCTTAAATTCTCTTTGATCATCATTGAGGACCATTTTAAACATAGGACCTCATCCTTGCTTGGATATTGGCCAAAATTTGATTTTTTTAATCCTACAAGAGACTACCGCTCCCCCACAGTGTTCTACGGCACGGTACTATCAAACTACCACTCCCCCACAGTGTTCTAGGGGGCGGCACTGTCATTTTTTGGTCATTTTTGAGCTTATTTGGAGGGGTTCCCTTGGGTTTTTTGCTTCCAAACTCTTGGGGTGCCTCCATATGGTTCATTGGATTTTTTTTTACACATTTTTGAAGAGATTTGAGTCTCTTTTGAGTCCTTTTCATCCATATTTTTGTCTCTAGTCCTTCATTGGCATCTTTGAGGCCATTTGGTCAATTTTGAGTCCTCTAAGCCATTTTTTAGTTCTGGGAGTCAAGTGTACCTTCCCAGTCACTCTAGGATCTCTATAACATAACCTTGAACCCTTCCAAACCCCATTTGGGAAGATTTGTGCCCCTTTTTCTTTGTTTGGAAGACTAGGTTCTATCTTGGAAATTTGAAATCCCCTTGGGTTAACTTGATCCCTTGTGTACGTTTTCAATTTTTCTGATTTAGAGTCTCTTGATCAGTGATTTTGTGACCATTACATGACTAATTTGGACTGATAATATTCATTTTTAGCTTGTTTTAGAAACTCTTTGCATCTTTTGGAAGATCAAATCCTTTGTTTAGTTTCTTGAGTCAAACTAGTGCTTTGTTTGCTTGTTAGGTAGAATTGTCATTCTTTTCAAGCCCCAATAGCTTGCATTGGTTTTTAAAACTTCTTCTTGCCATCAGATTGTGATTGGATTCATTTTTTTTCGGAAATCTCTTTAGTGTAATATTCCAAAGGTTTTGAGATCATTTTTTGATTTGGTGTGTTTGGATTGCTTGGCATCTTATTTCCTTTACATCCTATTTAATGATTGTTTGAAAAGATTGATTCCTTGCCTCCGCTTTAGTTCAAAGAGAAGCTTGATTTTGTCATTCTTTTACCATATTCATGAAATTGAAACACAAAGGTATTCTTCTTGCCTTAATTTAATCATTTGATATTTATGAGAAGAAGAAATGCTTGTTTCATATTTATGTGCATTTGAGTTAGACGATTTTATTAGGTTCTTCTCTTTGTCTTGCATTTGATTGGAAGCATTTGTAGAATCTTTCTTTCCGTAGCTTGGATGTGTCTTTTTCAAGTGTGAAAAGATAGGAAATGGATTAGAATCATTACGTTTGGTGTTCATATAAAGAACTTTTTTATTGCTTTGGGTTAGTTTTGGGTACATATTTTACTTCTTTCTATCATTTTGAAAAGGAATAAAATTGCATGTGCATTGGGTTGTGCATATTGGGAACGGAAAGAATTCTTCCTTACTTTAGCTAGTGTTCATCGAAGAGAAAGGCTCATTTCGATTCATCTTCATTTGCATGGTTTGAGTCGTCACAACACCATCAAGTTGCACTTCCATAACCCAATTGTGTAAGGAAGCCTCTAAAATTAATCTCCCTAACTAAACCAATATTAACATCACTTGAGGAAATCAAAAGAATTTGGTAGTTAGGTAGGACACCGGGGATAGGCATCAAAATAATTCCCCCTTGTCATTTTTCATCTGAGACATAGTCGTTGTCTTTAGGGAACTAAAATCCTCTTGTATTTATTGAGACGGTCACAGCCAGTTTGTGGAGGGGCCTCCTGACTGTTTTTAACTTTCAGGGGTTAAACGACCGCGAGATTGAGAACTGGATGGACTCTGTGGAATGCCGCACTCCACTTAGCCCTAAGGCAACATCAATCATTGTCTTACTTGTAAGGCAAAAGCGCCCAAAACCTTTTCCAACGTGTCATGAACGAGGTAGCTTAGCGACTTTTCTACTAGGTCTCTTTACCCAGGATCCCTTTCGGTAGAGGGATATCCTTCCATTATTGGTCTCTCATTTTGTATTGTTCAACTTGGATTTCATCACCTTGTGAAGGATACAATTTGTTGAGGTATCCAGCTCTTAGTTAGGAGGTTTTGCTTGCTATCTTATAGAGGGTCTTTTTATTTGTAGGGCTGCTTGTTGGCATTCTGGCCGTTTTGTTGTACAGCTCACTTACTGTGGCAGTGGCCTCAGTATAGTTTTTTGAGCTTGCTCTTTTGGCCTATGAGCCTTGTCTTTTCCTAGCTCCCCTTTCGCACGCTCGGTTGCCTGAGGGTCTTTGAGTTCTTTTTAACAAGACTTCGTCCACATCACTTTGCTTTGTTTCATGGAGAATCCACCTCCATGCACCCATGCTCCTTCTGGGACTACAATTTCGGAGACCCCTTTTCAAGGGGTACCTTTTACTTTTCCTCCAGTTGGAGATATTGGTCCTCCCTTTATTGCCACGTTAAATCTTCCTGGATTAACCATAGGATTACCGGTATGCTTATTCAATCTAGTAATTTCGATTGCGCCCAATGTTTCGAATGTTAACTCTCCACCACGAGAGAGTCAATACCAAACTAATCCTTCCCCTTCTTCGTCGGATGAATCTTCTTCCATTCCTTCTTCCTCGCCTGATGAAAGCAATAGTGTTAGTAATCAGGTGGATAAGAAGAAGAAGAAAAGGAAAGTTAAGAAGAAGAAGGATAAACAAGAGACCAAGCGTAAACCGGTTTCCCCTAATGGCACTCATTCTATGAAAACACCCCGTAAGCCCAAGTTCCCTTGCAAACTTTGTAAGGGTGATCACCTTCTCAAGGATTGCCCTGATCTTTCCCGTGTATCAGAAGTGTGGTCTAAAAAACCCAAACCACTTGTATCGTCGACCTTTGACCATCATGTTGATGACACTCCTTCGACCAGTGACCCCTTGGTGAAGGGTCGGAAGGGTAAAGTCCTATATCCCTGATTGATATGCAAGGGTATGCACCATACTTTCCTTTGTCCGAGCATGGACGAAGCCTCACGGTTGTTGGAAGATATTACTAATTCTCAACCGGTGCTTCCAACAAACAATGGTAAACTGTCACTCAACCCCCCACTGGTTGACCAACTGATCAATTCAGTTTCATCTGCAATTGATCCCACTCTCCCTCCCGAGAGTGAAGTGATCGAGTCGTTGTCATCCCCACTCGATCCCGCTCTTTCATTGGAGAAAGTACAGACTGAAGCAGTCACCTTGACACAATCTTCGTTTCATTCTTATCTTCCAAGCGAGAGTGAATTGGAGACTGCTGATGTTTTCCTTATCGGTTCAGAATGTCCTCAGCAAGGGGAAACCCTGTCCATTTCCGTGAGACCCCCTCCAAGTACTGATGTTATTTCCTTTGATTGGAATGGTCTAACAGAATCTCGTCTTCCTTCGAGCGTTCCTTTTCAAATATCTGTAGGAGTTTCCGATAAAGAAATTTTTCATACGATAGTTGATGAAGGAGCTTCTGTTAGTATTCTATCCTCAACTGCTTGGAAAGCCTTAGGTTCTCCTTGGCTTGTGCCCGTCACTGACCAGATATTGGCTTTCAATAGAAGGCCTACTGGACCTTTAGGGTCCCTTCCTCAGTTACCTATCACTTTGGGAGGGAAAACTGTCTGTATTGATGTTATGGTCATCCAAGGTCCCTTAGATTTTAATATACTCCTTGGTCGTGATTACATCCATGCCATGAAGGCTGTAGTGTCCTCACTCTTCCGAGTGATATATTTTCCCCATCATGGGAATGTTGTGACCATCGATCAGCTTTCCTTTGTGACGCCCACTCATCGCATGACTCCTAGTCACCAGACTTCCCTAAATGTTCCACATGTTTTAGTGGTTTCTTCCCCCTAGGGGGGGACGTTGGAGCAAAGTTCTATTTCGGTGTCAAGATCGTTAAAAAATGAAACGATCATCTCAAGCATAGTTTACTTTTGGTTTTAAGCTTGTGTAAAAATGAAACCAACGATCATCTCAAGCATAGTTTACTTTTGGTTTTAAGCTTGTGTAAAAATGAAACCAACCATCATTTTGAGCAGAGTTCCCTTTATGTGTCAAGCTCGTTAAAAAATGAAACAGGTCACCATGAGCATAGTTCCCTTTCTATGTCAAGCTCGTTAAAAAATGAAATAAGTTCCTACGAGCATAGTTTATTCTTTGTTTCAAGCTCGTTAAAAAATGAAACCGACTCTCAAGCATAGTTTACTTTTGGTTTTAAGCTTGTGTAAAAATGAAACCAATCCCAAGCATAGTTTACGTTCGGTTTCAAGCTTGTGTAAAAATGAAACTACCTTCGAGCATAATTTCTTCCTGTTTTAAGCTCATTAAAAAATAAAAAGGACCCTTTCAAGCATTGTTATTATCTATTTCAAGCTTGTGTAAAAATGAAATAGATCTCCCTTCCATTTGTTCGAGTCTCTCGCTAGAGTTCGGATTTGAACCTTCATTTCATCTGCCTGGGTCACTCGATCCTAGTTCTCCCTACCCCCCCTGGTGAACACATTTGGATTAGTAGCCGGGATTTTTGGGTAAGGAAGAAGAGTAGTCAGACGAAACGAAGCTTGGGGGGCATGTTTAGCCGTTAGCAATCATGCTGGGGGCATTTACCAACCTCTGGTCATCATGTTGGGAGGGAACCCATCAATGGGCCTTAACCGTGAGCAGAGTTTACCTTTGGCTTCAAGCTCATTAAAAAATGAAACCAGTATTCTGAGCAAAGTTCTACTCCTATGTCAAGCTCATTAAAAAATGAAACATATCCTTTCCCTTTGAGTCGAGTCTCCTCGTAGACTTAGTACCTGAACCTTCTTTTCACTCGCCTATACCTTAGGCGAATGAAATGAAGCTTGGGGGCATGTCTTCAACCTCTGGAAGTTACGTTGAAGTCAACTCGATCGCCTCTCCACACCATGTTGGAGCTAAGTCACTTACTTCTGGCAATCATGCTGGGGGGCATGTACCAGCCTTTGGATTTCATGATGGAAAGAAGTTCACCATTGGGAACATTTTCGAGCATACTTCCTTTTTAGGCTTCGAGCTCATTAAACCATGAAAATTATCCTAAGCATAGTTCATTTTCTATTACAAGCTCGTTAAAAATGAAGCAAACATCATGAGCATTCTTCCAACCTATCTTCGAGCTCATTAAAAACAGTAAGATGGCGTTTGAGCTTACTTTTCACTTTTTTTCGTGCTCTGGTTAAAAACATGAAAAGTGGTTTGAGCTTACTTTTTCATTTTTCGTGCTTTGGATCCAAACATGAAAAAGATTCTGAGTGCTTTTGATACCATTATCGTGCTCGTTAAACAATTGGAGTAAAAAGGTGTGTCTAACGAGTATATGTTTATCACTTTATCTGGTCTCGCTAGACTATTTACGGAAAAGGAACTGTGCCAAGTTTACTTTTTCTTTGTCGTACTCGGTCATCAACCATGACAAAGTTGTACATGGAGTCCATAGTTAAGCTCTTTTCAGACTCCCTAAAATTGAAAAGATTGCCAAGTGATCTTGACTCTTTCACACTTGTAAAAGTATTTGAAAGGTCGTCTATTCGGTGATAGGTTATCCCTTTTTCGGCTCATCTAGACGATTTACGAGAAAGGTATACTCCAGCCAATCATGACTGGAAGAGTCCTCTCCCGCATGGTTTTACCCTTTTTTGGGCGATGAGGCTAACTTTACGAAAAAGGATCGTTGGAGTCTTCTTTAGTTCTTTTCAGACTCTCTAAATATGAAAAACTGCCGAGTTTTCCTTCCTTGGACTCGTAAAATCAAACATCGAAGGACCCTTTTGGGACCGAACCCCTCCTTTCTCAGGTTCGTAAAACATGTGGGATTGGACTCATCCAAAGGATGAGCTATATCGGGCATCTGTTATCCTTCTCAAGCTTGTTAAAAAACAAAGAGGTACTCATCAAACATGATGGGGATTGGGGAAGAATAAGTTAAGTTTCTTTTAGAAAGCTTCATGGAAGCTTGTGTCGCCCTTGAACATGGCACCTTTTTGCGTCTCGTCATACAGTTGGGTAATCTACTTATCTCTGAGTCATGCCAATTCTATGAGTTGTCCCGCTCCTTCAAATCATCTGAAGAATGCCTCAGTCATCGTTGCACTATGTCTTGGTCTCTGCCTCGTTGAGTCAATGCTGCTGAGTCATTATTGTCGTGCCATTCATGTTCAAGGGAAGTTTACCTTAGTCATACTCTGCAATATTGTTAGCCTTTACATCCCTGTGTCAGTCCATACTCATCTGATTCATTACTTCATATCACTTTCCTATGTCGGTTTCATGTCGATGATGTGGGATCCATTATGGCCCTCCTTCGACGAGTCTATTCCTGTCGACTTCAACTCATTATCCAGGAATTAGTATTAGAAACCAACCTTAGTACCTTGGTACCTGCATGCCTCAATGGTAGGTTTCCTCATATTCGATAGTAGGTTTTCATCATTGACCTCTGATCAAATGATCTCGGGGATGTTCGACATCAACTGATCTATTCACATTTCGTCGAGATGTACTATGATACCTTGGGAGTCATTTTCATCATTGGTGATTTCCCTCGCACTTGTTAACGGTTTCAATCATTGACCGGTAATCAAGTAGTTTCTACCATGTTCGACTTCAACACCTTGTAATCACATGGTTAGATTCGTATCGATTTGGGATCGAGTAGAAGACCCTGGATAGTTCTGAAGTCTTTTTAGCACATCCATGTTGCAATGGAGATTTTTTGAGTAGGTTCCCACATATTATGTTGGTGACCTCATTGATGTACTGTCACATAGATCCACTCTTGTATTGGTCGTGGTTGTGTCATTGTCTTTTCATGGATCTACGCTTGTAGTCTAGTAGCCATGATTTGTCTCCAGTCATTGTTAAGTCAGTATTATCATGTATCTGCAATGTATTGGTCGGCAGCCATGCTTTCAGTCAGTTGTTCCGAGCATGGGTATGCCCACGTCGAGGTCGTTAGACATATTGTCGATGTTTTCTTACAGCTCTTCTCCAACTCTCCTTCAGATATCCTTGTAGACTTATTATTTGTAAAGTGTTTCGGCCATCAGATTCCTTCTGACCTCACACTTCAGGGGGCATCTGTTATACCTCCAATTGCCACACCATGTGTAAGTGAGAATATACATGTTTTACCACCATGGAAAACATGATGTTTATGCCTCCTAAGGGTGTTAGGACCCTTCATTCTAATGTTGGTACCTTCCCTAGCCACACTTGGAAGAAAATCCAACAAGCAAGGGGTCGAAACCTGCATTAACCGCCTCCAAAAATTAAGCCTTCTGGAACTACCGTGCCCTGCATGCCTATGGGGGAGCGGTAGTGTCAAACTACCGCGTTCTGCATGCCTATGGGGGAGTGGTAGTGTCAAACTACCATGTTCTGCATGCCTATGGGGGAGCGGTACTACCGTGATTTGCTTAGTTATAGGGGAGCGGTATTTTCGGTTTAGGCTTATCCCTTTTATTTTGGATCTTGGATCTCATGGAGATTTTCTTGGGATGAGGTACCCCTTCAAATCCCATCTCACTTTCCCTCCTTGGCATGATTTAGATCTTTGATCCACATATTATTCACTTAGATCCATAATCTCCTCTTAGTGGCTGGCCTCCCAAATCCTACTTAAAGAGAGCCATCCATGAGCTTGGGGGGGTGATCCTGGAAACATTAAACCTATGATCCTATGAGTTTTGCAAGGGTGATGTTGAAGAGCTTGGAAGGAGGTGCTACTACTTTGGACATCAAGGTATAACATTGTAATCAGCTTCTTTTGGCTTTCTTATCATTAATATAACTTAGCCTATTCCTCTCATTTTCATGTCTTTAATGATGAATGCATGAAATTGTCTCTATTTATATAGTTAGATCTTTGCTTATACATATATTGCGTTGGAGAAGGTGTTGTCTTTCCTTTGTGAACAGGTTCATAAGTCCATAATCAAAGGCTGGAGCTGTAGCAACCTAGGAGTAGCACGACAACCATCAAAGTAAGGTATGCCATCTACTTGCTTTGTATTTCCATAGCTTGTTAGCTGATGTGTGAGCTAGATCTAGGAGGACTATAGTGTCTATTTGTTTCATATCTGTCTTGGGTAGGCAACTAGGGTCCTTTTCTAATCCCAAGGGGATATATACCTATCCGTAGGGAGATTTTCTCACAACAATGCAATCCATTAGACATTTGATTGGGACGGGAAGGGCATTTCAACATTTATTGTCAAAAGCAAATAATCAGTACAAGTATACCTGATCATTTAGAGTGCTTGTGCAATTGGATCCTGGGCTCCTGCTCTTCACACTAACTATGGAATTCCTCTAGTGTAACAACCCTTAATGCATAGTTTATCCTCCCCTGTGAGTGACCCCTCTCATGGATCCTCCGTGTATTTATGGGACACGCTATATATACATCTCCTAGTTATGTATCAGAGATCATCTTGTATCATACTACACATCTGTATGATGTCAAGATTGTAATTGCTCGCTTACCTTGATCATTATTTTAGGTACTTTTGTGACTTGGTTATGTGGTTTCTTGCTCCTCCGTTGAATTGGAATTATAATATATATCGGCCATCGTTTCATTCTGACCTCATACATTAGGGGGCATTTGCTATAGGTAAAATCTGTACTTCTCCATCTGTGATTACATTTAGCTATGATCACACAAAAGGACAACTTGGATTGAAGAGCATGATGACCCTAGATGATGAATGGCCTAGACTTACCCCCTTGCAGCTGACAAAACTCACTTTTTACCTAATTTTAAGAAAAAACGCTACCCTACAAGCATGATAGTAGCATTTGCCTCCAAAAATACTCTACTCCACTTCATTAAAGTAGCGTTTTCCCTCATAAATATTCTACTTTGCTTCAATAGAGTAGCATACAGCCTCAGAAATCTCGCAAACGCTGGTTGTAAAGCAGGGAATTTGCATGTTGAATGCTACTCCACTTAATAAAAGTAGCATACACCTTAAAAAGTAATCAAAAATATATTAATTTGACAAATTGGGATTAGTTGAGTTGGTTTTGCAACTTCCCCAACTTCCCAATCAAACTACCTCTTGATCCAAACTGCCTAACTTGTCCCATAAATACAAGGGGGATAGATGAGAGAGGAGCGAAGAAAGTATGCATTAAGGGTTGTTACGCTGGAGGAATTCCAAAGTTAGTGTGAAGAGCAGGAGCCTAGGATCTGGTTGCACAAGCACTCTGAATGATCAGGTATAATTGTACTGATTATTTGCTTTTGACAATAAAGGTTGAAATGCCCTTCTTGTCCCAATCAAATGTCTAATGGATTGCATATTTGTTTGGATTAAATGCTTGATTGTACTTGATGTTTAAATTGTATTTCAATTTCATCATTGTTATATCAGTCAAGATACGCTGGGGAAGGTATCTTTGTATTGCAGGTTTGTCAAATGGAAGATCAAGTGGAGGATCGATCGAAGGAGCAAGCGAAAGCTAGGATCGAACTTCGTTAATAAGGTATGCCTTCAAGAACCTTGATCTCTTTCCTTTTGTAGAAGCCTATGTGATATGATCAATGTGTTTACTTGTCAACCCAGAAGTTGGTAGTGTCCCTCTCCTCGGTATAGGGTAGAATTCCCGAACGACACCTGGGCATCGATAATACATTTTGAATTCTTTGCTGAATCAAAAAACACATTTGACATAAAATAACGTAGAATTCCAATATTGAAATAAATGGGCAGTATTTCAATGTGTCAGAAACCAAACTTTGAGTATCAAATGGGAAATGAATGGCATAAATAAAAGGCAGGGAATAGAGTAAAGCTTTATTCTATGTTAAAGAATGACGTGTTGAGCCTAAGAGAGGAATTGAACAATCCTGAAAAAATTACAACAGAACTACCATTGGATGATACAAGGATGTCTCCTCCAGAAAAATCAACATGAAAACTTCATCTACTAATCATCTTAGAAGAAATAAATTTAAGCAAATGCACTCATATTAAACTCAGAACAGATTTGTGAATCATGCATTAATGGAAGAGATGAAGAACAAGATAAATACTAACTGTATACATTAAAACTTTGAATCCATAAAGCTCTAGGATAGGGCAATAATATCCTTCTTTATGTATTGATTGAACTGTCGAATATATGAAGTGATACATCTTACAAAAGAGAGTTGACCCTTTGGCTCTTGCCTACCTGGCTATATATAGCCTACATACTCAATAACAGAAGTTTTTATAGCTCAAAACCTTTAAGTAATTTTGTTTGTACTCTCTAACAGATTTTTTTACAAATAATAGTGAAAAGAAATACTACTAGCTATTCTATGACTACGACCCGGAACCACTTTGCTGACAAAGCAGTACGTCCGGCTGGACAAAAATCCCACCAATATGAGATATACATGTATTAGCAGTACTTCTTCCTTAATGGATATTACGAACTTTTGAGACACCTGTCAGACTACTATAATGTCCCTTTTTAAAAAAATTATTAAAATGCCCAATTTCAACCTTTGACTAGTTTTGATATCTAGGTCTCCAAATTGACCCAAATGATCCCAAATATTCTGTGAGGGTATATGAACAATATTAAGACTTGAATATGAGGTTCAAGGATGATTAATGACCCTCCAAATAATTCTGCAAACTTGTTTAAAATTCTGGACAAAGTATGGAATTTAACTAGCAATTTGGGGATCAAATCCCCTCAAGGTAAGTACTGAAAATGGCTCTCCAAATGCATCCAAAACCATTCAAAATTCAGAACGGAGGTAGGGGATTTCTAAGGGACATTAATAAGGTCTCATATGCACCATTAATCAGCTATTAAATCTATTCTAACCTTCTCCCAATCAACAGCAAAAATACCTAATTTGACCCTTGGGGAAATGGCACCAAATCTCTTCCAAATGCAAATAAGCTGAGCAAAATGACTTCAAATACTTAAGTGATGATCATGAAACTTGAAAAACTCATCAATTTCTGTCCATTCATCATAAATATATTATATAAACATTCTTTCATTCGAAATCATCAACATTACAATGGCATACATCAATGTAGTGGGGAAATGGTCATGGTTTGCTCATTAATCATCATTTTTACATACAACCACTTGGTATTTAGACCTGATACTTTCTGAAGATGAACAAAAGAGTATATTTATCTTATTACAATGATAAATGGATCATGAGAATCTCTCCCAAATATTACAAGAGCTCACCAAAAATGCCCTCCCTCAAGGAGCAAGAATATGCCATCAAAACTGGAAATGGTTGAGGGAAAGTGCTGCACTAGAAGAAACCACGAGCTATGTTGTAGCTTACAACTAAAAATAAAAAATCCATTAAATCTCCATGAAATACCTAAGTGGCCTCTCCAAACACCAACTTGGATGGGAATCTTTCACCCTCGAAATTGGCTAAGGCAAGAAACTAGTCATCCACCAGCTCTCTCTCCACAAATGCAAATTTTATCAAATGATCAAAATCCATTCTCATAATTGATTTCTGTATTTTATAACCAAACTTATCCTCCTATGGTTCAAATTCCTCCCATTAGCTTCTAGGTATTTCCACTTAGGAAATATTCCACATTTGCCACTTGTCTCCCTAGTTCCCAACCTTCCATCTTCTCCCAATTCGAGTAGGGACCTCTTTGGCTTCTCCAACTCCCGTGAGAGCCTTCTTGGAGCCTATTTTTAGGGCTGACATGTCATAATGGTCAGATGTCAGAATTTAGATCTGAAATTTGTCATGGATGTCATAGATGCTTCATCATTGTTGTCATAGGGGCTAGGGAATCTATCCCAAGTGTCCACAAGCTTCCAATTTGACTCATCCTCTTCCATGGAGGTTACCATTCCATCCCAATTCGACCTAAGATGCTCAATTCCATGTGTATAACTTACCAAATCACCCAATAATGTTTTCCTTCTCATGGATTCGAAATGACAAGAGAGATATGCCATGTGGCAATGAGAAATCAAGCTAGCGTGGGTCCCACATCCTCCATATATCTTCAGAACCATTTGCCACCTAGAGTTTCGCTTGAATTTATTTATTCAACGTCTTTATTAAATACTTGAACTATTATAATGTATAAACATTATTCATTTTCTCCATATATCTTCAAAACCATTTTTCACCTAGAGTTTCGCTTGAATTTATTTATTCAACGTCTTTATTAAATACTTGAACTATTATAATGTATAAACATTATTCATTTTCTCCCTTATTACAATTCCAAATGTACCCATTCAACCTAGGGAACTGGTAGGATTGATGGGATTGTCTTGCTATGCAATTATTTGAATGGGTACATTACAACTAATTACAACCTCATGAAGGCATAGAAGTAGCCACCCTGCTACCATATGTTTCTCAGCAACACTTTCATCATCTGTCCCTTCTACCCCATTCAAGCCCTTTGCTCTCGAACCTTGATTTCGACGAGGCAAAAGATCATCTAGGTAGCCGAGCTGTGAAACAAGACCTGATCCCTTCATTAGTCGTTTGAAATACTCAGGTACTACTGCTTCACCATTTGATCATTCCTTGCTAGGACCTACATGCCCCTGCCTTCCATGATTCTGCGCTCAGAAGGCTCATCTCCTTTTAAAGCACTGTAATTATAGACATCTAAGGTGAGACCTGAGGCTTCTCCCACTTGACTGCCTGCAAATGTGCGTCTGTTGGTTTTTCATGGACCATGGTCATCGAAATCCTTAGCGTTCCCTGTGAGCCTCCACTATTGATAAAATGTACCATTGAGAACACTTATCCTTTAGTTTACTCTAATCAGCTCTGACCAATCTATATATTTCATGCTCTGTGTCTCAGACCAAGCAAAACTCACGAGCTTTTATAATTTGAATTATTCAACTGCAGTAGTATTTGTAGCACTACTTACATAATCCTTGAATAATGCACGAAACCTAAGAAATTATTACACAACTAATTTTTGGGCTTCACGTGTTGAGAGAAGACTGTAGCTTGTACGGTGGCGGTGACAGTAATGAGCATTGGGCGACGCCTCTTCGGAATGACGACGGGAGCTGATAAGACTGCCGAAAAAGAATCTCTTTGAGACACGTGGCAGACCAAAAAAAATGAGCGGTTGTGTACTCAAAACCACCAGCAGTTTTTAGGACCCTCAGAAAGAAGTTTGCTAAAACCACGTCAGGTCCCCTGAACCCTCCTGGGACTGCCATGTGGAAGTAGTGATTTTACTTTAGGGGAGGACTGGTCGTGATAAACATCATGCAACTTTTCCACCCTAATGCTTGGATGACTGTCGATCCTCTGTCATGATCCTTCGAGATCTATGCCGAAAAGATGCAACTTTGAAGAATGGGCCCCGCTCCATGCATGACCTCCCTATCAGGTGCTAGGCACTTCATAAAACCACCATGGTGGTTCTGATGGTTTCAGGGTCCCTAAAAAGCGGTATGGCGAAACCTCCTTAAGACCGCTGAACACCTAAGAAACTGACAAGCGTCCACGGTGGTTTTTTGTCTAGGGCAGCTTTGGCCAGGGAAAGCGCGAAGCGCTTATGGGTCCTGACTGCGCTCATCTAAGGCCAGTCTCTGTTGACTGATACTCTGAGCTTCTGCTGCGCGATCTCGTCACTACAACATACCACTCTTCCACTTCGCTTGCGTCATTTTACTGCTCTATATTCTTCTTTGGAAATACCTTTAGCCTGGTGACAAGCTTGGTCTCGACAAATAATAACACTAATAGGATTCACTATGTTGTCGATTCTAGCCTAGATATTTTGGGATTCATTGATTCAGATTGGGCCGGTGATGTCCTTGACAAGAAATCCACATCTGGATTTGTATTCATGCTTGGAGGTGGTCCATTTTGTTGGTCTAGCAAGAAACAGAGTGCCATAGCACTATCTTCAGCAGAGGTCGAGTACATAGGAGCAATGAATACTGGTACTCAGTGTGTATGATTGCAGGGGATAATTTCAGAGTTTGAGATTGCTTTTAGTACTCCTACTGTCATATTTTGTGACAAACAGAGTGCTATAAGAGTCTCAAGTGATCTAGTACAAAGACAAAGGACCAAGCATATTGAGATACATATGCACTACATCAGAGGACTAGTGGATGACCAAATCATTGATTTGCAGTATTTCCCAACAGGTGAGCAAACTGCAGACATCTTCACCAAAGCTTTTACTGAGAAGACATTCAACTATCTTAGATCACCACTTGGGATGGATGAACATGTGGTGGAGTGAAGGATTGATCAACAATCTTTCAACTTTGATATGTCCATTTTTTGAGGGAAGGTTTTTCCCATGAGGTTTTCGTTCTATCATTGTTTTGTGGATCGACAATATTTTATAGGGTGACCAAGTCTTGTTACTGGGCCCTTACTATTTCTATTTTATGATATTTAGACCATAATTCATATTTATGGGGGCTTGTTGGAATATTAAATCTTCCTATCTATGTCATTTAATTACATTGGTACCATTAATTAATAATTTGTGGTTAATTCCTACGTAATAGACTAGAAAATTGCCATTGTGTGGTCCACAAGGAAACATTGGGGGGACCACAAGACTTCCAAGAGTGAACCAAAAGATTCTTGGACCACTTGGGCTCATTTCTAAAATATTATGGTGGAAAAGCCACCCTGCTGTGTTTTACTACTTTTTACCCTTGGGGGAAAAGCTAGTCAACTAGGGAAAGTTGTTTTTTGGACCACACATCCTCTATTATTTTTATTATTTCCATATTTTGGATTTGGAATTTTTTTTCATAACACATCAGGTACAGGTCACTAATTCAGAAATTCGTGAGCCTTTGGAGTGACTTGGAGAACACACTTGCCACCTAGGGGGGATGAGCATATTTTTGGTAAGTATGATAATATGAGGATCCAAATGGCATCTTTATCCATTCAAATATCTGTTGTAATGTTATATAAAAACATCCTATTATTTTCCAAAGGTTGGGTGATGTATTTTATTCATGAGAGTTAATATGGTTTGTATTATTGCGAGTAATTTTATGAGTTCTTTGACTAGTTGTGTAAGATCTTTGTGAGTGAGTGTAATTCTTGATCAGATCTTGGTGTGAACATAAATTTCATACAATAAACCAAATGAATTTCCTCAAAAAACTTCTAACATATAGAATATGGCATGTAAATGAACATAAAATCATAGATCTAAGCAATAAACAATGAGATCTAATCCAATCTACTCAGGCAAGGTCAAATGTACTATATAAAATCAATTAAATGCTTAGATATAAACAAGATACCATTTATAACAGCATTATGTGGAGAGGGGAATAAATATACATGTCTATATTATGGAAATAAGAAGAATACATCCAATAGAAAACCTTGAGTTATTTTATGCAGATCTTCTCCTAGCTCCCTCATCCAAGCCTTCGTTGACTCAACCAAGATGTTCACAACAACTATAGGATGCACAATAATACCAATGGCATGGAAATACTATGCAAAAACTTTCTCTACCATTTTGGCAGAGTAAAGGAACTCATAGTTTTTCCTCCCTTTCTCCCCTAAAATGAATCCATTATATAGATCAATGGAGGAAGAGAATGAAATGAATCTAGACTCCTAGGTCCTCTCACATTTATATAGGATTAAGAATTCCTATATTAACATGTGTATCCAACTCATTTCTCAAATTTTCTCAACAAATAAGGTAAAAATGAGGCTTCTAGAGGTTATCATTCTCCATAATGGAATAATAAGTGACTTTATCCCTCTCTATAGTGGTGTAAGGAGTGATATGGCTCACTTTTTCTAGGAAAATCAATTTCAAGGGTTAGAAAAGTAGTGTTTGGACATGATAAATAAAATATGTCCCTTCTAAGCTCTAAGGATGGAAAATAACGATATAATAGATACCCCCTAAAGTGTGAGTTCATAAGAGAAACTTATGGCCAAAAGAATTTACAAATAATCGTATGGAAAGGTAAGGTCCTGGAAGCAAGAAACTGGAGAAAACCTACAATCAAGCATCAACCAGGAAGACATATATCATCCCCAAGGTGTGCATACCCATGCTCAAAAAATGTAGGAAAAATCATGGATGCCAATAAATTATATTATGGACCCATGAATGATGTGTGGGATCATGGCCACGAAAAATACAAAGTGGATCCATGTCATGACAAACAACATATCCACTAAGGAATATAATGTGGATCTATGTGGAACAATTATCATAGCCACCGAACAATACAGTGTGGATATATGTCGCAATATACTATATACATGTTAGGAGGATAGATAGCACCATTGATAGTACACAGATAGTCCTCATACACAGTCATAACTGGTGGTATAAACTCCAAAGCAACTTGGAAGGGGAAACAAGGTTGAGTGATGCAACCGCTAACCCAAGGTATTCATCTCAAACTCCGATGGTGTGATTCTACAACATGTGAATACATGTGTTGATGTTGAACATCTCATTATCTGTCTGATTACTGGTCGATGATGTGTATCGTTAATAGATGTGAGGGAGTCCACCGAAGATGAGAATGGATCCCAAGATACCTAGTACATTCTAACAAGTTTGAATAGACAAGTTGATGTCGAACACTTGTATAATCACTTGATTAGGAGTCAAAGATGTAAAACCCTTCTCAAATGTAAGGAATCATGCCACTTATGACTGCAAGATCCAAGGTACTAAGGTTTTTAGACTCACTTCCTAGATGATGAGTTGGCGTCGATAGGAAGGAATCCATCGAAGGAGGGCCTTAATGTATGCCCCATCAATCAACATGAAATGGACATCTAGATATGTGATTAAGATATATTATCACCAAGTATAACAAAATGACACATGGATAAATGACACACTAGGTCAGTAGGACTGTAGAATGGCCAACTCAAGTTGACATTCCCTTGAACATATAGCATGGAAACTATGTGACTAGGTAGCATAGAATAAAGAACACCATATAGACCATAGTACAATGACACATGAGCCATCAGAACACCCTCCATAGTGATTGGAAGAGTAACCAATCAAAGAATTACTGTGACTTAGAAAAATGGTAAGTGTTATCCCTCCAGGAGTCTTCCTAGGTTGTGCTCGGAAGAGCCTGGTAACTTAAACTTATCTTGAAAGATGGGGTAAATATGGATCAAGTTGGATGACTGAGATCATAACTCATATGCTCAAAACATACAGAGATACATTCAGATAAACAAGGCTTTAGCCACTGGTGTTCAGGAAGTTTGTAAAAGCTAGAAGAAGAACTCTTATCGTGCTAGCAAACTCACACATACAACACACACACATATATATATATATATAAATGGTATATCACAATAAGTGAAAGGGCACTGAATATCCAGTTCTCAATACACAAATAGGATTACAGCTATCTGGCATAGACAAATGAAAACTCAGGAAATAGACATTTCACTGCAAGTATAAAAGATATAAGAATTGAAACTGAACACACATATGGAAAAAGAAGCTTGTATAAATGATATGTAACCAGAAGTCTGATCATATAGATTTAAGCAAAGTTTCTCCAAAATCGAACCCATGTTCTACTTCAATTCTGGGCTTTATAGCCATTACAAAGTTTTTTTAGATCCCAAAAGATGGATCGAATCTGCTAAAAATAACAACTAAGAATAGTTAATGAAAGATGTGACAGTGTATTATTGTCGAAATAACTGATTCTTGCTGATACACCTACGCTTGATAGTTGAAACGAGCCTCTGGGGGCTAGATGACGAGTTTGAAACTACTGTCTGCAAAAAACCTATAGGCGTCTTTTTCTAAAAATAGACAGGAATATTCCACTGCTAATTCTACTGGCGCCCTCAGTCTGGGACCGAAGGTGATCATGATGCACTTGAACGTTTATCAATCCCCTAGAAAACGCCCTCAAGATTCTCGGACCAACAAAAAGGGGTTTGATGCCCAAAGACAGACCTCTACTTTTTTTGTGTTTTCGGTAGCTAACAAAACTGGTCTTGGAGGTGATAAGCAACTGAAAGCCTGGTATTCAGTGGTTAATGAATTAGATTAATGCTTTGCCTAAACCAATGAATCACTTTAAAGTGTTGGAAACCTTTATCTCTTTTCGGTATCCAGGAGGGCGCTACCTGCATGTCGTAAACCGCCAAATTGGGATTCGACAACTAATGAACAACTCCTATGTTTTCCCATGTTGCCGAAAACGATGTATGACCCAACCTGCAAAAATTTACAAAACTTTGTTTCTGACCTTTGCTACTCGTCTCCCTGCTGCTTGGCTCCCTCTTCCTCCTGGGCCAAAGCTGGAGTGTCAGCAAAATTGATTGCAGCGGTTTCTAAGGTGTCGAGGTCTGACTGCACCTTGGGCTGGGGATTCTGCATTTTTTCCTTACCCTCCAGAGACTCGACCTTTCTCCTCAGCCTGATGTTTTCTCTAATCAGCCTAATGTTGCTTCCTCTCATTTTTCCATGCTTCTTGGTCAACCCCTGAAAATAAACATACAACTCATTATATCTTTCAGTCAGCATCTCATTTTTCTCCTTGATGAATCTATGGAGTATCTTGAGTTCATACGCCTATTTGAGGAGTTGATTAATTTCCTGTGTGGCAGAACTCTGTGATTTATGAATTAATTCTTCGGCTACCTGCTGACCTTGTTCCTCCACAGGTGTAGGAGAAGGAAATTCAACACAAGTGGTCTCCTATTCCATCATAGGTAAATATACTTCCTGGAACTCCTGCTCTGTCGCCACCTCCTTATTTCCTGCTCCAGCTCCCTGCAATTCATCCTCCTTAGAATCGGTGTAGGGGAGGTTTAAAAGGTTTGCATCCGTTGAAGGAGTTTCTCCTAAAGCAACTCCCTGGTCCTCAGTCTTGCTTTTGAATTCTAATTTCCTTTTGGATGTCTTCGCTTTGGGGGATGAGGAAAGGAGGTCGGTTTTGATCGGGGATATAGCACTCCTCTTTCTTTTCCCACTTCTAGGGGTGGAAAATTTCTTTCCATCTTCTAGTCGCAATTCTGTCTCAAACCCACTCCAGAACAGGACGAAAGCCTAGTTCATGCGTTTCCTCTGCAATAAATCAGACACTAAGAGTTTGATCAAACCATGGTGATACAACCTACTTGCAATTTTGGTTTGCTGGGCCTTAACTTGATGTGCCATTTTGGTCAGGATCTTGTGGAGGTGGAAAGGGAGATTTAAGGGGCTCTTGCCAGTGAAGTGATCCAATAATCTAAAATGGTACATCAGCACCCTATTATACCTGCCTTCATAGGTTATATAGACTAGAATGGAATTCAATAAAAGCTACCATTTATCCTCCAGATATGACATAGGAATGTCTTTTTTCCAAACCAGGTTCTTATGCTCTGGTTTCAGATATGATTGAAATTCGAAATCCTTTTTGATAGTGGTCTTAAACCAGTTTTCTTTGGTCGTTGGAAGTTTTTTCACCTAAGCTATAAGGGCCTCGTTCGCCTGGAATTCTTCCTTTCCTATTACCGCCCTATTGCCGTCAAATGTGAAGGAAAATGCTTCAGCCACCTGTTGATGAGAGCTCTGTAGCTTTTTGCAAAAGATATAGCAGTCGACATTTTTGAAGAATTGACATACCTCGGGGTGTGCCTCTGAGTAGCAGATGTCATTCAATTCCTTTCTTAGGGCCGCTCCTCCTCCTTTCTTCATTTGCAACTTGCTCACTGGTGCTTGCTGCTAAAATCGGGACTGAGGGAGAGACGGGAAAACAGAGAGAAAATGAGTTCAATTGACGTGGTGAGGGTGAAAGCAGAAAGGTGGTGAGGCTTTTCGGGAATTGACTCCAAGGGGTATGAAAAGGTGGATAATCACAAGGGCGTAATGATGGCTACTATGGCATGATTGTATCGGAGGAACAAATTTTTAGAAATACTGGTATGCGGAGAGGAAATGAGGTCCGTCTGGCCAGAGGAATGGCGATGGCATCCGACCTCACCATGGGGAAAATCATTTTTTCGCTGAAATGACCTTTTCAGCGGCTAAGCCATGATGAATTCCCTTTATTATGATCAAACCCCCGATTTGACGTGTCCACCGATCGATGCCAACTCATTTTTGACAGTCGATAATCAGCTTTTAACCCCGTATGCCACCGGAAAACGATCTTCACCAATGCTTTTGCTTTCGGTGGTTGTAAACAATCCATCCATGGGATGGTAAGTTGCAAAAAGTATTCGCCTTTTCGGTGGCTAATGAACCCCATTGTGTTCTCCCAAGCCCCTGAAACGGCCACATGGATTACGAAAATGACTTTGCTTTCGGCAGCTACAGAAGGTTCCAACTTGAACTGCAAACTGCAGAAAAGATCAACCTTCCGGTGGCTAATAAACACCATTGTATTCACCCAAGCCAATGAAAAGGGCCCCATCACTCAAGCTGTAATTTTACCCTTTCGGTAGCTAAAGAATTTTTTCTTTCACACATTAAGCTACCGAAAACAGGGTTTTCGGTAGCTAATGAACCATCGCCAAGCCCATTTAAGCTACCGAAGCCTGAAATTTGCCTTTCGGAAGGAGAGCCAGATTTAAAATGTTATTTCAAACTTTGTTACTTTCTTCAGTCTATTAGACTGGAACTTAAACACATGCTAAAAATGAAAAATGAAAAACCTCCTATCACATAGATACTATGACTAGTCTATGTTTATTGAGGAGATAACATCTGAATCCTACTTGGGGATGGAAACCTCCTAGCGAGGTTCCAAGAACCACAGACCAAATGCCTTTCCCTAAAAAGAAAAAAAAAACTCTAACCCTAACTTCTAGTGTTCCGATGGGCATGGAGTTATTTGTAAACAAGACAAAAAAAACTGAAAACAAAATGTGTTTACATTGACCAGGCTGTGAAGCCTCAGACGAAATAAAGTTTCAGGAAATGCCCATTGATCGTGCCACCAAACATCTCTTGACCTTCTAGACTTTGTAGTTTGAAGGTAGTGTTCTGCTTTGCTTGAGTTATTACATAAGGATCTGTCCAGAGAGAATCAAACTTGTCGTGCTTTCCTTTTTCCTGCTTGGGGGCATCCCATTTCAATACCCAGTCTCCCACCTGAAAACTATCCATCTTGGCCTTCTTGTCAAAGGTGCCTTTTATTTTTTCCTGATGAGCTTCTGACCTTTCCACTAATTCTTCTCTGGTCTACTGCAATTCAACCAAATCGAGCATTCTTCTCACCATGTCATTTGGTTCATCCTGTTCCTCCTGAATGAATTTAGTCACTGGCAGGATTAGATGGAATAGTAAAATGGAATCAGTACCATAAACCAATATGAAAGGAGAGGTCCCCATAGATTTCTTATTTGTCGCCCTGTCATCCCAGAGGGTAAATTTTAGCTTTGAATCCCAACTCCTTTGATTTTCCTCCAATATTTTTTTGATGATCCTGACTAGGATTTTATTGGAGGATTCAGCGAGGCCATTGCCTTGAGGGTAGTAGGGAGTGGAGTGAACTAATTGAATGCCCATTGATTCGCACATGTGGACTAACTCTTTATCTTTGAAAGCAGGTCCATTATCAGTTACCAGCCTTTTTGGGCAACTGAATCTGGTGAGGATGTTTTTAGGTCACTGTATTCCCAAGCCAATACATCTGCAAAATCCTTTACCAGGCTGCAGTAACTTGACCTTTGATCAGCTGTCAACTCAGTGGACAGATTTATGAATTTAGGGTGATCTTGGCTTCCTATATTATGTTCATGGATAGTTGGGTCTTTTTCCTCACTCACAGGTTTAAAGGGGATTTCATTATGGTCAAACAGCCTTTCGAGAGGTACTAGCCCCTAGGTATGTGATTTCTTGGCAATTGAACAATGTCATGTTGGCCTATTTTCCCCTTCAACTTAGATCTCTGATATTCTTCTATATTCAGGTTTTCTTAGTCAATATGCATATTAGAAAATTCATCAACCTGGAGAAATCTACTAAGCTCATCATCATTCTCTAAAACTTTCCAAAATTTGACATTATCGGGTAGGGATGGCCTGTACCTAACTTGGATATCATAATTCAACTTGGGGGGCATGGGAAGAATAATTGTGCTAGCAAAGACAACAAGGGAATCGACCAGGTTGTTCATGGCTCGTGGTATATAAGAAATCTCAAATAATATGAAGGAATCTCTGAGTTTCCATAGCTCATCTCTGTATGACTTTAGTCTGACATTATTTGCCTAATAATTTCCATTCACTTGCTATATGATGAGCTCCACATCCCCAAATATTTTCAGGCACATGATTCCCATTTCTTTGGCATCCTTGACTCCCAACAACAAAGCCTCGTACTCTGCTATATTATTTGTAGTTTTGAACTCCAGTTTATAAGACAAATGGGTAACGTCCTTCAGAGGAGTGATCAATACTACACCTGTGCCTGCTGAAGCCTGGGTACTGGCACCATCAAAAAACATGCTCCACACAGCAGTGGTTACTTCCTCAGGTTGCTAACTAGAGGGCTTTGTGAGTTGTAAAGGGGTTACCTGATCGTCATCTATTTGTAGGATACATGCTCCAAAATCTGTATCCACTGCGTAAATGGGGTGATTTACAGAATTCTTCTCATTGCTGATGATATAAGCCAGCTGGTTTTCCCTGTAGAGCCTTTCGTTTCTCCTCCAAACATAGGGATGGTAGCATAAGTCAGATCCATATGTAGGGTACCCCCTACCTATTTACTCCATGATCGGGATAAGAGGATACCAAACTTCCGTGGGATGTCAGAAACCACTACATCCATTACCATGCTTTTTTAAGGCAGCTGAGTTAGGTTTATGACAAGATTCTTTATGAGGCTTAGGAATCTAACTTTTCTGGAGTCAAAAGATAAGAGATCATGGTAGGGTTTTGTGATGCTAAGCCAAAGTTCATCCATCACAGCTTTAGGCATGAGGTTGTGAGAGGCTTCTGAGTCGAGTAAGCAATTGTGAAGAATTTTGTCATGAATGTTTAAGGATATATAAAAAGGTGGGCAGGACCCATCCTGTTCTTCAACCATGGGACCTAGGGTTACTGTGGGCTTATCGTCTTGTAAATTCACAAAGTCAGCATCTATGGGTGCTTTTGGATAGAGGAATTTTAGTATAGATTACTTGAAGGAATCATTTTTCATCAGCTCAATTAGTGGAAAAGGGATTTTTATTTTATGAATCTCAGTTTCGATATTGAAGCAGTAGGGCACCTTTTCAGGGATTCTTGTCTCTTGAGCTAGAGCTGTAAGTTGGACAGGATCTGGGATAGCTGGTTGAGATGGTCTTTGCTGCTGTTTTGTAAGTGCAATAACCTATTTTGCAGGAGCAGTAGGCTTCTTCGTGGGGGCATGAGTCTTCTTCCCAGGAGCAAGGGTTAAAGGTTTCTTAGCAACAGTCCTGGACCTCAAATCATAGCTCCTTTGATCATCTGCTTGATACAGTGATTCCTCGGTGATTTGTTCATTCATGAGGGCTTCCTCATAATCATATTGTGTCAAGAAGGCGGGGTCAACCTTACCCTCCATGCAGTTGACATTATCTTCTTCTTCTGCTCCTCGCTGAATAAGTTCCTGTTCTTCTTCTAATACCGCATGCTGGAAAGGGGCTTTGATCCTTTGTTCTTCAGCTGGATTTCTGTCTCTCTGGAGGATCTAAGCCTGTGGGCCATTTTTTCTATAAGGGGGAGCATTGGTGTTCCTAGGAAGAAAGTCATTTGGTCCTTTACTTCTTGCAGATGGCTGGCCGTGCACTTTCAGCTTGGACATTTCAGAGGTCATGCTATCCAGCATTTTAGCCATTTTTTCCAGGTTAGTTCCTGACGAGGAGGAGGAATCTGGGGTCTTCCTTTTCTTGTCGATTTTCCCTTTGAGGATATTAGATGCAACCATATTTGAATCAACTTCAAGCGCGACATCTTGCATGAGCAATAAAGAGGCAGATCTTCTTTCTCGGAGATGAAGACAAAACTCAGAATTGAAAGTATTTGCATAGGTAATCCTGGCTGAGGTATCTGTGGGTTTGATCTCCGCAGGGATTTTGCTAAACATTTTATTAAACCTCTTGGTGAAGGCTGCCACAGACTCATCACTTTCTCTCTTCAAATTATCAAATTCTATGAGGTAGTAAAGGTGGTCTCTTCTTTCCCCCCAATGCTTCAAAAACAGTTCATCTAGGGCTTCGATATCATTTATTGACCCAACAAGTAATTCCTTGAACCACTTTCTGGCCTGACCATCTAAACTTTGCACAAACACCCTAGTCCATACATCTTCGTGCTCAATATTTATGTTTTAATCATAGCTATAGAATGCCTCCAAGTGCTCTTTGGCTGTCAAATCCCCCTCCCTGGTGAACTTTGGCATATGGTTTTGGTAATCTCCGGTAAGCATAGCAGCAAGGGGATTAGGAAAATTTAGAGAGGCATACCTAGCAATGAGGATGTTTTCCATTTTGGTCACAGGGACAACCATAGTGGGTGTGGCTACAGAGAGGGTGGAAGAAGGTATTTGGGGTGTGGAAGGTAGTTGAGGAGGTATAGGCAATGATGAATATGGGGGTTTCAATTCAGTGGAGTCGCGAAAAATTGGGGTGAAACAGATTGATGGTTGTTCTGGACAATCAGTTCACTTACTGGACTGTGCAAGTAACGAGGACAACCTCTCTTCACGCTAGTCCAAAAGGTCCTGAAAAATATTTTCAATGGAAAGTATGTTGGTGTAAACAAAAGGGTACTTCTCTTCTGGTTCAGTCACTAAGGGATACAGGTAGGAGGAACATCCCTCTTCTTTGATGGATTCTAGGATTTATTTTCCTAGGTTAGCTTGGGTAGCAGATTCAGGACTAGGGATTTGGGTAGCAGAAATGGATGAGGATACTTGAACCCATAATTATTCTGATCTACTTATAGTTTCTGGTGAACCAGCTACTTCAAGTAATGGATATTCAAAAGGAGTTTCATTTGATGAGACAGAAGAAATACCTCTGGTAGCGCCTTATGCAATTCCCCTTGTGGACCTAGAAATTTTCCTCTGCATAGTCCTTCCTCTCCTTATAATCTGTTCAAGATCTGAAATGGGTGTCACTGGTAGCCTGTGAGGATTTGATCTGGTACTTGGTATTCTCGAAGCCACTTCGTTCCAATGGAGTCGCCAGATAGATTATTACAACTAAAATATTGTCCAGGCTTTGTCTATCATCAAAGCTGGAACTATGTCGTCTCCCAGGGAAGCTGTTGCTTCAATGATCTTTCCCCGACAATGGAGCCAAAATGTTATCCCTCTAGGAGTCTTCCTAGGTTGTGCTCGGAAGAGCCTGGTAACTTAAACTTATCTTGAAAGATGGGGTAAATATGGATCAAGTTGGATGACTGAGATCAAAACTCATATGCTCAAAACATACAGAGATACATTCAGATAAACAAGGCTTTAGCCACTGGTGTTCAGGAAGTTTGTAAAATCTAGAAGAAGAACTCTTATTGGGCTAGAAAACTCACACATACAACATATATATATAAATGGAAGATCACAATAAGTGAAAGGGCACTGAATATCCAGTTCTCAATACACAAATAGGATTACAGCTATCTGGCATAGACAAATGAAAACTCAGGAAATAGACATTTCACTGCAAGTATAAAAGATATAAGAATTGAAATTGAACACACATATGGCAAAAGAAGCTTGTATAAATGATATGTAACCAAAAGTCTGATAATACAGATTTAAGCAAAAGATAAAAGTATGAAGGCATCAAGCATGTCCATTTTTGAGGGAGGGTTTTGTTCCCATGAGGTTTTCCCTATTTCCTCGGTTTACATGGACTAGTTATTTTTGTATTGGGGTGACCATAAGCCTTGTTGCTTGGGACCTATATCTATGATATTTTTCTAATTCCCATCACATAAAGTCAGGTTGAATGGGGGGTGTTGGAACATTTAAAAAACCCACTATGTCATTCTAGACTTAGGATAAAATTAATTAATCATTTATGATTAATTTCCTGAGTTTTGACTAGGTAGAATAGGCCAGTTTTGTCTTTTAGTGGACCACATGTTATCCTCATTCACAAAAATGAACTTGGATAGATTCTGGATAAGATCTCCTTGGATTCTGTCTAATTTTATTCCATTCCTGAATTAGAAAGACACTATCCAATTTTAGTTAGCTTTGTCCTGTTTTTTCTGCTTTCTAGTGGAAAAGATCAAGCTAGTTTACTTGGAATCTTTTGCCACTTGACCAATTCGAACTCCACATCATATCTAACCTTCGAAATCCATCGTTACATTCCATTTACCTCACTCATGAGCTTCCATACCATACTTTCCAAATTCGTGAACCTCTAGCACAGTTTTGGAAACCGCTTTTGCCACCTAGGGGGTTTTTTGTCTTTTCTAAGCCTTTCTTTTTGCTCTTTCCATATTGCTTCAAAGCAATTCGATTTTCTTTATGGAGGATGTATTATATATTGTTATCATATCAATTAATAAGATACAAAGTGTTTTCCATAATTTATTCTCTCTATTCTTCTTCTCTCATTGTCTAAAATATTCCATGGTGAAATTGTCTTATGAATCTAGTTCCTAGTAATTGAAAATCTCACAGTGATCCAGTAATCTAAAATGGTAAATCAACACCCTGTTATACCTACCTTCACAGGTTATATAGACTAGAATGGACTTCAATAAAAGCTACCATTTATCCTCCAGATATGACATAGGAATGTCTTTTTTCCAAACCAGGTTCTTATGCTCCAGTTTTGAGATATGATTGAAATTCGAAATCCCTTTTAACAGTGGTCTTAAACCAGTTTTCTTTGATTGTTGGAAGTTCTATCACCTGGGCTATAACGGCCTCGTTCACCTGGAATTATTCCTTTTCTATTACCTCCCTATTTCCATCAAATGTGAGGAAAAATGCTTCGATCACCTGTTGATGAGAGCCCTGTAGATTTTTGCAAAAGATATAGCAGCCGACATTTTTGAAGAATTGACATACCTTGGGGTGTGCCTCCAAGTAGCATATGTCATTCAATTCCTTTCTCAGGGCCCCTCCTCCTCCTTTCTTCATTTGCAACCTGATTGCTAGCGCCTGCTGCTAAAATCGGGAGTGAGGGAGAGACAGGAAAACAGAGAGAAAATGAGTTCAATCGACGTGCTGCGGGTGAAAGCGGAAAGGTGGTGAGGTTTTTCGGGAACTGACTTCGAGGGGTATGAAAAGGCGGATAATCATGAGGGAGTAATGATGGCTACTGTGGCATGACTGTACCAGAGGAATGAATTTTTAGAAATGATGGTATGCGGAGAGCAAACGAGGTTCGTCTGGCCAGAGGTATGGCGATGGCGTCTGGCCTCACCATGGGGCAAATCGTGTTTTCACTGAAATGACCTTTTCGACAGCTAAGCCATGAGGAATTACCTTTGTTATGATCAAACCCCCGATTTGACGTGTCCATCGATCGATGCTAATTCATTTTTGACAGTCAATAATCCACTTTTAACCTTGTATGCCGTCGGAAAATGATCTTCGTCAATGCTTTTGATTTCGGTGGCTGTAAACAATCCAACCTTTTGATGGTAAGCTGCGAAAAGTATCCACTTTTTCAGTGGCTAATGAACCCCATTGTGTTCTCCCAATCCCAAGAAACGACCAGATGGATTACGAAAATTACTTTGCTTCCGGCAGCTACAGAAGGTTCCAACTTGAACTGCGAACTGCGGAAAAGATCTACCTTTCGGTGGCTAATGAACACCATTGTATTCTCCCAAGCCACCGAAAACTACCCCATCACTGACACTGTAATCTTACCCTTTCGGTAGCTAAAGTGTTTCATCTTTCACACAGTAAGCTACCGAAAATGGGGTTTTCGGTAGCTAATGAACCATCGCCAGGCCCGCCTAAGCTACCGAAACCTGAAATTTTCCTTTTGGAAGGAGAGCCAGCTTTAAAATATTATTTCAAACTTTGTTACTTTCTTCAACCTATGAGACTGGAACCTAAACACATGCGAAAAATTAAAAATTAAAAATCTCCTATCACCTAGATACTATGACTAGTCTATGTTTATTAAGGAGATAGAAGTAAGGATATGATGTATGCAGATAACCCAGCTATAAGACAAAGACGCAAACATGTTCCATGTTCAAAGGTGACATACTGAACTGCTACCAACTTTTTTTTCAATAGAACACATCATGGGAAACCCTTAGGTACTTCCCCTCATTTCGAGGATGGTACCCAAGGTAAACCATCGGCCCTGATTACGGCGCCTAACCCAGTGGGGACATCAAGAGAGTCCCTACATAGCCACCCAAGGATTTGAACCTGAGATCTTTTGTTTGCGATTACAACACTCAACCACTTAAGCTAACCCACTAGGCTGCTAGACCGCTACCACTTGTCAAGATAGACAATGTAATTTTCTTCCTGCCCCCTTTTTCTCTTTTTGAATTACTTTTTTTATTTTTTAATGAGCTCACACAAGAGATAGAAGTATGCTCAATAGCATCTTCTTCATAAAGTTTTAACAAGCCCGAAGAAGTAAACTCGAATCCTTCTTCATTTTTTAACGAGCTTGAAGAAAACATAGAATAATGCTCAAAAGAATACCGTCTTATGAATTTTGATCAATCCTAGGTTGGTGAATGCTCATTGTTGTTTTCATATTTAGAGTCTAAAAAACTTTAAAGAAGACTCTAGGGGTGCTTTTTTGTAAATTTATTCCCCACCATCCAAAAAAGCATAAAAGGATATGATGAAGAAATCTTCTAGACAAAGTTGAGTAGAGTATTCCTTTTTCCTAATTAATCCATTCATCCTGAAAAAGGGGTAAACATATACTAGATAAATGTTCTTTCAAAACCTTTTAATGAGTGTGAAAGAAATAATAGTACTCAATAATATTTTCAATTTTAAGGAATCAGAAAAGAGCTTAAAAAGGACTCCATATGCACCTTTTCTGTAGCAGTTTAACAAGTTTAGAAAAGTAAACTCGAGACCTCCTTTATGTTTTTAACAAGCTCGAAGGAGAGATGGAATAATGCTTGTAAGGGTACCCTTTCCGTAAAATTTTAATGAGCTTGGAAAAGTAAACTCGAAACCTCCTTTATGTTTTTAATGAGCTCAAAGGAGCGATAGAAGCATGATCATGAGGGTACCTTGTCCATGTAAGTTTAACAAGCCTAGACAAGTGAACTTGAATCCATCTTTATTTTTTTAAGGATTTGAAAGAAGAGAGAGACAAATTCTCCATAAGGTGTTTTTTGTATTTAGTTTTAACGAGCCTAAAAAAGAGATAAAATAATACTCGATAGGGGCCCAAAAGGGTAACCATTTTAATTGGCTAACTCATATGTCGCCTGATGTAGCTGTTTATGGAGAATCTATAAGGGCATAGTCAAACGGATATCCCTAGTCTAAATGGTTCAGATCTAGAACAAAACAAGTACATAACACAAATACCTTTCCTAGATTGATTGAAATGCAAGATAAGTAAAATATATGGCTTACATTATAGGTACAGTTCCTTTCTCCTTGTTGCTCCAACACCTGATCTTCAGATCGTTAGCTGCAAAACCAAACAAAACATGTGGAAACAGACAAGTAATAAGAGCACATGATTGTGAATCAATCTAGATCAACAAACAAGGAGGTTAATCCTAAACATTATGAATACAACAAGTTTAGGGAAAGAATTTTTATTAGATGTAATAATAAGAAGTACAAAGAGAGAGGTGTTACAACTGATGCTTTGACGTCATAACCTCGTTCAAACAATCCTAGCCTCCAAGATCAAATGCTTAGCCTCCTAATGGGTGAAGGGGATCTCCTAGCAAAATTCCACCAACATATAGGTACTCGATCCTTCCTCCCTTAACAATGGAGAGGGGGTTCATATATATATAGGTCTGAAGAGATAAGATAGGTTGATGATTTAGGGGAGAGGCTTAAGGGATCATCCCACTAGGTAAGGGGATCGAATGCCACATTTCCAAGTATGTATGGATAAGTCTCCACGCCATCCAAGGTTTGATAAGTCACTCAAAGTTTCTATTTTTCCATTTTAACCAACAATGACACACCTTGCATAAGGTAAACTTGCGCAAATGGGAGGCCGACACATCTTTTGCAAGAGCATCATACACCATTGACGCACTCTGCTAAGGTTCAGAGCATTTCACCTTGAGTCTGACACACCATTCCAGAGATCAATCCGCGTCGGGGTGACAACACAAAGTTAAAATGATGAACATCAACTTCTCTTTTGGTGTTTTAGCCTAGGTAATTTAGGAATCAAGGAATATAGAGGACACATAACTCATGATGACGATATTTTGGTGTAACATAATCCCCCCCTAAAGCATGAAGCTGGAAAAATAAGGTAGGTGAATTCGTTTGTAATAAGAAAAAAGTCGAGGCAAGGATTGTCGGTTGGAGTGATGACCAAAGACCTCTTGCAGTACAACTGAATCTGAGATACATGTCTCAAATGACTCATAACATGGGTATCGACCAATATGTTGCAGATCCATGATAGTAAAGACCGACTGAACACAATCGTAGATCCATGATGAGACGATAACATAGCTGTGACCAATACAAAACTGGATCTATATAACATGACTCAAAAAACCTCCATCGCAACCTCAGTAAGATACATGAGTTAACCTAGGGTCTTCAAGCCGAACCGACAATGATACGAATCTAGCCATGTGATTACAATGTCTCGAAGTCAAACATGGTATAAACCACTTGATTACCGGTCATTGATGTATACCATTAACAAGTGCGAGGGAAATCATCATTGATGTCAATGATCCCGAAGGTATCATAGTACATACGACTAAATGTGAATCAATGATCTGAGGTCGAACACTTAGTGGAATAATTCAATAAGAAGTCAATGATGTGAACTTACTATTGAAAGCGAGGTAACCTGACATTGAGGCACGCATTCCCAAGGTACCTTATTGGTTTCTAGGTTTAATCCTCGGATGATGTGTTGAAGTTGACAAGGATAAACCAATCAAAGGAGGGCCATGATGTTTCCCCCATCATCGACACGAAATAAGATCAAATATTTTTGGAGTAGATCAGACTAGAGAGTGACACTTGAGACTAACTTAGGAGTGACCAACATGATAGAAGGTATAATTAATGCACAGATTGACTCAATGAATAGACCTCTCTTGAACATGGGAATGGAATAATTTGGCAGCATTGACATGACAAGAATGACATCGAACCCTAATGCAACTAATGATGGAAACATTCTTTGAATGAATAAAAGGAGTGGAACGACTCATGGAATTGGTGGGACTCGAAGACAAGTAGATTATCCAAGTGTTTGAATGCATATGAAAACGAGTGTGATATTCAAGAATGACTAAGTACTGCCATAACTACAAGAAAACAACAAATATTTCCTTATCCCCATCATGATTGATGAGTACCTCTTTTGTTTTTTAACGAGCTTGAGAAGGGTAATAGATGCTCAGTATAGCTCATCCTTCGGACGAGTCCAATCTCATATGTTTTATGAACCTGAGATAGGAGGGGTTTGTCCCAAAAAAGGGCCCTTCAATTTCAGATTTTAACAAGTCCAAAGAAGGAAAACTCGGTGTCATTTCATATTTAGAGAGTATTAAAAGAACTAAAGAAGACTCCAAATGGTTCTTTCTTGTAAAAGTTAGTCTCCTCATCCGAAAAAGGATAAAACAACATGAGAGAGAACTCTTCCAGTCATGATTAACCGGAGTGTTCCTTTTTCGTAAATAGTCCTCCTGGTCCAAAAAAGGGGTAAACTATCACCAGAAAGACGACCTTTCAAATACTTTTACAAGCGTGAAGGAATCAAGTTCACTTGGCGATATTTTAATATTTAGGGAGTCTGAAAAGAGCTTAAAGAGGAACTCTGAGGGGTTCCTTTTTTGTGGGAGTTTTACAAGCCCAAAAAAGTGATAAACTATAACTCGATGACTTATTCTCATAGTTTTACAAGCACGAGAAAGAATAAGAAATGAGCTCGATGCTGTTAATACTTGATTTAAAGAGCGCGATGATAGCATTAAAAATGCTCAAAGACTCGCTCACATTTGATAAAAAGTATGAAACATCTCCAATGGTTTCCAATAAAGTCAAAACACCACTTTAATTCATCTGCGCTCTCCAAAAACTAAGTTAGAATTCATAATAAGGTGTTAACACATAAAAGGATCACCAACTATAGTAAAAACCCATAAAATAAATATTGATAAAAGAATATACCATTTATTTTATCTAAAAAGTCAAATAGTAAAGAAATATTTAACAATTTGTTTTACCAAGTTGGAATAGTGAAAACACCCCTTTGGAGCTTGTTTTTCCAACATCAATTGTGGACGCTATGATCAGTCGTTCCATGCCCTGTTAGTTGCAAGTTGGCCTCAAAATTATGATTTAACTTTTCATTGGATTAGTTTTTGGTTTAAGTTTCATTGTTGGGGTTTTTTGGACTCAAAATGAAGGGGATTGCGCATGCCTTGTATGAGGCACTTTCCCCTTGCAGGAAGTGTGTCGAGAGGGGTATGACACACTTTCCCCATGGGAAAAGTGTGTCTCCAGTGCACTATCCATGGATGAAGGGTGTGTCGTTGCATATCCATAACCAAATTTAAAAATTGGGGCCAAAAAGACCCAAACCAATGCCATGAAAAGAGTCTAATGGTTGTTTAATTTATTTTTATGTAGGTTTTAGCCAATACAATGGTCCAATGGAAATAAAGACAACACGAAATCGAAGATTCCCAAGCGGAAAATGAACCACGCTTAATGAATGCTTTGCAAGGGTGTGGACTCTTAAAATTATTCCATGTACAGGGCATGAAGGCCCAAATACAATTGCTAGATTACTTGATAAGGCTGTGGGACCCAGATCAAAAATATTTAAGAGTAGGTGCCCACACCCTCACCTTGGATGTGGACGATATGTATTTCCTAATGGGTTTATCTAGACGAGGAGCCCCAATTTCACTATCTGGGCCACGGGGTAGTGATTAGTTGACAGAGAGTCTCGTGGCACAGTTCTGTACACCAGGGACACAGATGCTTGCTAGGAAGATTCCCATCAAGAACATATGAGATCGACCCCTGATAACTGTACTCTTTACTATTGAGAGGGTGGCAGAAAGTAGGGCTGCTCATCAAGCCACCAAGGCCCACATGTTATATTCCATTGAGTGTATGGCACAAAAAGTCTTCAAATGGTGCGAGGGAATCCTCGTGAATATGAAATATTAGCTCACCAAGTGCAGATGAGGTGAGTTGAAGTAGTTTGGATATGGACCCATCGTAGTTTAGTTCTTCATAGAATGGGTTCCACTACTGCAGACTCAAGTAGAGTTGGATGATCTTGCTCCATAAGATCCACACATGGTCCGATGGTCAGAGGTGATGGCCCACCATGGAGGCGGAGGACCTATCATCAATTATGGGCCAACCTCCTTTAGGTGGCTCCCTGGAAAGATCCTCATGATTGAGGATTATGCATATGTCGATACTGACTTCAGAGAAGATCCAGATCTAGCTCTTCCAAAGGGGATATATGGGTAAGAACAAACCTCTTGTTGTTTTTATATATTTTGTGGTTTTTAATGTTTTTGGGTAGTACTGATAGTTCACACATGTTTCATGCAGATGTTGGCCCGTATCGACTAGTAGGTTCATCTCCGATCGAGAGGAGAGGGGTGGTACGAGAGATGGAAGATACTTAGTGGGATGCAGTAGAGGAGTTAGATGAACTGGAGGAGAAACTCTAGAGATTGACGTTGGATATTGTTGACATATCCATCGATAAATTGCCTCGCCATTACCAACGTCATACAACTGGGGTTTCAGGACGCTTTGGTCGGCTTCTCCGATGAGTAGCTGGGGCCATTATCTGTTATCATAAGCATCCTCAGAGATAGATCTTTGTATGATATATGTATTGAAATCCATAGGCATCATATTTTGTAGATAAGATCTATTTAAATCTTATAAGCTTCATATTTTGTATCAGTACCACTTTTTTGTACTTTATCGGAAATGATGATATATATACAAAACATTATTCTGTGGTTTTATATATTGTGTCTTCTATGATGATTTGGGATCTTATGGATGTTGGCCTATACACTATGATTATATTACATGTTATGTCATTTTATAAATCTTCTTGATAAAAAAAAATTATGAATGTGCAATGTACCAATCTAATATGAAATTAGCCAGGGAATCAACAACTGTGTTCATGTTTCTTGGAATGCGTAGGTATTGAATGGACTCAAAGTACCTCTCTATGATATGAACTCGCCGAAATAAGTGGAGTAATGCGGGGTCGCGGATATCGTAGACAAGGTTGAGATGGGATACCACTAACTAGGAATTGAGATAGATCACAAGGTGTTCCACACCCAATAAAAAAACGTAGATCAACAATCCAATCACTGCATGATACTCGACGACATTGTTGGTTGGAAAACCTAGCCAAGTTCCTCCTGAGCTAATTAGCTCGCGGGAAGGGGAATATAATACCCATGCTGTTGAAGCAAGGATGCAGGTGTGCCGACTAGTGCCATATGCGAATCCAAATCAAGTTTCCATCTGCACATCCAGGAAGAACATGGTATAAACATAATCATAAGATCCTAGCACACTAAAAGTAAAGTGTCACACCAAGCAAAAAACACATCATGTATAGTATATACAAAGTATTAATGCATAATGATTTAGGCATAGTACCGCTTTAGGTAGATCCCATTGTGAGGCTCCCCCAAAGATATCCTGTCATAATCCTCTAATTCATAGGATCCCTTTTCCATAACACGTTATACCACATATGGCCCATGCCAGTTGGACTCAAGTTTTCCTACCCCCGGCTTATCATGTTTTTGGTCATAAGTAAGGACCAAATCACCTTCATTGAAGATACGAGGTTTCACTGATTTATCGTACTGGGCCTTGATGCATTTCTTATGCACTTTGTTAGCCAGAGCTGCATCGCAGCAAGTTTCATCGCATTTTTCCAAGTATAGAAATCGTTCTTCCTCGACAATGGTGTTTAGTAAAATTTCTACAACACGTTTTAGCGATGGAATCTCGCACTCTATAGGTAATGCTACCTCTAGTCTGTTGACCAACTGAAAGGGTGTGAAACTAGTGGACTTGCGTGTTCCCACCATATGTTGAATCATGGTTTTCCAGACCTTGTTAATGGCCTCTACTTGTCCATTTGATTGAGGGTAGTAGGGAGTTTATTTTTTATGCCGAAAACCCAATATGGAAGTTAGTTCATCCACCATATTGTTTTGTAAATGTGATCCATGATTGGTGACGATGGCTTGAGGGACTCTGAATCTCGTAAGGATATGGTTGAACATAAAGAGTGTGACAGTTTCTCCGTCTTATTTGTATGTAGGCATATCCTTGTCCCACTTGGTAAAGTAATCAATTGCGACAATAACATAACCATGCCCTCGACTAAGGTAGGATTACAATGCATGAATTCGATGCCCCATTTGGAAAAGGGACTGATGAAGATAATTGGATGTAGTGGGGATGGATGTGAGCACTTTTTGTAATGAAAAATCTGGCAAGGAGGACACTTCTTGACTGATTCGATACAATATTTGAAGATGGAATGCTAATAGTATCCACCGCGTAATATTTTCTGGGTTGTATCCATCCTAGAAAGATGATCACCAAATGCCCCTGAGTGACAATCATTCAGAACATGTTCGACCTCCTCATGAGTTAAGCAGCATCGGAGAATGGAATCGATACCACAACGATATAATGTATCACTGATGATGAGGTAATATTTTGCGTGGTGATTGTAATGTCCCCATCTTGACCCTATTGCATTAAGATTGTAAATGATGTAAATATTGTTATTTAATCATGGTGAGGAGCTCAAGGCCAAAGCCCCACCATTGATTTAGCATTTTTATGTATCGGCAATTAAAACCAGTGCATATGGCTCTTTTGCTAGATAGGCACAATGTAAATGGAGACATCATGTAAATATGAAATTTAATGAAATACCCACAACTAGCTATGCAATGCAACAAAGATATGGGGCATGATTCTACAAGGAATAGGGAGGGAAATTATTCAAACCCTTGAACCAATAGATTTAATCCATATGGCATTAGGTGAACCCATAAACCCTCAACTACCCATTTCGGCTTATGCACCTAATCATTAAATTTTTCCAAGAATTGGTTGAGGCAGTTAATGCCTTGGGAATGAAGAGTTATGGCAGCCAATTTCCTGCATGGGCAAGTCATCAACCCGGGAAATCATATTTTGTGTCCTTGTGCAAGAAAACACCCACGAAATGGTGCCCAAAGTCATTCTGAACCCATAGCCATTGTCCTCTCACGCAGTCTGAGCTAGCTGGGCTTTCCCCATCATGTTTTCCACCATTTTTCCTACATTCTCCATGCCTGGGAGCTCATTTTTGTATTGTACAGCAATTGGGAAAGGAGGGCCACGATTTGGGATTGTGATGGAGGTCGTTTTTGCCCCAAAATGCCCATGGAAATTTTTCTGAAAATGGTTTCTGCTCTCTAGGGTTGTTCCCCATATTCCATTTTTTGTTTTGGGCTTTCCCACGTTTTTGTGAACTAGTAGAAGCCCCATTTTGGACATCCCACTGAAGAAACATTTTTTCTTATGCCCAACAATTGTGGTTTTGCTGTTATGTGCATCCCTATTTTGGTTTTAACATGTGAGCAAGAGATTTGGAGTGGTAGTGGACATAATTGGCTTGATAAGCCTAGTGGGGGAAAATAACCTCTCAAGAAGATCAAGAGGGCTGGTTAGTCTTCTATGCACACCTTGGACACTCTAGATTGGAAGGTATGGCCCGAGGGACTGTGCATTGGTGAAGGGAATACTTACTTGAGTGGGGTGTGTAGGCATTGTGGTTGCCATGCTGGATAGATCTTGTAGAGGTATCCATGGCTCTCTGCTTGAGCTCACTAGCTTAGCAATTCTTCCTTTCCATTTCCTAGTAGCCTGATAAACCCAATTGTAGATTGGCTTGGCTCATTTTGGTGTATGTTTGGCTATTTGTGAGTCTGTTGTTCCCTAATTCCTTGTAGAAATCATGCCCAGCTCGGGGGTGGCAGTTGGATCAAGAGATTGATAAGCACAACTAGCCTATGGTTGGGTGGAACGTTGCAGATGCATAGCTGGTTGCTCAGGGACTACTTTATTTTAAGGTAAGTACTCTCTATTATGATTCTGCAATGCTTTTATTTAATGGTTGTCATGAAAATGCTAAATGTATGATAGATATTAACATGATTTTACTTCCGCTGTGTTATATTTATACATCTGCATGCATCCTTTTATATTATGAGAATGTCAATTTAGTAATCTATGGACCAAATGCCCAGTTTTAACATCACGTTCTCTCCATCACACTGGTATGATGGGATGGGACATTACAGTGATGGACACGCCGACATTCATCATGACATAATTGAGGACCAAAGCATTGGGTTTGGAGATACAATGTGATGTATCCATACCATGGGTGAGAAGTACTAACGAGAAACAAGGACTCATCGGGGAGACAGTCCATAGGCTCAGTTTCCTGATCAGTATGGGGAAGATCGCAAAAACTTTCCGCAAAAACCAAATATTTATTTGATTTGGCCTTCTCAAACTGGAGATAGAATTCATGGAGAATCACAATCCAATGCGAATATTTTCCCCCTAGCACCTGACGCGTGAGAACGTGGTACATGGGGTTAGAGTCTGCGATAAGAGTGGTAGTGTGGAGGAGGATATAGTCGTGAAAATTCTGAACAACAATGACTGCTGCGAGAGCTATCTTCTCTACACGCGAATATCGGGGTTCAGAGTCAATAAGACCCTTACTAATGTAGTATATCACATGATCCTTGGCATGACTATCTTCATGTACCAAAACCATAGCAATAGTGAAAGTAGAAGCAGCAAGATAAATGATATAATTCATGGTGTAATTCGGCAGTTGTAACACGGGCGCATGAGTGATGGCATGTTTAAGGTTTTCAAAGGATTTCTTAGCATAGTCATCCCAAATGAACGAGACGTCCTTCTTTAACAACCGCATGTATCTCTGTGTTTTCTATGCAAAATTACACACAAAATGCCACAGGTAGTTTTCCTTATGTTATAAAATTTGAATTTCCATAATATCTATAGGTGGTGTAGGGAAACAATGTCCTCCACCTTGAGGGGATCGATGTAGATACCATCCTTTGAAATTATGAACCCTAAGAGGCTTTCAAAATCTACACAAGAAAATGAACTTACGAGGATTTAAACATATATTATACCATTGACATCTAAGGAAGACAGCCATTAGATGATCGATGTGGAAGTCACGACGATTTGAATGAGCAGGAAAATCATCTAGGTAAGGTTCCACAAAATCCTTCACCTCATGGAAAGCATACGACATAGCCCGCTAGAATGTAGCACCAACATTTTTAAGGCCAAAGGGGAATTTGCGATATGTGAATGTACCCCATGGGAAGATGAAATCACTCTTATGTTGGTCGGCGGGATGGATCTAAATCTGATTGTAGAAAGAAAATCCATCCATGAATGAGAAGAAGACACTTCCGGAATAGTGGTTGATAATTTGGTTGATAAATGGGGTAGGGTAATTGTCCTTGGGACAAGCCTTATTCAGATCCCTATAATCAACACAAACTCTGATGGTTCCCTATTTTTACATAACCGGGATGACATTAGTGTTGACACCCAAAAAATGATCACTAGCTCATCTCACTAGTCACATGACCCATTTGTACACTTTTCCTACCATTTTAGCCTCTAAAACCTCACAAATTCTTCAAATGGTCACCAAAAAGGCCAAAACCCTTCTTGTTCTCCTCAAAATAGCTAAATTTCCTCAAAAAAATACCAAAAACCCTCCTAAGGTATCCAAAATTCCCAAAAATCAATTAAAAGGGAATAAAATTCAAAAATATATTCAAAAAGGGAAAAAGGAGGGAAAAAGAGGAAAAGAAATCCTAAACCGTTTTACCAATACCATTGGTTACCCTAAATCATGGTTGTATTCTCCATCACCCAAAAGCTATAAAAAGGTAATAGAGGCTCCCCATTATTCATCCACATTCTTGCTTATCCTTATGCTGCCAAAATCATTCTTGAGAGTTTAAGCCCACCATTTGAGTGAGCCATTTTTCACCAATCCCCATTGGAGAAGAGAAGGAACCATTATTGCATTGGAGCAGCTTGTCCCTACGACTGCTCAAGCTCAACCAACCTCACCATTGAGGTAACCTTTCATGTGTAAGTCCATTTTTTATGAATAAAATTTGTTTTGCATGGAAGATCTGAATTACTTACTATTTACTAGAAGTTTATTATGCACATGTTAGATTAGTTTTTACTGTTTACATTTAGCATTTTTACTGTTTTCTTGAGACTCCTACTAAGGTATCCATTTTCCTTAGTAGGTGCTCATTGGCACAAGCTTGGGTGAAAACCCAAGCTACAGTTTTTGGCGACTCCACTTTTTTGAATCTCTCGTTAGATTTAGATTTGTTCTTGTTTTTGTTGTTATTTTACTTCAATATTGTAGATCTGGTTTACCCTTAAGGCTGCACCTTGCAGCCCAAACCCATTGTTGTTTCTGCAAGACCTATAGCCCCATTTTTTCAGTTTTGGATTTCATTTTCGACGGTCATTTTTGAGCCATCAAGTGTAGTTTTTTCCCTCTGAGACGCAATCCAGATCGTAGCTGCCTAGAACAAACCCGCGACCCATATCACACCTGTTCGTCCCAAACCCACCATATGTCAACCGGGTTTGCATAACCCAACCATGACTCACATCATGACCTTTAGCCTAAAACCCCGACCCAGGTCGCGCCTGTTCATCCCAAACCCACGATCTGCCAACTAGACATGCATAACCCAATTGCGACCCAGATCGCGTCCTTTAGCCTGACAACCGTGATCCCGATCGCACATTTCAGCTTAACAGCCGTGATCTCGATCACAAATTTTAGCTTGACTATCGTGATCCCAATCGCGTCCTCCTAGTTTGACTGTCGTGATCCCGATCGCATCCCTCATCCTAACAGCCGCGATCCAGATTGTGTCTTTCAGCCTAACAGCTGTGACCCAGATCCCTATTGTCAGCTCGAAACCTGCGATCTATTTTCTAAGTTTTCCCGACCCATTTTTGGCCCAGATTTTTCCTACACCTTGACAGCCACCTATTTGACCTATAGCACAAGCTACTTCTTGAGTTTTTCTGTTATTTGCTTTACTGTACCAGTTTACAAGTTTTTCCATTGAAAAATAATTTTTTTAGCATTTGCAAGTTTAAATTCAACACTTACATTTGATAGATTGTTTCCCAAGTGTGGAATTTTGTTAGATACATCATTTCACTTGCAGACAATTTGTCTGCTTAATACAAGCGAGCCTTAAAATCTACTTAACTAAACCAACCTTCTAACCCCACTTAGGAAGCATAAAAGAACTTTGTAGTTAGGTAGGACGGAGGGGATAGACATCCAAATAATAGCCCTCTGTTGTTTTTCACTTGAAAATAGTTGTTGTCCATTAGGGTACCAAAATCCCTTAGTATGTTTTCACACGCTAATATACCAATTTGTTAGAAAGCCCTCTCCCTTAGGAGGGTCGAAGTAGCAAGACTGGTTCTAGAGGTCTGAGTGGAATACCACAATCAATTCAGTAACTGAAGGCTACCTACTCGTTGTTCTCATTGTACCACCCTTGTGGGAGTACAAGAGCGATAGAACATGAGTTGCGGATTTATCTTTCTATATTGTAATGAATGGAGTGTTGTTCAGGATTTCTACCTTATAGTCAGGAGATGGACACTACCAACTGAGAGGGGTTGACAGGTAAATACATTAATTGAATTACAACTAGTTCTTATAAATGACAGAGATCGGGATATCGAAAGACATACCTTTACTCGACGGCTGGTCCTAGCTTTCACTTGATCTCCCGCTTGATCTCCCACTTGATGAACCTACAATACAAATGATACCTTCCTCAGCGTATCTTGACTATATATAAAAATGATGAAATCAGAAAGTAATTTAACATCAAATATTAAGCCAAATAGACATACAATCCAATAGAAATCTTATTTGGGATAGGAAGGGTATTTCGACCTTTTTATTGTCAAAGAAACATGAATCAGTACAATATACCTAACGTGTCAAGATGTTTCTGCAACCGAGTCTTGGGCTCCTGCTCTTCACAATGATTTGGAACTTTCCTCCAGCATAACAACCCTTAATGCATACTTTCTAGGTTTTCTATCTTTCTATCTAAGTCTAGTCTCTCTCATGCATCCTCCTTGTATTTATGGGACAAGGTAGGCAGTTGCAATCGAGAGGTGGTTGGATTGGGAGGTTGGGGAAGTTGTAGAACCAACTTGAACTAATACCAATTTGTAAATTTAATATATTTTTGATTTCATTTTAATATGTGCACGAGTTTCCTCAAGGTATAGTAGTGCACAGTACACAACTTCAGTGTTTTAAAACAAGCGCTTGCAACTTTTTCTAAGGTGTGCGCTAGTTTCCCTTGAGTAAAGTTGGGAATACTAGCAGATGTGCGCTGGTTTCCCTTGAGGAAAGTAGGGCATACTAGTAGATGTGTGCTGGTTTACTTCCCAAAGAGTAGTGCACATGTCAAAATATCAGGGAAATCAAGGAAAATCTCAGCTGAAGAGAGTAGGTTCAGTCCATACATCATCCAGGGAAATCTATCTCTTCAATCCATGGTGTCCTTTCGTGTGATCGAAAAAATAATGTGATCGCGAATGGAGAAGTGTAGATTTGACCTATAACATATTCCCCCTAATGTGTGAGGCCAGAGGGAAATGATGGACGAAATACATTATAAGTCCAACTCATAGGAGGAGCAAGAAACCGTAGAACCAAGTCACAAAAAACACGTGAAACAACGGTCAAGGTCAGCGAGCAATTACAATCTTGACATTATATAGATGTGTAGCATGATCTTCGATACATAACTAAGAGATGTATATATAGAGCATGGACACTGAAATACAATTGTGGATCGATGTCAAAATGAGAGATCATAGCCATAACAACAAGTTGGATATATGTCTCATGAAGAGACAAAAGAAGTGAGGTTCAAACTTGCGCAGCTTGGGTGATAACATAAACAAGGTGATGCTATCATAGTCCCAATGTCTTCATCCAAAAAATCCAAGGTACAAACCCTAACCATGCGAATAAATGAGTTGAAGTCAAACATGGGGGGTATCATTTGATTACCGGTCATTGATGTATACCGTTAACAAATGCGAGGACTTCCATCGATAATGATAATGGGGTCCAAGGTACCTAGTATGATCCAACAAGTGTGAATAAGAGGACTTTGAATTCGAAAACTTGAGGAACCTGTCGAATAAGAGAGATTTGATGTATTCCCATTTATTCAACAATGAGGTAAATTGCCACTGATGACTGCAATCCCCAAGGTACTAACCGAAACTCTAAACTTCGTTCCAAGAGCATAATGAGATGAAGTCGATGGGAAGAAGTCCGCTAGAAGGGAGGCCTTAATGCATCCTCCATCATCCAACACGAGTAACACTCAAAGGTAAGAGCTGATTTGGAGTAGGACAAGTAACAAGATGAAACAAATTGACACCAGGATGGCCGACACATGAAGTCAAAGTAAATTGCAGAATGGTCGACACTGGTTGTATCCTTGAACAATGAGCACGACACAAAGTGACTTAGGTAGTTTTCAACATGAAGAGGAAGTGATATAAGCTTGCAATGTAGGATACATTGACAGACCCTCCATATGATTGGAAGAATAACCAACCAGGGAAGTTAAAAATCGGAGATCAGGTTCACCCTAAGGTCAACAAACTAAAACCCAACTGACATGAAAAACTCAAGTAGGTGCTGTGTTCAAGGACATGACTGACTCAACTGCCTTTGAAAATGAAAAAGATGTGAGTATACCCTTTGTATCCCTTATTCATTTTGGTAAAAGAATGTCCTTCTTGTTGTTTTAATGAGTCCAAGAAAGATAGAAAACTCAATAAGTCCAACCATGTAATAAGTTTAACGATCCTATGGGAGGAAGACTCAAGACCTTCTTCATTGTTTACAGAGTTTGAAGAAGAGATAGAAGAATACTCTATAGAACTGATCTCTGGATTTTAATATCGAGTCGAGATCTGTTCTTGCTCGCTGGTGTTTTCAATTTTGACAAGTTTGAAAAACTTAAACAATAACTCCATACAGCTAGTCCTAGAATTTAATATCGAGCCCAAGTAGGTTAATGCTCACCGGTGTTTTCCTGTTTATAGAGTCTGGAAAACTTAAACAATCCTCTATTTACCTTCTCATGGATTTCACATCGAGCCCGAACAGGTGAGTGCTCGCTTGGTGTTTTCATGTTTTGAGAGCCTGAAAACCCTAAAGAAGGCTCCAAAAGGTCCTTTTTCATATAGTTAGTCCCCTCCCCTGAAAAAAGTATAAAAAATTGAGAGGAGAAACTCTTCTAGCCACGTATGACTAGAGTATTTCTTTTTCGTAAGTAATCCGCAAAGGTTCGGAAAAGGGTTAAACTTATACCTAAGCGGATATCGCTTCAAATCGTTTAACAAGACTGAAATGACAACTGTACTCGGCAATCTTGTCATATTTAAAGAGTCAAACAAGAGCGTGAAAGAACTCTCTAAATGTATTTTTTGTAAAATTTTAACGAGCCCGAAAAAGTAAACTTGTGACCACCTTACTGTTTTTAACGAGCTCAAAGGAGATACAGGAAAATTCTCATAACTTCCTTACTGTTTTTAACGAGCTCGAAGTGAATATGGAAGAAATGCTCGTGAATTCCTTACTATTTTTAACGAGCTCGAAGAAAAGGTGGAAGAGTGCGCATAACCTCCTTACTATTTTTAAGGAGATCGAAGAAAAGGTAGAAGAATGCTCGTTGGTGGATCAATGTCCAAATGAATGGTAGACTGCATTATAGACTCTAGGAAAACTTCATCCGATGGAAGTATATCATCCCAAATAGAACGCATGTCTAAACATTCAGATGGAGTCATCACCTGGTCAATTGCTGGGACCTAGTCCCGATGAGGTTGTTATAACTCCATATTTCATAGTGTCACATCTTCACCATAAAAATAGTTGATGACACTTCCCCTACTGCTTAAAACACCCAGAAGAGAAATATGATGAATGATCCTTGAAGAGAAACCTATCCTGTCAAGAATCAACCCACCTGAGACTTCATATACCTACACTACCGTGCCTTGCTCAACATTGAGGGAGCCGTAGTCCCCACTACCGCGCTATGCTTCTTATCTGCCACGCGGTACTACCACGCTATGATCAGTTCAAGGGGCGCGGTACTCCTTTTTTATCCTTTTAGCCTTGGCTTATGGGATCTTGATTTTCGAGATATTTTTGAGGATTGGTATCCCTGATTTGATCCTAAATCACTTTCTCAGATTAGTGGGCCTGATCCACTAAACACTCCCAAGATCCATCCTTCTCTCTTGTTGGTTAACCCTACTACACACTATAAGAGAGAGGCCTTCCATCAGCAAAGGGGGAGGACTCTTGGAGACATCAAACTTATGATCTTAAATCTTTGTGGAGATAGCTAGAGGAGAAAGCACTTGGAGCTGGGACTTGGCTTGGATATCAAGAAACCATTGTAAGTGACTTCAAGTTGGTAATAAAACATAACTTGTATCGTTTCCCAAATCATGTATGTTGATTTTGTTTCAATCATATGATTTGTATCTATTATAGATTTAGATCCTAACTCATATTTCAAGTTGCTAGAGAATCGTATATGCTTCTATGTTGGTTTCATTCTGACAGGTTCATTTGCGAGGACTTGGAGATTAGAACAACCATTAGGGCGAGCAATTGAATCGAAGGTTAGTTAGATCTCTTCCATTTCTTACAACAGTATAATCTTGAGATATTTGTTTATATATAGGAATTCAAGGTAGCATTTGTTATCTTTTTTTCTTAGTTTAGAGTCAGTTAAAGTCTACTTTAACCTAAGAGAGTTTCTACCTATCCGTAGGGAGAAATTTCTACAACAAAAGATGGCGACTCCGCTAGTTTGAACCCCATTTGATTGATTTATCTCACTTTTAGTCATTTTTTATTATGATTCTTCTTTCTCTTCAAACCAGAACTGAATTTTGGTCTCTTTGACCTTTATTCACCCCTCCTCTCTACATCTTTCCTCCCTCTGTGATCAGTGAGTCCTCTGGGTCTACAACAACCCTAAAAAATTCAATCTCCTTTTCAAAACTTGCGTTTTTCAATCCTTTGCAACAGTACCGTGCCCCCACTACTGTCTACAGCGCGGTAGTACCGTGTACCCAGCACTCTTACCAGAGCGGTAGTGTACTAGTACCACATTCTAACGTGTTTCTGCCACGCAGTAGTGTCTGCATTTTTTCAATTTTTTCTTGCCTGTTTGGTTTCCTGAGTCATTTTTTATTTTCTCTGCTTTAGTTTGGTGTTTTCTGTTGCTTATTACTATCCTGTTCATTGCACAGTCTTTGTGGTTTGTTTATTTCTCTTGTGAGCTTGATTATTTTATGAGTTAGTGGCATTCTTTGTACATTGGATGACCCCTTCAGTCTCATTCCATTGGCTTGATCTTCTCATCACAACCAAACTGTTACTACTGTCCTTTTTTATAGGATTGTGCATTTTCATAATCACATTGTTCTTATAAATATCATCTTTTCCATTTTCATCATTAAAATCTATATTGGAAATTGTTATTGCAGAACATTTGTGTTGTTTGGATTGAAATGATCTAGCAGTATTATTGTGCATTAGGAAGTGAACCATTCAATTTGACACATAAATTTTCATTTTTTGAAGCATTCTAGTTGCAAGATCAGTGAATTGGAAAGAAGTGTTTATTTCAGTTTGGAATTACTTAAAAAAAGAAAACAAAAAAATTGTTTTGAAGTGGTTTTTCATTGATTGTGAAAGTTTCATGCATTTATGATCGAAGAACTCTCTCTCTTCCATAGCTAGTTTTCATCGAATACAAGGCTTATTTCGATTCATTCTCACTTGCATGGTTTGGGTCGTCACAACACCACCAAGTTTCATGTCCATTTACCCGATTGAGTAATACAACCACTAAAATTAATCTCCTTAACTAAACCAACATTAACCTTACTTGAGGAAATGAAAAGAATTTGGTAGTTAGGTAGGACACCGGGGATATGCATCAAAATAATTCCCCCTTGTCATTTTCATCTGAGACATAGTTGTTGTCCTCTAGGGAACTAAAATCCTCTAGTATTTATTGACATGGTCATAGACCAGTTTGTGGAGGGGCCTCCTGACTGTTTTTAACTTTCAGGGGTTAAACCGCCGTGAGATCGAGAACCGGACGGACTCTGTGGAATGCCGCACTCCACTTAGCCCAAAGGCAACATCGATCATTGTCTTCCTTGTATTCATAGTAATGCAAGGATGATAAGGCAGAAGCGCCGAAAACCTTTTCCAACGTGTCATGAATGAGGTAGCTTAGTGACTTTTCTACTAGGGCTCTTCTACCCAGGATCCCTTTTGGTAGAGGGATATCCTTCTCATATTGGTCTCTCACGTTGTATTGTTCGACTTGGATTTCATCACCTTGCGAAGGATACAAATTGTTGAGGTATCTAGCTCTTAGTTAGGAGTTTGCTTGTTATCTCATCTTATTAGAGGGTCATTTTTATTTTTAGTGACTGCTTGTTGGCATTTTGGCCATTGTTTTTCTCAACTCACTTACTGGAACACCAGTCTCAGTATAGATTTTAGAGCTTGCTTTTTTGGCCTGCTAGCCTTGCTTTTTCTAGCTCCTCTTTTGCACACTCGGCTGCATTAGAGTTTTTGAGTTCTTTGTTACGAGACTGCCCTTGGATTCCATATTCATACCATTATGTTAGAACCACCATGGAGATCATGAAGAGTACAGGGAAAAAGCCCTTCACCACCACCACTGCCACAGACCTCCAGTCCACCTCTATCATGTATTCCCGCCCCTCCTGGCCGTGGTGCCGGTCAATGAACATTCCACCGCCGATACGCACTACATCTTTGGTTCCGCCTGTAACCATTACTCACAGCACGGTATCAAAACCTCTTGTAGTTTCTGCAACCACTAGTACATCTGAGACTCTCACTGTCACTTCACCCACTATTATTCCATATATATCTACCATAGTGGACAACATTATAGTGGCTGAATCTAGTACAACCAAAGATACTAGATCGAATTCCATCCTCCTCCTCGATGTCAACACTTCCCTTCCACCAGAAACTTCATACGATGACACGAAAGGATCTGTTGGCACCACCGAAGGATCCAACCAAGATATATCTGGATTGATTCCAGTCCTGGGAAGGTACATCGAAGTTATCGAAGAAACCCAACTTCCTGATACACCTTTTGAACCTGACTATGGATTTATCACATCCCAGGAAAAACCTCTGCATGTTACCACGATGCCATCCAGTGTTCATCCACAGGAAATCGGTTCTTCCAGCAACATATCTCGTACCGTATCTCTCCCCAACCTCCCTTCGGGACATGAGATCATGGCTTCCATTCAGTCTAGTATGGTTAGTCTATATAATTCCTCATTAGCGTCGGCACAGTTTAAATGTGATAGAGTGCAAATGTTCTCGACAGCTTCTAGATATCCCCCTGTTACCCATCCTTCGGACTATCAGGATCCCAATGTTCTTTCTAGCACAGAGTTTCATCACTCCTATATAGACGGCTCCAGACCTTCAGATGTTACTATACCTATGTTCCCACCGGACCTCGAAAACCCTTTGCAGGATACGAACCCGGACACAGTCTTCGATGGTCCTCCTATTTTTGAACACGCTATGGATGAAACCCTCGATACCCCTCGGTTAAATTCCCCACATTTGCTACCATCACCCATGTTTGGGGCACATTCTATGAGGGATAACCTAGTTATTTCTCCATCCCCGCCCGTCACATATGGAATACCGCCTCCACAAATCGGCACCTTTGGTGCCGCTGGCCAATCGACACTATCTTACCTTACTAGTGTCGAAAGAACACCAAGTTATACCGTTGGATCATCCATATTGATCGGAGGTTCACCTTCGGCCACTATCTATAGTATTTCAATAGGTGGACAACCGACTGCTGCGACCCCTAATCCCAACAACCAAGCCCCTCCTGGCTGGCCATCAACCCATCCTACTGGAGGATAATTCTTTGTTGGAAACCCCGCTACTAGTCACCAACCACCTCCCATCGGGCCATCAACCCAACCTACTGGATGACAACCCTTTGTTGGGAACCCCGTTCCTAGTCAACAACCTCCTCCTATAGGGCCATCCAACCCATATGCTGGAGGGAAACCCATCGGCACCATCCAACAACCCTCCCAACTAGCAACATCTGCTCAGTATGGTATGTACAACACACTTGGCAGCGGACAAACTTATACTGGTTTCCCAACTGGGCCTCATCTTCAACATCCCTCATCAGGAACGCTTCCTTCTTGGGGATCTCAAATCCCACAATGTGGGGGGTACTCATTGTTTGGAAACTGGAACCAAGCTAGGGGGAAATATTAGATTCCCCCCAACTTGAATTCCGTCCTCCCCTATCCTTTGCCTAAAACAACTACATGGAACCCATCCCTTCAATTCCCACATCTTCTTCAAGGTGGAACCAACATTCCATGGACACCACTGTCGCAGCCACCCCCCAACCTTGCTATGGGAAACCCTCCACTTACTCAAAGTAGTGGTAACATTCCTGGAACACAACAAATCCAGGGAAGCTTTCCCCAACCAGAAACAACAACCATTCCAGGGATACAACAACTCCAGGGTACCATACCTACCATCCCCACTCAGTAGAATATCCAACAACCAGTTACCGCCGTGATTCCTAGTTAGGTAATGACTTCCAACACACAACCAGTTAACCAGATGGCCTACTACCCCCAAAACTTCCAGCAGTACCCTGCGGGAAACATATATGGGTATAACACACAGCAATATGCTATGCAGGGCCCCCCAGGTTTCTCTACACCATATGGTTATTACTCACACCCACAGACCAATCATCAACTTCCTTTTTTGGCCATGCTAGATTTACCCAATTTGTCGAGGCTCATTAATGATCTTATATGGAATGAACCTCATAGGCCACCCATTCCAGCAAAACTTCCATTGGACATTCCCAAGCTCGACGCTAATCCAGAGGAAGACCCCAAAAACCATGTGATGACCTTCCATATTTGGTGTTCATCCAACTCATTGATGGACGATTCCATTCGACTATGGCTCTTCCAGCATACGCTTACCGGCACGACAACAAAATGGTACATCAAGCTACCACAACAAGATTTCCACGATTTGAACACCTTGGCTATGCAGTTTCTGACCCATTTCCAGCTCCCCATCCGGTACGAGACTAGAACAGAACTGTTAACCTCATTGCATCAAACCACTTCTACGCACATTTCGGATCACATCCATGAGTGGCGTCGATGCCATAGGCTAATCAAGGCACACATTTTGGATCAGTCACTCGCTGATTGGTTCACAAAGTAATTTTTGCCTCCCATAGCTAGGGATATCGCTATGCGCGGGCTGGTCACGGAGGAACAAGCCATCTTGGCAGCCCAGTACATGGATTTTGTATATACCCAATCCGACACTTTACATGAACTCCTTCTCCATGCCGCCCGCATTACCACTGATCCAATGAAACCTACCACTGAACCCCCCATTGATGGTATTGTTGGTTCTGTCAAGGCCCAGCCTGCCACCAACTCGACGGGGAAACCAACTTTCGCTTCCCCTGTTCTACCTCAGGCTGCTTCAAAAGCTTCTCCCTCCCCTGTTGTCTCCTCCGAAGTGAACGTAGTTCAATCTACGTCACAATCATCTGGAGGAAAGAAGAAGAACAATCGTGGTAAATCCAAGAAGAACCAACAGGAGAATCCCAAGCCACAACCTACCCACAATGACCCCAAACCACGTCGGAAGGCTAAGTTTCCCTGCCTCATTTGTCAAGACGATCACTACACGTGTGACTGTCCCTAAAAGGATGAAGTCAACAAATTCCTTAAAGGATCCTCTCACCCGACAGTGTTAACTGACCCTTTCCCTCATCAGCAACAGCAGATGGTTTCCTAAGAAACCCCACAAGGGGGAAACCTGAGCAACCCAACTCGCGGAGAGACATCCGCAAATCGCGAAATCCTGATGACGAGTAATGAGGAGATTCACATAACCACTCATTCAAAGAAATTTGAGAACCCTCCAAGTTCAAACAAATAGTCGGAGACATCCAAAGGCAAGTCTCATGTTGAAGATCCATCTCCTACCCCTCCCCCTATTGGCCATCTCCATATCGAGAGACTGCTTAAGAACATAGTGCTACACCCACCCAAGGGCACCATACGAAAGGAGACATTTAATCCCAATGCGCGAGCTGCCAAAAATTACAACATTGTTGAGGATTTAGCTCAAGCACCTTGTGCCATGTCGACTCTCGAGGTTCTTCAACACTGCCCTACGTAGCGTAGAACCTTACATTCAGCACTGGGGGTAGTGGACCCAGATACTTCAAACACTATTATGTTTAACTTGGAGTATGCCAAAACTCGGCTTTCCCACCAGTTAGCCTTCCAGGTTCATACAAAAATCCATGGAAATAGCATCCATCACACTGTTTTAGTTGAACGTGCCTCCACGTCGATCATGTCTTTGAATTGTTGGAGAGCCTTAGGCTCACCTAAAGTCACGACGTCACCCACCACTCTCAAGGCATTTGACGGACACAGTTTTCAACCTTATGGACTCATTCCTGCAATTGGTGTTGAACTGGGGGGAAAAACAGTATACGTACACATTGAAGTATTGGATACACCATTGGATTACAATCTTCTACATGGTCAAAACTGGTTTTACGCCATGACTGTCATAGCATCCACTGTCTTTTGCATCATGCAATTTCCTCATGAAGGGAAAATTGTCACCATAGATCAGCTTGATTACTGTATCCCAGACTCTCATCTGAATTCCGCGAACACCATCCCGTTATTGGATCAGCCTCGGTACTAGTTCCAAGACGTTGGCATTGGTCTTATGAAGGATTCTTCCCTTATTGGATTTTTCCTCAAGCTGGGGTCCCATGTTCAACCAGTCAACATGATTTCATCGAATGTCACCCCTTCCAATGATTCATGGGTGATCCTGAGTCCCACTGAGGTTGAAAACTAGGGCAACTCCATGCCATTGAATAGAAACCTTGTAGCATACGAAGCCATCCAGTCAACCACCAATTGGGTCGATTGTTCTACCCATCACATCATGTCCCAACTCTCCTATGAGACTCATTCATCCCCACCACTTATCGATCCTCTCACTTTGATTTTTCCCACTGACAAATCAATTATGGAGGTTATGTGCGGTGATGAGCCACCATGGGGAGATTTTCATCATTGATCTTCATTCCCCACCATTCAAACGATTGAGCCTGATACAAAATCTAGCCCTTCACTTGGAATGGTTCAAACCAAGTTTCCCACTTCCCTCGACAAAGTATTTTCCAAAGGAAACTTGGCCAACCTTATGGAAACCACTCCCATTGACATTTCAATGAAGCTTGGTATCATGTAAAACATTCATATTGGAAAAACATGCACTCCCCTCGAAATGGATTTCTACACTGCCTACTTTAAAACCTTCCGCAATGTTTTTGCTTGGACTTATGAATAAATGCTAGGAATAGACCCCTCGATTGTGGTCCATGAAATTCCAACCTTTCCTGGTGCTTGACCTATTCGACAGAAACTCTGACTCGTCCATCCTCATAAGGCATCCTCTATTAAAGCAGAAGTTGAAAAACTTTTGCGTGCTGGTTTTATCTATCCTGTCCCATTGACAGAATGGGTATCTAACATCGTTCCCATAGCCAAGAAACATGGAACGATTAGAGTCTGTGTCGATTACCACAACTTGAACAAAGCTTGTCCAAAGGACAACTACCCAACTCCGTTCATCGACCAGATCATCGATAACTGCACCGGAAGTGTCATCTTTTCATTGATGGATGGATTTTCTGGCTATAATCAGATCGATATCCTCCCAACCGACCAGCATAAAATAGCCTTTATCTGCCCTTGGGGAATTTTGCATATCGAAAGTTACCTTTTGGCCTTAAAAATGTCGGGGCAACTTTCCAACGGGTGATGTCGTATGCATTTAACGATATCAAACACATTGTAGAACCATATCTTGATGATCTTCCCGCTCATTCTCAGACCCGGGAAGACCATCCTGATCACTTAGGTGCCATTTTTGAAAGGTGTCGTCGCTACAATATCCGTTTGAATCCACATAAGTGCTTCTTTTGCGTTGAAGCTGGAAAAATTTTGGGATTCATAATCTCCAAAAGCGGGATATGCTTAGATCCTGTGAAGGTAGAAGCTATCTTAGCCCTGCCTTCCCCCACGAACATCCCAGAACTTCAAAGTTTGCAAGGGCACGCAAACTTTCTATGCCGTTTCATTTGTAATTTTTTTGAGATAACAAAAGGCTATATGAGGCTTCTCAAGAAAAACACTCCCTTCATCTGGGACGACGAAGCCCAACTTTGATAATCTAAAGGCATCCTTAACTAAAGATCCTGTGATTCAACCCCCCAATTACACACGGGATTACATTCTTTATCTCACAGCTTCGATTTCCACCATCGGTATGGTGCTAGTCCAAGAAGACAATAATGGCATAGAAAATGTGGTATACTATCTTAGTAAGAGTCTTCTCGACTTCGAAACTCGTTATTCACATGATGAAAAACTGGCTCTGGCAATAGTTTTCACTGTCCAAAGGTTCCATCATTACATTCTACTCCGTTGGACCACTGTTATAGCAGATTTCAATCCAATGTATTATATCCTCACACGTCAAGTGCTTGTGGGAAAATATTCTCGTTGGATCATCATCCTACAAGAGTTTGGCTTGGAATTTGCCAAAGCCAAGTCCAAGAAGTCTTTGGTATTTGCTGAGTTGATTTGTAACTTGCCCCGTGCTACCGAGAAATCTGAGCCCATCGATTCTCTTCCTGATGAATCGTTGTTCCTCATTAGCACGTCCGATCCATGGTATGGGGATATTTTATTATATCTCCAAACCCAACATTTCCACCCAGACCTCACTCGTGATGAACGTCGATGTATCCGACATCACGCCAAGTACTACCTCATAGTCAACGATACCCTTTATCAGCGTGGTGTCGACACTGATCTTCGACGTTGTTTGTCTTTAGATGAAGTGGAACATGTTCTTAATGACTGCCACGCTGGAGCATGTGGTGGTCATCTCTCCGGGATGGCTACGGCTTAGAAGATACTGCGAGCGGGATATTTTTGGTCCTCGATTTTCAAAGACTGCATTGAAACGGTTATGAAATGTCCACCCTGTCAATTCTTTCATAGTAAGACATGCTCGCATCCTGCCCCACTCCATCCTGTTATTGCCGTTGGTCCCTTTTCCAAATGGGGCATAGATTTCATGAACTATAAGCCCACTTCAACCAGAAAGCATAGCTATGTCATAGTAGCTATGGATTATTTCACAAAATGGGCTGAAGCGATGCCTACTTATGCTGAAGACGACAAAACAACAGCACAATTCATATTCAATCACATTATAGCTAGATTTGGTGTCCCGCAATCTATTATGACCAATCATGGATCCCACTTCAGGAACCATATGATTGAGGAACTGAGTGCCAAGTTGGGTTTTCACCATGAAAAATCAACCCCATACTACCTACAAGCTAATGGCCAAGTTGAAGCCATTAACAAAGTTCTGAAATGAATGATTCAATGCATTGTGGGTACTCATAAGTCCAACTGGCACTCAGCTTTGTTTTCGGCACTATGGGCATACCGAACCTCAGTAAAACGTGCTACTAGGCTCACACCATTCCAACTGGTGTATGGCCTGGAAGCCATTTTACAGATTGAATGTGAAATTCCATCACTTAAGATAGCCATAGAGCTACTTCCCCACACCACTTCCGAAGAGGAACGGTTTCTATACCTAGCTAAGCTAGATGAAACCCGTCGAGACGCTGCTTTAGCCAACGAAGCTCATAAAAAACGTGTCAAATCACAGTATGACAAACCCGTTCAACCTCGGGTTTTCAATGAAGGTGACCTCGTACGCACATATGATCAAATGCATGATAAACTTGGAAAAGGAAAGCTAGAATCTATGTGGTACGACCCCTTTGTTGTAAAACGTGTCTTAGAGAAAGGAGCCTATGAATTGTCGATTGTGATGGCACACCATTGGCACGGCCCCGCAATGGGTTGTACCTCAAATGCTTCTACGCATAGGGTTATCCTACGTGAGATACTTTTTGTACATAATGTACCTAGCTCGTTTTCACTTATCTTTCTTGTGTGCACACACGAACCTCATGTATCCATTCTTACCTTGACTTGTGCTTTTATGTGCAGATGTCTGCCTACTTCGGATTCGCCGACGGTGCAAGCCGACATACCCAGAACCTCGCTTCCGCAGCATGGGTAATCTATTCTCCCACTGGCGAGTTGCTATCTTCAGGAGCTAATTGTTTGGGTCCCACAACCAACAATATCGCAGAGTACCATGCAGGCATTGGACTCTTGACGGAGGTTGCTTCCCTTGGAATTGACTCCCTATCAGTCTTTCTAGACTCCCAACTTGTGGTTTCTCATCTGAATCGTGTTTACACAGTTTGCAATCCTATCCTACTTTGCTTATTTCGAAGGGTACACCTCTTGGAACGATCTCTTAATTTTATTTCATATCAACACATACCAAGAGAATTCAATTGTATAGTTGATTCATTATCTAATTACATCTTGGATTGGCATCTTGCCCATACATAAAAACACATCATAAAATGAACACACAAGTCATTGTAAATAAATAGGTCATAAAAGTAGGTCCATGTATATATCACTGTATATAAAAGTGTGTTTTCAAATACATAAAGTTTTTGTTTTAAAGACAAAATTTGGGACATAGTCCCATACAAAAATTTGGCTCTCAAAGCCTACATATCATATACATGCCGCAAAAAGATAAAAGCTACCATCTAAGGAGATCTGGGAGATCTATCATGTTCCTCCTCAGATTCCTCACGCTGCTAGTGATAACACACTATAGCCCGAGCTACCCTACGGAGGAGTCGGCCAATACGCCTAGGCACACCTATGATATGCCGTTGGAGATGCAAAGGGATGTCGTCCATCCTCATAGCGGGGACACAGTGGGTTAAACCCTCTAGGTTCCTCTCTATCTCCTGGACCCCTCCCACCTCATCCTCGTCTTCTTCCTTGTCCGAAGCGGCTCTGCGATCAACACCACCTTGGCATAATGGCGAGTACCCTGTCGGTCTCTGTGGTCCACAATCTACGACATGCACATGTATATATATTAAAATATTTTTTACACATTCTAAAGAACAATAAAAATTATTTATTCAAAAAATTAAAAAACACATTTATGAAGGTCATACCTGAATTGTCCCAATCCTCATCTTCCGGCAGTGCCAAGTCTATGTCCTTATGGAATTTTGTTGAAATATTGTAACTTCAAAGAATATTATATTTGTACTTTATTATTCCGGATATGTTTCATTCCTCCATGAAGATCTTATTGTATATCCGGAGATGTTTATTCCTCCGTCGGATTGTGATAACTTGGGTTATTAGACTTCCCTAGTGGGGGTCGCCCCTGTATGTGTTATGTGGGTCAAAGGGTTTTTAGACCACCCTAGTGGGGTCGGCCCAGTCAGTTGTAGTGGGGTGTTTAACCCAGTGGTAAAGTTGGGGCTGACCTAGTTAATATAAAGTACAAGTCGGAGATGTTTATAAATAGAGGAGGTGTGTTCCTCATTATACACACACTTCCCTCACTCAGAATGTAGCGCACTTGTGGAGGACAGGTCTGCTATGGTGGAGGAGGATATCATGTCTTTGGTTTGCATCTTTGTATATTGCTGGTCATCTATATTGAGGAAGCTTTGCTGGGTTTTCTACCCCATGAGGGTTTCCCATGATAAATCTGTGTCTCTTGTGTTTATGTTGTGCTTGTTATTTCTTCAGTGATCCTATATATGCTATTATTGTGAAATGGAATGTAATGCTACTATTTTCTATCTTAGCATATTAAATCTTAACAAAGTCCAACCCTGCATAGGGGTGGTCATCAATCATCACAATCTGTTCCTCGAGCCATGAGAAGAAGTCCTCACCAAAAGCCAAACGCTGCAGCCCTCTAAGTCATCCTGCATTCTCGCTCCAATCGAGCCATCCATGGCTCAGTGGGTGGACAGGGGGGCATGGTCAGCTATGGACGCAACAACGACACCCTCACCAAGAAGAAGGTGACCAAGATGCTCCCATACCCAAATTGAGAGTTCTCTCCAAGCCTACACTTGTTCACTTGCTCTTTGAGGTTGGTCAATACTGCCTCACACTAGTTGAATACTATTCCTACCATGCAATCCACTGTAAGATGCATCTATGTATGGGACGCCTGATGGGGACCCGTACTCCTTGTTGCACATGTGATGGTGAACAACATGATTTTTAAAGGAAGTTCTATAATGTCCTTAATGACCAACTTACCACTTTTCTTCCCCTAACCTTGACAGCAATAACGAGCAATTAAAGCATCAGTGCTCGCCTCCGAGGCCGTGAACCCAATAAAACTCACCCGGGCTCCTCTCTTTGAGAGGCCCGTGAGGAAATAAATGTCCTCGAGTTCAATTTCGAGGGTGTGTTCTCCAACTCGGAAAGCTTGAATGTCGGGGTCCCACATTTGAATAATGTGGGTGAGAAGTTTTTCCTGCTTACGGATTCCTTTGGTCTTGAAGAATTTCAACAAACCACATTCCCGCAATGCAGTCAAGGTCTCTTGGTCATCTTCGACCAACAAATCATCTGCCTCATGCTCTCTTTCTTTTCAACTGACCATTTTGCTCCAAACAAGTTGCAAACACCTGCAAAAGGTCATGGGAAACATTCATTAATCATTTAACAACTTGATCTCAACTAAAAATTAGAGCAAAACCAATTTTTTCATCTTAAAAATCGCCACTACCGCACCTGGGGGCAACGTGACTGTGTGGTACTGCACAGTACCGCGCCCCTGTTTAACCCTAAAGCGCGGTACTATTACACTATACCACGTTTCCCGATATCGTTGTCGTGTGGTATTGTGGAAGGTGAAAATTTCCTATTAGGGCTTGCCCAAAAAATTATTTTCCCTACTGAAATCAAGTTATTTATATATGAAATGAAAGAGGGGCTTGAAATCTCTTACCTGGCGCAGACGGCTATTGAAACGGTGCTTCGGATCTCCAGATATGAACTCTCGAAGTTTTTGCTCCTCAATGGGTAAAATCTCCTCTTTTGGCAAATGCACAAGTGAAATGGTAACTTTCCATATTTACCTATTCCTCATATAACGTTTTCACTTATTTTTTATTCATTATTTTATCTGGTTAAATTAAAACCCATTTCACATTACTAATATCTGGTTCCATGAGCATCTGTTGATAGGGTCTCCTTTAAAAAATGTTCACACTGGCGTTCATTTATTATTTGACCTTCATTTCAAGCCTACTTTATCTTTTTCGTGCTTTGGATTAAAACTTGAAAAAGATTCCAAGCGCTTTTACACCCGTGTTGTGCTTGTAAAACTTAAGTAAACGGTGTCGAGCTTAGTCAACTTTACTCATGCTCGTTAAACGATGAGGAAAGTATTATCCTGGTTGTATTTTATTCTTTTTTTAGACCAAAATAATTAAAAATTACGAAAAAGACCATTGGAGTCCATAGTTAAGCTCTTTTCAGACTCCCTAAAATTGAAAAGATTTCCAAGTGATCTTATCTCTTTCACACTTGTAAAAGTATTTGAAAGGTCGTTTATTCGGTGATAGGTTACCCCTTTTTCTGCCCGTCTAGACTATTTACGAGAAAGGTATACCTAGGTCAATTTTTGGCTGGGAGAGCTCTCTCGGGAATTGTTTTACACTTTTTCAGGATCGACGGACTAAATTTACGAAAACGTACACTTCGGAGCCTTCTTTAAGTTTTTCAGGCTCTCTAAATGTGAAAAACTACCGAGTTTTCCTTCATTGGACTCGTTAAAATTTGACATCGAAGGACCCACTTTGGGACAAACCCATCCTTTCTCAGGTTTGTAAAACATGTGAGATTGGACTCATCTATGAGATGAGCTATAACGAGCATCTGTTATCCTCTTCAAGCTTAAAAAACAACAAAGAGGTAATCGTCTATCATGTCAAGGGAAAATGGGAAACAAGTCGAGTCTATTATGTTTGCACCTTGTCAGTTGTCACCTTTGAGCATGGCATGCGTCTGTCCCTTGTCTATTTTGGGTATCTATTTTCGTTGAGTTATGGTTATCATCCCGAGTCATCTCTCTAGCCACAAGCCTACTCGTTCGGTGTCTATCCTCTGCTATCAATAATACCTGCTGCCAAGTCATGTTACATGTTGTTATATGTTCAAAGGGTTGCATTTTTCAGAATCATTCATTGTGTCAGACCTCCGCTGTGTCAGTACATGTTCCATTGTTTCATCATCCTATACTATCTTTCACTCCGATTTCATGTTGATGATGTGGGAATCATTATGACCCACCTTCGACGAGTCTATTCCCGTCGACGCCAAATCACTATCCAGGAATTGGACTTAGGAATCAACCATTAGTACCTTGGTACCTGCATGCCTCAATGGTAGGTTTCCTTGTGTTCGATAGTAGGTTTACATCATTGACCTCTGATCGAACGATCTCTCGAATTCTCAACATCAACCCATTCATTCGCATTTCATTGAGATGTACTACAGATACCTTGGGGATCATCATCATCATTGGTGATTTCCCTCGCATTTGTTAACGGTTCACATCATTGACAGGTAATCAAATGGATTTTACCATGTTCAACTTCAACACCTTGTAATCACATGTCTAGATTCGTATCATTTACGATTGAGCAAAAGACCCTGGGCGCACCTTTGTGTCTTGCTTACATCCAGGTTACGATGGAGATGTCCTTTGTATTGTCACACAGATCCAATTTTGTATTGGTCGTGGCTGTGTCATTACTGTCTCATGGATCTATGCTTGTTCATAGTAGCCATGATTTGTCTACAGTCTATATCATCTCTGTACTCATGGATCTGCAATGTATTGGTTGGAAGCCATGCTTTGAGTCAATTGTTTTCGAGCATGGGAATGCCCGCCTCGATGGTATATCTGACATTTTGTTTTTGTTTTGGCTCCTTGTTGCTCTCCTCGATGCTATCTCCATACAGTATTTGTAAAGTCTTTCGACCATCAATCCCTTCTGACCTCACACTTTAGGGGGCATTTGTTGTACCTCCATATTTCACAGTGTCACATCTTCACCATAAAAATAGTTGACGACACTTCCCCTACTACTTAAAACACCCAGAAGAGAAATATGATGAATGATCCTTGAAGACAGACCTATCCCGTCAAGAATCAACCCACCAGAGACTTCATATACCTACACTACCGTGCCTTTCTCAGCATTGAGGGAGCGGTAGTCCCCACTACCGCACTATGCTTCTTCTCTCCCACATGGTACTACCGTGCTATGATCAGTTCAAGGGGCGCGGTACTCATTTTTAGATTTTTTGCGATGGCTTGTGGGATATTGATTTTCGAGATATTTTTGAGGATTGGTATCCCTGATTCGATGCTAACTCACTTTCTCGGATTAGTGGGCCTGATCCACTAAACACTCCCAAGATCCATCCTTCTCGCTTGTTAGTTAACCCTACTACACACTATAAGAGAGAGGCCTTCCATGAGAAAAGGGGGAGGACTCTTGGAGATGTCAAACTTATGATCTTGAATCTTTGTGTAGATAGCTAGAGGAGAAAGCACTTGGAGCTGGGAGTTGGCTTGGATATCAAGCAACCATTGTAAGTGACTTCAAGTTGGTAATAAAACATAACTTGTCTTGTTTCCCAAATCATGTATGTTGATTTTTTTTCAATCATATGATTTGTATCTGCTATAAATTTAGATCCTAACTCATATTTCAAGTTGCTAGAGAATTGTATATGCTTGTATCTTGGTTTCATTTTGACAGGTTCATTCGCGAGGACTTGCAGATTAGAACGACCATTAGGACGAGCAATTGAATCGAAGGTCAATTAGATCTCTTCCATTTCTTACAACAATATAATCTTGAGATATTTGTTTAGATCTAAGAATTCAAGGTAGCATTTGTTATATTTTTATTTTAGTTTAGAGTCAGTTAAACTCTACTTTAACCTCAGAGAGTTTCTACCTATCCGTAGGGAGAAATTTCTACAACAAAGGTAAGCATGAACTTAGAGGCTTCTTCTCAGTACCAATTGGACTCAAAGAACAATATGCCACAATATTTGATTGTGACATGGTAGTGTCTACTGGCGAGGGATACAATTGGTCTATAGTTGGGTAATAAGTGGGATCAACAAATGTAAGTTGATCGATAGTGACAATGCTTTCATTGTGAGGTAAATGCATCACACGAAAGAGCATAGACACCACAACTTGCATGGCATATATGTAATCACGCCCTAGGATCATATCAAAGTCCATAGGTTCTTTTAAAACCACAAAATCAACTAAGACTGTTTTTCCACCCAAAGTAACAGGTACCTGAGGGAGGAGTCCCAATGGTTCACTAGGTTTTTTATCGAAAGTCAATGACCAATTAACAGCTGGAACAAGGTTAGGAAAACCTAAATCTCTCCAAACATAATGGGATAAGATACTAACAGAGGCTCCTTCATCTACAATACATCGATGAACCACATGGTTTCCGATATCAACCTTTATCTGAAAAGGTGTAGCAGAAGGAAGGAAAGGCCCAGTTAAACTATTCCAATCAAAGGAAATGATCCCAGAGTTTGGTATGGGTTTACTTGGCACAGATGAGGTTCCCCCCATTTCAGAAAAATCCAAACTGGTAATGCAGAAGACTTTAGAGACAGGTGCATCACTCTCTAAAGGACTGATGAGATCGGTCAAAGATTGCGTCAATTCGATCACTTCACTCTTCGAAGAAAGACTGGGTTGACCAAAGATTGCATTGGTTCAACCACTTCATAAACCAAAGGTTGATGCAACTGTTGGGAATCTATAGACAAATCAGGAGTAGAGGATCCTTCAGACATGGACCACACTCTCCACACCTCTGGAATAGCAGGGCATAGGTGAGTAAGGTGATCTCCCTTACAAAGTTTACAAGGTAACTTTGGCTTCCATCCTATAAGCTTAGACTCATTTATAACAATAGTACTCTTAGCATGACTAGCATTGGCTGAAAGGTTTCCCCCAACATGAGTTGTAGTGGCTGGTTGCTCAGAAGCAGAAGAATTTTGAACTATGGACCACACTCTTTGCACTTCTGGAAGTACAGGGCACAAATAGGTCAGGTGGTATCCCTCACAAAACTTACAAGGGAACTTAAGCTTCTATTTATTAGGTTTGTTGACAATGTTAACATTCTCAGCATGACTTGCAGTGGCTGATTCAGTGTCTCAAGTATGACTCACAATAACTGGTGACTTGTCATTAATATGACCAGTAGTGATCAATGATGTGTCCTCAACATTAGAAACAGTGGTTGAAGACATGCTTTCAGTATGATTTGCATTGACTGAAAGTTTGCTCCCAACATGACCTCCAGAGGCTGGGTAGGTGCCCCCATCATGACTTCCAGAGGCTGGGTGGGTGGGTTCAGTATGATTTACAGTGATTGAGCAAGTTCTCCCAACATGACAACCAAAGGTTGGGTTGGTGCCCCCAGCATGACCTTCAGAGGCTGGGTGGATACCCCCTTGCTTTGGCATCTTCTTCCTATTTTTCCTCCGTCTATTCATTTTAGACTGTTGGTTACTAGTATTACTACATTCACCACATGAAGTAGAAGGAGGAGGAGAAGATGTTACTGGTGAAGCAAGCATAGGGTTCTGATGCTCTTGATGTGAGGTGCTTACTTGAGAAGCATCAGGAGCATGCAAGGTGTTTGGAGTGGAAAACAACCAAACTGGTAACCCTATATTGAATCTCGAAAGATTAAAAGTAGCCATTAAGGGAGTACCAATGTTCCCAATAAATGGAAAAGCACAGGGAGACCCTTCAACAGGGGTGCCTTGATTGGTGCTCACCGGGATGCTATCCATGGTTCCTGACTCAATGGGCCAAAAATATCTAAGGCCAAAATACAAGCGGCACAAAGAGCACACCATGAAAAAAGGTCCTAGGTAAACAAAACAAGCAATCAGATGGAAAATACTCTCGAAAGTAAGTTTGGGATGATTAGGGCCTAGAACAAACTAACAAAGTAATGACAGTCAGTTACTTGGTGTCCTCTGGAGGTCCATTGGGTGCAAGCATTTGAATCACCAAACCGCCCTCCTGGGATTACTGCCAAAGGGTTACCTTCCATGTATGTCTGAGGTGAAGTGGGAATAACCGCCCACTGTACCTGTGTAGATCCCCAAAAGTCTGATACTAAGGCTACCATCAATACGAAATAACCTAGGGGGACAGTCGCCGGCCTAGTCAAAATGCATGGGCATGGTAGCAAAGCTCGAATTCCGAAAGGACCCCTGTATGTGAGTCGACTCTGGTTTATGGTTGTGAGGAAAGTGAGGGGATATGCTCAATAATTCCAATCTCCCACGGCCTCGTGCTTATCTCTGGTTTGAGTAGAGCATCCGAGGATTATTTGATAGATATGGATTTACCTAAATGAAATTTGTATTACGATTATTGAGTAATGAAGCTAGTTCAGAGCAGTTTAAGGTGATTTAAGTTCGAAACTCTAGCCTCAGCTAGTTGATGATGTGTATGCCTAATAAGAAAAATGTTGCTAATAAATTTTATTAATGGTTCTTTTTAAGGGTTACTTGTTACTCAAGGGTTGTAGTGCAGTGTGTGGAATGGTTTGTTATGAAAGTAAAGTGCAAATGCTTTCAAATTCACAAAAAAATTTCTCTTTTTCGTTTATGATTCTCTCAAAAACTTGTAACCTAAACAGTCCTAAATCAAAATCTTTTTGTATTTTTCTTTTGATATTTCAAAGCAAACTATGCTACCTCAAAATAATGCAAGACCTTACTACTAAGCTATTTGAACAATTTTTTGTCTTTTCTGATAAATGTAAAAGAAAGAGAACTTGTACAAAACCAAGCAAGATCTAAATGTAAAGCGTGTGCAAGACAAACATCTAAATGGCTCAAAGAAAATGAATCAAGAGACTCGACGAAGACTTTACTTACCAAGTTTTTACAAAAAAAAAAATTGAGGCTTGGAAACAGAATGTAAAAGAAACAGGGACAAGAGACACTCATAACGGAAAGGCAGACCTAAACAAGTTGCTCCTGAGCATCAAAACCCTAAAGAAAAACACTGATCTAAGAGAAAAGTAAACAAGCGAACCAAGAATGACTTTAACAACACATGGAGTCAACAAAAAGAAGACTAGAAAGATTTGACTTACTTGGATTGAACTGATAAGACAATCAACAAGTATCTAAACCAAGTAACGTTTCGAAAGCAATCCTAAGGACTCAAACTTGAAGTCAAACCCTAAAGGAAAGGATAAGAAAAAAGTGAAAGTGTGCTAAACGTTGCAATAGAAAACAAACATTAAGAATGCAGGTCAGTATGACTGCAACAACAACTAGGATGAAAGTATGCAGCTATGTCCAAAAGAATAGTGCACGAACTTCAAAAAGGGCTAGTAAGCGGCAAAGACACTTAAACAAGTACTCAAGCAAGCAAACAAACTAAAAGGATTCAAGAGAGGCAGACAAGACTCAAATGAGACATTGAAGTCTCAGGGGTCAGTCAAGAAGGAAAAGCAACAGGATGGAAGTGGAAACAAACCACTAAAAATCAAACCCTAACAAAAAACTAGACACTACTGAGAAATTCCCCAATGAGATGCAGTGCAATAACTAGCGCACACTAGGATATGTGGGCTACTGTGTAGTGTAAATAGCAACACCCATAAGGAGATATGTGTTACTATTACTACGGAAGACCAGTGCACACATGTCAAAAAGATAGAAACAGGCTTTGCAACAGCCAATTGAGATGAATCAAGCAACAAGGAACAATAAACATAGACCTAAAAGACCTCTCAAAGAATCAAAAACTGAAAAAGGGCTGGAAGGAAACCAAAACTAAGTCTCCTAGAGAAGAATAACTACGGGTTACTCCCTAGTAGAGTCGCCAGTCTGCTGTTTAGGATTTCTACCTTATAGTGAGGCGATGGACACTACCAACTGGGTGGGGTTGACAGGTAAATACATTAATTCCATTACAACTAGTTCTTACAAATGACAGAGATTGGGATATCGAAAGACATACCTTTACTCGATGGTTGGTCCTAGCTTTCACTTGATCTCCCACTTGATGAACTTGCATTACAAATGATACCTTCCTCAGCGTATCTTGATTATATATAAAAATGATGAAATTAGAAAGTAATTTAACATCAAATATAATCAAATATTAAGCCAAATAGACATACAATCTAATAGACATCTTATTTCGGACATGGAGGGTATTTCGACCTTTTTATTGTCAAAGAAACATGAATCAATACAATATACCTAAAATGTAGAGATGTTTCTGCAACCGAGTCCTGGTATCTTACTCTTCATAGTGACTTGGAACTTTCCTCCAGCGTAACAACCCTTAATGCATACTTTCTAGGTTTTCTATCTTTCTATCTGAGTCTAGTCTCTCTCATGCATCCTCGTATTTATGGGACAAGGTAGGCACTTGTAATTGAGAGGTGGTTGGATTGGGAGGTTGGGGAAATTGCATAACCAACTTCAACTAATCCCAATTCATCAATTTAATATATTTTTTATTTCATCTTAAGATGTGCGTGAGTTTCCTCAAGGCATAGTAGCGCATAGTATGCAACTTCAGTGTTTTACAACAAGTGCTTGCAACTTTTTCTTAGGTGTGCACTAGTCTCCCTTGAGTAAAGTAGGGCATACTAGCAGATGTGCGTTGGTTTCCATTGAGGATAGTAGGGCATACTAGTAGATGTGCGCTGGTTTACTTCCCAAAGAGTAGTGCACATGTCAAAAGATCAGGGAAATCAGTGAAAATCTCAGCTGAAGAGAGTAGGTGCAGTCCATACATCATCTAGGGCAATCTAGCTCTTCAATCCATGGTGTCCTTTTGTGTGATTGATAGCATAATGTGATCACGGACGGAGAAGTGCATATTTGACCTATAACACGAGCTATCTTAGTAGCCACTCTTCTAGGATTCCTTTACCCGCTGTCCCTCCTGTTGAGATATTGTAACTTCAAAGAATATTATAATTGTACTTTATTATTCCGGAGATGTTTCATTCCTCCGTAAAGATCTTATTGTATATCCGGAGATGTTTATTCCTCCGTCAGAATGTGGTAAATTGGGTTATTAGACTTCCCTAGTGGAGGTCGGCCCTTTATGTGTTATGTGGGTCAAAGGGTTGTTAGACCACCCTAGAGGGGTCGGCCCAGTCAGTTGTAGTGGGGTATTTAACCCATTGGTTAAATACGAGCCTACGTGTACCTATGTAAAATACATGTCAGTGTAGTGTATAAATAGAGGAGGTGTGTTCCTCATTTGACACTCTCACACACTTGAGGATAGCGCACTTGTGGAGGAGAGGTCTGCTATTGTGGAGGAGGAGATCATGTCTCAGGGTTTCATCTTTGTATATTGCTGGTCATCTATATTGAGGAAGCTTTGCTGGGTTTTCTACCCCATGAGGGTTTCCCAGGATAAATCTCTGTCTCTTGTGTTTATGCTGTGCTTGTTGTTTCTTCAGTGATCCTGTATATGCTATTATTGTGAAATGGAATGTAATGCTGCTATTTTCTGTCTTAGCATATTGAATTTTAACATGGTATCAGAGCTAACCTGAAGGAAGACAAGGTATGGCACTAAAGACACTTGCTTTACTTACGACAATTTGAAGGTTAGGGTTTTACATAGCAAAAACCAGTCATCATAGCACTTTCGCTATAAATCCGTTTTGGCGAAGTTTTCGGATCTAAAAGTGTTACAGGATGAAGCTAAAATCTCCAGGTACCTTGTGTCCAAAGCACAACCTCTAATTCGTTGTACTTTGTGATTTATGATCTGTACAATATAGGGTTTCTGCCTCCTCCAGATCTGAGTCAAAATCAGGTGACCTTGGGAAAAAGGTCATAACTTGGGCTAGGAAGCTCCAAATGAAATTTCGTGAAAAGTGACAGGTAGTACACAGACTGTAATATCTCTGAAATCTTTTTCAGGGGCTGAAGTTGAACCAGTGACACGTGGCACACCGTACAAGTTCGATCTCCTGTATTATCCCATAAACAGGTCATGTTGCGACACTTGGCATAACTCTCTCTTAGAGAATCCAATTGAGGTCAGACCTGTCAGGATGGAAATTTAACAGGCCGAGCTATCTCAGAAAACTTTTTCAGAGGCTGAAGGTCAAACAGTGACACGGGGCACGCCATACAAGTTCGCTCTCCTGTATTTTCCCAAAACAGGTCACGTTGCGACATTTGGCATAACTCTCCCTCAGAACATCCAATTGAGGTCAGACCTATTAGGATGGAAAGCTAACAGGTCAGGCTATCTCAAAAAACTTTTTCAGACCCTGTGGATCAAAAATTTTGGAGTTACACCAGAAACAATCAGGTACATATTTCTGTCAAAACAGAATTATTTTTTGGTACCTTCATTCATGGCTTCCGGAATTTAGGGCTTTGAAGAAAGTTGGAATTTTTGTAATCGGAGACCACGGATGGATGCTACTCATCAAAATAGAAATTTAGAGACCAAGATCAGAATTTTTGGTTGGGTAGAAGGCCGGGCTTGATTAGACCCTAGTTCAGGACTTTGATCAGAAAAGTGGAAAATTAGGGCTTCTGTAAAAATGGGAATTTTCGAAATCTGTGACCACGGCTGGAAGCTCCTCAGAAAAATAGAAGCTTAGAGATTTGGATCAAACCTTTTGATGGGGCAAAAGAGTGGGTTTCATCAAACCCCAGTTCAGGGTCACGTCTAGTGAATTCGAAAGTTTCAAAGGCAAAACTGAGGAGTAAAACTTTGCAGTTTTCAAATTCTGAATATACCAGTTTTATCAGCTCATCAAGGCGCATATTTCTATCCTTTCAGAAGTTTGAAATTCAAAGTTTGAATTTTTTGGGTTTCTCTGACAAACCCATATCCAGCTCCAAGTCCAGTTCTTGCAAATCAAGTGGATTGGGTTAATCCTAGAAGAAGATGGATTGGTCACCTGCATAAGTGAAGAAGTTCCTGTTTCAGAGGGAGATGAGGATAAGGCCTTACATAAGAAGAATACAAGCGATCTCGACAGGTATGACTCATCGAGGTATGTTTCGATATTTTTCCATGATTAAGTTTATGGTATGTTTGTCTTCAGGTTATTACAGTTAGTACAATTTTGATTTTAGATTTGTCGTATAACCTTAACAAAATTATGAATGCATGATAGAAGATATTCATTGGTTAGGGTGTTGACACTTATGATTGTACTAATGCATTATGATGTTGTGTGAGGTTGATGTTGTCTGCTAACAAGATACAGGTACATCACAAAAGACAAATCAGGTTCCATGACCATGAAAACATGAAGACAAAGACTCATCCATAATCTTTGTTCTACTTACGAGGTATGTATGACTTTGTTATATTATGCTTAACCTATGAGACATGCAGGTTCTAGCTCAGGATCTCTAAATCATTGAAGAGATTGTTTAGGTGTGTTGTACATAACCAAGTAGGTATACTAATCCAGGTATGTTTCCCATGAATCTTACCTTGTGTTAGGATCCCTTATATAAGTATACTTGGAATGATTGGTTATGCTTATTCATAAATTTAGTAATCAAGGGATTATGCATATTATATCTTTTATCTTGATTGATGATATGCATGGGTAAAAGAAGACTTCCCTGAAATCTTGAATACTAATGTTTATTAACTTTAATCATGACTATACATTTTCAAGATTATTTAGTACTATAATATTTTGATAGCATTTAGAATATACTAATGAGTGTATGTTTGTGCATGAGATCATGAGGATGACTCTTGAGCATGCACAGTAGTACAGAATGAATAGAAGTTCAAAAGACATACAGAAGATCAAGCGGGAGGCAACCACACAAACATAAAAGATAAGTATTTGAGTTGTTATTTGAAATAATAATGATATTGCCTGTAATAGGTTGTATGCATATTTGTATTCCTAGAATATATAATGCTGAGTATAAACATTCATAGAGCATTGAACAGTATACTACTAATGTGCATATGATTGGTAAGTTGGACAAACATTCCATTATTGCTTGTCTAGAATGAAACCTCTTTGCTGACATGCCGAGAGCTGTGCACACTCTCGATAGTATGTTCTGCTAGAGATGGAAGGCATCTAGATAGCCACTGTATGCATACAAGATATGGGAAAGTGTTGTGCCAAAGTATTGGTCAAATTAGTTGCATAACTATGTAAATGATATATGTATGCATAATAGGTTATTATGTCAATATGATTTGATGATTATGAAGTATTACTAATCCTGTACTTAATTTTGATTTGTAGGAAAAATCATGATGAATGATGAACAAGCGATGGATGTTCAACAAAAGGATTTACAAATCAAACACACTATAGAAAGCTTATGGTTAAGAGATTCTCTTAGAAAGAGGAAGAGAATCATGATGAGATGTTTTGACAATTCTCTTAATAATGTAATCAGGTTCTGTATGGGTTCCCAGGATCGGTAGTCAATTGATGAGCTTAATGATCATCATGGGTGATGTGGATCTCAACCCTTGCTACAAGGTTGAATATGGCTTCTATACACATATGACATGGATGCAAGAAGAAACTCACCATAGAGTTCGAATGACTTTGAGGCTCATATTAGTAGACCCATCTGACGAGAGATGGCACAGATAGATATGCAGAAGATCACTCAATGCAGAGTGTGAATAATGGACAATTGACAGCTTCATGACAAAGCTTGGGATTTACCAGAAGTAAAGTTGATCCTAACCTTTACCTAAAGGTTGTGGATGATAAACCTATCATACCATTATTATGTGACGATGATCTCTTTCTGACAAGGAATGAGAAACAGATCATGAAAATGGCTGCAGAAATAAAAATGAAAGATCTCAGATTAATGCACTACTTCTTAGGTCTAGAAGTATGGCATGATCCAAAAGGAATCTTTTAAATCGAGGTAAGTATGCTGTGAAGTTTCTAAAAAGATTTGATATGTTGGAGTGTAAAGCCATGGCCACTCCCATGGACTCCAACTTGAAGTTATTAGTTAATAACTCATCGGATTTAGTGGACCTAACCCTATATAGACAAATCATTGGGCCAATGATGTATTTAACAAATACTAGGCCAGATATATGCTTTGTTGTAAATACCGTAAGTCAGTATCTAGTAGAACCTAGAAAGGTTCACTTAATAGCTACAAAGCATGTAGTGAGGTACCTCAAAAGGTACTTTAGATTTTGGTCTATATAGTCTTGGAGGTCATGAACTCCGTTTACATGATTACTCAAATTCTGATTGGGCAGGAAGTGTCTCAGACAGAAAGAGTACTTTAGGTGGATGTTATAGTCTTGAATCTACCATGATCTCATGGTTTAGCAAGAAACAATCTAGTGTGCCTCTCAGTACTACTGAAACAGAATATATAGATGTCTGCTCTGCCAGCTGTGAAGCAGTGTGGCTTCAGAAGCTATTATATGGAGTGTTTGACTTAGAAATGGATTCCACTATGATTATGTGTGACAATCAAAGCTGCATCAAGATGATAGGAAATCTTGTATTCCATGATAAGTCAAAACACATAGAGATCCGTTACTTTTATATTCGAGATATGGTGCAGAAAGGAGCTATCAAGCTAGAGTATATAAGCACTGAGGATCAAATTGCTGATATCCTGACCAAGCCTCTGTCTCGAGTAAAGTTTGAACACTTCCGAGACAAGCTTGGTGTAGTTCAGAAGAACCCTCCTCGAAAGGGGGAGTAGCACAGTATGAGACAGACAAGCCTATCTCATCAATGATGAGGTTACCTATTTTTTCCTGCACTTACTCACATAGAATTATTTAGATTTAGGACTCTTATATTCTTTATTTTGCTTGTTAGATGTATACATGCTCTTGATGATAGATGTATACATGCTAGATACTTTTGATGATAGATGCTTTTGATGATTAGATGTATACATGCTTTTGATGATAAATGTATACATGCTTTTGATGATAGATGCTTTTGATGGTTAGATGTACACATGCTTTTGATGATACATGTTGTGGTTATACATGTTTTACATGTTATACATGTTTTGATGATGATGATACATGTTGTGGTTATACATGTTCTACATGTTGTGGTTACACATGTTTTGATGATGATGATACATGTTATGATGATGAGGATACATGTTCTTGATGAACATGAGAAGGGATTGGATCATTCCTGGACTTCAGTCCGAAAGAAGAGCCGTAGACGTATGTCTTCGATAATGAAGGGATTGGATCATTCCTGGACTTCAGTCCAAAAGAAGAGCCGTAGACGTATGTCTTCGATAATGAAGGGATTGGATCATTCCTGGACTTCAGTCCGAAAGAAGAGCCGTAGACGTATGTCTTCGATAATGAAGGGATTGGATCATTCCTGGACTTCAGTCCGAAAGAAGAGCCGTAGACGTATGTCTTCGATAATGAAGGGATTGGATCATTCCTGGACTTCAGTCCGAAAGAAGAGCCATAGACGTATGTCTTCGATAATGAAGGGATTGGATCATTCCTGGACTTCAGTCCGAAAGAAGAGCCGTAGACGTATGTCTTCGATAATGAAGGGATTGGATCATTCCTGGACTTCAGTCCGAAAGAAGAGCCGTAGACGTATGTCTTCGATAATGAAGGGATTGGATCATTCCTGGACTTCAGCCCGAAAGAAGAGACATAGACGTATGTCTTTGATAATGAAGGGATTGGATCATTCCTGGACTTCAGTCCGAAAGAAGAGCCGTAGACGTATGTATTCGATAATGAAGGGATTGGATCATTCCTGGACTTCAGTCCGAAAGAACAGCCGTAGACGTATGTCTTCGATGATGAAGGGATTGGATCATTCCTGGACTTCAGTCCGAAAGAAGAGCCGTAGACGTATGTCTTCGAGAATGAAGTCCTTGGTGGATGGTTGAGGATTAAGTCATCCTTGGACGTAGGTCCTAAAAGCACGGTGAAGGATTGGATCATCCTTGGACTTTGGTCCTGTAAACTGAGCCGTAGACGTGAGGTCTCCAAGAACATGATAGGACTGGATCGTCCCTGGACTTCGGTTCAAAAGGTACATGACTGGTTTACATCATTCTTTGATGATGACGATGTTCGTGTGATGACGATGTTGATCGTGATGCTGATGATCGTATGATGACGATGTTGATGATCATATGATGACGATGTTGATCGTGATGCTGATGATCGTATGATGACGATGCTGATGATCGTATGATGACGATGCTGATGATCGTGTGATGACGATGCTGATGATCGTGTGAGGACGATGCTGATGACGATGCTAATGATCGTATGATGACGATGCTGATGATCGTGTGATGACGATGCTGATGATCGTGTGATGACGATGCTGATGATCGTGTGATGACGATGCTGATGATCGTATGATGACGATGTTGATCGTGATGCTGATGATCGTATGATGACGATGCTGATGGTCGTATGATGACGATGCTGATGATCGTGTGATGACGATGCTGATGATCGTGTGATGATGATGCTGATGATTGTGTTGATCGTGTGTTGACGATGCTGATGATTGAGTACTATCAACTCTGATGATGTTGATGTTCCAGTATTGAAGATGTTCCAGTAACTAGTTGAGTTACTGATGATGTTGAGAAAGCTTCCAATGATTTATAGATGTATCATGTATGATGTTGATGACTCCTTGCTTGTGCAGATGCTGTTATAATATCCTTCTCGTTAAGGGGGAGTGTTGAGATATTGTAACTTCAAAGAATATTATAATTGTACTTTATTATTCCGGAGATGTTTCATTCCTCCGTAAAGATCTTATTGTATATCTGGAGATGTTTATTCCTCCGTCAGAATGTGGTAATTTGGTTATTAGACTTCCCTAGTGGAGGTCGGCCCTTTATGTGTTATGTGGGTCAAAGGGTTGTTAGACCACCCTAGAGGGGTCGGCCCAGTCAGTTGTAGTGGGGTATTTAACCCATTGGTTAAATACGAGCCTACGTGTACCTATGTAAAATACATGTCAGTGTAGTGTATAAATAGAGGAGGTGTGTTCCTCATTTGACACTCTCACACACTTGAGGATAGCGCACTTGTGGAGGAGAGGTCTGCTATTGTGGAGGAGGAGATCATGTCTCAGGGTTTCATCTTTGTATATTGCTGGTCATCTATATTGAGGAAGCTTTGCTGGGTTTTCTACCCCATGAGGGTTTCCCAGGATAAATCTCTGTCTCTTGTGTTTATGTTGTGCTTGTTGTTTCTTCAGTGATCCTGTATATGCTATTATTGTTAAATGGAATGTAATGCTGCTATTTTCTGTCTTAGCATATTGAATTTTAACATCAACATCATCTAGGGCAATCTAGCTCTTCAATCCATGGTGTCCTTTTGTGTGATTGATAGCATAATGTGATCACGGACGGAGAAGTGCATATTTGACCTATAACACGAGCTATCTTAGTAGCCACTCTTCTAGGATTCCTTTACCCGCTGTCCCTCCTAGTAGGGGGACATTTATCCACTTGGTTCTACTTTTCATACTGTCTGACTTGGATTTCATCACCTTGCAGAGGATATGTCTAGTTTGAGCCATCATACCTTTTAGTTAGGCATTTGCATGCTCTCTTACCTCCCCCTAGTTTAGCAAGTACACATTTTTTTATTTTAGGAGTCGTTTGCTTGTTGGTATTCTGACCAAATTTTCTGGTCACTCCACTTACCATAGCACAGTTGTTGCAGTGAGTGTTTTGAGTTTGTTGTTGGCCTAAGTGACATATTTTTTGCACTCCCCTCCTGCACACCCGATTGCATTAGGGTTTTTGAGCTTTTCACTTGCCACTACCTACTAATTTTACTATCTGTATGTCACCATTGAGTCCCCGATATGTTCTCGGCGCTTCCAGGGTGAACCCTGGCAAAACGGTTCACTTGAAACCACTCATCACAGGAATAGAGCCTTGTCACTTGACTCTACTCGTCACCAGCATAGAGCCTCATCACCCGATTCTGATGCCCCTCATTTGACATCTGACTCCGAGGAAGAATCAGAAAACCCTACATACAAAGCACCGACTAGCCCCATGGTTGGCATGAATTCCAACCCCTTCTTTGTAGGGATTGCTAGCGGAGCATCCACCACCACCCTAGCTACTACATTATCCACCACTACAACAACTACCCTAGGTATGCCCTCAATGGGACCCACACCTACCATCCCCGTCACTATTCTAATTCCAATAGCTACTGGACTCAATCCCACCCCATTTGTGACCCACGTTACACTTGGAGGTGCAGGCCCCTCCCACACCAACCCCACACCTCTATTTGGGGGTCACATCCCCGTCACGACTCATATTCCCTTTGGGGGCAGTGGCCTGGTAAAAAATGCTACCACAAGCACATTCACCCCAACAACCGTGTCATATTCTTCTGCTAGTTTTCCATTTGTGGCTAGTCTCAACCTCCCTGACCTAAAAATATTAACGAACGATCCTATCCGACATGATCCCACTTGGCCTCACATGCCTACCAAAATCCCATCATACATCCCTAAGTTTAAGGGAAAGGCGGGTGAGGATCCCCAAAATCACATCATGTCTTTCCATCTATGGTGTTCCTCCAACTCCATAGTTGATGATTCCATCCGCCTACGCTTGTTGCAACGGAACTTCATTGGCTCTTAAGCTAAGTGGTATATCGAACAACCTCACAAGACCCACCCCACTTTTACATCCCTTGCCTCGACCTTTCTGCAGTTCTTCCAGTTACCTGCCCATTACGACGCAGGAGTAGAGATCTTATTGTCATGCAGGAAGAATACGAGGAACATCACTGATCACATTCATGAGTGGCGTAAACGCCGAAGTTTATGCAATATCAAGTTAGATGACTATATCTTCTTATATTATTTTCTAAAATCTCTCCCTCCATCCATTGCTAAATATGTGGCATCTGAACAACCCCAGCCAGAAGAAGAAGAAGCCATTCTCAAAGCCCAGGAGTTTGATTTGATCTACGCCCAGTTTGGCTACCTATATACCATTTTACCTGATGCCCGCCGCGACGATCCCTCCCAGAATGATGCACCGGGGGCATCCCATGCCGCCGACGGCATCATTGGTCGTGTTTTGGCACACAACCAACCCTTTTCCATTATGAGCAATAGTACTGGCCCCGACCTTTCGCAAGCCACATCTCACTTTGGAGCTACAAATTTGTATGCTCCGATGACACACTCTAACCACACTCATGGACCCTCATGTCCACCATAGTGTTACGGTAATGCAACTTCAGCTTATGCACCTCCTACGTATTATCACCAACAGTCCACTCATGCTCCTTTTCACTCACAAGCCCCATCGGCTTATTACCCTCCACAAGCAGTGCCCACAGCACCACAACCTCTAGTCGCTCAGACTTACCAATAACCACAATCAGCACCTGGACCACCTCCAACCCCACCCACTTATTATGCACCTCAGCTTGCTTTAGCACCTGCGCAACCTCAAAATCCCCTTACTTCCCAAGGGCAAGTGTATGCACAGTAGAACCAGTCACAAAATCAGAATACCCAACGTAATCAATAGGGCCAACAAAACCACAGAAGAGGACGAAACCGTGGAAACAACCAAACTCAGAACCAAGGCAGTTAGCCACCCAATCCTCTAAATAATAACAACGCTGCCCCCGCTAACCAAAAACTTGATTGACCACCTAAACAGGGTAAAAAGCATAACTTACGAATAAACCATCCATGTTCTATATGCGGGGTATACGACCATTACACACAGACTTGCCCCCATTTGGACTGAGCGCAACAACTATGGACTGATGACACCCAACGCCAAGGGCACGCGCCACATCCAGCGCCACCTCCTCAACCACAACCCATGGTGTTGCAGAATCCTTTACCCACACAAGGAGTTGTGAACACCCATCCATCGGATCCCCACAAGGACCTGCGACACCATAACAACAAATTACTTATGCTGCAATTGATTACCAACACATGGACTCAGGTACTCACCATCTATTAATGATGTCATCAGCTGACGTCCACCTCCAAACATGCTGAAACTAATATGGCTCCACCCCTGAATCCATGCCCGCTGATCCAGCCACCAATTCCCTTCCAACTGATCAGCCATTATGCATACCTACTACACCGTTGGACGAGGTCCCTAAAGCCCCTCACTTCCCATTACGATGGATAAACAATAATTGTAATTCTCATGCCACCTCAAATTACAATATTGTAGATGACTTAGCCCAGTCGAGTGTTGCTATGTCTACCCTGGAAGTTTTAAAAAATTGTCCTGCACAGTGAAAAATATTGTTATCCGCCATTGGTGCGATAGACCCTTCTGACTCACGAATGATGGCATTCGATTTGGACCAAGCTAAACCACATCTACCTTCCACATTAGCATTTCAGTTTTCTGTATCCATTTGGAACCTTGTCATTCATCGATGAAGCTGCCTCCACCTGCGTGATGTCAACATTTGTCTAGAAGAAGCTCGGATCTCCTACAATACATCCATCCACCACCATATTACAAGCTTACGATGGTCGTTCAGCTCAACCACAAAGACTCTTGGCGAACGTTCCCGTAAAGATAGGTGGCAAAATGATCCTTATCGATATAGAGGTCATCAATTCCAAGCTTGATTGAAACCTCTTACTTGGATGTAGTTATATGTATGCCATGAAGGTTGTCGCTTCATCCCTCCTTCACACTATGATGTTCCCCCATGAGGGACATGTGGTCAAGATCGATCAACTGATGTACTACAATCCTAACACCCCCGCCACACCTGAAAATGTTCTCCCTATCATTGAACAACCCGTTCAGAACACACCTACATCGTTTGTATCCACAGTCGAAGCTAGAATATACTTGGATACACCCATGACTTCCACATTCCAATCTATTCCACCCCCTTTGCAGATAGTCGAGATATCTGATTTGTGCCACCTCTCTCACAATACACAGGAACCTAACCAACAGCTCCCTTTATTGCCACAACCACTCTTAGTGCCCAGTCATGTCGGAACCACACCAATCCACACTATCCCATTTCTATTTCCCCCTTCAGGAGCAGTCAGCACCCCATTAATGGCTACCCTCAATCTTCTAGGGTTAAATTTAGGACTACCTGTGTGTTACCTGCCCGCCCCAAATCCTCCCCCAACACCAACTATCCTTTTACAAGCTGTCCAACCTATCACTGTGATGAACCGACCACCTCTAGGGGTGAGAACTGCATCAACATCTAGTAATGTACCTCCTCCACCACGTTACACTGGGGGCAGAGGCCCACAAATCTACACTGCTTCACCTACCACCTATACCACCCCACCTGCTCCAAAGCCAGCAAGGAACCCCCCAACATTTCGTGCTCCCCCCAAATGCTCTTTGTGTGACAATTTAGGCCATGCTTCCCATCAATGTCCACAACTTCCAGCACTTCAGGAACACATCCAAGTGTTAGATGATGATGCTAACATCCCATTTGTTAAACTTGACCTTGCCCATCATCCTCACGATAAATCGCTGCGTACCAATCACCCTTGTACAATATGCGATATTTACGACCATAACTCACATCACTACCCCGATCTCCTAGATTACAGAGCATCCCACTACGAATTGAATCATGCCGCCCTAGAGACATCCCCTCCTATTACTGAGGAAATATATCCCCCAACATCTTCCTCCTTGGAAGAAATTAATACCATTTATATGATTTCGTCCACCAGTGCACCTCTGTCAACTGATTTGACGACACAGTGCTTCCGTAGTGACGAAGAAATACTCAAAGCACTTACCGCACCCGACTACCCCTGGGATGATATGCACCATAGATCATATTTCATCCCTGAGGCATATAAATCCTCCACGACAAATCAATTCTCCATTGAATCCAAATATTTCCTTCCAACCAAGGTTGACTGGTTTAAAGATCCCATCCCAGCTCCTGATGCCTTTGAGAAAGGCAATATGGCCAATATTTCACCAATCATTAAAGTTGACATCTCTACCACAGCTGGAACACCTGAACTCATTTCTTTGGGTGCATCATGCATAGAGGATGAGGTACAAGCTTACAAGAATCTCTTCCAAGAGTTTTGCGACGTCTTTGCATGGTCCTACACGAAGACGCCGAGACTTGACCCCACTATCATAGAACACCGCATTGACACTTGGCCCAACATACCACCCTTTCGCCAAAAACAACGCCCCATCCACCCATCTAAGCTTCCCACTATAAAATCAGAAATTGAGAAGCTTCATACAGCTGGATTCATTTACCCCATAACCTATACCACCTGGGTTTCTAACCCGATACCAGTCAACAAGAAGCAAGGCACTATTCATGTCTGTACTGATTTTTGTGACCTAAACCAAGCTTGTCCCAAACACAAATTCCCCACATAGTTTATCGATCATCTCATAGATGCATGTGCGGGGCATGAGACACTATCTTTCATGGACAGTTTCTCTAGGTATAATCAAATTCAAATTCGCAAAGAAGATCAATACAAGACTTCATTCACCACACCATGGAGCACCTTCACTTATTGCGTTATGCCTTTCGGCCTTAAAAATGTCGGCGCCACCTTTCAATGGGCCATGACTTATTGTTTTCATGACTTGGTTAACATCATCTTGGTCTACCTCGACGACCTCACGGCTCAATCCAAGAAACAATCAGACCATTTGAACAACCTCCACTAGGTCTTTCTGCGCTGTCTCAAATATCAAATCCACCTAAACCCGCTCAAGTGTGTCTTTTGCGTTCCGACGGGCCGTCTATTAGGTTTTATCATTTCACAGAAAGGAATTTTTGTAGACCCATTAAAATTCCAAGCCATCCTAGACCTCCCATCACCATGTACGCTTCGACAGTTATAGAGCCTTCATGGGAACGCAAATTTCCTCCGCCATCTCATCCCCGATTATGCCACGACGATTCATGGTTTCCTTCGTTTTCTCCATACCCACATCCCTTTCATGTGGGATGACCAAGCACAACGAGGTTTCGAAGACCTGAAGAAATCTCTTATACATGCCCCATTGATCTACCCTCGGGATTTCTCAAAAGAATTCATCCTTTATGTTTCAGCATCAGACTATGTTGTTTTTGGGGTTCTTATTCAAGAATATTCTACTCGTCAAGAGCATGTCATTTACTATGTGAGCCAGAAATTATCATGCCCACCACTACGTTACCCGCATGAAAAGAAATTGGCCCCTCATCATCGTCTTTTTAGTTGAAAAGTTGCGACATTACATCCTCATAAGCCACACTCCAGTTGTCGGAAATTCCAACCCCATGGTTTATTTCTTGAACCATCACCTCTTGCAAGGCCGCGTCGCTAAATTGGTTATTATCCTAAAAGAGTATGACCTGATTTTCACAACCCCCAAGAGTACCAAAGCCCTTGCACTTGCTCAAATCATGATGGATTTACCATCCCTATCACCACCACCCTCGGTCACCACTAATCTAACTGACGACCATTTGTTCATCAACTCGTTAGATGACCCTTGGTACGGAGACATTTTGGTATACCTCCGCACACAAAAGTTTCAACCTGACGTCGCCCATGATGGATGCCATCTCATCCATCACCATGCTTCCTATTATCTCCTCCTAAGCGATGACCTATATCGACGTGATGTCGACACCATCTTACGACGTTGCCTTTCATGAGAAGAAGCAGAACAAGTTCTGAATGATTGTCATAGCGGTTCATTCAGAGACCATTTTTTGCGAATGGCCACTGCACAAAAGGTTATCTGCGCAGGGTATTTTTGTCCCACACTATTTACTGATTGCATCACAGTGGTCAAACATTGCAACAACTGCCAGCTCTTTTTCCCCAAGGAAAGGACACCCCTCGCTCCCCTTCATCCGGTCGTCATAGTTGGTATGTTTTGCAAATGGGCCATTGAATATATGGAATGCAATCTTGTATCAGCTGGTGGCCATAAATACATCATTATGATCGTCGACTACTTCACCAAATGGGTAGAATCCATGCCTACCTTCAACTGCACAGCTGACACTACATCCTGCTTCTTCTTTAACCATGTTATTACTCGTTTTGGAGTCCCTAAACAACTCGTCTCCGACTATAGCTATCACTTTGATGACTCTATCTGGAGAGAGTTGTCAACCCTCCTCAAATTCAAACATCAGTACACCTCCCCCTACTACCCCCAAGGGAACGACCAAGTTGAGGCCATTAACAAAATTTTGAAGACAATCATCCTGTGCACTGTCGACCAACATAAGTCCAATTGGAATCATATGCTTTTTCCTGCACTGTGGGCTTACTGTACTTTCACTAATACCACCACTAGTTTTACCCCTTTCCATTTGGTTCACGGCATGGAATCTGTCCTGCCCATCGAGTGTCAGATAACAACATTACATATCACTATCGAACACCTCCCAGACACCTCACCGCTAGAGCAGCGCTTGATCTTGTTGGATCAAGATGACAAGGATCGCCACGCATCCATTCAACCCATTGAAGCTGCAAAGAACTGCTCCAAATCCGGATACAATAAGAACATTCACCCACGAGCCTTCTCTTAGTGACCAAAATGTAATGGACTTTTGAGAGCGTTTTTGGCCAGTGTCTTAACGTCCAGGTTTGTCATCAAGTTCTTATTGATCACTTTTTCCCATCATCCTTTGGCTTTACCCTCTTGACCTGCAAAACCAAAAATGATCAATCATGCTCGATATTTTTAATTGGGATGTGTTCCTATATTTTATTGAGTTTTTGTAAAAAATACCAAAACAAGAGTGGTGTGTGCAAAATGACCTAAGGCCTTATCCATACCTATGCCTCATGCCTAAGTCTATTCATATTTCAATCTCTATATGCATTTGCAATTTGTTTTAAGGTCTACCTAACCTACCTCTCGGGTTTTCGTTTTTAACCAAAATTGTAAGGACCCACAAGTCCAAGTCACAAGTCCACCAACTAGACAAGACACGAGTTATTCCAAAAGTTTATTTCACAAGCCCGGCGCCGAGCTCCATCGCCTATCCACACCTCATTGATTGAACTATGTATGTGTTGTCTATATAAAGTTCATAAAATATAAAATCCTGATTCATGTGGAATTTAGCATTTGAAACAAATAAAAAAATAAAACCCCAACTCTATGGTGCATCATACAACAAAGAGCCAGGTGCTCATGATTTTGCAAATGCCAGATGCTCATGATTTTGCAAGTGTCAGGAGATTTCATAACTCGAAGGTTGAACTGTTAGATGGGGATCAATTCTTGCTTCCTCAACTTCAGTACAATTACTCTAGAATTATCAAGTCAACACCAAAACCACATCATATACCATGTAACATAGGTGTCAGAATCCCGCAGGATGCAAAGTGTTAAATAATATAGGTGCCAAAGATTGCACAGCTGTCTCATGAGAAAACACTCGAATGCCTATCTCAGGTATCGAGCAACAAATCAGGACACATGTTCAACCATAGCCTGATTTCCAGAAGGGAAATCACAGGTGATAAATGATTTCTCAAGCCTACGATTTCAGTGGCCTGCACAGGTTTCAAAAGGCGTTCTTAGTGGCTTACTAGCTATAAATTTGGTCTCTTAGCCACCGAAAGTACAAAGACTGGTAGATCGCCCTATTTTTTGCCCAGATCTCGGTTTTTTGTCTTCAAATGGAACGAGGAGGGTTTCTAATGGGAGATAATAATTAGACGCATCTATTTTAGTGCTCTGTTCTAGTTTTTGAGGCATTAGAAAGCAAAAAAAGATTAAATAAACTACCTAATTTTGGCTAGCAAATTGTTCTGTTGGGAAGATGGCACTTCGACTTGATTTATCATTATCTGAAAGACTTTTGAAGCTGGCGAAGACTATGAAGATTATCAGGATAAAGTTTTAGAAATTTTTTGGAACTATTTTGATTTTAATATTTTTAGTATTCAAGATCCAATTTATAGGATCTGTAACTATTTTGTAAAGGCTATAAAGCCTATAATTTCTTTACAAGAAGAGAAGGGGGGGACAGTCCGAGAGACTGTGGTTCAACTTTAGGAACTTGTAGCCATACTTCATTGAGACATTTATGAGTATATCTTGAAACAGAGATTCTTTCACTGTACTTCGTTCATATTTCCATTTCCTTTTCTTTTCTATACTTGTTTATGAATATTACATTCATGTTCTCATGTTTGTCCATGCCTGGTAGCTGTCATCTTATTTTTGCATTGATGAACTATAACCTCAAGTATTTCACCTATTATAGCTGGCCATTTATTCTATACATTCGTATGTTTGTTTCTACTGGTATGATAAGTGTTCTTCATGCTTTCACACCCTTTACTTAAACCTTCTATGCAGTATAGTAGAAAGCCTTTAGTCTTCGAGTAGATTCAGGTGTTTCTGAGTGTATGTAACCATATTAAGTTATTTGACTTGATCCTATTTCCCTTACATTATTGATCTATTTAAGTTACCAGGCTCATTCCCTTTACAGTTAGGGAAATACTCCTGGAGTGATAACAAATTGGCGCTGTTGCCGGGGAGAAGAGATTGAAGCTAGTTTCCCCGGTAGAACGACATAGATCCAACTTTTGATGGCAAACAAAAGGAGGACACAGAATTGACTGTATCATCTTCCTGCCGACTCCACGATTAAAGACTCCACTGGGGAGAATCCGTTTGACAAAAGATGAAGAGGCTAAATTTCACATCCAGGTATCAGTTCATTAGTCTGCTTCATGAACTGTTATATTTCTTTATCAACTCTTTCATGTTGTTCCCTTTGCATGCTAAGAGAATCATTTTTTGTTTTGTATATTCAGAAAATTATCATCCTTCTTTCATTTATCCATCTTTAGAAGAAGAGGAAATCCTGCAGCACTATATTGTAGATGTTGATTCAGTGTTCTCGTCACATTCTGTTCCTAAAGATGAGTTCTGCATTCCAATTCCTTTTGAAGATGACCATCCTTCTGACTTTGTGGAGATTGAAATTGATTCAAAAGTTGTCCAGAGCTCAACACCTTTTGGCATTACTGTTGAACCCTATCATCAATCTGTTAACTTTCATAATCAGCCAACTTCCTTTCAAATTAAAATCAAGATGAAGATGTTCAAACCTTTAAGGCTTCCCTATCTCCTTCATCCTTATCCTTTTGACTGTTATCAATATCTTCCAGGTTTTCTGGAGAAGACCAAGTTTCAGCTGAGAGGCACTTGCAATCTTTTGAAAATTATATTGATTGGTTCGAGATTGTTCATGAAGATGTGATCATAAGAATTTTCTCCAAGTCTTTGATCAGAGATGTTGCTGTATGATTTAAGGGTCTGGGAGCTGATTCTATTGGTTCTTGGATCGAGTTCTTTAATGCTTTCTTGAAGTATTGGTGCGAGAACAAATCACTAGATTCATACTGTGCTGATTTTTTTGCTTTGAAGAGAGAACAGGGTGAAGATTTTCCTATCTTCAATCGAAGGTTTTATAGCACTTATCATGAAATGCCTTTGGAGATATGGCCTACAGAGACTACTTCCATGATATATTATGTTATGGGTTTGCATGCAGAACTTCCCCTTCTCCTATTAGAAAGGAAGTCATCATCCGTAAGACAGTTGTTTGAACATGCAAAGGAAGTGGAGGAGAACATCCGTGCTTCCAGGAGGATTCGTGATCAAGATAGTTTTGAAAATATTCCTGCACGGGAGCAGGAATACTGTTAGTATGTTTTAGATTTTGAGCAAGAAAGTAACGATTTTGAAGCAGATTTGGAACAGCAGTGAGCATGTGAGTTCACTTCGGATTCAGGTCAGAATTCTTCAATATTTGCAGAGTACTCTAGACACATGCATGAGTCTGAAGTTTATGATCAGTTTGTAAACCAGAATGAATCTAAGGTAACCAGTGATTGCATAGGAAACTATATGTTCTTAGCTAATCATAGTCCTTGGAACACTGTTGCTCTATCATCATCTACTGAACACTGTTTTGATGAGGAAATTGTAGTTTTTGATGATCAAAAGTTGATCTCAAGAGAAACAGAAAGTGATCAATCTTCTAGCAGAGGAACAGTCATGGTTGAGCAGCTATTTCCTGAAGACCAGCATGTTTTTTATCTTCTTTTCAAGGATCCGGTGGAAACATTCATGGACTGATACTTTTCAGAGAACCTAAAGATTTCATATTTCCTCAGCTTGCCATTGTTTATGGGTAAGTATGGTTTCCTGAATGAGTTCTTATCACTGCTGTTACTTTTCAGACATTAGATTCTAATCAGTGATAAAGATGAGGTTCCTTCATTTTTAGAGTTGTTTCGATGGCGATTATGGAAATCAGCCTTTACCTAACCCAAATGCAGATCCGGTTAGAATAATAATAGGAGAATAAGCATGTTTTATAAGCAAGTAGTTTATTTCAGTTGTTGGTTTGTTGAATAAGTAGAGTAGGCTACATATGTACAAAGATCAGTTGCACAGGTCATGAGAGTTTTCAGAGATTGGTTTCACAGGCTAGATGACTCCATAACCCAACAGATAAGGCGATTGGAACTGCTAAGTTCTTGGAACCTCACAGGGAGGATTCCATCCCCGATTTGGAGCCAGATGTTAGCGACCAAAATGTAATGGACTTTTGAGATCGTTTTTGGCCAGTGTCTTAACCTCCAGGTTTGTCATCAAGTTCTTATTGATCAATTTTTCCCATCATCCCTTGGCTTTACCCTCCTGACCTGCAAAACCAAAAATGATCAATCATGCTTGAGATTTTTAATTGGGATGTGTTCTTAGTTTTTATTGAGTTTTTTGAAAAATTATCAAAACAAGAGTGGTGTGTGCAAAATGAACTAAGGCCTTATCCATACCTACACCTCATGCCTAAGTCTATTCATATTTCAAGCTCTATATGCATTTGCAATTTGTTTTAAAGTCTACCTAACCTACCTCTTGGGTTTTCCTTTTTAACCAAAAGTGTAAGGACCCACAGGTCCAAGTCACAAGTCCACCAACTAGATAAGACACGAGTTATTCCACAAGTTTATTTCATAAGCCTAGCACCGAGCTCCATAGCCTGTCCACACCTCATTGATTGAACTATGTATGTATTGTATATATAAAGTTCATAAAATATAAAATCCCGATTCATGTGGAATTTAGCATTTGAAACAAATAAAAAAATAAAACCCCAAATCTATCGCGCATCATACAACAAAGAGCCAGGTGCTCATGATTTTGCAGATGCTAGATGCTCACGATTTTGCAGGTGTCAGGAGATTTCATAACTCGAAGGGTGAACTGTTAGCTGGGGATCGATTCTTGCTTCCTTACCTTCAGCGCAATTACTCTGGAATTATAAATTCAACACCAAAGCCACATCATATAGCATGCAACATAGGTGTCAGAAGCCCACAGGATGCCAAGTGTTAAATAATATAGGTGACAAAGATTGCGCAACTGTCTCATGAGAAAACAAGCAAACGCCTATCTCAGGTATCGAGCAACAAATCAGGCCACATGTTTAACCATAGCCTGATTTCTAGGAGGGAAATCATAGGTGATAAAGGATTTCTCAAGCCTACGATTTCAGTGGCTGTCACAGGTTTCAAAAGGCATTCTTAGTGGCTTACTAGCTATAAATCTAGTCTCTTAGCCACCGAAAGCACAAAGACTAGTAGATCGCCTTATTTTTTGCCCAGATCTCAGTTTTTTTTCTTCAAATGGAACGAGGAGGGTTTCTAATGGGAGATAATAATTAGAGGCATCTATTTTAGTGCTCTGTTCCAGTTTTTGAGGCATTACAAAGGGAAAAAAATCAAATAAACTACCTAATTTTGGTAAGGAAATTGCTCTGTTGGCAAGATGGCACTTCGACTTGATTTATCATCATCTGAAAGACTTCTGAAGCTGTCAAAGACTATGAAGATAATCAGGATAAAGTTTTAGGAATTTTTTGGAACTGTTTTGATTTTACTATTTTTAGTATTCAAGATCCAATTTTATAGGATCTGTAACTATTTTGTAAAGGCTATAAAGCTTGTAATTTTCGTAGAAGAAGAGAAGGGGGGATAGTATGAGAGATTGTGGTTCAACCTTAAGAACTTGTAGCCATACTTCATTGAGACATTTATGATTATATCTTGACACAGAGATTCTTTCACTATACTTCGTTCAGATTTCCATTTCCTTTTGTTTGCTATACTTGTTTATGAATATTACATTCATGTTCTCATGTTTTTCCATGCCTGATAGTTGTCATCCTATTTTTGCATTGATGAACTAGAAACTCAAGTATTTAACCTATTTTAGCAGGCCTTTTATTCTATACATTCATATGTTTGTTTCTGCTGGTATGATAAGTGTTCTTCATGCTTTCACACCCTTTACTTAAACCTTCTAAGCAGTATAGTAGAAAGCCTTTAGTCTTCGAGTAGATTCAGGTGTTTCTGAGTGTATGTAAGCATATTAAGTTATCTAACTTGATCCTATTTTCCATACACTCTTGATATATTTAAGTTACCAGGCTCATTCCCTTAACAGTCAGGGAAAGAATCCTAAAGTGATAACACCTTCTGTGAAGGAGACCTTGTACTCGTTAGGATCAAGCCCATGACAAAACAGGAAAAGAAACGTTTGAATCCATATGGAAAAGACCCTACATTATACACACCTGCCTTAGTCACGGGGCATACATTCTGACCGATTCAGAAGGTAACCCCCTGCGCAACCCCCGTAATGGGTTGTACCTCAAACACTTTTACCCATAGCATATTTTGGACACCATAGTCCATATTGTACATTTCTTATTCTTTTTTTGCTTTCATCTTTCAAAACCTTACATTTTTTTTTCTGCATGACCACAAATGGATCCTGTTCCACTTTACTATGTTGGCTTTGCCTATAGGGCAAGTTGCTGGTCTCCAAATCTCTCCTCTGTAGCTTAGGTACTCTATTCCCCCTCACATGAGTTGATTCACCTCGACGGAGTGTGTATAGGTGCTGCTACAAATAACCATGCTGAGTATGACGCTATGACTGGTCTCCTGACCGCTACCCTCCAGATGGGTATAAGTTACCTTCATGTCTTCCTAGACTCCCAGCTTCTTGTTTGCCAACTCAACAATTGTTACTAGGTACACGATCCTTGCCTCTTTAGAAAGTTCGTGTGCACTAAACAAATGATTACACAATTTGAGTCCATTACATTCACTCATGTCCCACAAAATCAAAACAATGTGGAAGACCAAATGGCTAACAACATTCTAGATTGGTACGTCAACCAAACCATGTAGGACATCAACATAACATCATATAGGCGTCAAAAAACCATGAAACAACAAAACGTATCCGTCATAGTATTGCATCCACATGCATATCATAATCATAAAATGTGCCTCCATGGGTATACAAAAACATAACAACTGCATCCACATGCAACAAAACATAAAACCAAGGACAGATGTGCATCCATGTGCATACACGGTTATATCATCAAAAAATGCATCCATGTGCATAAATATATATCATATAGTCATAAAATGTCATATAGTTCCCTCACCACCTGAATATACAAAAATACATCAACCGTATATACAAAAAATATCCCCATATGCTCATCAGCATTTGAGGGAAGATCACAGAGAGTCTAGTCAGAATACCCTCCTCGGTCGGTGTCCTCATCATCACCTGCCTCTCTTGGGAAAGGCCCAAGTTGGAATATTTGAACAAGTATTGAAAAGAGCACAATGCGCATTGTGGCAGGGCATGAGGGAAGTTTTGATAATTGCGCATGTCGTGTAGCGACAATAGTTAAGGCAGTGTTGTGCAATACACAGATGCGCATGTATCGCATGGGAGCTAATTTTGGTAAGAGATACAGGTAAGGGTCAGACGAGGAAGTGACCTATTTTGGGTAAGGGACAGATGGAAGGCAGAAGAAAGCAACCTGCGAAGGAGAGTGGTAGTAAGCGGTTGAGAAGCTAGGCCACTACGTCGATGGCGATAGGTAGGCAGAAGGAGTGGAAAGGGATAGGCCATGATGCAGTTACAACCGTTTGGTGACTGTAGCTGTCAGACAAGCATGTGAGCCACGAGTGGCCCAGCTGGAAGGCCTGGAGTAGGCAGAGAAAGATGTCGATGGTGATAGATAGGGTGGCATTTAGCCATGCCATTTTTGTAAACCTTAGGGTTTCAGCCTACTAATTATAAAGACATGACCCATGGGCGTGATCTAGAAATAAGGCATGATTTTGTAAGGGAAGGGTTACTCTTCATTTTGGTCATTGTTCAACATTGTTAGAATCTTCCAAAGCTTGAAGCTATTGTAAAGGATCTGCAGCTGAGTGCGCAAAAACCTATCCGAGAGAGAAGAGAGTCTGCAGCTGAGTGCGTAGACTAAGAACTGTTGTACCTTTCCCAAAAGACTAATTTAACAATAGTTCTTGTGGATGTAGCCTCCATCCTGGGGGTGAACCACGTTAAATTCTATGTAGTGTGATTGTTGTGTGTTTGCAACTGTTCATTTTCTTAGTATGGATGTTTAATACCGCAGTTATCTGTTATGTGATTTCTTTTATATGTATTCGCCGCAAGAATGATGGGAATAATATGTTGAGTAAAATATGTGTGGATGAAGGTTAAGTATTCAACACTTCTAAGTCTGTGAATGTATGAATCTATCGGTTAATCACATAGTTGAACACTGAATTTGAGCACAACATTAGGTTGCGCAGTATTGTATGTTTTATTCAATTGCATGCACCATAACAATAATAATCTAAAAGTGTGTTGAATGGGTAAAGATCATTAAGTAAGATTGGTTAGAGTTAATCACTTCTGAAGTAGACGCGTGGTCTCGTTGATGCGCTAAACCATCAAGAGTCGCTGCAAGGTAAGTTGTTAATAGATTATCGTTGTAACATAGGAAGTGTCCTATACTATGCAGTCGTTGGTTGCACTAGTTGTGCAAGCACCTCTGCTTGCCGAAGTATCCGACGCGAAGTAGAGAATTCGCACAGTCTGCTTTCCACAGCAAGAGTTCATTTTATTGCACTATCCATCAATTCCTCCCACACTCGCATCACCAAGTTGCGGAAACTTGATTCTACAACCACCCCTTCAGCTTCCCCTTGGGTGAAACCTCAGGATGCGTGTAGTCTATTGCCGAACGAGCTGGTGAATAGGGGTTTGGTTGGTTCATTGAACTGCGAAGTACCTTGGTCTACATTGGAAACCTCTAGCTCAGTTAGATACACCAACAAATGGTTCCGTTGCTCGGATAAGACTCCGTGATGCGATAGTATATTTGGAAAAGTAATGTGCGACGAAGAATACTAGTTCTCATTGGGTTCAGACAATTGGCATCCTGAAAAGAAAGAGATCTAGGCCTTGTAAGACAAGATCGAAAGAGATTTTGCAAAGAAAGAGAACATACACCCACTTCTCTCTGACGTAGAGTGGTTGAACAGATATTTGTGGAAAGATATTCACGAGATATTTTGGGCTTCATTTGGAAACGAGCTACATGAGTGGATATCACGACTCGCAGAAAAGAAAACCTGTTTTCAAGGGGGCGTACCTACAGGGTGGACTCCAGAGCTCATAGCGCAGCTCAAAGCAATAGACAACCCATTGTCACAAGCAATTGACTTCTGGGTTGATAGCATACTTGAAGGATTTGTAACAGAATTTGTTATAGACACACTGAAGTCCTATAGCCAAGCCGAAGCATACTTCTTTGAAGGATTCAGAGGTAAGTTCCTTAACAATCTTAGTCTATACATTAAAATAATTTTAGCTAAGAAAGGATTTTTAAGAATGCAGTAATAATTTTGAATCTGTCATGGTCAATAGCATTTTTAGTGATTCTGATGCATAGACACATAATCTGAGAAGTGGAAAGAGATATAAGTTTAATAAATAAAGGAATCCTGGAGGACCTGGACTCTGTGTCGATACCGAAATCCCATGTGACCTTAACACTCAAACTGCACCGTCGTCAGCCACTATCCACCCTATTACACCTCAAAACCCGCCGGTTGTAGAGACCGCGCCACCCCTATGTCAAAACCCACCTGCTGCGAGTGTCGTGTAACCTTGTCCGCAGAACATCAATATTGGTAGCACTGCACGAGTGGGTGCTCAGACCATTCCGAGTCAGGATACTCCAGTTCAGAACACCCAATCTCAGAATATTCCACAGAATAATATCCCTAGCAATATTCCGAATACCATATTTACCTTTTCAACTTACAACCCCGCGCAAAATATTATCATTCCTTAGGGTGTTGCACAAACAGGAAGGAGAATGGCATATAGAGATATAAAACTGTCGATACTCAAAGGAACAGGTCTAGAAGACCGTGATTAGTACTGGTTTCTATGTGAAGCGGTATGGAGTGTAAAGTAGGTTCAGGATGATACTGTGAAGAGAGCGCAACTCATCCCTACTTTCAGAGACAAAGCATTGCATTCGTTTATGAAATATTTTCAGGCACAGTCGAGAACCCTAACAAAAATTAAGGTTGCGCTCACCACAAAGTTTAGGAAGTCGAAATCGGAATCGCAGTGCATAACAAAATTAAAGGAAATCAAGAAAAAACCTACTGAAACAGTCTGGGAATTTGAACAAAAATTTAAGACATTGTTGGATTAAGTGAGCTTTGTCATAGCTCCGCAACAACATCAGGAGTGGTTCATCGCAGTGCTGTTGCCCAACATCAGACAACCACTGATGCAATTGAAGGTTGCATCGTAGGCAGAGGCCTTAGAGATCACAATGAAGCTGGAGGCTTCACTGATTGGAGAGAGTAGTTCTGGGATGTCACAGATGTAGAACCAGTTAACCACCTTGACATTGGAATTACAAGGTATGAAGAATGGACAAGAATAGAGATATGAACAGAGACACAAATTTTGGTGCACAGGATGCAAAGGAGAGGACCACACCAGAGAACATTTCCCTCTATTTCAAGATTATCTTAACAATGGTGCACCGAACCCAATGAATATGAATCACAATTAGGCGCCATGGTGTGAAATTTGTCGAACCAGAGGAAATCGTCCTAAGGACTAGTATCTAATACAGAAATATGTAAAAACACATAAAAATTTATGCTGCAATTTCTGTAAGTCAGTTGGACATGACGAATCCAACTATCGCGCATATGATTTGATGAATGAAAGAAAGAGAGATATGGAAGCGATGCAAGGTGCTGGAATGTACTATGTCCACGAAGAAAATCAACCAAAACAAGACAATGCTCACTATGATCAGGGTGGATATAGAGGCCGTGGTGGTGGATACCGCAGGAGAGGAAGAAATGATGGCCCGACGCAGGGAAGAGGCCACGTCTAGGTAATTTGTTATAAATGTGGCCAGCTAGGTCATGTATCTCGAGATTGTACAAATCCATGCACTACGTACAATTATTGTAAATCATTTGAGCATGCCATTGAAGACTTCCCTATACTAGAGGTAGAGATGCAGAAACGAAGAAGGACAAAACCACCGAATCCCAACATTCAGTTGATCATAGCAGAGAGAAGATATGTGGATCTAAGTGTGAACATGGTAATGCATAGTGGCATTGATACAGGAAGAGATGGAGGTGCAGAAGCTTCGACTTCTGGAATGTGTGACCGTCAGTCGTTTCCTGGTGAACCAGTATGGAGAAAATATCCTAGCAAGACAACTAGCTTGGACCTTGTAGCTAGGGTTTTACCCCTAGCAATCTTTTTGGGTTTTTATATATTTTTATGAGATGCAATGCATGATGGAGGTTTTTTACATGGTGTGATTGATGTGCCAATCTAGAATGTTGTTGGCCATTTGGTCTGCGACACTATTTTGAGCTCTTGGGACATGGGTGAATGTGATGGATTCAAACTGTCGGCTGAGTTGTTTTGTGCGCAGGAATTTTCTAAAGAGGCAGGGATCACGCACCTGGTAGTAGTTGTTGAGCTGGGAGACAAGTAGCTGGGAGTCAAGGAACACATGCAGGTGACGTATGCCCATCTGGAGGGCAGCAGTCAGGAGACCGGTCACAGCATCATACTCCGCCTGGTTATTAGTAGCAGCGCCTATACAGATTCCGTCGAGGTGAATCATTTCATGGGAAGGGGAATATAGGACCCACGCTGCAGAAGCCAGGTTGGGAGACCAGCGGCTTGCTCCATCGGCGAAGCCAATATAGTAAGGTGGAAGATGGTCCATCTGTGGTCATGCAAAAATGAGGAATGTAAGATTGCGGTAAAAAATGTGAAAAACAAAAAAGAGAGCAAACTGTACAATGCGGACCAGTGGGGCCGCGAGTTATTTAGGGATAAAAGCATTTAAGGTACAACCCGTTACGCGGGTTGTGCAAAGGGTGACCTTCGGAGTTGGCTAAGATGTATACCCCCTTGCCGAGACAAGTCTGCACGATGTAAGGGCCTTGCCACATGGATTCGAACTTCCCTTTACCGGTTTTGTCATGGGCTTGGTCATAGGCGAGGACGAGGTCCCCTTCGTGGAAATTTCGAGGGTGTACATGTTTGTCGTAACCAGCTTTGGAGCGGTTCTTGGCAGCTTCAATGGTCTGGAGAGCGGCACGAAGGTCTTCATCGGCTTGTTCAAGGGATAGCAGACGTTGCTCGAGTGGGGAGGTGTCGGGGTGAAGCTCGACGGCAATTTGCAAGGCAGGTATCTGACACTCAATGGGGAGGACAGACTCTACTCCGTGAACTAAGTGAAACAGGGTAAAACCAGTGGCGGTCTTGGTGGATGTACGATAAGCCCATAAGGCAGGGAAGAGCATGTGGTGCCAATTGGACTTATGTCGGTCAACGGTGTGTTGAAGGATGGTTTTGAGGATTTTGTTAATGGCCTCTACTTGGCCGTTCCCTTGGGGGTAGTAAGCAGAGGAGAACTCATGTTCAAATTTGAGTAGGGTGGATAACTCACGCCAAACAGAATCTTCGAAGTGTGAACCATGGTCTGAGACTAACTGTTTAGGAACCCCGAATCGAGTGATAACATGGTTAAAAAAGAAACGGGCAGCTGTGTCAGCGGTACAATTGAAGGTAGGCATGGCTTCGGCCCATTTGGTGAAGTAATCGACGGCGACAATTATGTATTTGTGGCCGTTGGCAGACGAAGGTCTACATTCCATGAAGTCGATGGCCCACTTACAAAAGGGACCAACGGTGACGACTGGGTGTAACGGAGCGGGTGGTGTCCGGGCCTTGGGGGCAAAAAGTTGGAAGTTATGGAAATGCTTGACCGCAGTGATGCAGTCGGTGAACAGTGTGGGCCAGAAGTATCCGGCACGGACGACCTTTTGGGTAGTGGCCATCCCGGAGAAATGGCCACCGCAGGCACCGCTATGACAGTCAATAAGGACGTATTCATCTTCCTCGTGTGTAAGGAAACAACGAAGAATGGTGTCAACCCCCCACCGGTAAAGGACATCGCCTAAGAGGAGATATCGAGAGGCTTGGTGACAGATGTGACGGCATTCATTACGGGTGACTTTGGGTCTAAACTTCTGCGTGCGCAGGTATAACAAAATATCACCGTACCATGGGTCATCAGACGAGATAGTGAACAAGTGGTTGTCGGGTAACTCGTCAGAGATTTGTGGGGCCGGGAGAAGGGAAGGTAGATCAGTGATGAGCTGGGAAAGTGCAAGGGCTTTGGTGCTCTTAGGTGTTCGGAAAGTGAGGTCATATTCCTGGAGGATAATGACCCATTTAGCAACACGACCTTGCAGTAGTCGTCGATTTAGGAGATAGACCATGGGGTTGGAGTCAGCAACAACTGTGGTATGACTAAGTAAGATATAGTGTCGCAGTTTTTGGACAGAAAAGACCACATCTAGGGCTAGTCTCTCCTCATATGGGTAACGTAGAGGTGGACCAGACAAAGTCTGGCTAACGTAGTAAATGACATGCTCTTGGTGAGAGACGTCTTCTTGAACCAAGACTCCAGACACAACGTGCTCAGATGCCGAAACGTAGAGGATGAAGTCCTGAGAGAAATCCGGAGGGGAGATCAAGGGAGCTTGCGTGAGAGATTTCTTGAGGGCTTCGAATGCGGCTTCGGCTTGCTCATCCCAAACAAAGGGTATGTGGGTACGGAGTAGGCGCAAGAAACCGTGAACGGTAGTGGCTTAATCAGGGATGAAGCGTCAAAGGAAATTGGATCGCCTCTGCAGACTTTGGAGCTGCCGGAGCGTGCGAGGAGCGGGAAGGTCCAAGATGGCTTGGACTTTCAGGGGATCAACAGTAATTCCTTTTTGGGAAACAATGAAACCCAACAATCGGCCTGCCAGAACGCAAAAGACACACTTGTGTGGGTTTAAGCAGATTTGGTATTTGCGACAACGCAGAAAAATTTGCCAAAGGTCGTTTAGGTGGTCTGATCGTTTCCGGGAACGAGCTATAAGATCATCAAGATAGACTAGCAGGATATGTACCAAGTCGTGAAAGCAATAGGTCATGGCCCGCTGGAAGGTGGCACCAGCATTTTTGAGGCCGAAAGGCATGACACGATAGGCAAAGGTTCCCCATGGGGTAGTAAAGGTAGTTTTGTACTGGTCTTCCTTACGGATCTGAATCTGATTGTATCTGGAAAAATCGTCCATGAAAGAGAGGACTTCATGTCCCGCACACGCATCAATGAGCTGGTCAATAAATGGCGTGGGGAAGTTGTCCTTGGGACAAGCACGGTTTAAATCGCGGAAGTCAGTGCATACTCGAATGGTGCCTTGTTTTTTGTTAACGGGGACGAGGTTTGAAACCCATGTGGTATAGGCAATAGGATAAATGAATCCTACCTTGCGAAGTTTCTCAATCTCTGCTTTGACAGCTGGGAGCTTTGAGGGATGAATGGGACGCTGTTTCTGACAGACGGGGGGTACATCAGGCCATGTGTCAATGTCGTGCTCGATAATGGCGGGGTCAAGACTGGGCATTTCGGTATAGGACCAGGCAAAGATGTCACGGAACTCTCTGAAGAGGTTAGTGTATTCCTCAATCTCTTGCTTACTGCAGAAGGCTCCTAAAGTGATGATTTCAGGGGCACTCCCGGGGGCAGCGATATCAATTTGGATGACAGGTGAGATGTTAGCCATGTTACCTTCCTCGAAGGCATCAGGAGCAGGAATAGGGTACTTGAACCAGTTGACCTTGGTGGGAAGGAAGTCTTTGGATTCAACCGCAAATTGGGTACCGGTGCTAGAGGAAGATGCTTCTGGGAGGAAATACGAACGATGGTGCATGTCATCCCACGGATACTCCAGGGCAGTGAGTGCCTCAAGAATCTCCTCATCAGTACGGAAAGTTTGGGCCATCAAATCGGTTGACGTGGGAATGGTAGTGGAAGAGATCATGTAAATGGTGTTGACCTCCCCGGATGGGGGTGAGATTGGGGGGTGAATCTCCTCAATAGTGGTAGGTGTCGTCTCACGATCCAGATTGTTCATCTCATAGAGAGCCGCTCTGTAATCTGGGAGATCGAGACAATGATGTGAGTAGTGCCCATAAACACCGCATATAGCACAGGGGTGGTTGGTACGCAGGGATTTATCTTTAGGCTTGGGGGTGGGGTTTAGTTCGACAACCGGGATGTTGGGGTCATCGTCGAGCATCTGCATGTGCTTCTGTAATGCTGGTAACTATGGACACTGATGAGTCGCATGGCCTAACTCGTCGCACAGGGAACATTTGGGAGGAGCACGAAATACTGGGGGTTTTTTACTGTCTTGGGAGGTGGTACATCAGTGTAAGGTTGGGGACCTCTGCCCCCAGTGGGTTTGGGAGTAGGGGGAGGAGTCGTGGAGGACGAAGGGGTAGAGACACTGGGGGGTGGCTGAGTGGTAGTAGCCATGGGTTGCACCGGTTGGAGGACGACGCTTGGTGTCGGCGGGGGAACGGGAGGTGAAAGATACCAGACGGGTAATCCCAAGGTTAGCCCAGGGAGACTAAGGGTAGCCATGACCGGGGCACTTACTACTCCCGATGGAGGGACTAGGAAGGGGATTGTATGGATAGGTGTAACACCAATGTGGCTAGGTACCAGTGGTGGTTTAGGCAACAAGGGTGGCTGATTGGTAGTTGTTTGGTTATCGTGGGAGAGGGTACATAAGTCAGACACTTCGGGCATAGATGACGGGGGAGGAATGGATTGGAAAGTTGATGTCATCGGCGGGTCTGAGTAAACTCTAGGTCCCAAAGAGGAAACAAATGAGGTAGCAGCACTACTGACCGGTTGTTCCACCATGGGGAGAACATTTTCGGGTGCAGCGGGAGCATTTGGATCATAGTAAGTAAGTTGGTCGATCTTAACCACGCATCCATCATGGGGGAACATCATGGTACGAAAGACAGAGGAAGCGACTGCCCACATAGCATACATGTAGCTGCGACCGAGTAAGAGGTTGTAATCAATATGGGCGTTGATGACCTCGATATCGATGAGGACGGTTTTACCACCTAACTGGACAGGGACATTGGCTAGGAGACCTTGGGGCTGAGCCGAACGACCATCGTAGGCGTGTAACGCAGTGGTGGACTGCTGGAGGGTGGGGGATCCCAACTTCTACCATACGAATGTAGACATAACGCATGTGGAGGCACCCTCATCGATGATGCATCAATGGATGACAAGATTCCGAACGGAAACAGAAACTTGGAATGCTAAGGTGGAAGGCAGGCGTGGTTCGGACTGGTCCAAATCAAATGCCATCAAATTTGAATCATTTGGGTCAATAGCCCCAATGGCTGAGAGTAAAGTCTTACGCTGGGAAGGGTAGTTCTTCAAGACATCTAATGCAGACATGGCTGCGGGAGATTGGGCTAGGTTGTCTACAATGTTGTAGTTTGATGCAGCGCGCGCATTGGGGTTGTTGTTGATACAGCGAAGTGGGAAATGAGCTGCTTTGGAAGCTCCATCTACCGGAGGGGGAGGGGTACGTAACGCTTGATCAGTGGGATGAGCGTTAGTGGTTTTATCAGTGGGAGGGGATTCAGAGGTGGAGCCATATTGGTTCCAGCGAGTCTGAAGGTTGACATCAGCGGAAGACATCATCAACGAGTGGTGGGTACCTGAGTCAAACATGGGTTGATCAGGAGCGGTGTATGTGATCTGTTGTTGTTGGGGTTGCGTGTTGGCTTGAGGGGGGGCCAACGGCTGAGTGTTCACCATGCCTTGGGTTGGTAAGGGGTTTTGCAGCACCAAAGGCAGCTGCTAAGGTTGTGGGGGGTTGGGCGGTGCCTGAGGAGACGCATTCCCTTGGTGATGGGAATCATCAACCTAAAGTTGCCGAGCTCGCTCTAAATGTGGGCAAGTATGTGTGTAGTGGCCATAGACCCCGCAGATAGAACAAGGATGGTTCATTCTCAAATTAGGGTTTTTAGCCTGCTTGGGCGGGCGATCAGGGTTTTGGTTAGCGGGGGCCGCGTTGTTGTTGTCTGGGGGATTAGCCGGTTGACCACCTTGGTCTGTAGGTTGGTTTTTCCCATGATTACGGCCCTTGCCGTGATTTTGTTGTCCCTGGTTGCGTTGGTTGTTCTGGTTTTGCTGCAAGTTGTTTTGGGCGTAAACTTTCCCTTGAGCAGCCGGTGGGTTTTGAGGTTGTGCAGGTGCAGGAGCAGGCTGCGGTGGATGATAGGTAGGTGGAGGCTGCGCAGGTGCGGAACCTTGAGGAGGTTGCTGATATGGCTGCGGAGCAGGTTGTGGGTTTGCCGCAGGGGCTGCCTATGGCGGGGAATAAGCTGGTTGGGCTTGGGAAGGCGCAGGAGCTGGTGCAGCCTGCTGGTGGTAATAAGTGGGTTGGGCATGAGAAGGCGCAGGAGCTGGTGGAGCTTGCTAGTTGTAATAGGGTTGAGGTGCGACCGGGGGGTTGTAAGTAGGGGGATCATGACCAAAGCACTGAGGTGGACAGGTGGGTCCATGGGAGTGATCGTGATGTGTCATAGGAGCATATGAGTTGGTGGCCCCAGACTGTGAGGTGGCCCGCGAAAGGTTGGGTCCCGGGGTAGGACGCGCTATGGAAAAGGGTTGAGGATGCGAAGAAACACAACCAATGATGCCGTCTGCGGCGTGGGATGCCCCCGGTGCATCGTGATGGGAGGACTCACCGCGAGGGGCGTCAGGTATAATGGTATAGAGGTAACCCGACTGGGCGTAAATGAGGTCGAACTGCTGTGCCTTAAGGATGGCCTCTTCTTCAGACTGGGGTCTTTCGGAAGCTACATCCTTAGCAATAACAAAAAGAAGGGACTTGAGGAACCAATTTAGGAAGATACGGTCGTCCAATTTGATCTTGCATAAGCTACGGCGTCTACGCCACTCATGAATGTGGTCCGTGATGTGGGTAGCTGTGTTTTGTCTGCAAGATAGGAGGATCTCAACGCCCGCGTCATAGCGGACAGGTAACTGGAAGAACTGCAGGAAGGTCGAGGCAAGGGAAGTAAAAGTGGCATGGGTTCCATGTGGTTGCTCGATATACCACTTGTGTCACGTCCCCACCCATCATACCAGTGCAATGGAGGGGATCGTGAGGCTAAAACTGGGCATCTAGCCCCATGTACTTATGAAGTAAGCATTCATTACATTTGCAGAGGCATAAACATTTTCAATACAGAGCAGAAGTAATTTCTTTTACACATTCACCATACATTCAAGAAATTCATCAATTAAATATTTATGAGATAGCACAAGAGAATACTTATCTTTAACAGAGTAGTCCCAAGCAACTAGCTATATCGCGGCAACGTTCCACCAAACCATAGGCTCTTCGACAGCTTATACTGAGTCCGTCCGAAGGCCACCCCCGAGCTGGGCATGATTCTCACAAGGACAAAGGGGACATTCACGCTCACACACAGTCTATTAACCATTTTATTTTAGCCAAGCCAGTCTAACTGGGTTTATCAGGCTGCACTTGCACAATGGATGCTCATTCCCAATCTCAAGCCAGAACCAGGGATTACCCATCACCCATGCCCATCATACTCTTCTTTCTCACAGCAAAAACGATTATTGACAGGGTTACACATTTACAACAGAGGTGTTCACAAAACAGGGTCCACATTGGTTCTCCCAACTCGTGGTTTCCCCAAACGAACTGTGGAATTTCGATTTCAACCCCAGGGAGCAAAACCGATTTCTCTCCATTGGTTAGGATCCCTTCCAATGGCCTAAACGACCCCTAGGAAGACCCAAACGTTCTGCTCTCTTTCCCCACGGGTAACCAACACAAAAACGCCCCTTCCCAGCTAAAAGATGAAGGGAGACACAGAAAAACGAGGGAGGAAAACGCCCAGGCAGCTTGAGCTGCGTGAGAGAGAAAGGCCATGGTGAATAATGGCTTAGGCAGCCATTTCGTGGCTCTATTCTTGCCCAAAAAGACCAACACGTTTTTCCATGAAGGGTGGCTTTCCCATACCCGATTTTGGATAGCCATACCTTCCCATTCCCAAGGCAATAACTTCCCCAACCAACTCTTGGGAGAAATCAATGGTTGGGTACAAAAGTCAACATGGGTAGTTGAGGGTTTGATGGGTTCCCTCATTGACACTTGGCTTGACTCTATTGGCTCAAGGGTTTGAATGTTTTCCCTCCCAATTCCTTGTGAAATCATGCCCCCATCTCTTTGTTGCATTGCATAGCTAGTTGTGGGTATTTTTTTATTAAAATGCATATTACATGCTATTTGAATTTCCACTGTGCATTGCTAGCACGCAAACCATATGAATCACGAAATCAATGGCGGGGCCTTGGCCTTGAGCTCCTCACCATGATTTCCTAACAATATTACATCAATTACCTTTGAATGCAATGGGGTCAATAATGGGGATGTGACAACTTGGCTGCAGAGCCAGTGAAGGTGCGCTGTAATAGACGGAGGCGAATAGAGTCATCCACTATGGAGTTGGAGGAACACCATAGATGGAAGGACATAATATGGTTTTGTGGGTCCTCACCTGCCTTGCCCTCGAATTTAGGAATGTCAGAGGGGAGCTTGGTAGGCATGTGAGGCCATGCAGGGTCGTGTCGGATAGGGTCATTGGTCAGTCTCGCTAGGTCAGGGAGGTTGAGGCTAGACATGAATGGAAGACTGGAAGAAGGATGTGACACAGGAGTGGGTTGGACCAAGTTGGGGCCCATGCCCCCAAGTAGAGGGGCAGGGTTGGGAATGTTACCCCCAAGTGAGGGAACTAAGGTAGTATAGGATGGGCCTGCACCACCATGGGTAGTGTGAGTCACTGGTGGAGTGGTGGTATGTATGCTAGCTACGGGAATGGGAATGGTGACCAGGATGGAGGATGTGGCCCCCATCGAGGGCATTCCCAGAGCAGGTGTGGTAACTGGTGTAGTGGTGGATGTGCCACCAATGGTCCCTACAATGAAAGGAGTGGAAGTCGCGCCAACCATGGGGCTAGTAGGGGCAGTGTAAATAGGGTTCTCAGACTCTTCTTCAGAATCGGAGGTAAAGTAAGGGGCGTCAATATCTGGTGACGGAGTCCTATGCCGTTGACGAGTGGAGTCAAGTGACAAGGCTCTAGATCTGTGATAAGTGGTATCAAGTGATGATGATCTGTGGCGATGACGGGTGGTGTCAAGTGAACCGTGCTGTGGGGGCTCGCCCCTGAGGTGCCGAGAATGTCTCAGGGACTCAATGGTGACAGATGGTGTCAAAACTCTGTGGGTTGAGGTGAGTAAAGAACAACTCAAAAACCCTAATGCAACCGAGTGTGCAGAAGGAGAGCTCAAAAAACAAGGCACTCAGGCCAACAACCAACTCAAAAAACCTACTGTAATAGCTGTGCTACAATAAGTGGAGTACCAACAAAATGGTCAGAATACCAACAAGTAGCAGGTTTCCTAAAAATGAAAAATGGTGAACTCACTAGACCAAAGGGAGGTAGGGGAGCATGCAAACACCTAACTAAAAGTATTCTGACTCAACTAGCCATATCCTCTGCAAGGTGATGAAATCCAAGTCAGACAATATGAATAGGAAAGCCAAGTGGCTAAGATGTCCCCCTACCGGGAGGGACACCGGGTAGTCAATCCTAGAAGAATGGAAACTAAGATACCCCGTTCATGACACGTCCAGAAACGTGAATCTGCCGTTTGGTCCTTTTACCGCAATACCCCAATACAGGGATATCCCGAGAACTGCGAAAGGTAGCCCTTCGGTTACTAAATGGAGTGCGGTATTCCACTCAGGCCTCTGGAACCAGTCTCCCGACTTCAACCCTCCTAAGGGAGAGGCCCTCTGATAAACTGGTCGTGACCGTGCCAAAAAGTACTAGGGGATTTTGGTTCCCTATTTGGACAAAAACTATGTCTCAAGTGTAAGTAACCGAGGGGTGTTATTGGAAGCCTATCCCCCCGATCCTACCTAACTACAAAGATTCTTTTGTGTTCCCCAAGTGGGGTTAGAATATTGGTTGAGTTAGATAGTTTTTTAAGGCTCACTTGAATTATGTGACAGAGTGTGTGCTCGTGAGATGATGATGAACCCAAGTAGAAAGTACCACTAGGGAGGACAACTTTCTATCTAGCAATAACAATACAGAAATGAACTTTTAAAATGCACAATTTTCTTTTTCCAATGTAAAGTGCTGAAAATGTAAAAACGATTATGTAAATGAAATAGGAAATAAAAAACTGCAGAAAAATACTGTAAGGAAGGGTGGCTACAGTAGGACAGAGGGCTGTGCTGGTGCAGAAAATAGTGCAGCAAAGTTCTGGGTTCAAAACAAGGAAAAATTTGCAAAAATCAGACCGCGGGTCTGTGGCGAAATTGAGCAGTCGGACCGCGGGTTTGAGGGAAACAGGCATGGATAGGACACAGGTTTTTGGCAGACAGACGCAGTCGGGACGCAGCAAAGGGGCTGAAAGTCGTAGTCAGGACGCGGGAAAAACGCCGAAAGGCGCCAGCGGGTTGCGGGAAACTGGCCGAAAGCCGCAGGAGGGACGCAGGAAAGACGCCGAAAGGTGCCGGCGGGTTGCGGGAAACTGGTCGAAAGCCGCAGGCGGGACGCAGGAAAGACGTCGAAAGGCACCGGCGGGTTGCAGGAAACTGGCCGAAAGCCACAGGCGGGACGCAGGAAAAAAGGGTAATAGCTGCAGTCAGACCGTCCCAAACAGGCTAATAGCCGCGGCCGGATCGCAGGTAACAGACTGAAAACGGACGGCAGGTCGCCGGAAACAGTCTGAGAGCCACGGTTGGGTCGCAGGTAAGTGCCTGAAAGACGTGGTCGGCGCGCGACTGTGGGGTAAAAAAATGCGGTATACGACGGCCGAAAGGGACAACCGAACAGAAAAAAGATTTAAAAATTGTAACCAGAAATTCAAACTTAGGGGAGTCGCCAAACCTGTAGCTAGGGTTTTACCCCTAGCTTGTGCAAATGAGCACCTACTAAGGAGAATGGACTCCTTAGTAGCAGTTCAGTAAATGTAAATTATTAAACTAAAACAGAAATGTAAACTATTCTAAAACATGTGCATGAAACATAAACAACAAAATGTAAATAATGGTTTTGTATTGATATTACCTCAAATGTGGAGGTTGATGAAGCTCTTGCAATGTCCAAGAGGGTTGCTCCAAGCTCCAACTTGCTCCTTCTCTTTCTCCAATGGTGGAAATGGGCCAAAAGGGGCTCTCAAGGTGAAAGTAGCTCAAGGGTGAGCTAGGGTTTCAAGAGAGATTTTGGCAAAGTAAGGGTACTTGTGATTGTGGATGTGGAATAAGGGGTCTCCATCACCTATTTATAGTTTTTTGGTGGTGGAGTGCTGGCCCATGGTTTTGGGAACCATATGGTTTAGGGCAGTTGTATAGGGTTTTTTTCCTCTTTTTCCTCATTATTTTATATTTTTTATTCCCTTTTTAGAGGGATTTTGCTATTTTTGGAGGAAAAAAGGGGTTTTTTAGCCTTTTTGAGGCTTTTTTTAGGGTTTTGTGGCCTTTTGGAGGCATTTTTGGCCTTTTGGAGGCTTTTTAGTGGGATTTTTTGGGTTTTTAAGGGAAATATGGTAGGAAAATGGACAAATGAGCCATATAATGTGGTAGATGAGGTAGTGAACACTTTTTGGGTGTTAACAGACCTACAGAAAAATAAAGAAACATTTATAGAAGCACGAGATATCCTTAGAGAGTCAGCACCTGGGTTCATGAGAACCCCCCTCCACAGGGAAGCACTGCAAATAGAGGATATGCCAGCGACATATAATCACACAAGCACTACAACGGATACATGGACCTCTGTTGTGCAATTCCTACGGAGCTACATGAGGTTATTGAAGAGCGCAGATGCTTTCATGGAATTTGAAAAACTACTCAGGAAGTATGAGCCACGCAGTGAGAAGGGGGATGCCCATGGCGCATTCCATAATATCAGAAGTCCTAAAAGAATAGGAAGGGAAATGAGGCTCACTGCACAGATTGGAGACTATGAGATTGATGAGATCATTCTTGATCTTGGATCCAAAGTAAATGTCTTGACCAAGCAGACATGGCATCAGATGGGAAAACCAAAGTTACAGTGGTCACCACTACAGTTAATAATGGCTAATCAAGGGATAGTTATACCTTTGGGGAGGTTACCCAACACCATTGTTGACATTGACAGAGTGCGCAGCTATGTAGATTTCGAAGTGATTGAAATCGTGGATGACAACCATCCTTATCCAGCACTGCTGGGTATCGATTGGGCAATGACTAACTTTGCCATAATTGATTTGAAAACTATGAAAATGATATTTGAACGCAATGATATCAGAGTCATCGCGCCATTGGATACCTCGCAGGGTGAACGATATGTTGAACCGATTCAGGAGGAATCCAGAGCCCAAGACTTGGACCGTATTTACAAGATGACAACCAATGTTGCTGACTATATTAATCCAACTGTGGATGGAACACTTAACTGGCACTATGACAAATCTTACATTTTTTATTCTGATGCAGGATTGGAAAAATAGCAAAGCAGATTGCATCAAGTATCTACCAGGAGATGTGCATGGATTACGAAGTCAATCCACTGGATTGGCAAAGAGGTAGCTCCAATCCCTACCTATGATGGCTTATCTAATTTTTATTGCTTTATGAAAGAATATACTGCAGTAGTTGTAGACGATCACTGCGTGTCAGCATTCGATGTGGCACTACGCGAGACGCCTGCCAGATGGTGGGATGCACCTAAAATGACACTTACGACATGGGATCAGTGCAGAATTAAGATGCAAATCAGGTTTGTTGAGAAGGTTACACTACCTTTTACAAAATATAATGGTAAGACAGATCCAAGGGATCATATTGAAGCTTGTTCACAAGATTGGGTGGAAAGGCCACAGAAAAAATGGGTGCACACATTAGAAGAACCTATTCGGAAGAAGTGGTACCTTGACTTGGAGTTAAGCAGAGGAACAACCGACTGGTCTAGCCTAATTGCGAGCTTCCAGTAGGATTTCAGTTTTGAAGACAAACATCCACGTATCAATGACGTGCTGTGGGTTATTAAGGAAATAATATTCTGCCCAGATTGTACTCAAGAAAACAAGACGCTAGAAGAATTATTTGGAGCAAACAACATACTTGTGCACCTGCAACCAGAATGGGAGGAACATCTAGAGCACGCTCTTGATTTTTATCACATCACTGAGGAATGTGAGGATAAAGCAGACAGTGATGAGGAGGACCTGTGTAACATACAGATACCTGAATCAAAGGGATCACGCGACGTAGAAGGACCTCCACTGGAAATTCCAGATATGAGTGGACCTGTGAAAACAAGAAAAGTGAACATTGGCACCAGCAAAGAGCCAAAGTTCGCAGCTATCAGAGATTATTGGGATGAATATACAGTTGAAGAGGTCACGGGTATACTACAGGAATATCGATAATTATTCCCGACCAAATTCATAGAGATGAAAGGTATTCTGGGAGACTTAGGAGTGATGAAAATTCCTCTTAAGCCTAGCGCGAAACCTGTGAAGCAACGAATGTATAGAATGAACCCCCACTACAAAAAACGAGTTAAGGCAAAACTCGATAAGATCACTAGTACAAAATGAGAAATTAATGACTAAAATTCCACTATAAACAACTATTTTTGAGTCGGTAACTAATAGTATCCGATTTCCACTATCTTTTCTCTAGTTGTATTTCACTAGTCATTAATTGGTTGACTTATTAGTCATTGATTTTGTCATTGATAGTCACTGATTAAGTCATTGATTTAGTCATTGATACTCACTGATTTAGTCATTGATTGTCACATTAGTTGCGTTATAAGATACTGGAAATTAGCTACTAATAGTCGTATATATGCGAATTTAGTCGTTTTCTTAGTCACTAATTTATGATAGGTTATGGAGGAATCAAACCACCAATATCCTTCTTATAATTAGGCAGGTTCTCTACCATTGATCTAAGACCCTTTAAGAAGTTGTTATTTCTTGACAATTATGATATTCAAACAAATTTTGCATGTGAACAAAATGAATGTCAAACATATTCAAGAATAATGTTTCAAGTACTAAAATAATTCTAAGATATAGCAGTTCAACTGTGACAATGATGAAAATTCAAAGAAGAATGGTCTTACAAACTACGCATGAGTACAATAATCCATGGTTGTACAAATTATCAGGAACAAAAGAAAAAGCTGCAGCCCTTCATAGACAGAAAAGAATATAAGATCCAACTTGCAATAAATTTGTTTTAAATGTTTATCAATTGTTGATCTCTCGACAGCTAGAGATGTTTGCCTGTCTAACATCCAAAATACATACAATTATCTTCAACTTCACTTCTTCAAAACTAGTTGCAGTAAAAATTATTCTAGGAATTGTCTTAAAAAAATGGAGTAAAAAATAGAAAATATAATCTCCTTAAAAAATGGAGTTAAGTCAATAGTATTTCATAGAAAATAGAAAATATAATCTCCTTAAAATCAAGATGTCACAATGAGGACTCTATCAAAACATCATAACAAAAAAGTTGGAAAACATCATAACAAAAAAGTGCACCTATTCTTTATCTCAGATGCCATGGTCATGAAATCCTGCTCCACATTTGTTGCATTCTTCGCACTTGTCTCCAAAAATGGAATGCCAATCTCATCAGCAAATGCCTTGAAGAAAAAAATACACAAAGCATGTCAAGAAAGATGTAGACTCAAAAGTGACAAAAAAGCTAACCCTTGAGATTAATAAAAAAAAGAATCTACAAGCCAACTCAACAAACTTAAGACCACAAACTGCCATAGTGTTACAATTAACAAAAAACAGAGCACCAACAATTTCAAGGGACACTCATATTTAAATCCTCATCAAGTCAAAGACGATGGTTCATACAGTGAAACACATAGCAGTACACATGATGCCAAATCTACGTAGCATTTAACATTACCTTGGCTGTATCATAATCAACAACTGATGGCATTGGCATTATGCAAAATTTGGCTGCTAGAAGATAATATCAACAAATAAATTCACACACTAAATTCTTCAACTTGCCAAATGAAATAACTCACTTTAATAGAAATCAAAGTTCAAACCACATGCCAAAAAGATTAAGCAGCAACAAAGCTAAAGTAAAATAGATTCCTACTCCAAAGACTTGCTGGAAATTGCGATTACTAAAAGTATTTTAAAAATCCAAAATATTGATCCATGACAAAACTGATCAACTTTTCAAAAGAAATAATTAATGACAAAATCGCAAACCAATGGCTCTGGCTCTGTTGAAACATATTGAATAAAAGAGAAACAAATGACAGCCTATCTCTACGAGTCACAAATATATAGTTCATGCATCATGTACTTACTTCCCAGGCATGGATTTTTCATTAGAAGTATATATCCAATAAATTCCTTTGATTGCTGTCTTTTCCAGAGGATCACCAACCTACAATATAATCATGGACATTTTAGTAGATTGGCATACTATAGACAAAAAGGTAGATACTAGCGAAGTTTTCTTTTTGTAGGTCAATTTAAAAATGTTTTTAAATATGTAAAGTTGTTGAATGCATAAAAGGTAACTAAGAGGAACATACCAGTTTGTTATCCAGAAACACGAGCATGGCACGGAGACAAGACTTCCATAGTATGCTATGGAACTTTATTTTTGTCTGTTTCTAAATTCAAGCTTCCATCTAGACCAACAAATCCTTGAAAATCCTAACAGAATTCGATGAAACACCATCAAGTTAGAGTTGATAAAAGCAAATTATCAACATCACTATAAATGACAAAAATAAAACAAGACAATAGCATGTCATATGTTGTAAGAATGCCAGCTTTGTCAAAGCAGCATACATCCACCTACATCATAAAAACTTAGAAAACATAAACAAGAGTATGTTAATTGAACATAGAAACAGACTTACACATTTACATAAAAGTTGACTACTGTAATGAGTTGACATGTTATATACATAGCATCTTGATACCTTGCCTATTCTAAATATGGAAAAGGTAGATATTATCATTGATAGTAAAATACCATAGATCCATCTTAACTCCGGATCTATCAAGCACCGAGAGGGATCCAATTTCTTGAAGTGTAGTCTTTTAGGAGCCGACATGAATTTTTTTAGTTATTTTTTTTATGTACGAACTTTACAACATCTCCCCAATACTAGGCTGTAGAGCACCTCGCTCCTCTCGATGCAACAAGATGGTTGCGTCACATTTATGCATTGGTGCATTAACTCGATTTCCCTTCATCAAGGGAGTTTCCATTGACAGCATGCAGTCCATAATTCAGTTGGCCTCCAACGAATGGTGACCGAATCATCAACAGTTGTGTTCCTCAGAGGGTTGGCCAATTGGTTATGACAAGTTGCCATCTAAGCCAATAACTAGTTCTGATTTTCAAGTATGTTTTTTGTAAGTTGTACATAGTTTGGCGATGGACTGAATAAAATATGATTGTAAATAGCAGTAACTATCAATTTTTAAGAAACAATGGTTATGTGTGTAGCTTGAAAGAAAGTGTGATGTGTCACAGTAGCATATATGGGCTAATATTTACTAGTGATTTTGCTAGATGCTTTATAATAGTCACTCAGTATTGGTAGTACACATGTCCATATGGAGCATGCAGAGCACCTGAACACCATTGTTATTTGAGTTCTCTTTAATTTTTAATTTTTAGTTGTGCCTTACTTTTCTTTTCATTACAACAATTATGGGGACAAGCTGTTTTTATTGGTCAACAATGTATTAAGGTATAGATCATATTGGAGTCGATTTCGCTATTCCTCCCCCTGTATACTAGGTTTTTCTTTGTACTTTGTATCAGGTAAAGTTTAGATCTAGTGCTTTATGCTTTGCTCCATCTCTTTCTTTTGAATCCATGTACAAATTTACACCGAGACTCGAGAGAAGTGGAATCCTGTTAAAGTAGGTTCATTGTTTGTAAATGTACATGAATTATAATGTTGCTTAGTTTTGCTTGTAAATTATTTTCTAGTCCCCTTGCAATTTTTCCAAATCCATCTCTGATTCACTTTTGCTTATGCTCCTCCAATTGTCAGAAGGTGTAGGGAAATTGCAGGTGAACATCTCTGGCTATTATTTTTGTTTCTGAGACCAGCTAATTGATTTCTTTCTGTTTGAGCTATTACCAAACTGTGTTTCTCGTGTTTGAACTGAACATGCAGCTGGAGATGAGAGTTAGAAGTTTTAAACCTAACACTAGAGGTGCAGAGCTTTATCAATGACCACTATGGTTACTGCATGAGGGTTTAATAAGTCGAAGTACTTATTGTTAGTGGTTAAGGGTTATTTGTTACTTAATGTTGGATGGATATATATTTAAGAGGTACACTATGACTAGAGGGCATGATATGGACTAGTTTCTATCACTAGAGCTATGATGAGAACCGGTTCCTAACACCGGGAGGATAGCAATATATTTGCAATTACAGATAATGGCAGGAAGTTGAGGAGAGGTGTGAAAACAACCTAGACAGAATCAACAACTACCAACAAGAGCTTTCAGTAGAATGTTAATGTATATGCTATTTAGAAACTAGGCAACCTAATAGTTCTTAGGTTTTTGGTTGTGAGATAGCTAGTTGATAATTTGTTTTTGAGAAAAAGACCTAAACATTTACATAAAAGTTGATTGTTGTAATGATTTGACATGTTATAGGGTGGAAACGCGAAGGTGGGTTACACTTTGGTGAGAATCGGGCGCCGAAGAGACATAGCGAAAGTTATTCGGCCAAATAAATTTAATTATTCGGTCGAATAAATTTAGTTATTCGGCCGGATAATTTAATTATTCGACCGAATAAGTTATACTTTATTCGGCCGAATAACATTTAATGGGCCACTGTTAGACCTAACTGTGGCCTTGATGTGTGTGTGAGGTTTTAGCCGGACGAGAAAAATGCACGGCGTTGTGTAGTTTTTTGGCCGAATAATTATTTGGCCGAATAATTATATTGCATAAAAGCTCAGCCGTGGCCATTGTTCGTCATTTTCACCAGGATTTCGTGGACCTCGTTGTGAGACCCACTGCCAGCCCCACCTCCGCGCGACTAGTCTCGCCACTCCTCTGTCGACCTACTCGTCTAGCCACTGGTCCGTCTACCCGGCTGGCGATGAACTCCGCCACCCACTTCCCTGCTCTCTGCGTCTGAGTTCTCCGCCACCCTCTACGTCACGTTTTGCACCTATTTTCTGTGTCAGGTTGTGTCGGACTTGCATGATCGTTGGTTGGTCGTTGTGCAGCTGGGGGTGTGGACATTTGTTGGTGGAGTCAACATCTGCCACCTTCTACCTCTCCCATCCACTCCTCCTTTCTACGTCTGGTCGCGATGGATTTCTATTGCTGTTGGTTCATTGTTGCGCATTTGGACGTCTAAATGCTTGTTGGTGGAGTGTGCATTTGGACGTCTGTCGGTGTAGTGTGCAGCTGGAAGTCTGTTGCTGGAGATTTGCTGTTGGAGTGTTCACCTGGTGGCGGGCAATCGTTCTAGTGTTTGTTTCGTCATTGGACATTTGCAAAAGAGTGGGCTATTGTTGTTGTGGACCTGTCGTTGCGGGGTTGTCTGCAAAGGTGATTTTTTTTGTTTATTTATGTTTTTTTTTTTTGAAATTTCTTATATTAATGTTTAATTGTTATTGCAGGTTCTTTTTTTTTTGGTGCTTGGGCTCATTTTTCCAATTTCGCCTAGGTTTTGTTCGGCTGGGTGTAAATTTGCCTGATTTCTGTTCAGCTAGGTCAAAGAAGTGAAAATATAAACAGGTAAGCCGAAACACAGTTTTTTTTTAATTAATGAATTAAGTATTAATTAATTGTTTTTTGAATTTGTCCCTGTAAATGAATTGTTTCCAAGTGGATAGAGTTCATGAACTGTGTCCAATTGGACAAAGTTTATGAACTATGCCCAATTGGATAGAGTTCATGAACTCTGTCCAAAATTGGGCAGAGTTCATGAACTCTGTCCAATTGGGCAGAGTTCATGAACTCTATTTAATAAAAAAGACAAGAAGACTAGTATAACTTCTTTCAAATGAGCTCTACCTTATTTCCAGAATCTCTGTACATGAGTTAGCTAAGCTGACCTTATTATTACTAAGAAAGAGCGTAGATAATGATACTTTTTACTCATAGTTAGTATAATCATAGTAATCTAGAATGAAAACTATAACACATCTAAATAGACTGATTTAGTACTAAGAGGTTTAACATGAACTCTGCCCAATTCAGTAGAGTTCATGAACTCTGCCCAATTCGGCAGAGTTCATGAACTCTGCCCAATTCGGCAGAGTTCTTAAACTCTGTCCAAATCATATGTTGAAAATGATTTAAATTTAAATATAAAAAGAGAAATATATGCAATATTTAGTTAGTTAATCTTGTTACACTATTGATTTTGCTTATGTGTTTAGAAATGAAAATAAAAGTAGTTCTGTAATTGTATTTGCAAATGATATTTCCCCTTTATATATAGGTTTCTCTTTTGGGTTGAACTCTATCAACATGGACATGGACAAAGTTCATGAACTCTGTCCACATTGACAGAGTTCATAGATCAATATATGAGTTTTATTACAAACTGTGTTAATGCATAGCTACAGATACAACAAAACTTTAGACATGATTAAACTTTACTTTGGATACAACAAAACTTTAAACTTTACTTTAGATACAGCTAAACTGTAGACATGAATAAACTTTACTTTAGATGTAATAGGAAAGAACATTTAATTCAATTGTATTTTGTACCAAACTGAAGACCATTTTATAACATGGCAAATTTCTGAAACATAGCCAAACTTGTGAAAAATAATACCATGCATTGTTAATATTTTAAGATTGTATGGAATAATGAAAATACTTATAGATATAATTTATGTTCAAATATAAGTAATTAATTTAAGATTTTAATTAAAATTTAACATGTTCATGAACTCACTCTTTGACATAAAGAAAGGTAACCATTCATTTTGTATTTAATTATATTGGTTCTATTCATTTTAAACATCAAAAACACTTAGAAGATTGGCACAATAATTCCTTATTAGCTATACTCATTTTAAGAACTACTAGATGATATTAGGTATGTTTAGGTCTTTATTACATAACCTAGTTTCTTTAGTAGCTAGGTTGTAGAATTTCTAGAATTACTATCTAGATGTAACACTTAACTTAATATTTAAATATATTGGTTCTATTCATTTTAAACATCAAAAACACATAGAAGATTGGTACATTAATTCCTTATACATCCAACAATATTATGTATAGTCATTTTAAGAACTATTAGATGATATTAGGTATATATAGATTTTTATTATAGAACTTAGTTTTTCTAGAAGATAGGTTTTAGAATTTGTATCTAATTAACATGTAGAATTTGAATATGTAATCAATTGATATTTGTGTAAGTGTAGACATTATATCAAATGGAAAAAGAGGAGTCTTTGAGGCGAAAGTGTAGGAGGTCTTCACAGTCTTTTGGGGTTGGTGTTACAAGTGATAATCAGAGGTTGTCAACTTCCCCTTGAGATTCTAGTTTATTGTATAGTTCACATTCAGTTGATCATCTTCGAGGTGAAAGGGGTACAAATGATTCCCCTATATCTTCTGTGGGAGAACGCCAATATCGACCTTCTCTTGGTATATGAATATCAATCTTTTAATATCTGTACATACAAATTGTTTTTTTGTGTATGCAAAGTTTGTACATATGTTTAAACAAAAATTTGCTTTTATTTGAAGCAGAGCACGGTTCAGAAGATGCTTCTAATTCTACAGAGAGGGAGGTAGAGCGAGCAAGGGAGACAGATGAGGGTGCAGAGCAAGGTTCTCAAGAGGCTTGTCATTCTACACAAGGTGATGATGGTCGAGCTAGGATGCAATATGTTGAACTAACTGAGGGTTGTACACCCATTACAACATATCCATCTGGTTTACCTTGGGAGCTTCCATGGGAAAGTGGTGATCATCAAATGACTCTTGAAAGATGTAGATCCTACTACGGCAAGTTGGAAAATGATTTGTCTACTATGGATCTCCCTCCAGAGAGTAAACAAAGTTTGGTGATTGTTCTGGGATCATTGCAAAAATTCATTCAAGCATATGATAATCTCGGACCAACTACAAATGGTTTTGTTGATTTCATACAAAGACGAAGGGAACAAGTGATGGGTTCAGACAAGTGGGTTGTTGTGAAGGAAAGAGTGACAAAAGAACAAGCCAAATCAATGTTTAACTTTGAAGAAGGTCTAAAGCGACAAATGTTGAAAGTGAAATATTTCAAGCATCCTGATCTTGCACATCTACTATATGATCGGTTTCTCGTAGCCTATGGTCAGTTTCCATGGAATGATGAGGTTTCTCAATATTTTGCTAAATTTTTTTATGCTGAGTTTTTTTTTAAATATGAAGCCATACTATAATTATGTTCATTCAGAATTTTATGGAGTTGGAAAAGGTCCAATATATAATCGAAAAGGTGCTCTTAGAGACCCTACAACACTTCGACCTCCACCCCAGATGTCTCGCCCACCCAGTTTGGTGGAATTAAGATCAGAGATAGAGCCCACATCCCAATTTGGGACAACTGCAAGGAATTTTGTTGGCAATGGTTTATCGTCAGCATTAGTTGGAGTAGATGTGGGATTGGTTTGAGAAAGAGCTCATTCCACTATTCGTCAAAAGTTTGTTTACAAAACTAATGATGAGGTAGATGGAATGAGCATTGGAGATCTCAGGTGTGCCAAGTTTTGTCGTGACATAGCGTCAAATGTTATATCCAATGACACATCGAGTTTGGGAGAGGTTTGTTAATTATGATATGACTTGATCTAAATTTAATCTATTATTCATTTTGAATTGAATTTTTTGTTGCATTATATGAATAATAAATTATGTTTTTTTGATGTAAAATAATAAGTACATTATGTAAATGTTTATTGGTTGCAGTTTTCAAGAATGATGAATGAATATTCTTTTCGTATTTCCACTAGCGAAAATATAGAGCATATTGGAAAGGTATATTTATTATTTACATATTTATGATTATGTTTGGACTTGATATATATTTTTTTTTTGGAATTTTAATTTAACTATGCATCTTATTGTTAATTTGACTTATCGATGAGGTTTCTTTAGATACGAACCTTTTAAATGATTTACCATCTATTGTGAGCTAATGTTTTTAATTTTCTTGTTTTAGTTTTAAGTTAATTGCTTAATTTTTTTGTTTGCATTATATTTTATTTATTAACACAATTTAAATTTTAGGGGGGAGAGATAGGTTCTCTGTTGAATGCAGTTGATATTGGCACAGAGGTAATTTTGTTCACACTTGAATTGATCTTTGATATAATTTTAATATTTTTGGGGGGGGGATTTAGTTAAAATTTGTTCAAGTAATTTATGAGATTAATAAATTGATTTTATACATGTTGTAGCTTGGATCTTTTAAATCTTTTGAAGGCAAAGGGAAAACTCCTTTGGAGGATGATGGTGGACAAGCATTTGGAGAATTTGATGTAATTTTGTTAATAATTGAATTGTTTTTTGATATGTTTAAGTTTAATATTTTAATTTTTTGAATTTAATTTAAATAATTTAAATGATATTCATAATCTGCTTTTATACATGTTGTAGGGTGGGTTGAATCCAAGGGGAGGCCCTAGTGGAGGATAATACGGTGGACATTTTCATTTTATAGCATGGTGGACATTTTTTTTTTTGTTGATCTATACATAGACTGTAAAGATTTGTTTTGGACATCGAGGAGATTTTTTTTTGGACTAGATACATATATGTACATTGAACTCACATGTTCATAAACGTTTTTTGAGGATTATATACATGTCCTTTGAACTTACATATTCTGTATTTGCTTTAAATGATCTACTTATTTTTGTTTATTTAGCATATTTGGTGTGATTTAAAGATTTAGAATATGTATTTGCATGTTTAACTGAATGAATGAATATGTAAGAATGAATGTTAGGAAACTTTGAAAATTTGTTTATTTATCATATTTGATGTGATTTAAATATTTAGAATATGTATTTGCATGTTTAACTAAATGAATGAATATATAAGAATGAATGTTAGGAAACTTTGAAAAATGAATGTTAGGTTCAAATTTTGATGGGAATGTTACCTGAATATGTTAAGAATGAATGTTACATGGTAAGAATGAATGTTGACAAAGTTATGATAGGTGTAATAAATGAATGAATGTTAGGTTTTTATATGAATTTAAATAAGAATAAATGAATGTTAAGAACACATGATATTTTTGAACATTAGGAAGTTTATGAATGCTATGAAGTTTAAAAATGAATGTTAGGTTCAAAGTTCAGGAATGTTAGGAAGTTTTGATTGAAATATGAATGAATGTTAAGAACATGAATTTGTTATCTTTGAATGTTAGGAAGTTTAGGAATGTTAGAAGTTTTGATAGAAATATGGATGAACTAGGAAGTTTAAAATGAATGTTAACAACATGAATGCTATCTTTGATTGTTAGGAAGTTTAGGAATGTTAGAAGTTTTGATAGAAATATGGATGAACTAGGAAGTTTAAAAATGAATGTTAAGTTCAAACTTTAGGAATGTTAGGAATTTTTCATTGAAATATGAATGTTAGGAAGTTGAAAAATGAATGTTAGGTTCAAATTTTGATAGGAATGTTAGGAATATGTTCAGAATGAATGTTATGGTAAGAATGGATGCTAAAGAATTTTTTATAGGTGCAATGAATGAATGAATGTTAAGAATGAATGTTAAGAACATGACGGTTATCTTTGAATGTTAGGAAGTTTAGGAATGTCAGGAAGTTTTGATAGAAATATGAATGTTAGGAAGTTTTAAAATGAATGTTAGGTTCAAAGTTCAGGACTTTGTTAGGAAGTTTTGATTGAAATATGAATGTTAGAAAGTTGCAAAATGAATATTAGGTTCACATTTTGATATGAATTTTTAATTAATAATTCTTATTTTCAATGTCCAAGCACATTTGATGCGGCTGAAATCATGGCAAATGGGGATAAGCATTTTTTGTTTTTTAATCATAAGCAAAGATTATAGGATTGTGAAGCTTGTTCTAAATTAGAGCAATGATTTTAGACAACAATTTGATGAATTTTCATCGATTTGTTGTAAATAATCATTCCTCTAATTTAGCATAAACTTCACAATCCTGAAATCCTTTCTTGTGATTAAAAATCAAATGATCGTTGTCTCCAGTTGCCATGATTTCAGTTATGTGAACTTACACAAGTGATATTTTAAAGTAAAGATTCGGGGCAGAGAGTGGCGACAGCCACATCCGTTATCTCATCCCTTAAGTGATCTAATAGAAATATTGGGACCCAAATAAAGTATTTTATATAGAATTAAGACAAAAATTTTACACATTGAAGTTTTCATAATTACCAAATAATTTTTGAATTCATTTCAGCATACTAGAATACGATCATTTAAACTCTTATATTCTACTTCCTTTCAATATCATAGACATAGAAAGAAAAAATATATTGTACACAACATTTGACAATGACATGGAAAAAATCATTGATCTATTAATTTTTTATATAGTTAAAAACATTGTAACGGAATTCCGTCCTCAATTATCCATTCATGGTCATATTTGGATAGTTTCCATTTTTTATTTTTTAATTGCTTTCTCGATAGAACTTGAACCAATTTTATTCGAGATGCACATACTAAATGACTATATTGACAACATATAACATCAGGTTCATAATCTTGAAAGTAGACATAATTTGCAGTCATATGGGTCTGTTGAAAAAATAGTCCTTTAAAATGATGGATCCTCTCTCATATGTATATCCGTTGTCATTGTAGTCTTCCAATAAATTCATCTTTCCTTTAGTGCATCGCATCAAATAATACTTCACATTTTCGTTGTTGTCTACAGGTGCAATTACAACAAAAACATCCCCTCTGCAAATGACAATTGACGTTAGGATTTTTAAATCAATTAAATTGAATAATTTATACATGTATAAGGTGATGGACAAGAATGAACAATCGACAAAATAGTTGTACTTGATCATTACCTTCTCTAACAAGATTTGAAATTCCGTCGCTATAAGATGATATTTCAATTTTTTCTGATTCTAATTCTTCTATGCTTGCTAGTGGCATTTTTCCTTTAGGATTAATCTCTGTGTGTTTCCAATGTTTTACGTAGTTGTTCATTATGTTTTCACAAACTTCTATAGATTCAATATTTTCAGTGCAAATATGACAAAAGCATGATTGCTTTCTACTGTCAAATGCATACACGTTTTGGAAGGCTTTTGTTTGAATAGAGTGAAAATATCTAGTCCCATGTATGGTGCTAGCATTGTATGGTATTGATCTATTTATATCTTGGACCCCAACAAGCCAAAAAAACCTAGTACACAAATGACAAATTTTGATGTTAGTATATACTTTTTTTTAAATTGACAATAAAATATAAATTAAAACTTTGTATACATACCTGCGCACATCATTTGATTGTTTATTATAATCATGGTTTAGATGTGATTTACACCATTGGAAAACCTCTACAATTGAATCAAATCGTGCAAAACTATGGTTCATTTTTCATCTTCGAAGTTCTCTTTTTACGCATGCTCCTGCACCATCATGTTCACCTTTTCCATGACCAGTTTCAAAGAAATTTCATTGATGTTTAATGTTCAATGCTTTATGAAGTCGACATAACCAATAAAATGATCGTGAAGATTTAAATTGTCCTACACATCCATCCGACCATATCCACTGCTCCTTGAATTTAACGTTACATCCTTTTAGTGAATTGTAGAAAATACTTTCAATACAATTTTGAACAAAATGTGTATCGTGTGTACGATCATCGCTGATATAAAAGTGATATTCTTTAATCACATAACGATTGTCACACGTGCTTTCAATGCCATCAACATCCTGTTGAGAATGTCTATATAAAACATGGACAAATATCAAAACTTGGTCAGAATGATAGTATTCACTCTGTATCTCTTTTTATGCAGTAAATGTGTAATTTTCTGCAAAATCAACCACTGGCAAAATTGTTTCGAGTGAAAAAATTTCACGAGACTGTTTGAATTGAAGGTCTTGCCATCGTGCTCTATGTGAATGCTTGGTGTATTTATAAATTTCACTTTCAAATTTCTTGAGAAAATCCATCACACCTATTTTATCTTCTCACAAATCAATCCGTTCGGAATGTGCATCACTAGTACTTGTAATGTATTCATATCTTCTCCAATCAACGGTTACATTTGATAACGAGTGATCAATATAGATAGGATATTTATTGTGGAATAAAACCAAATTTCCATAACGATTACAATGTTTTCCATTGACACATTTCTTATTATAAAATACTTCAACGTGATTTCTCTCACATAGGGTTTGAGATATGAATTCACGTATTGTGAGCGGAGGTGGTGAATTTATCCAAAACATTTTACCAAATTCAAGAAACGTGTCGTAATATAATTGAATTCACATGATAACGGCAACAAAATTTGTCACGTATAGTAATAGGTCTAACATACCATGGTTTTAGTTGCACAAATGTAGTGATTGACACATTAATTCCACGATGATATTCCTTGAATTTATTGAACAATTGTACTTGTTTCATATCCATTATATGTTTTAGACTGCTTACATATACTCCTCGTCATACTCTTTGTCGTATCACATCCCTTGAATTTGGTGAAAATCAAGCATGTGTCAACCAATATACCCGTACAATATCTTTAACACCTGCTCCCATTCTATCTTTGTAAGGCTATCTACAAATAATTGTCCAGCAAGCAAGTTCATCATTTTCATCTATTTGGATTTTGAATTTGCTATGTTTGTATAATGTCATTCTTGAGGTTCTAACTGCTTTTGATAGCTATGTTGTCAAACATTTTTGTTTAGTACTAGTCGAAATAATTACTGTATGAATTGCTCTCTGTGCAACATTGATGTCTTTCTTCTTAGATTTTCCAAAAAAAATTATTGCATCGCCTATATTTTCATCACATTATGTTTCAATTTCGACTCTTTGGTCGCCTTGTGAATACGCAATAATGACGTAGCATCTTCTAACTTCTTGGTCACTAATAAACATCTCAAAATTTGTGCTTGTCTTGTTATTGAATAATTTTTCAGAACATCATCATAAATTTTTTGAGCCCGATATCGTGCAGCATGTATGGGTATTTTTTTCCATATTTGTTGCAATCAACATTTTCTAACGTTTCATCATCAATGGTGAAAGTACCTATACATCAAGTTAAATTTAATTTAACATGTATCCAAAAATACAATTCATAATTATAAAAAATGAATTTGGAAAATACATGATATATACATACCTGGTCCAATTTCTGGTTCTTGAACTTGATCTTCAATATTGACTTCATTGGCATTAGTATGTAAATCACTATTTACATCTTTAACAATGGTCTCTTCAACTTCAATTTGTTCTTCTTGTACTCTATTTTCAATTTCCATTTCATCAACATTATCATGTAAAACTATATTTCCATTTCTGCAAGGCTTGCTTTGTTGGCATGATATTTAAGTTTTTTTTTCTATATTATCATCATCATCAGCACGTTTACAATCATATTTTCTTTGACAGTTTCTCTTACTATCCATGATTGTTTAATCTATAAATGATAAATTAAAAAATCATCATTTTATAGTAAAAAAAAAAAATTAATATTTAAAAATAATTACGAAATTTATAAACACATGAACTGAAATTTACTTCACCTTATCAAAATCTTGTAAGAGTCTTTTGAAGGAAAAGTCATTGGAAACAAATTTACTTTGAAAAGAACCTTCTTTGAATGAAATAAGAACTCCTTGACAATAAATAACCTTTGAAAAAACTCATTGGAAAAGAGTAAGAACACTTTATAAATAGATCTTTTTTGTAAAACCACTGGAAAAAAAACTTCTTTGAAAAAATACCTAAGAAAAAAATTTCTTTGGAAAAACCCTTGCAAAGAAATAACTTTTTTGCAAAAATAACATGGGAGAACAACTCTTTGAAAAAACCCCTTTTCAAATAAATAAAAAGGAAAAATATATCTCCTTTGCAAAAATAACTTGAAATAAAATCTTATTTGCAAAAATGCCTTAGAGTAAAAACTCTGTAAATGCACCATTTGGAAAGAAACATTTTCTGAAAAAACCACTTGTAAAATGCTTTGTAAAAAGAAGACTTTTGCAAAAATATTTAGAAAAAAAAAAATATTTGAAAAAACCCATTTAAAAAAAAAACTCATTTGCAAAAAAACTCTTTAAAATCATCATTTTGGAAAAAAAAACACCTTGAAAAAAACCATTACAAACAAATAGGAAGTGCAAAAGTTTGGAATAAAAACTAATTTTGCAAAAATGCCTTAGAAAAAAACTCTTTCAATGTATTCCTTGGAAAGAAATAGGAAAAAAAATACCTTATAAAAAAAACTCCCTTTGCAAAAAAAGCTCCTTAGAAAACGCCTTCAAAAATATTCTGACTAGAAATATGTGAAATTAATGAAAGTATTTATTTTATTTATATAAGTTTAGACAACAACGTTCGGGGTTTTTTTTTTTTTTTAATCGGCCGACAAGTTTTTTTAACGTTTGGTTATTCGGCAGAATAACCTTTGCTCTAAGTGAATCACCGTTACGGAAAACAGTTATTCGACCGAATAGTTATTCGACCTCTGAAACCTGAAAATCTAATTTTCCCTTACAGTTTTAAGGTTTCTCCATTTTCAGAAGGTAAAAAGAAACTCTTACACTTCAAAGCGGCTGTCGGACTTGATACCATTAGTTTCGTTATTGAATCTACTTTCCGAATATATAGATTTTGTTGTGTATAGGTAAGATCTGATATTTTTAATTATTTGTTTTCTTAACATGTGTCGAGTTTGGTTTCATCTATTTCAAAATGCGGTGAAATGAAAAATCCATAGCTTTAAAAATACACCACCAAAAAAATTGAAAAAACTATGGTGCAATTAACTGGCATGTCTAATTCAAAAGGGTATTCATAGATTTTTTAGTTTTATCTTCAATTGAGATAAACGTTTTTGCGACAAAAAATATGTTAAAAATCGACAAGGTTTCCCCATTGATCGAATTCAAAAAAATATAATAATTAATATATAGATCCATTGGTTACAAACTTATAGTCATGCAGTTGTATATTGTGTGTAGATTATTGTAGCATATTTGTTTTTTGCAAAAACTAAGTTTAACAATGATTTTATGTGTGCGACAAAACATGGTTATTTTGTAGTCCTTTCATTTTATAAGAACACACTGTCAAACATTTGCTGAATCGACATATCAAATCTCAATATAAAAAAATGAAAAAATATGGATAGAAAGCTAACATAATTCTCTAAAACTTTTCTTTTTCATGAAAAGTGAAATTCCAAACAAAAATATCACTTTTATTCATCCAAAGTTGGAAAACATGAAAAATGCAGATTTATTTTCTCATGGGACCCCCCAAAATAGACACCCATCTTCATGGATTCACCCTATACATAACATCTTGAGACCTTGCCTCTTCTAAAAATTGCGAAGGTAGATCTTATCATTGATAGTAAAAAATATACGTGATTCAGAGCCTAAGCTGAGTTATTTGATACAATTAAAGAATTCATAAGTAATCCACAGAGTTTTGATGGGTCTTTATACTTATTTCCATGGATTGTATATAAGAAGCTCTAGTTATTACCAATGTGCCAAAACAGTTACTGCAGCTACAACATTAATTTGATGCCCCTTATCTCCATTTTGTTTTTCAAGGCATTAAAACAGTCTTTCCATCTAAAAGCAATGGTAGATTAGAAGCTGAGAACAATAACAAGACTGGCAAGTAATGTACCTTGAAATTTGAGAATAGCATTCCAATATTAGTTGCAAAAAATTGACAAAAATCACTAGACATGAGCAAGGATCAATTGCATAAATATCTGAAGTTGCATACCACGTGAGGTGACTCTGCAATAGCTATATAAAGATGGAGACTTGCATTCATGATTGTTGTAAGAGTAGCACAAGCATTTCCTTGCAGTACTAGTTAGGTTAGGAATGGAAATCAATCAATAACTAAAAAAATAATTCAGTATTCTTCCTCTTTTTTTGTCTTCTTTAGTGTTTTTAATTTAGATCTTGTTCCTTCACACACGTCTGCATATGCAGGCACATACAATTTGTTTCTCAATCAAGGTAGACATGAACAAGAGAAGAGTAATTCTAGGTATCAGTTAGTAGAAAAGACTCTAATAGCAACTAACAAGTAAATTGTCTAAATGTTCACATGCTTTCACAAATGTTTGTGGTGTATGTTAGCATGGTCTGTAAGAATAGTAACATGTTTCATAATCTTGACATCTTGTGTCTACAGGAAGTGAAAATTTCTGGGTTTCTGTTATAGAATGCTATGATATTTTTTCAAGGGTAGGGGTACCGATTCCTATGAGAGGTTGGTGTGGATTATGTTGAAATCTGGATGGACACATATTGAGTATGGTTAACACTTAGCACCCAATGATGCTGAAGAGAGAAACCATTTCTAGAAATATATTGTAGACGACCACCTTGAATCCCACTGGTCTATTTGGGGGCTTCTAACATTGTGGATGATTAAAAGACAAAAAAGGCATCTTGTCCATCAGAATGCCCTTTGGTGATAAAACAATCTGATATGCCCTTAATGCTAGGCTAAGGTTGTATGACCCCAACAACTCAAAAGGAGTCATTCAAGTTATGGTTTAACTAGTACAACTCTTGGTGGGGCAATGAAAGACTCCTGAAAACACTTGACTAAGTTGTGCTCTCTAAATAGCAATATATTTTGATTGTCATGGAGCTAGGCCAACCCAGGTCTTGGGGGAGATCACGGTCTTAAACCATCAACCAATATATATTTTTATCTCTTGGGGGCTGCAAAAAAGTGGATTCCCAAGGCCCACTTTGTTTGAATGTCTCTCACCGAAGTAATTGTGAGAACTAAGATATGAAAGAAGATGACAGGAGAATGTATGTCCTATCTAATGTTAACTCTACTGTATTAGATCAGAAGTAAACAAGAAACTAAATCACAAATATGGAATTCCAATCATTAACAACAGCATTCAAAATTTATAACCCAAAACAAAGAAGGGCTTGAAGAAAATATGCTCACCGGAATGCAAAATTTGACCAAAAGGAGATGAAGTGCATCCAAACATTTTGTTGTTCCCAAATGATGGCATTGATGTTGTGCCAAATGCTAGAATGAGTTGACCAAAAGTGAGGATGATTCCAAAACCAAATGGAGGATTATTTGAAGTTCCAATGGTTGGAGTACTGGAAATCCGAAACACTGGAGAATTAAAAGCACCAAAGGCAGGCACACTTGTTGCACTTGCACCGAATGCAGAGGTTGTGGCACCAAAAGCTGGTGTCAAAGTGGATACAATTGTAGGTGTGCTAGTTGCACCGGAAGAAGGTTGACTGATTGCACAAAAAGGGAGATTCCCAGACATTGGTTATGTCTGACCAAAAGTACTTCTAAAAGGACATGATTGATCAAGACTTGGTAATCCATATAATCCGAATGTAGATGTTCCTGCATATAAAAAATGTAGTCAAACAAATGTACAATGCTAACTTCATCAATGAAAAATTGTATAGTTCTAGTTTCTAATCAACCATCTTGTAACTAACTCAAAGCTCAAGCGACATGTACTGTAAGTATAGACACTAATCCATCTGAACCCAATATATGACTGAATTATAGAGAAAAAAATATCTTCAGAAACTAAAATGGACACTACACTTTCATAATATGTATCTGTAGTGACATAAGACTCTACTAAAGTAATAATCAAAGAATATATTGCAAATTTTCAGCTTTCCACCACTGCAGAAACATGGTACTTATTTCTTATTGTTTCTCCAAATAGTTAATGGATTTTCTTCTTGATATAGATAAGAACCATAAGTCAGAGACTAGAGTACATAATAAGATAAGATAATTTTATTAATGTCTAAAAACTGACCACAAATGTAGGTCAATGAAAATCAATTACAATCCTCTATTGATGATGCTAAAATAAAGATAAAAACATGAGATTTTAAAAATGACTCAGTGGATGAAAATTCAACAATGATGGTACTGACATGATCTTCAAAAAAATTCTTAAACAGTAATACTGCTGACAAACTCAATGGATTAGGATTTGTGAAAGATGCTTGACCAAAGGCCGTCATCTCACCAAAGGAAGGTAGTCTTTGACCAAAGGAATTTGACTGTAGTGGCTTAGAAAACATATTTTCCCCTGCAGGTTGTTGTCTTGCAGGGATTAGGCCTCCTGAAATTTACAACTTCTTTACAACTTCATCAGTCTAATAGTAATTACAGCATAAATGAACAACAAGACCAATGCCAAAACAGACATATTTTTGTAGATCACAATAACACTAACAATGAAAAAATTGACTACTACCTTTATCTCCCACATCATAATCCTCCCATCTTAATTCTTCATGACTTTTTACCTTGTATTGTGGCATAGAATATATAGAAATAAGTTTCACAAGTCCCTCACCATAACGAGCACCCTCTGTCTCACTCGTAGTTGTGTACAGTGTCACTTGACTACCTCCATGTTGTCCCACAAAGGATGTTTGTCCGAATTTAGGGATTCCAAATGTTGGAATTGCAAACTGAGATCCTATAGAGAGGAAAGGAACGAAACCTTAGAATCTGTACAAGAGGTTTCAGAAATGACAAAAAGAAAATGAAGGAACAACATGACAAAAAGTATCTAAGTCATATCTAATGTAGATATATCGTATTAGATCAGGAGTAAAAAAGAAAATGAGATATTCAAGCAGTAACAAGAACATTCAAATTTATAAGCCTAAATTCAAAGGAACTTAGAGAAAATATGCTCACCAAAAGACGAACTCTGACCAAAAGGAGATGAAGTGCTTCCGAATGGTGTGTCATTCCCAAATGCTGGAGTAGATGCTACACCAAATGCTATAACTGGTTGACCAAAAGTGACAGTGCTTCCAAAAGTAAATGGAGGAGTACTTGAAGCCCCAATGATTGGGGTACTGGAAATCCAAAATGCTGGAGTACTAGAAGCACCCAATGCAGAGCTTCTGGTACCAAATGCTGGTGTCATGGTAGATCCAAATAAAGGTGTGCTAGTTGCACCAGAAGCAGGTTGACTGATTGGACCAAAAGGCTGATTACCAAAAGTTGCTTGCTTCTGACCAAAAGTACTTGTTGAAGGACTTAAATGACCAAGAGTTTGTGATCCAAATGCTCCAAATCCATTTTTTTGTCCAAATGCAGATACTCCTGCATATTAAAAATAATACTCAAGGAAAGAATGCAAGTTTAAAAATGACAGTTCTTTGAAAAGAAATGGTAACTCTGTTCTAAAAGGAAATGAAATCTATCTTATCAGCACAACTAAAATGTACAGGAAATAGAAATCAGGCATTAATCCAATTAAAACTAGTCCTAGAGGGAGATAAATAGAATCTATACAAGAGGTTTCAGAAATAACATAAAGAAAATGAAGGAACAACATGACAAAGAGTATCTAAGTCATATCTAATGTATATATATCATAGATTCATATTAGATCAGAGTGGTTATTCTTGGAAAGAGAGACAGATCAATCAACAGCGTAATAAACAACAGAGTACACTTTTGCTGCTTCTTCGACTGAATAACTGCTGAACCAACAACTTAATTGACTGAATAATTGATAGAATAAAAAATGGGGTATGGCTTAGATGGCTTTATAGCTTTATTCTGGATTTATAGCTTTGTCTGGCTTGACTTATACTTATTTTGTTTCTGCTCCTGAAGCTGCCAAGGAGGTTGAGTCATAAAAAGTGTGAGGATAGATACAAATATAGAGGTGGCAACAAAGGCGTAGGTAGTAGCGGTTGAATCATAACCCTTTTACCAAGAGCAATATATTCACGCTTACACAAGGTCCTTCGTAAACAACATTCGCCTACTAACTGCCCCTTGTGATTGCTGTGAGGTAACCAGGGTCAATTGCATGATGTTCCCCACGTCTGACACCCTAATTCCATGTATATTATCAACTTATTCAATGGGCGCATTCACTAGTTCTTAAGCTAAAGGATCCCCCTTTTAAACTGGGCGAAAGGAAGCCAATTACAGATCCGATTAATGGAAATATTAGAGCAGTAACAAGAATATTCAAATTTTTAACCCAAATGAAGAGGAACTTAGAGAAAATATGCTCACCAAAAGTCGAACTCTGACCAAAAGGAGATGAAGTGCTTCCGAATGGTGGGTCATTCCCAAATGCAGGAGTAGATGTTGCACCAAATGCCGCAACCGGTTGACCCAAAGTGGCGGTGCTTCCAAAACTAAATGGAGGAGTACTGGAAACCCCAACGGTTGGAGTACTGGAAACCCAAAATGTTGGAGTACTAGAAGAACCAAAAGAAAGCCCACTTGTTGCACCCAATGCAGAGGTTGTGGTACCAAATTCTTGTGTCATGGTAGATCCAAATACAGGTGTGCTAGTTGCACCCGAAGCAGGTTGACTGATTGCACCAGAAGGATGATTATCAAAAGATGCTTGATTCTGACCAAAAGTACTTCCTGAACGACATGATTGACCAAGAGTTCGTGATCCAGTCTCATGCCTTTGATTCCCATATTGAAAAACTATTTTAGGGCCTCCTTGCAAAAACCATGATTGGCATATCTTGAGATTAGAGCATTCCATGAGATCATATCTCACTCAGGAATTTCATCAAAGAACCCTTCCCAGCCTTTCCAAAGGGTTCTAGCCCTTCCTAGAAGTGTAAATTTAAAATTGCTCTTCAAAAAAAATTTAAAATCTGAATTTTACTCTTCCAATTAAAAAGGACAAGAGTGTATCAACATTTCAAAAGAAGGGCAACATTTGAAATTACCCATCCATATAAATTTCAATTTCTATGTTAAAATTCCTATGCTATAAAATTTGACTCATCATTCAAAATATTGGAAATATCATAAATTATAATTTATAATCACTCACTCACTCACGTCACGCACTCACTGCTTAGCTATGCAAGATGACGACTAATGATTGACGATTATGAGTCATTGGCCACTTCGATTTGACTCCGACTCCGAAGTCACTTCGGGTTGAGATATAACATGTGACAATGTGTCAACAACTACGACTGTAACAACAAAGAACCACTACTAGTCTACTACTAGGCCCAAAACCAGCCCGAAACATTTTTCCTACTACATATGTGAACCTAGCTACCAATGTCCACTCATTTTTCATCAAAATGAAATTTAAATGTTCGATTTGATGAGTCCTCTACAAGACTTCATTTCTTGCATGAATGTCATGGATTCACGACAACTCTAAACAACACTCAATGGCATGCAAGTACAAATAATGACATGTAGCTAGAACCAGAAACCATGTAGAGGTCGATTTATGTAGAGAGGTGACAATGGGCACACGATATTGAGAAACAATGAGTTAGAAAAAACATTTGGACCAAAGCACCACAATGGTTATTAATAAAAAATTTAAAAAATAGTTTTTGTCTCACGAATAGTCTTCAATTTGATGGGTGGCATGATCATGATGTAATATCCCTCCATCCTTCCAAACATATGTGGTTTCTCACCACATTTGTCTTCGACACTCACCACCAAAATACGTATAAAAATTCATTGTCTTTACATCATCTTCTCTTTAAATCCTCATCTCATAGTCATAACTAAGGATTATTATGCATGCACATCCTCACCGTATATTATCAATTGGGTCAAGGCACAAAGACAACCACAAAATATCAAATGTGTCAAGACGCAAAGAGTACTTGAGAGAACTATAAGTAAGTCTTATATTAAATTTACCATATCAGTCTTTAATTGACACTATTAAATAAGATTTGACACATTGGATTACTAACATTTGACACATTGGATTGTTGTGATCTTCTTATCACTCCTTACCAATGTGATTGGAAGGCACTGTTTGAAGTTGAAGTCCATAATTTTAAGTCTTCTTCCTCATTCCCATTCCTTTTAGTAAGGCAATAGGGAGGGTAGTGTCCTGCAACAACATTTAAAACAGTTTCGACATAGAGGTAGATACATTGATTCTTTTCATTAAATAGCTTAAATTTCATGCTAGTGAGTGTGAATTTACCAGATTGTGGACTGGTACAAAACACAACAAATTTTAGAGCTTCGAGCTCTTAATTACATATCTATAATTTTCTCAAGTCGAGCCATTAACAAACTTCTTTTGGTGTCCTGGTTCAATTTAAAAGGAATATTTTCGAGACTCAAACATGCAATGAGTTGAAAGGCTCTAGCTGACTTAGGCTTGATTCCATTTCCCCTCCATCCCATACATGTATGTTATCGCGACAAGTGTTGAACAATAAAATTTGATGCCGGATCCCCTGTGATGCTATCATTACTAACTTGCTTGGTATGGAGGATTTTTTTTAATGTTTTCTGAGATATGCTTAGGCATCGAATGCCCATCATTCTTACATCTCTCAAGCTTGAATGGATGCCCTCTCTTCGGTTTGAATTAAGTTTTTGGTTCGTTTTATATTTATTTTTTGGTTTTAGATTTATTATAGCCTCGTTTTGCTTAGTGGCTTCCTTTTGTACATAGTTAACGGTAAGTAATTTTCTCATGGTTCTAGTTTCATTTGAAGACTATATCTAGTTACAACGTTCTACACTATGCATATGATCATGTGGATTCCCCAATATGGCTATTGCATAGTCTAAGTAGTTTTTTTGTATAATGATCATGTGGATGCCCCAAAATACTTGTTAATTTAATGAACTGTAAAATTAACGTTACTTATATGTCAAATTAATGTGTTCAAATTACATTTTATTGAAAATATACCATTTTTCATGCAGATATTAAGGAGCACTCAATTACTTAAGATTCTAAAAATTTGGATGGGAAATTTTAGTTTTTTTTCATTTTTCAGGGGAAAGGATTTAGTTAATTTATACTTGTCAATTGAAGTATAATTATTTATATTTCCCTTCGTCTCTGAAGTTCTCCAATAACAGATACTCCTTCCAACTGAAATTAAGACCCACCCTTCAAATTTCATCACTGGTTAGGTCCTGTTACTAAGACATGTCACTGATGGGTGATTCTTCGGTATTGGGAAGGAAACGCTATCGGTGAAAGAGGCTAGGCATGGGGAAGTGCCACTGTTTCTGAGAATAAATATGTGCCCCATTTCTTCGATAGTGATCACCTACATATGGTGGATTTTTGGCACCCTCAAAGATGAATGGTAAGAATTTATCAACATGCAAAGAACAAAAAATTGAATGAAAAGAAAATGTAAATGAAAAAGACAAGTAAAAAGGTAGATGGAGAATTGTTGGAACCTCGAAGATGGAGGATTTTGGAACTACTTCAAAATTGGCACCCAAATCCCCTCTGCTTCACTTTGGCGCCAAAACCCAAATTGTCTAATTGCAGTCCGCACTATGGTGTGGTTTGGTAGAATGAAGATTTGTTTTTTTTAATTTGTTTTGTTTTTTAACTTTTTTTATTTTTTTATTTTACATATTATAATAAATTTCAAAACTATATATATATCCCAAAATACCTAACAATTAATATTATATATAAATAATAAAAAACATCTTAAAAAAATGTATATATGTATATTTGCATTGTTATTTCCATAACAAATGTATATATACAACATCATCATGTTGGGTGAGTTATTCCTTGGGCATGATGGGTTGAGAAATTAGAGGGGCAACCACTTCTATCTCCTCAGCCAATGCTATTGTGGTGTGCACACATGAGATCTGTATAGACCATGAATGCAATCTAACATATCGAATCCCTGGAGACTCTTTTTCTTCCCCAAAAAAATACGTGCTAAAACCCTTTTCTTGTCATATGAAGCCCTAACGCTGCGCAAACGATAGAAATTAGGTACATGGTTTGAATTCAACGAGTACAGTCCAACATCTTAAAGTCCTAGAGACTCTTCTTCTCCCCCAAAAAAATACACAATAAAACCCTTTTCCTATAATATGAATCCCAATGCCACACATATGTCAAAAATCAGATCCAAGGTTCGAATGCAATGATAACAATGCGTGCATACAAATAATAAGAAAAGTCTAGATTGTAGTTGTTTTGATTTAAACATATTAAAGGCATGTTTTGGTTTTTTAATGTGCGCTCTATAAAGAGTGATAGTCCATGAAATAATGATACAATGCCAAATAAGCCCAAAGGGGGATAAACCTATCACATTAAGGAAGAGATACAATGCCAAATAATCCCAAAGAGGATAAATGTAGCTCTAATGATGAAGCCCTAATCAATGGTTCCCCTCAATGATGAAGAAGCTAAATGGACAAGACCAAGTGCAAGTCATGGTTGAATTTGACTAAATAGGCACACCGAGATCATAAAGTCTCAGCAACCTTAATTATGTAGAAAAGTGTATCTAGAAAAGTGTATCTCAATTAATTAAAGTCCCAACAACCTTAGTTGTGAGAGAGGTTCATTAAAAATTTGTTTAAGCACATACTTGTGGATTTGGTTGTTGTCTTTGATATGCATGTTAGTATAAAGGTATTGGTCTCAATGCACATTGCAATGGTGAATATTATACACAAATTAAACTTGGCAATTAACAGTGTGCTATAAAAAAACTGATATTCTTTGTCACACACTTGTGGTGTTGTGACCTAGTCGCATAGGCATAAATTTCAATCATGTGATATGCATTTCATAACATAGTGCAATGATTCTTGTTGTAGACATGACATATTGATGTAGTTGAGGAGCTCAATATTTTGTGCATGGAAGGCCAATATTGAAGCCCCAAAGTCCCCAAGACTTAGATATATAGTGCCATGGATACCCTTGCATAGTCACATGTGGTATCTTAAGGAATTGTTCATGGTTTTGGATGCCTCGGTAGTTTTTTTAGGGCCAATGGCATGGTATTTCCCTTAGAATGTCATTCACAAGGCATTGATACACATACATATTTCTCAAACCTACCTAATGGAATAATCATATTTAATTATAAGATGATGATACCCTCAGGAGTCCATATGTGGTTGGTGAAGGAAACCCTCTTATCCTTGGATGGCTAAAATATTTCAGGGCCAAGGTTCATTTCTCTTCTATTTTCCATGTCCAAATCCTCAAGGCCGCGATACCTAGATACAAAGCTCGATGGATACCTTTGCAAACTCATGTGTGGTTCTCTGAGGCATTGTTCATGGTTCTATATGGCTCAATGGGTTTTTTAGAGCCAAAGGCATGGTATTCTTCTCTAGAGAATCATTCCTAAGGCCCTAAGGCACTTACATACTTCTCAAAACCACATAATAGCATGAATATCCTCAATCATTGGCCAATGATACCCTCAAGAGGCCATGTATGGTTGATCGAGGTGATCTTCTTAGCCTTGGATGGCTAGAAGATTTTGTTAGGGCCATAGGTTTATGTGCCGGTGTTAGAAACCATATCTACTGTGTTAAACTTCAAAATGAGCACCACATCCCACTTCCAGGCCAAATATCCCCTATGGAGGGCTAATATGGTAGTTTGGGACCACACACATGGACCATGACCCCCATAGTAAGATCTCTAAATCCATCTGCATTGCTAAATTTAGTAAAATATTGTACAAATTCATTATCAAAATTGCAATTTTCCATTGATAGTGTGACACAACTAAAAATGACTAACATAAACGACTAATTCACATTAATCGTTGTTAGCTAGTCATATTTATATTCCCGTGACTAAATTAGTCATTTATGTTAGTCATTTTTACTTTAGTCACTTGTTATCCAGTCATATATTTTATCCCGTGACTAAATTAGTCATTTGTCTTAGTCGTTTTTAGTTGGATTACTTAAAATCGCCCAATTTTAGTCATTTATCCCTTGAAAAAACAGTGGTGACTAAATTTTTTAGTCACCTAGTCACTTATATCTCATTTTGTACTAGTGGATGCTCGATGCAGGGATCATTGAGCCAGTTGAAGAATTTGAGTGGATAAGACCGATGGTTATCCAGGATAAGAAAACGAAGGGTGAGAATAGGATTTGTGTGGATCTCAGAAAGTTGAATGACACTTCGATGCATGACCCATTTCCTACCCCTTTCACAGATGAAGTGATTGATAATGCTGGAGGGAATGAGTCCTATTCTTTTACTGATGGATTCTATGGATACCACCAAATCAGGATTGATAGGAACCAGACTACTTTTGCTATAGAATGGGGGTCGTTCTAATACACAGTGATTCCTTTTGTTCTGAAGAATGCACCTGCCATATTTTCTATAGTGGTCATCGCAACATTTAAATACTTCATACATAAGTTCTTAGAGGTTTATTTTGATGAGTGGACTCTTTTCGGTTTACTAAAGAACCATGACGTGAACCTCAGGATGATGCTGGAGAAATGCAGATAACATCATGTTTCTTTGAATTTGAAGAAATGTATTTTATGTGTTCCCTATGGAATTTCGTTGGGACACATTGTGTGCAAACATGACTTGATGGTAGATCCTGCGAAGATCACAATCATTGTAAACTTGCCCACCCCAAATTCAGTTAAGCAGTTGCGCACTACATTGGGGCATACCGGTTATTACAAGAATTTCATAAAAGGGTATGCACAGATAACCGCAACTATGGAGAAGCTGCTAAAGAAAGACGCGCCATTTGTCTGGAAGGAAAAATGCGAATAAGGCTTTGATACATTAAAAGAAAAGATGGTCACTGCGCCGATCCTAGTTTTTCCAGACTAGGAGAAGCCATTTCACTTCCATGTTGATGCTTCATGTATAGCATTGGGCGTTGTTCTTGCTCGTCCATGGGAGGGAGGTATTGATCATCCCATTGCATTTTCCAGCAAAAAGCTATCATCAGCTGAGAAGAACTATACCACTACTGAGCGAGAAGGACTCTCTATGGTCTATGCACTGTAGAAGTTCAGACATTACTTGCTTGGTGCACATTTCTCCATGTTCACTGACCATTCTGCTTTGAAATACCTGTTCAATAAGCCAGTGTTAGGGGGGTGCATATGCAAATGGTTACTACTCTTTCAGGAGTATGAATTTGAAATTGTGGTCAAGCCTGGTAGATTGAATTTAGGACCTGATCATCTATCAATGATTGAGTCAGGAGAGGAAACTACGAATCTGGAGGACAATCTGCCCGATGTGCAGTTGTTTTCTATACAGGTTGTCGATGACTACTATAAGGACATCATCGAATTTTTAACCAAAGGGTTGGAAACTCAGAAGTTCACTACCTAATAGAAGAAACAACTGGTAGTGAGAGCGGCAGACTTCACTATAATCGCAGGTCAGCTATACAAGCTGGGACTGGATGAAGTACTACGCAAATGTGTCCTAGAGCATGAGAAACCATTCATATTAGCTGATGCGCATTCAGGAGTCGTAGGAGACCACTATGCAGGAAGTGCTACTGCGCAGAGGATACTGTGCGTAGTACTATGGTAGCCTACCATCCATAAGGATTCGAAGGAACATTTCCAGAGTTGCGATGTTTGTCAAAGGACAGGAAAGCCATTGCACATGGATGAAATGCCCTTAAATACACAGTTAACATTGCAGGAATTTGAGAAATGGGCTATTGATTTTGTGGGTCCTATTAACCCACCAGGGAAGAGAACTGGTGCGAGATACATTATTACTGCTACTGACTATATCACCATATGGGATGAAGCAAAGCCCGTAAAATATTGTAGCATAGATACAACCACAAAGTTTATATATGAAAATATCCTTACAAGGTTTGAATGCCCAAAGATTTTGATGAGTGATTAGGGCACTCACTTTTTGAATAGAACCATTGAAGCTTTGACCAAAGAGTTCCATGTTCATCATCAGCACAGCACGCCTTATCATCCATAGGCGAATGGAACTATTGAAGCATTTAACAAAGTGTTGGAGAATGCACTAACCAAGATATGCAACGTTAATCGGGATGATTGGGACCTACGCATTCCATCTGTATTATGGGCATACAAAACTACCTGCAAGAAACTGATAGGACACACACCTTTTAGGTTGGCTTATAAGAAAGAAGCAAGAATGCCAATGGAATATATCATTCCCAGTTTGAGCATAGCAGTGTTTACAGACATGGAAGATCGTGCAGTGCTAGAAGAAAGGCTCCTACACTTGGTTGGGCTGGAGGAAGATTGCTTCATCGCAGGATTCCACCAATAAGTATAGAAAGAGTGTGAAAAAGCATGGCATGATCGCCATATCAAGAACAAGTCTTTCCAGGTAGGTGATCTAGTCCTCCTATATGATAGCAAATTCATGAAATTTCCTAGCAAGTTTAAGATGCATTGGCTTGGCCCATATACTGTAATGCATGATACTAACAGTGGTGCAGTCTAGTTAGCTACATTAGCCAGAGATACCTTTCCAAGTTTGATAAATGGTAGCAGACTAAAGCTTTACCGCAATAGTCTAGCTATGCATAATTCTTTATGATTAAGGAAAGAGTACTGTGCAACACTAGTGAAGTTGCGTGCAAAAAAAAAAAAGAGAGAGAGAAAAAGAGAAAGAGAGAAAATGAAGAAAGCAATTGCGCAGAGAAAGTCCAAATACTAAGCGCACAGACAAAACCGAACGACAACCACACAGAAGAACAAGTAGCATACACGCACAGAAGTGACACTCATGTGAGAACCACTAGCGCACTGTGATGGAAGCTGTTATCGTTGCAATAGACGGCCAGTTAATGGGTCATTAACCAAATTGGTGGCACTGGCACACTTCAAACTTTAGGGCAGATGTGACATTTTGGAGCGCCATAAAGGCTGAAATAACTGAGATAGTATCGGAATCCAGCTGGTAGGTCGAACATTTAACGTTGACTAGATGGAGTTGATGCACTGACCTGCCTGGCAATGTTTTCTCATTAAAAGAAACAACAGCTGCATGATGATGAGGATCGGATGACTAGGCCGAGATCGTAGGCACGAGCTGGTAATAAGTATGGCATTTAGTGCCCTGGCAACTGCCGAAGACCATGTTGCAAACCAGTTGAGGGTATAAATATGGCCTCACTGAGACACTTAGCCACTTTACGAACTATTGTGCATTATTGTTGTAGCTACCAGAGAGCCAAGTGAGTAGAGAAGTGTATGAGAGAGCCGAACGATTTGTAGGAGCTATTCTTGTTATTTGAGGAGTCAGGAATTCTGTAGTTATGACGACAACAAAGGGGGTTTCATTTGGAACTTTAGCAAGGAAGGCAGAGGCGAGCAAGGGGAAGCAACCAGCTATAGAGTAGGATGGGTCCGGCACACCAATGAAACAGAATGCAGCTACAGTTCATAACTAGCCCATCTATCTAGTGCCAGACTATATCCCTCTGTGGAAATATGACACACCACCGGTGCATTTGGATAGAAATGCCCTATATGTTCCAGTTATTTCTACTCACGTAAATATTGTGGAGAACTTGCTTGGTAAAGTGCCAAAATGCAAGTTGGAGGACCATGACATGCTAGAGAACGCACAGACAAAATCAAAGAACTATTCGCAGTTTCGACCTGACAGATACATTGACCAGGTAAAGAATGATAAGATTGGGGCCCAAATCTTGCAGGCCCAGGATTGGCTAAAGCCCCTCCAACCATCAAGATTACTAAATCTGTTGCAAATGCCACATTTTCCTAAAAGTGTTGAGTATTGGGAGGTAGTATGTGCATTGCTATCTTGTGTGCACGAAGGATACTTATGGCTGGATACGTGCATCGATATTAGTATCAACCTAATAGATTAAATTACAAACTTGAACAAGCGCAGCGAGGATCCCATGGAACTAATGGTAAAAAGGGCGCAGGATAGAGGTCTCTCCTCCGAAGTTGCGAAGGAATTCGGTGTGGTCTAGAAGGGGCGTGGATTTCCAACCAATAACATCAATGATTGCGCGACAAAATTCACTGTTCAGTTGCTCACAGAAAAGGTACTGCGCAAGTGTTGACCACCTAAGGTACTGCCAGTCACGATCAAGTTAGCCGCGAGAACATTGTGCATAACACCATATAACTGGTGTTAGTATCTACGCAACGAGTTTCTAGCAGAAGTTGAGGACACCCAGGATGATGGAAAAGCCTTCCATTTTGGTTGGCTACTTATACTGATAGCCTTTGTAGGCTGGAAAGAGCCAAATGGGTATCAAGGCGCCCCAACCTTACTAGGACAGGGCGGTGGGATGCATTTCAGTAAATTATGGGCGAGCTCGAAGCCATCCAGGAAACGTCACACAACTGAAGTATTTCATGTTTTCTATCATTAGCCGCGTGATGCGATTCTCGCAACACCACGAGTCGCAAAAACATTAACTGACACATACACCTGCATCATGAGGTTTATTGTGAAGAGGCATCAGTCATTCATTCAGCCTAGGGCTGACACAGAAGACCAATTGTGGTATCCATGGTTTTATCAGCTGGATTAGGAGACGATTGAGCAAATGATAGAACAATGGGATGTGGACTAGAAAGTTCCTGTATCACGAGATTATGCATCTGATTACGAACAACATGTTGAACCCATCATAGAGAAGATCAATGTGAAAGATTCAGATGACGAAAGTATAGAGGAGGATAAGGAAGAAACAAAAGTAGGTAAAAGAAAGAAGAAGGGAGGGCTACCAGCTAGTACTCCCATAGAGGAGGAAAAGGAGAGTGAGTAGAGTGAGCCTACAGAGATGGTGGTGGGAAAAAGGAAGGCCACTGAAGGCCCCACGCAACTGCAAAGTCGATGTACAAAGAGGAAGGCCTAAAGACCTGAGTTTGGTCCACAGCTACACCCGGACGACTGCGAGATAATCACAACAAAGGTACAAGAAGCCTGGGAAGAGACTTGCATGGAGAAAGAGGTCAAGCTGGAACAATTGTAGATAACCATGATCCAAGCTATGGAAATAGTAAAGACTTTGCTCAGCCAGTTCAGTTTGGGCCATTAGTGATCAGACTCTGAAGGGAAGGAAAGTGGAATAAGCGCACTAAGGAGGCCACCTCCTACTGTAAGTAAATATTCATGAGTGTTGAACCTTGAGCCAGGCTATCTCATTTATCCGAATGAAACAATTAAGGAAGCATTAAAGATCGTGCGCCTTGACCTTAATATTGGGGCTTTGCCCCTAGAAGACATGAATGAAGCATATAAGGATTATAGAGGAGATTCATGAGAGAGGCCTTGCCTCATATGATTAGAGTGCAAAGCTCACTGTAGATATCAATCAGCTGAAGCAGGAATCAGCTCGCAAGAGGCAAGAACTGATCGAAGCCAGGGAAAAAGACCGTAAGCTAAAGGAGACAATTTCAGCAATCTAGGCAAAGCTTGAGGAATGAATAGAAGAAGATGATGTAGAGGATACAATTAAGAAGCTTGGGGCCAAGGTAGAAACCCTCACATCAGATATGGTACAGATGGAGACTTCCTAGAGAGGGAAGATCGCAGAGCTGGAGGCCAGGCACCCAATTATACCGCCGGATCAGGTTGCAGCTCCAGCGGAGGAGGTAAAGGCTACCATGGATAGCATCGCATCGGAAGTGATGAAGTGCCAAGATTTACTAGAAGGAGTCAATACAATATTGACAGGTTTGAATGAGGATCATGTGCTGCAAAAGATAAAGGTGGATCTGCAGCGAGCAGATTAATGGGTAGAAGCTGCAAATGCAGAGTTGAAAAGTGTGCTAGTCAGGGAGAAAATACAAAAGTATAACAAAATCAAGGACCTACATAAAGAATTGGCTACGCTAAGAGAGAAAGAGGCTGCTGCATCTAACAAGTTGCAACCTATTGAATAGGAAGGCCTTGAATTGATGCAACAATTTGATGAGAAGTTCATAGAACTTCAAACGACAAAAGGCACCATGAAAGAGCAGGTGGCCAAAGAACAAGTCTCGCAGGCTACCCTGGAGATGCCTCCGAGATTTGAGCAAAAGGCCAAGGACAATGTTGTAGAGTTAGCAATTACTCTGCAAAAATTTACTTCAAAGATAGGTACACCATAGGATGTGGTACCATTGTCCGCAAGTGGAAGTGGCTCGAGACAAGCCACAGGTGAGTGTTAGGGGCCTGTTGGGTCGGACCCAAGTTGGAATATTTCAACAAGTGCTGGAAAGCACACAATGTTCATTGAGGCAGGGCATGGGGGCAGTTTTGATAATTGTTCATGTCCACAGCAGCAAAAGTTAAGGCAGGGTTGCACAGTACACATATGTGCAGGTATCGCACAGGAGCTATTTTTGGTAAGAGATACAGGTAAGGGTCAGATGAGGAAGTGACCTAGTTTGGGTAAGGGATAGATGGAAGGCAGAAGAAAGCAACCTACCAAGGAGAGTGGCGGCAAGCGGTTGAGAAGCTATGCCACTATGCTAATGGTGACAAGCAGGTGGAAGGAGTGGAAAGGGACAGGCCATGATGCAGTTACAACCATTTGGTGACTTTGGCTCTCAGACGAGCGTGTGAGCCACGAGTGGCCCAGATGGAAGGCTTGGAGCAAGCGGAGCAAGCTTTCCATGGCGTGAGCTAGGGTGGCAGTTAGCCACGCTAGTTTTGGAAACCTTAGGTTTCGGCCTACTAATTGTAAAGACAGGACCCGTGGACATGATCTATAAATAAGGCATGATTTTGTAAGGGAATGGTTACTCTTCATTTTGGTTATTGTTGAACATTGTTAGAATTTTCCGAAGCTTGAAGCTATTGTAAAGGCTCTGCAGCTGAGGGCACAGAGACCTATCGGAGAGAGAAGAGAGTCTGCAGTTGAGTGCGCAGACTAAGAACTATTGTACCCTTCCCAAAAGATTGATTTTACAACAATTCTTATGGATGTAGCCTCCATCCTGGGGGTGAACCACATTAAATTCTATGTAGTGTGATTGTTGTGTGTTTGCAATTGTTCATTTGCTTAGTATGGATGTTTAATACCGCAATTATCTGTTATGTGATTGATTTCATACGTATTCACTGCAAGAATGATGGGAATAATATGTTTAGTAATACATGTGTGCATGAAGGTTAAGTATTGAGCACTTCTAAGTCTATGAATGTATGAATTTGTCGGTTAATCACATAGTTGAACACTGAATTTGAGTGCAGCTTTGGGGAGCACAATATTGCATGTTTTATTCAATTGCATGCATCATAACGATAATAATCTAAAAGTGTGTCGAATGGGTAAATATCATTAAGTAAGATTGGTTAGAGTTAATCACTTCTGAAGTAGATACATGGTCTAGTTGACGCGCTGAACCGTTGAGAGTCGCTATGAGGTAAGTTGTTAATAGCTTATCATTGTAATGCATGAAGTATCTTATACCGCGTAGTCCTTGGTTGAACTGGTTGCGCAAGCGCCTCCGCTTGCCGAAGTATCCGATGTGAAGTAGAGACTTTGGGTAGTCTGCTTTCCACAGCAAGAGTTCCTTTTATCGGACTGTCCATCAGTTCCTCCCACACTCACATCACCAGGTTGTGGAAACTTGATTCTGCAACCACCCCCTCAGCTTCGCCTCGGGTGAGACCTCATGCTGTGCATAGTCTGTTCCCGAAAGGGCTGGTGAATAGGGGTTTTGTTGGTTCCTTGAACTACGAAGTACCTAGGTCTACATTGGAAACCTCTAGCTCAGTTATATACACCAACAGCCTCTGCGGTAGAATCATCCTCTCCTCACTCATCCTCTAGATCCTCTTGCTTTGGATCCTCCTCCTCCGGATCCTCATCATCGTCCTCACGAGCACCCTGTAAGTATCAAGCCCTCCTCTCTGCTACCAATACAACAACCCATCTCATGATTGATATCCAATCTCGTGGAGCATCGTAACACAAATCCAATATCTTCGGGTCTAAATCCCGCTATCCCTCATTTGCTACATCGCTCAATAAGTGATCAAAGTAGGTCCATAAGGTCTCCAGGTCCACATCATCCTCCTGTCACAATCGGCCTCCTTGATCAGGTGGGGTAGGTGGGGCAAGTGGAGTTGTGATAACCATATGACCCCTTTGGTGGCTGTGGTCCAACATCTGCAATAACCAACAAAATCAAGTCAACATCATCTAACATCTCTACTTATAATCATAAACTAGAAAGAAAAAAATACAGTATGATGTTCTAAAAAGAAACAAAAATACACACGTATCGTCAGGCCCCCAGGCCTATCCTGGAGGTTACGGAAGCGCAGGATCCCTGTTGTAGTCCATCCCCCAGTACGGATAATCATCAAACAAAACTGGCATCTGCAGCCACTGCCTGAAAGTCTCTACTGTAAAATACTGTCCAACATCCCCACCACCATGGCAAGGCATCATCACCCCCCACTGCGCCATCCGCGCCTTTGCCACTTCTCCATGTTGCACAGGAACGCGAGGCCATAGCGAAGGCACCCACTCAAAGAAGAAACAACATAGAAAGGAATCATAGCTAAAATTTCCTCCAATCTGCTTCACCTTGCTCAAGTCAACATCTGCCCCCATGCATAGTCAGTCCCCGATAGTACTCGCTCGATCAACTGCATCTTCCCTCCCGACACATGGTTGGGCGCCAATGATCCCAGTACTTGCAACACGCATGATGCGACCGCTCTAGTCAAAGGATCCCGCAAGTCAATGACCAACAGTGCATTCCAATGTACACGAGCACTTGGAACAAAATACCTCTGCAGCATATCATTTATTGCCACATCCCCTCTCCTTCGAGGTTGAGTGTCTGCAATCATCCCCAAATGTGGAAATCCAATCAAAATGTATACATTTGCTAAGGTGAGATATAATCTCTCACCATGGACCATGAACGCCCAAATGTTCGGGTCCCAGAACCCAATCAACTTGTTCTGCAAAAAATACGTTGAATGCATAAGAGGCAATTGTGCAAACTTCAACAACCCACCCAATGCCACAGTCACTTGGACACGATGATCGCGATGGATGATCCTCATCAGGTCATTTGGTATCTCATGCTCCCTCCACGATGCCCTCGGCATCCTGAGCATGCTACCAAACACACAAGGAAATTCCATTAGAAACATATCACATTAATCCCTCATTTTCCCCCAGCAACGATCTAGATCGCAACTGTGGGGCCCACAGTGCCGATCCCGATCGTGATTGTGAAAGCCACAGTTGCAATATTGATCATGATTGTGTGAGCCACAGTTACGATCCCGATCGCGACTGTGGGATCCACAGTTGCGATCCCGATTGCAGCTATGGGAGCCACAGTCATGATCCGAGATCACGGCTGTGGGATCCACAGTCACAATCTGAGATCATGGCTATGGGATCCATAGGCGCAATCCATAGCATGTGAAAGACCTCGGAAGCCATGATATACCTGATTGGTCACCCCACATGACCGGTATACCGCCCCCGAGGACCCCATTTTCCCCCAAAATTAAATAAAATTAAAGCTAAGGGCTAATAGAGTTACCTGGAACTCGCAGAGTGAAAATTCAACGGTTGGTTCTCCCTCAAATGATGAAACACCTCTGGCTCACTCAAATCTCCTATCAAACTCAATGGTGCAAATGACACATGTCACTATGGGTCCACTGGCTATTTATAGACATTTGACCCATTTTCATTCAACCTTTTTGGAATCATACGAAGTTCGTTTTCCAAACTGTTGATACCATTGGATTTATCACAGCGAGAACTTCGCAGTTCTCAAGTCAGTTTCTCGATTTCACGGGCCCCTTTTTCGAGCACTTTTCACACGCTCCTTGTTGCCTCGGTTTGCATGCCACATCGGTCGGTGTCCATTTTTGATGATTTATATATTGTCGGATTTGGTTTTTCACGCTCATGATGATGCTTGAGATCATTTCTTGCTCTCACCACCATATTTTTTGGGTACTTTTCACACTCCCCTCGTCGCCTTGGTTTGCGTACCACATCGCCCGTTGTTCATTTTTGACGATTTTTATAATGCTGGATTCATTTTTTCATGCTCATGATGATGCTTGACATCATTTCTCACCTTCACTGAAAACTTTTTTACATTGTGTCCACACACCTTGCTGCTTCAGTTTGCGTGCTGCATTGATCGTTGTCAGTTTTTGACAATTTTTATATCACCGAATTCCATTTTCCACGCTAGTGATGATGCTTGAGATCATTTCTCACTCTCAACACCATATTTTTTGAGCATTTTTCATACACCCTATTGGTGTCCATTTTCTCACTATTTTTTATCATCAAATATATTTTGAATGGCATTAATTTCACTGTTTTTGATATATTAAGTTATTCTTTTAGCCATTCAGCCCATCGAACAGACCAGGTATGCATGTACTCGTTTATCATATCAATTTTGGTCAAATCTCATTATATTACGATTTATTAATGATTAAATTAACAATTCCATTCATGCATGGCATCTAGTTTTGATTCACATGCTGCAGTTTCTCAAACAACCCTTCATTCAAACTGCGTGTTTATATTGCTTAACCTCAGCCGCGTTCATCTCATCGTTCAACCTTGCATTCAGCTCGTGAGATCCACGATTCGTATGATTTGGGTCATTAAAGTAAAAAATGGGCACGTGGATTCTGTTAGCCACACGGTCGTGATGGTTAATGAGCCATTGTTTTGAAAGATCGATTCATATGCTCGCCAAGATTGACAACACATCCCATGTCCACGTTAACACTCCAACACGCTGATTCTCCTGCGCATTTAGCCTGGAATCATGCTGCCTATTCACATCGGTGTTCTGGAAGAAATAAAGGTCGCACACGTTCATCCTACCAACACGATTCCTTTCCATGACAGTGCTCCACCATCCCTTTCCTATGCTTTCCAAGATCGCCAGCGTGCACCCCTCTTCCCACGTCAAAGGAAGTCAACGTTGCAGCTCCCTTGTGAAGGAATCAACCCCGTAAAACATTGGAGGATGCTCCCTACGCTGTCACGCACCATTCAAAGCATCCGGTTATTCATAAACGCCTCTGTTATTAGAGAGGTCGACTCTGTCGACCCTCTCATCCATTGTAAAATGTAGAAATAGATGCGTGTAGATAGAAACAGAGTTAGCTTGTAGTTGAAGAAGATCATTAGATTATCAGATAGTTCGTAGAATTTAGAGGAAGATAGCAGACATTATGTAATTTTCTCAAGTTAATGGATGTTCCAGTTTGTTGATATTCTGAGTAGCTAAACCAGTTTCGTTTTCCATCTCCGATTGCTGGGAAGGGCCCCTCATCAACCGAAGGTTTTGTCTTTTTTTTTCTGTATTTTTTTTTCTGCAATAGTTAGTTTATTTTTCTTGTATATGTTATTAATTTCATTTTTTGTACATGATAATTCTTTCTCTGTAATTTATATTATCTTGCTAAGATAATTTGTGTTTACAGAACTAGCAAATGGTCGACCAATAGTAGAGTTTGATAGTTTCATTTCAGTCTTTTCTAATTAGCTAGTTTGTCTTTCTAACCTTCTGTAATTAGATAGAACTTAGTTAATTGTTGTTTCTAGTCTGTTAATAGATAGAATTATTTTAGTTAGCTTCTTCTCTGTAGCTGTAGGTTAATTCCCTTCTCTCATCTCACTCTTGCTTTAGCATAGAATAGGAATAGTTTAGCTCTCCAACCATGATTAGAATAGGTTGCTTTCTATTATCTTAGCTTCTCAACAAGTCTTCTCACTAGTTTCTTTGCATTGTAGGTTCATCTGAATTCGCCAGCTGACGTCAAGATCATCGAAACTCTCATTTTCCTTAGTTTAATTCATTTTTCCTCCATTCGGACTGTCATTCGGACTGTCGTTCGGATCGTCATTCGGATTTTTACTCTTTCTACACTATTTTATGCTAGTTTGAATCCAGTTTCTTAGTTTTCTTTACTGTAATCTTTCCTTCTCTTAATTAGTCTTCTCAACCATAATTAGGCCTTTATTTTACATTTCATAAAGTTTTAATTCAAATCTTGTTATTATTTTTAGTTTGCTTTAACTGTCTTTTCAATCATGTCTTTCATATTTTATCTTGCTAACATGTTGTTGTTTCAAAGTTTATTAGTCTTATTCCTAATCTAGTTTATTACATGCTCTTAAGACGTAGTTAGAATAAAGTTAATAATTTCATTCTTCAAGCATTCTAGTTTTGATAGTTTTTTTTATTTAGATTAGGATCAGTGTCTTATCTTAATAAATAATGAAGATGTTTATGAAATAGGATTTGGATTCAAAAATTAATATCTTTATCAAGTTTTCTACTTGTTTCTAAATTAATATATTTATCAAGTTTTCTACTTGCTTCCAAATCAAGTTCAGAAGTAAATATCTTTATCAAGTTTTCTACTTGCTTCTAGTTTTCATTAGTTTTATATTATTTTTATGCTTATGGATAGTAGATAGATCAGAATGTTTAAAGTTAACTGTAATTTATCTCTTTGTAGTTTACATCTTTTTGTTGAAGTTAGATTAGATTTACTTCCATTTTGTTTTGCTATTTCATTTGAAAGCCATTATGATACACTCACTCCAGTTCCTGTTACATGGGAATAGATGTTTTTCTTGAATTAATTATTGAAGTTATTTAATAGTATTTAATCCGTTTACTGTTGTTTCCTAATTCTTAACTAGAATCTGAAATTGTATAGTTTCCATTTCCATAGTTAGCAGTTTGCTTTTCAAACAATTTCTATTATTTAATTATAAGATAGAGTAGTATGAATTGATACTATTCTAATTCATTTGTTTAACTAAATCTGATTTAGTTCCTTTTATTTTTTTCTTGAAGTTTGACTCGATCTTTCATTTTGAAAGATCTTTTGATTTTTTCTTTATTAAATATTTTTAAGGTCTGACAAGCCAAAAAATTTACGTTCCATTCTACCTTAGCATATACTTTGCCTCAACTCTAATATTACTAACCTCGGTCGATAATTAAATATTAGGTGTTTTCTTTGAGATAGCCCACACACCTAACACATCCCTCATCACCCCGATTTGCGTGCCACATCGACTGTTGTCCGTTCTCGACACTTTTTATATCGCCGGATTCAGTTTTCCGCTCTCATGATGATGCTTGAGATCGTTTCTCGCTTTCACCAAAAAATTTTGACATTGTGTCCACACACATTTCCACCTCGATTTGCGTTGCACATTCGCCATTGTCAAGTTTTACAAAGTTATGAATCACATCTTATACATGAGCCCTCCGCTCCATCCATACTGCAATTATGTCATTGTTTTTCTCCCTTTCCTCAACCAGCAAGGAGGCCCCATCAGTGTTCCCCCCTACCACTATTCTTAGACACCATACATGTCCCTTGATTGAACATTTCCTCCTTGCCTCCCCATTACTTTTGTTCAGTATAATTTTATCCTTTCTTTGGGCCGATCAATTCCTTTACGAAAAATGCACTTAGGGAGTTTCTGTTAAGCTCTTTTCTTAATCCTAAAATAATGAAAAGATCACTGAGCAATCTTGATTCCTTTCATGCTCATTAAAAGTATCTGAAAGGGCGTCTACCTGGTATAAATTTATCGCTTTTCTGGACCTTGTAGACTAATTACGAAAAAAGAATACTCTAGTCACATCGGCTAGAAGAGTTCTTCATTGCATCCTTTTACGCTTTTTCTGGCCTTGTAGACTAACACACGAAAACAAACCCCATTGGAGTCTACTTATTGCTTTCAAACTCTCTAAAATTGAAAACAACCATGAGCATGAACTGTCCTGGGCTCATACAAATACACACGACAATACCATTGTTGAGCACACTTTTTATCCCTTCTTCTAGGTCCTTAAACCATGAAGAAGGCCCAAACGGTGCCTCTCAGCACCACAACAAATCATATTTAATCACACTATTATGGAAGCTTCCCCAATTTGGTCGCCTTTGTTCAAAGTATTCTACAAAATGTCACCTTCAGAGTTTCTCGATACCATACATCAGTCCCTCCCCCTAAGTCGCTCCCACAACAATACTTACCCCTAACCCCTTAAGCTATGATCCCTGTAACTAAAAGTTAGCTTCCAAGTCATCCATGTCATCATGCTATGAACAAAGGAAGTTTGAGTCCCCCCACTCTATGACCCCGGTTATTCCCTATCCCCACAATATGTCAGTCCCACTATCAGTACTATCACACTTTGGTTGTACACCTCGTGCTCCTAGCAAGGAAACATCATTGCCTCGATAGTTGCAGGTCTCCCTCTATTGACTCCAGCCAGTCTATTCCATAGGATAGACCCAAAGGTCCCCGTGCCTTGGAGTCATCACCACTAGTGTCGAGTGCCTACGGATCATTTTGAAAGGAGTCATCAGTGCCTCTCCAAATGATTGTTTCTCACATGCTCGACGTCAACACCTTGATCGCATCATTGAGATTCGTACAAGGTATCGGTCCTTTCAGTTACTAGTCGAAGACCCCAGATGTCACCTGACTCTAGCACATTGGTGAGTCTACTTTAGGAACAATCAGTTATATGTTCCTGTGGATATCTGGGCTACACTTGGCGATAGTATTCGGAAGTACCCTAGTTGTATACTTCTTCGAATACACAATTCAGATACAGTTTAATGTATTTTTTAGATTCTGACTCATAGTTATTGAATCCATCCAGTTTTTAGATACCTTTAGATCCAACAGTTCATCAGCCCTTCTGACACCACATTCAGAACGGCTATTGCTTTCTTCTAGTGTCTCAGTTCTTCAGATTAGCAATGGTATTGAACATGAGTATGTCTCAGCTTTGTGTCCCCTCTGGACCATTATGATGTACAAAGCAGTTCTCCATGTATAGTTTAGGTCCCCTTTTTTGGGCCTCATTGTTATTTATATGTCTTGATACGAGCATGGGTATGCCCGCCTCATCCATATATTGAGATTATTCCTCATTCACTATTGAGGCCATGTATTTTCAGTTTTTGCAATTTGTACGGGACCGTTATTCTAGTCTCCAATTAGTCTCTCCTCTCCTCCAAACCCCAGGAAAAAGACAAAGAAACTATGATGTATATCGACCATACGATGAGCTCCTTCCCTCACACATCAGGGGGCAATCTGTTGACACCCAAAAAATGCTCACTAGCTCATCTCACTAGTCAGATGACCCATTTTTCCACTTTTCCAACCATTTTAGCCTCTAAAACCTTAAAAGACGTTCAAATGGTCACCAAAAAGGCCAAAATCCATCTTTTTCTCCCCAAAATAGTTAAATTTTCTCAAAAAATACCAAAAACCCTCCAAAGGGGTCCAAAATTCCCAAAAATCAATTGAAAGGGAATAAAATTCAAAAATATATTCAAAAAAGGAAAAAGGAAGGAAAAAGAGGAAAAGAAACCCTAAACTGTTTTACCAATACCATTGGTTACCCTAAACCATGGTTGTATTCTCCATCACCCAAAAGCTATAAAAAGGTGATAGAGGCTCCCCATTATTCATCCACATTCTTGCCTATCCGTATGCTGCCAAATTCATTCTTGAGAGCCTAAGCCCACCATTTGTGCTTAGATCCACTATTTGAGTGAGCCAGTTTGTCCAATCCCCATTGCATTTGGAGAAGAGAAGGAACCATTGGAGCACTGGAGCAACTCATCCCTATGACTGCTCAAGCTCAAGCAACCTCACCAATGAGGTAACCTTTCATGTGTAACTCCATTTTTTATGAATACAATTTGTTTTACATGGAAGATCTGAATTATTTATTGTTTACTGCAAGTTTATTATGCACGTGTTAGATTAGGTTTTATTGTTTACATTAATCTTGTTTAATGTTTCCTTGAGACTGCTACTAAGGAATCCATTTTCCTTAGTAGGTGCTCATTGGCACAAGGTTGGGTTAAAACCGAAGAGAAAATTAGAGACCCAATCTGTTAAGGGAACATGATAAATGAACCCAATCTTCAACAACTTTTCTATCTTTTCTTTAATAGCCACAGTTTTCCTAGGGTGTACAGGACATATTTTTTCCCGGATAGGTTTTGCGTCAGGATATGTTTGAATCTCATGCATGACAATGGTAGGATCAATCCAAAGACGTCTCGGAATGGTTTAAACAAGGCCATGAAAATGGTGACTTCTTCCGGAGAACAAGTGTGACCTATGTGGATGTGTTCCACGACTCCAGGTTTGACCTATATGTCGATCAGAAAGGTAGGCATGATGTTTTCCAGGTTTTACCATATCATATGTAAGAATAGGAGATTGAGGGTAAGGAAAGACATCCGGTGAAACAATTGTTTTAATGGCGTTCTCTACCATATCTAATGATGGAAGGAAAGACGATCGATGTTTTAGGTCTTCTTATGGGGGTTCATCCATGCTCATAATATCCATGATTTTTTTGTCAGAATGAAAAGTATAGAGTAGAGGTTTAGGTAGGGTTGATGTCCATTGTAATGGCATAGAACCCAAGGTATATTGCACTAAAGAGTGGACATCCCTTAGATTAGGTGTTGATTGGATGGCCTCGTAAGTAGCTTCCACGGGGCTGAGAGACATCACATATCCAATCAAATCCAAATGATCAAGATTGGGAACAACCCATTGGTTAGTCGAGTTGGAAGATGATGGGAGCATATACAAAATCATGTTCACCATGGAAACATGGGAAGGGGGATCTCATGTTGGAAAGACTCCCATGAGGGATGAATCTTTAAGGATTCCTACCCCGACACTCTCATATATCTACGTACAGTGTCATAAAAGAGGGAAATTATCCATAGGATGAGTAGTTATGTCAGGTGTCCTTAAATATAATTGGTTGATAGTGACAATTTTCCCTTGGTGGGGAAATTGCATGATGCGGAAGATAGATGATGCAACCGTGGTCATGGCATAGAACCATTTTTAGCCAAGTAATAAGTTATAATCCAATGGGGCCGTAGCGATGACTTCCATGTTAATGGAAACTGTCTTACCCCTGAACTCGATGACCAAAGATGTAATAGCCCATGGGGTTGAAATCCATGTCCATCAAGTACTTTCAATGTAGTGGGAGGATGGTTCAAATCGAGAGAGCCAATGGCATGCCAATAGGATAACGACATAACCGAGGTAGATTATCCTTCATCTAAGATAGTACGATGGATGATTTTCCCAAAAACATTAGTAACAATTTGAAATGTGAGATGGTGGGAAATCCTCGGCTTGAAATACTCTATCTTGAACATGATGGTGTTGTAGGAATTAGGATCTACAGCTCCTATCGTGGATAACAGGGTCTTACGCTGATTAGGACAATTTTGTAAGACTTCTAGCATCGAAATAGCACAAAGAGATTATGCTAGATCCTCTACAATATTGTATTTTTGAGAAGCCTAAGCATTTGGATTGAAAATGGCTTTTCGAATTGTGCTCTTGGGTGGACGCAATACTAAATCCGGTAAAGGTTTCTCTATGACGAGAGGAACTTGAAGTGAAGGAATGCTAGATGTAGATGTAGAGGATTTTCCAGTATTACCTCTATTAGATTCTTTGTCAGAAGTAGAGTCATATGTACGTGACCTAGTGGACAAGTTAACTATTTCACTCTGCGTCATGAGAACATGAGCGGTTGTGCACGGTTCTCCTAGAGAAGGAGTTGGTTGTTGTGCAACCATTTGTTGTTGTTGTGTGGGGAAGGTATCAGTTAAAACTATGGGTGTGGGGTTTCCCTTAAGAAGCTTTCGCACTTCCTCCTGATGTGGGCATTGTTTGGTGAAATAATCATCACCACACAGTAAACAAGGATATTTAACCTCAGCTTTTGTTTGTTGTCTTCAAGATTATTTTTTGGCTCTTTCTGGTTAGAAGAATTTTTTATTTTCCTTTGTTCTTCTTTTTACCACTGGATTTTTGAGTTGAAGCAGATTGAACTGAATTCACTTCTTCAATGGAAGTAGGATGGGTGATCAATTGGTGTTGTTTCCAGCCTATGGTGAGGGTGGAGTAGAACTATGATGGTTTTGTGATCCACCTGATTGTGTAGTAGGCTTGGTATGAATGGAACCAATAATTTTATCAACATGAGATCCTGTAGGTGGTTTTGTTTGATCATGTGTAGGGTAGGGAGAATTAGAAATAATATCATATAAGGTGCCAGATTGGGAATATACTAAATACTGAGCACAGGATATGGCTTTTTCTTCCATAACGACCCCACCCATAGCCACGTCTTTAGCTATGATTGGTATTAGTGACTTCATGAACTAATCAGTAAGTAGTTGGTCCAGAATGGGAGCTTTAATGAGATGTCTTCTCCTCCTCCACTCATGAATATGATCGGAAATGTGAGTGGAAGTAGTTTGGTGGAGAGAAGTCAAAATATTTGTGTCGGTTTCATAGCAGATCGATAGCTAAAAGTGAGTCAAGAGGGAAATAAGTAAAGATCGAAAATTAGGAAAGCAATGTGGGTGGAAACTCAATGTACCACTTTGCGACAGTACTAGTAAGAGTTCGTTGAAATAAGCTCAGACTGATGGAATCATCCATTAAGGAATTGGGAGAACACCGCAAATCATAAGTTATTACGTGGTTCTTAGGGTCCTCACTAGGCTTGCCGTGAAACTTTGGAATGTATGAAGGTAAATTCATAGGAATCATTGGTCAATTTATACCATATTGAATGGGATCATTAGTCAAATGCGACAGATCTGGTAGATGAAGTGTAGCCATAAATGATAACTTTCGGTTCGGATGTGGATACTGGTAATACTAATAAGGCATTTGGGTACCAATAGGACCATGGATTGATTGGTCACAAGTTCCTCCCATAGGGGGTTGGCCATATGGAGGTGGGATTCCTGGGTTGGGAGGTGGACCTAAAGGGGTTCCTCCTCCAGAATAAGGTGGTCCTCCACCAGAATACGGGGGTCCTCCAGGTGGTGGTGGTGGTGGTGGGATAAGTGGTGGGGGAGGAGGTGGGACAGGTGGTGGGGATGGGTGCGGTGGTGGGGGTGGTCCACCGACTGGAGGTCCAAGCGGTGGAACATTATGGTGCCCCCATGGGGTGTTCATGTTTCTAGGATAGGTTAATCCAAGAAAATGGTTTCCTCTATATTTTTTTCCTATAGTGGAATTATGATTTCCTGGATAGATATGACCCCATGGGGGTTAGGTCCAAGTAGATGGTCCCCCCATTTGATGTGTCCACATAGGTTTTGCCATGGTTGGGAGAGAAATTACAACCATACTATAGTTCATATGTGAAGAATTTCCTCCACTCACATTGTGTCCCATAACTAGATGATGCCCCCCAGTTAGATTTGGTCCATTGACTAGGGGATTCCCCCCAGTTGTAAAATTTCCACTTATAGGAGTGTTCACAGTAAATGTATGTTGACCAATAATAGTGGGTTGACCCATACTCAATTTTGTACTACTAACTAGAGGATAAATTCCACTCGAATATTGAGGTGGAGGTGGTAATGGTACTCCAGTTATTACGTTAATAGAAATTAAAGGTTTCCCTCCATTTGTTGCGGTCAAAAAAGGTGTTGAACTGGTATGTTGAATTTGAGGTGTACTCATCGGGAATGATGGTTGACCTGGTTCATAAGTGGTCAAGGTAGGTATAGATATTCCTAGTGAATAAATATATAAAGAATGTATGGGGAAATGTTGTTAAAAATTTGGTATTTCCGGATTGGACCTAGGAGGGAAAATATGACGTCTAAGTTGATTACTAAGCGTTCATAAACGTTCCATAGTCTAGTAAATAGGTGTAAGAAAGACATCATTGATAACCCATGGAGGAAACAGACGAGGTGGAGTTTCCACCATCAGAAGTGAACCAAAATCGAAAACATGTTGACCTAAAGAAGTGTCCCAAAATGATGCAGTTGGACCAAAAGTTGTTGGTATTGGGTCGTCATGGGGTGGACTGAAAATCCAATCCATGGCTCTGGGATATCCTTCCATTGAATGATGAAAAGTTGTGTCATGTGAAGTAGGTTATTCCATAATCTAAGGTCCCATAGGATCAATGATAGGTGGGTTTGTGGGAGGTGAATAGTTCACTCTTGGTTCTAAGGTAGAAGTGCCTTCTTCATGTGACATAGATGTCATAGGTTGATCCATAGTTTCTTTCGATTTTTCCTCCTCATTAAGTGGATATTCAGGTGGCAAGTTTAAAACCTTGCGGGATCTTCTTAAAGGTTGATCATCCAGGATGGACAAAGAATTTTTTTTCCCAAAAGTATCCTAAAGAAAAGAAAAACACACTTCAAGATCTACTCAAGCTACAACCACAAACAAACTGTGTGATAGATGGTATTCAATAGTTTGGAAGATCATGGGATTTTCACGGTGTCACAACTCGCAATATACTACAAGGTCTAATAGTTATACTCGACCCAATATTTCAGAGCACTAACCAAGGAGGATTAGGACCGTACCCCTAACCGTATATCCCAACTACTTCGTAGTACATGCGTAGTAGATCCCCAATTTTTTTTATTGGTGTATTGCCACCCCAAGATGACTAATGGTTAACTTGGATGGTTTCAATAATCCTCGTGGTGTCTCTCAATATACTCAAGGTACGTGGGATCTCCAATACATAGTGATGCTGTCTAATGCACAACCACACAACAAGAGCCTTCCGATATATTTGTGAGTATGTGAAGTACATTTCTATATACCTGGAGATACGTGAAAGTTCGTTCGATATACCGACTGGTACATGGAATAACTACAATCCCTCGGGATGCAGTGTGGGAAAATAGCGACAACTGCCATGCTTAAAGACGTCGGAACGCATCTCGAACCTATCACACGAGTATCTATACAATTTTAACCTAGGCTACCGCTTGATTTTAAGTTGTACAGTTAGGTGAATCCATGGAGTGAATACTTGGAATTTAAACAAGATACAAATATCACCTATATTAAAATGTAACTCTTTTCTTTTTCTCATTGATGAAAACTAGCTACAGTAAGGAGAAATAATTTTTGTTTTCGTAATCGAATGAACAAAGTACCTCTATACTTTCAAAATCAACCAAAAAGACTCAAAATCACTCTTTTCAATAATCCAACAAACATGAATATAACACACCAAATCCAAATATTATTTTTCTCTTTTCAACTTAAGCGAATCTAGGAAAAATGAAAAGATGAATTTCCGTTTGTGAATGCAATAACTCCTTATTCCGAAATAGGACTAAAAAAGTGGGAATAGAATAAAAATGCAATAATTCTTACTATCTTTGAAACACTTCGAGAAAGCCAAGATGTACTTAGAATTTTCAACGAAATGATGAATGAATTTTCAAAACCAAGAAAATACAAGCAAACAATTTTTTTTAGCTTTTCAAAGATCTTTTAACACTCATTCTGAAGCATAGAAGCTCTTTACAACAATTTCAAGAAACAATATCGAAATGAAGATAATCAAAAGATTTGATTTTCTAACTAACATACACAATAGATCGAGGAATTATACCACTTTACAAACCTATATTCAGAAAATCAGCGAATGTATGCTACTGCAAACTTTAATTGATTAGAAACTATCGAAAAAATACAATCACCCAAAATCTCAAAAACACACAAAATTGAGCAAAATCACAACAATCAAATATTGCAAGGCTTAGAAGTCAGATCGAATTGATCAGATAGCCTGATAAGGAGTCACAAGACTGAGTGTGCTCATGGGAGATTGAAATTTCCCACTATGAGTAGTACACCTGCTTGACTAGCTAAGACTCTAATCAATACTTAAACTTCCGAAAACAATCCAAGGATGAAGTATGATGCATCTAGGAGGTTCTGTGATAGTGAAAGAAAACAAATAGAACTCAGAAAATTAATCCAAAAATCTACTTGGGAGTTTTTTGCAATCTGTACCAAATAATGAAGGGTGATGCGCCCTACACGGATGCACCAGAGTGTTGGGAATCCCAACAAAGCACCCTGTTCACTGAGAAACCGCATTAGCGACGCAGGCTCTAAAATGATAGACATCATCAATGACGTAGGCTGATAAAGGGAGAAACACATCATAATTATAGTGACGTGGGGTATGAACTGTTGAGGTGCGTCGGGTGGGATCCAAGCAACAAAAATAAAAAATTCTCAAAGATTAAAAATATAGAAGGCCCAACAAAGATCCTAAATAGAGTCTGGATGGCCCAGAAACTCTCTGATGGTCAGATCCAAGAAGAAGAGGAAACTTAGAGGCTAGAGGCTAATTTGGAAATAAATAAATAAAACCAAAAATGCAATCAAATCAAAACTATGGACTACTCTCAACAGTATGGTCACCAATTTTTTCTATGGGCAATCTATAACGGTGGACTCAAATAGAACTCCCTAGTATGAATGGTTCATATCTAGAAAAAAAAAGTACATGACACAAATACCTTTCCTAGATGGATTGAAATGCAAGATAATTAAAAGAGATGGATTACCTTATAGGTGCAATTCCTTTCTCCTTGTTGTTCGAAGTCCCGATCTTCTAATATTTAGCTACAAAACCGGACAAAACATGTGGAAACATACAAGTAATAAAAGCACGTGATTGTGAATCAATCTAGATCAACAGTCAAATAGGTTAGTCCTATACATTATCAATACAACATGTTTATGGAAATAATTTGTATTAGATGTAATAGTAAGAAGTACAAAGAGAGTGGTGTTACAACTGATGCTTTGACATCATAGACTCCTTCCAACAATCCTAGCCTCCAAGATAAAATGCTTAGCCTCCTAAAGGATGAAGGGGATCTCCTAACAAAATTCCACCAACATAAAGGTACTCTATCCTTCCTCCCTTAAAAACAGAAAGGGGGTTCATATATATAGGGCTAAAGCGATAGGATAGTTTGAGTATTTAAGGGAGAGGATTAAGGGATCATCCCACTAGGTAAGGGAATCGAATTCCACCTTTCCAGATATGCGGGGATGTGTCCCCATGCCATCCAAGCTTCTAGAAGTCGCTCAAATATTCTCTTTATCAATTTTAACCAACAACGTCGCACCTTTCACAAGAGAAACTCGCACCAATGGGAGGTCGACGCATCTTGTGCAAGAGCATCATACACCACCGACACACTCTGCTAAAGTGCAGAGTGCATCACCTTGAGTCTGATGCACCTTTCTAGAGATCAAGGTGCGTCGAGGTGACAACACATAGTTAAAAGGATGAAGATCAACTTCTCTTTTGGTGTTTTATCGCAAGTAATTTAGGAATCAGGGGATATAGAGGACACATAACTCATGATGACGAGATTTTGGTGTAATAGTAGCACATGTTTAACTTTGTAGGCATAGTTCCATGAGGTTTGGATAGTTGCAACAAGGGTGTGCATAATATTTCTCACCTTTTAATGATAGGGAAGAATAAATGCACTATGGTACTTCTCCTCCCAAGGATTTTCATGTGTAGCCATGACTTCCATAAGGGTCTCATCCAAAGGTAAGACATAATCATAAAATCCATGTGAAATTGGTGAAGAATAGTCCCATGTGGGAAAGGCATTAGGATTGACAACTAGGTGATGATCAATATTAGGATTAAGATCAACAACTGGGTGTGGATATGAATCAACATCGAGATAAAAAAATGGGAGCTGATATGGATATTGGATAATTTCCTCCATCGTTTCTGAATTTGGAAGGAAAGAGGAATGATATTGAAGCATATCCACCCAAGGCTTGTCACATTAAGCCATGACTTCCAGGATTTCTTCATTATATGGTAAAACATCCATTAGAAATTCATGTGAAGGAGATGGGGAAGTGGCTACATGAGGCACAACATAAGGATCAAGATCAATAACTGGGTGATGATCACAATGTGGGTCAATAGGATTTGATTTAGTAACTTTGTAATCAGTTTCAATCGCTGACAGAGGCATATAATCTCCCATCGAATATACTTCCGTAAAATGGGGTATAACCCAAGGATCAGAAGAACCAAGGGAACCATTAATCATAAAAGTGATAATGAAAATAGGAGCTTCCACCTTAGAGGTAACAGGTGTTGGAAAGGGGAAAGATCCCATCAGATATGAACCCTTAAATAATCTAGCACCCACACTCCCATATTCCCTCATGGAATTGCCTACAGAAGAAAAATTACTGTTGGGGTTGAGGCACAAATCAGGCATGTAGTAAGCAAGTTGGTCTATAGTGACTATCTTCCCTTGGTGGGGGAAGCAAAGGAGTAGAAGACCAATGAGACTACCACCTTCATGGAATAAAACCAATTATGCCCCAATAACAAATTATAGTCTAAGGGAGCATCAAAATCCGTCAAATGCTTTCAAATTGGTAGAGGATTGGGCAAGCTCAAGAGAGCCAATCGCTCACAAGCAAGAGATGGACATAACGCAAGTCGAGGCTCCTTCGTCAATAACAGTATAAAGTATATCTTTCCCATGTAAAAATACTTGTATATTAAATTCAATCTGGTGGGAGAGCCTTGGTTTTCTATGTTACATGTAAAATGAAAAAAAACTAGATTTCGTGGCATCAACCCCCCCAATGGATGACAACAATGATTTTTGTTGCGCAAGACGACTGTGCAACACTTCAAGAGAAGACATGGCACAACGGTATTGATCTAAATATTCAACAATACTGTAATGTTGAGTAGATATAGCATTGGGATTATGTGTTGCTTGATGAAGTACACCCTTAGGGGGGGGAATTATTGTGTCAAGAGTAGGATTCTCTAATTGAAGAGGGCCATTTGGTTGGGATGGAGAAGCTAAGTCCTTTTTAGGGGAGTTGGTATCAAGTTTCTTATAAGTGCGGTTCTAAGTTGTAAGGGAAATTTTTTCCTCTAATAAAAACACATTTGATTTTCCATCCCCTTGGGGAGGATGACCTCCATTTCCCCCTTGCGGAGCGGAGGTGGAGGATTTGTGGAAACCATTTGTTGGTGTTGTTGATGAGGGAAATGACGAGTTAACATGGCAGGAGGTGTGGTGGAGTCTTTATGAGCAATGAACTCATTAACTTATATTAAGCATGGACATAGATGAGTCATATAATCGCCCCTACAAATTTTGCACGAGAATTTTCGCTTCCTTTCCTTCTTGTTTCCCATGGAATTAGGGGGTGGTGCTTGCTATGTTCCAAAATCATTAGAAGGGTTTTTGGCCTTGTTTTTCTTCTTTTTACCTCCAGATTGTTGAGCTTTCTACAGTTGTGATTGTACCATGTTCACCTAAGAGGTTTGAGTTGGAACATTGGATGGTTTGGTAGTAGACGAAGTTGAAGCAGGTGGACTAGCAATAGCAAGTTGATTAAGTTTCCCACTTAACTGGTTTATTGAAGCAACAAAGAAACTACCAACAATACCATCATTATGTGGTCCAGGTGTGGGTCGATATGGATCATTTGACGGTTGAGGATCATGTAGGACGCTGTTGTATAAAGTGCTTGATTGTGAATATATCAAATCCAAATGTTGGGCACAACATACGGATTATTCCTTAGTTATTGCCCCGACGATAGCAACATCACGAGCAATGGGAGGTAACAATGACTTTATAAATTAGTGTGCTAATAATTGATCAAGAATGGAGGATTTTACAAACATCTGCCTCTGCCTCCATTCATGAATGTGGACAGAAATATGGGTGGCAGTGTTTTGATGTAGTGAATTCAAAATATCTGTTCCTGTATCATAATGGATATGTAATTGGAAGTGTGTTAAGAAATCCATTGCTAACACATTGAAGCTTGAATAGGAGGCAGCTGACAATCCGATGTACCACTTGGATGCACCCCCAGTTGGGGTACAAGGGAAGATACATAATTTGACACTATCATCTAACATGGAGTTGGAGACACACCACAAATTATATGTGGTAACTTAAGTGGATGGGTCTTCCCCTGTTTTACCATCAAACTTTGGTATATTTGTAGGGATCTTTTGTGGAATAGATGGCCATAAGCAGTTGTGCAAAATTGGGTTGTTGGTTAACCTTAAAAAATCCAGTAAATCAAGAGTAGACAAGAAGGGTATATGGGTATTGGAAAATGGATTTTGTTTCAAAATTAATTGGGCATTAAGGCCCATTGGATCATAAGGTCCCCCATTTATTGGATTCCAGAAGTATAAGAACTTGGCAAATCATGATTTCTTCCAGGAAATTAATTAGCCCCATAACAATGATTTCCCCCAGTAAACTGATTACCAGGGTATAAGTTTGGTTTCCCCCAACGAAGTGATTTTTCCCACTAGGGGCATTAATGCCTCTAGTAGATGGGAAACTACTAGGAACACTACCACTAGTTTGGAAGGGTAAAATACTAGAGATAGGTGTGCTTCCAATAAAGGGAATACTTCTAGTAGCATGTGACCCTCCCATGGGTTGGGTACTTCCAAAGACTTACCCCCCTTGTGAGGGAGATGGGTTTCTTGCCCCTATAGAAGGGATCCACCCAAATGGAAATCCATCATTTGGAATAATAGGACTTTTGTGGACATGTCAACAATAGCTTGAGAAGTATTGGTAGTATCAAATGTAGGAGTAGCCCCTCCGCCACCAAAAGTAAAAGTTGGGGATAATTGTGGTGATGGTACACTAGATGGTGGATCATTAGACTAACCAATGGGTCAAACAGTAGGTATGGTTGATGTTCCCTAAAGGGAAAAATTAGATGTGTTGGGTGTAATAGATGGAGCATTTACCCTATTAGTAGATGGCTATGGAGAATTAATCGAAATTTCTCCTCCACTACCAAGGGAAGATAGGGTGGGTTTCTCCATAGTTGAAGATAATGTGGTCGTAGACATCATATGACTGAACAATGAAAAGGGTTCACCAGGTAAAATTCAAACTTGCTAAAATATAGGGCTGAAAGGATGGGTTAAAGGTGGGTTAAAGTGTGGAACAACACCCTCATCCACAACTTCAATGTCAAAATTGTTGGTATGAACCGAATCACTTTAAGAGTTTATGGTGTCTCTTACATATTTTGGAGAGGTGATTTGCATTCAAATAGATTGAGGTTCCCCCTTGATGGGAGAGAGGCCCCTAATACGTTGATATTGATGAAATGATATATTGGCCATGGTGAATAATTGAAATACAAAAAACAAAAATAGCAATCCTAAGGCCAACTAAAAGAGTGCACACAACATACCCATAAAAAAGTATAGGCTATCAATAGGAAAACCTATTGGCTCAAAGGTTTCAATCCACCAGGGGAAGAGGAGAGAAATAGTTACAATAACCCCTCATACTCTATTGAATCCAAGTTCCAAGTGCCCAAAAGGCACCCCCAAATGTAGAGAAAGAAGAATATATATCGTCTGTCTCAGGTACCACAAGCAATTTCCACTTGCAGTCACCTATGTAGATACGAAGGAAAATAAACTAAGGACACCACTTGACAAAAGTATGACCAGGTGGAACAATCGCAAGTCAAGTTTAGATGTGTGGGTAGGACGTGTGACATACATCGAAGACTAGAATCCTGGCCAAAAGGTGTCAACTCAAGGGATTCCAACTTACCAAGCCCCAATAAACATAAGAAATCAATAATGAAACCAATAGGGGATATCTCTCAAATGCACCTAGGTTTACCTCGTGCTTCAATCAAGTGTTAGATGCGGTTTCTCAGGAACTGTCTCTTGTTACTAATGGATTTTTGCTCTTTAGTGACTCGATTTTCTTTATATGGCCTTGGAGAGTGTCATCTCCAATCATATTCCAAGGACCTACACCCTAAGCTAATGTTGGTTTGCTAGACCAAAAAGAAAAATGTCTAATCTATTTTAATTAAGCGCTTTCTTTTATGGATGTTGACTGCTCAAGTAGGTATATGGAGTGAGACTTGGTGATGTGAAAGACTCTAGACCCAAAAGATAGAAAAAATGAAAGAATAATAATGCACTTTTTCTGTTCGATGAACTTCTATCTATGGGAGAGAATATATTTCTTTTCCTTTTCAATCAACCCAAAAGATCCCAACAAGAATACACAAACACTCCAAAATCAAATATGATCACAAATAGTCCTTTTATGGAATCAAAGCGAAAGCAAGCATACCAAAACCAAAGACACCACTTGAAAACAAGTAGTATGAAAGGACCTAATAGCATAAAAATATCACTAGTAGGATACAAATCTAAAATTAGATCACTGTTCACTTATTTGAGGTAATGCAAACAAATGGAAAAAGAGAAAAAAAAACTTTAATTTATTTTTCTTTTTGCAAATTTTGGAGGAAAAATAGGGCTGCGACACTAAGATCAAATTCTGTATAATTCTATGCATAATTTCCTAGATATAATTGCATATTTGGATTCCCCTTTCAAACACACCCAATTTAAAAAAAAACCCATCCCAAATGGAGTCCCGAAGAGGGATATATGGCCATTCTAAATATGGTTATCTTTCAAAATTTTATATCACGGTTACGTCAATTTTCAGAATTCCATATCTTTTGACTTAGAGATATGATTGAGGCAATGTTAGGGTCATTGGAAAGATAATTTTCAAATATTTCCAATGGTGTATTATATGATATACTTCAACTGAACATTCAGTTCTCAATCAAGGATAGAAACAAGCAAGGTTTTATGGAAACAAGACAAAGAAATAATACAAATTCTTCCACAACAGAGTCGCTAGTTCTATCGTGGAGAACTCTCTCTTGTGGGAAAGCTAGAAATACATTGGATCCTTTCCCTTGATCCAAGATATATAGAAGGGTATATCAATGTACTTTCAATCCCAAGATCCAATATTCTATCTCCTAGATCTAATCATTCATTCACATGCACACTATGAGAAAAAGAGGAAGAAGGGGGACATACCTTGGCTTATGAAGAGTCATTTGGCTCAGATCCAATTCAGCCACTATAGATCTAATAAATTTTGCTCCATCTCCACCTGCTAACTCCTACATACAAATAAGAAGCCAAATTACTTTCCTCGAAACCTCATAACATATGGAATATAACATGTAAATGAACATAAAATCATAGATCTAAGCAATATACAATCATATCTAATCTGATCTACTCAAGTAATATCAGGTCTAGTATATAAAATCAATTAAATGCATATATCTAAACAAGATATGATTTATAACAACATGATGTGGAGAGTGGAAGAAAGATACATGTCCACATTATGGAAATAAGAAGAGTACATCTAATAGGAAACCTTGAGTGAGTTGATGCAAATATCCTCCAAGCTCCTTGATCCAATTCTTCTTTGACTCAACCAAGATGTTCAAAATGGCTATAGGATGCACAATTATCCCAATAGCATGACAATACTATGCAAACAATCTCTCTACAATTTCGGCAAAATAAGGGTACTCTCATTTTTTCCTCCCTTTCTCCCTTGAAATTCCTCCATTATATAGATGAATGGAGGAAAATAATTAAATGAATCTAGACTCCTAGGTTCTCTCACATTTAGATAATATTAAGAGTTCCTAGATTAACACATGTGGATCCAACTCATTCTTAAATTTCCTCAACAAATAAGGAAAAAAGGAGGCTTCTAGAGGTTACCATTATCCATAATGGAATAATAAGTAACTTTATCCCTCTCTATAGTATTGTAAGGAGTGATATGGCTCATTTTTACTAGGAAGATCAATTTCAAGGGTTATAAAGGTAGTGTTTGGCCATGATATATAAGATATGTCCTTATGAACTCTAAGGATGAAAAATAAGGATATAACAAATGACTTAGAAAATAGACCTTTTTGGGTCTAAGGTTTCCACTAGCTTCATAAACCCTATCACACTACTATAGCAAGAATAGTGAAGAAGAGAAAAACTTCTAGAACTCTCCCCTATGAATGAGTCCCTTGACTCACAAGCTAGGTCCAGGCCTGTCTCTGGATTCAATCCAAGCACAAATAAATTTTAGATTGTCATGATGGAACCCTTAGCTAAAGGAACATATAAGGATCTGCAACGCCATCAATGGAGAACTTAACAAGTTCAAGGAAATACCACAAAATTTCCCTTTGAGAATGAGGTGTCAATTGCTGTAGGTACTAACAACATAGTTTACAGCCAATCTGTCAATATTGTAGCTAACCTAGATAAATATAAAAGGAAATTAAAGGCCTAAATACTAAGAACCAATTACTAAGCTCGTAGGTTGAAGGATTAGAAGGTTAAAAATGAAGGCTACATGATTCTGTAGTTAAAATAAGTCAAATTACTCATAACTTAACATAAATTTTAACAATGCTCATAGAAAAAGATAAAAAAATAAAGAGTTAGAGAACTCGCATAAGACTCAGGATTTCCCAACTACTCTCTAGGTAATGGTATATTATAAACAAATTTAGGATGAGTTGCTAGTACTGAGAATACAAAATTATTCTTTAATTGCTACCAAAGAAGTAATTGAATACCAAATAAATGAGTTACAGAAATAAAAAAGTAGAAGCAAGGGAGGTAAGGTGCAATCTTGATGAGGTGAATCGTTAGTTAGACTCCTATGAGGTAAAGCTAATTGAAGAAAAGAAAAAATGTTAGAACATTATTACACCTCAGGACCTTAGTCATACATTAATTTGATGATTATCTAGTCCAAAATAAGCTTAATGTTGATAATCCAAGGTTTTTACAAGTTAGTTGGGGCATTGATGGCACAATCCACCAATTCTGGGAAAAAATCTAGTCAAACTCGAAGTTAGGCACCCTCATTTATGGTCACCTCCATCATTTATTTCCACTACTAGGGAAAAGGTGCCCTTATCCCCTATTTTAAGAATATGTCTTTGACTTGAGGCACCTATGCATTGTATGTGGGCATTTTGGCCCCTTTTGGCTGTTTTGGCCTATCCTTGGCCACCTACACTCCACCAAATCCTCACCACCACATGTGTGACCATCATTAATTCCTTTCCATGTCTACCCAATGTTTAAATTGCCATTTTGTAGATGTTTGAGGTGATTTGGGAGCCTATTGGTCAACCTACGGGGGATTGAGGTCCAATGTAAGCTAGCCACTTGTAGCTGCCTCCAAAGGAAAACGAATTCATCTAGATGCTATATAAATGTAGTCACAACTCATTTATGGGTTGGAAAGTTATATTAAACCTGCTATTTGATAATTTGTGTCTGGTTTTTTATCATTTGTGACTGGTTTTTGAGATTTTGTGTGTCCATAATTAGTTTTGCACTATTTTTATGCATACTTAGCCAAATTCCTTGATTGTGAGGTAATATTTATCTAGTAGATCCTACTGTGAGTTAGATTTCACAAAAAGCATGAAGTAACCCCTATTATTTTCCAAAGTACCAATGTAAACGGACAATTAACAAATATCAAGCAAAAATTGGAGCAGAGCGAGCAAGAAAAATTTAAGTGGAAGTCCCAAGAATCAGATAATAGAGTAGAGATTGTCAGGCTGCAAGATGTGGTTGAAAAGAAGTACACACATTTGAAAGTGCAAGGAGAAAATATGGACAAGGAAAATGGAGTGATTCATGACTTGACCAATAAACTAGCGCAAGTTAAGATGCACATAGAAGATTGGAATTCAAAGCACAAAGAGGACTTGGCACAAGCCTTTATGACAAAAAAACTGAAGAGAATTATGTTGAGCCTCTAGAAAAATATTTTCACAAAATTAGATAAGATCCAAGGTCAAATACAACTTACTCTAAGTCATTATATAGTATACATGGATGCAACATATTATTTGAAAAGGAATTGAAGCGACATTCAAGACAAATGTTAGGTGGCTAAGCTATCCCAAACCATGATCACCAAATTAAATCTAGAACAAATGTAGTCCAAGCAGATATATGACAGAGCATAGTCGATTATGAACATGGAAAACTACGTCCATATAGGCACTTTACTAAGTGCACTAGTTGAAAAGTTAAAGGAATCTACATTGATGGTCGGTCCTTTCTTGAGAACAATGAACACCATGAAAAGTAATGGTCTTCCAATCCTTTGGAATGAAAAGTATGAGTTGCTCCCAAAAAATTTATATGATCTATATGCCCATAATTAAATGGCAAGGATGATAGTATATTCCCTAAGGGTGAATCCACCCACAGCTAGTGACATTTACAAGGAATTGCAGTCTTATATGGATACCATGGCATTATTAAAAATAATAATTGGCTTCTTAGGAAAGCTCGACTATATGCCTCAATCCAAATTGGATAAATCCTTCAGAATTTTGAAAACCGGATAAAGCCCACCCAGTCGCTCTTAGCATAGTATATAAGCATTGAAAACATTTGCAATAGAAAAAAAGATACAAGTACAAGAAGCAAGGAAAAAAATATAGACACTACCAACTAAGGATTCAGGGGATTCTTTCCATACTCCTAAAAAAGATATGTGGGGAAAATTAAAAGAAGGAACAAAATGACAAAAATATCACATGAATCAAGGTCATGTGTGACATGTCAGAAGAAGCAGTTAAGCTACATCAACAAAAGGAACATGTTTTGAATAAGCACAATAAAGCACCATAAAAAAACCTAATGGCATAGTCAACATTATAAAACATATGAAAACTTAGATGGAAGAGGCACAATGGAGGTTCAATAATTTGTCATAAGTTTTGATGATCCAAATTTTATGGGGCATATGGTCTAAATTCAGATGTATAATTCATTAAAGCATTAAATGGAGAGGTACCCTCTCCCATTCATCATGACAACATTAAATCGTGAGGCCACCCTCTCCCTTCCATAGTTTTGGAATCTTCCATCGAGGTCATAGTTTAGAATACACCCATGCATGGTATTTGGTATCCCATGGTTTAGTTCCATGGTATGGCTTTAAGGCACATTGTAATAATATTATATAAAGGGCTTTATTCCTTCTCAATAAAGTAAGCTATTATTTTTGGCATCCTACCTTTCTCTTATTCCATTGAGTTATTATTGGGTTATTGGTTATGAGTTCCTTTCTTAGTATAGTTTGAGAGGTGAGGCTCAAAGAACCCTCTTTGATCATCACCTTGCAATGTGGCATATTTACTTTATGTATCTCTGCTTAGGCTATTCACAGCCCAAATATCGTTACTATGTCTTTCTTAGGGATGGTCCATTGTTCGCTTTAGTTTTGAGGCTATCTCTTCTCCTCCTCTCTCGACATTCAAACATTTTGGGTCTCATCCCCCAAGATCTGGATCATTTGAAGGATGAACATAGTCTCTCGGATATATCACATTAGTTCTCTCTCTCTCTCTCTCTCTCTCTCTCTCTCTCTCTCTCTCTCACTCTTCATAGTCCGAGACCATTGAAATTCTACTTTTAATCTAATAGACAATAGGACCGAGGAAGATCTAAACTAACCCCCCCCTACTATATTTTGTCAAGAGAAATAGAAATACTATATTTCTAAGGGTGTCTAGGACCGAGGCAAGCATGCCGCTGGGATTTTTGGACATACAATGTTTTTTTTACATTGAGTGTGATATTGTTCATTGGAAATACCTAGGACCGAGGAAAACCTGCCATTGGGGTTTTTGGATTAAAATGTATTTATTCATGAATGTATGAGATTATTGTTGATTAAGAAACCATGGGCCAGGAAAGCATGCCACTAGTTGTTAATTATTAGTATCTTGTACATGCTTTAAAGTTCTTTTAGATAGAATGTCAAGTCTTTGTTTGATGGCCTAGAGTTACATGGATCTAAAATTTACCCATTTGTGTGATTTTCAAATAGTAGCTAAGATGCAGAACAATGGGAAATTAAAACATACTTTTCAATTGAGGGTAAGTTATGTTGTTGTTCTTCTTTTTCCAAGATCTAGTTATGATTAACGAGCCTGTGATCTACACTTATTTTTAGTTTTAAATTCTTATGGGATTGTTGGTCCTCCCATTTTGATACAACACTCATTTTCCATTTGTTTTCATTGCTGAAATCCCCCCCCCCCCAAGAACCTCATATTTCAGTTCTAAATATATTTAAGTTTTATATGTACACTTGAAACATACCTAGGGTGATAGACTAGGATTCATACCTACTTATTTTTAAGAGTTCCCTCCATTGGTTCGAGGATTGGCTTGCTAGTGTAAAGTGGCGTAGAGATGGTTCTATCTGTACAACCCTCAATGGAATTTGTATTTTGAATGAATCTCCCATTTATTTGATGTTAAAATCTATATATTTAGCACCACTACCAAAGAGAACCTCATTCTAGTTGAGGTGTAACCTAAGGGACAACAGGGAAAAATGGAATCATTTCCAGGGAACAATATATTGATTCTAAATAGCTACAACCAATACCCTTTCTAAGTTAGAGAAGAAAGGGAAAAGAGAAGGAGATACTTTTTCATTTTATGTTCAAGAAATATCATATTGTATGTCTGAATTTTTTGTTGTTTGGATCGAAGTATAAGTTTCTTTCTCAGTCCTTGAGATCATAGCCTTATGCCCAAAAGGAAGCATGATAAGTAGTGTCTGGCTAGTGACTCCGCACCCAAAAGCAATTCCACTAGGGAAACATGTTTTGTTGAAAATCGAGAGTCTAGAGAAATAATAGCCAAATCGAAAATGAAGGGAAAGATCATTCCTCCCCTAGCGCACACCAGTGCCATCTGGAAGAAGAGGAAAGAAACAATTCCTCAATTAGTGTACATAAGTTCAAATATCCCTACAAAAACTCTGTTCATTATTGAAAATTTTAACTGGCTGCTAGGAATTGTACACAACTCACCTGTTGAGCATTCATACTCCTCTATGTCAAACCATCAAACCTATCACACCACTCCATGTAGCAAGTGTTCCTCTCTTGGATCTCATACACCTACTAATACCCCCATATCCCTCTTACATTTTCACTAAACTTAACTCTCTTTCCATTGCCATCCATATATTGGCTCCTTCGTGCCACTTCCTCGTTGGTCAGACGTCATTGTCTGTCCAAAACCGTAGTATGGCAACACCTAATCCACCCAACCCCTGGTTGGTAGCTAGGTTTATGCTTTTGGTCCTGCCTCCTACACACCAACTCGGCAACTTCCTTGAAGTCTATCTCTAGACCCTTCTTATGTTTAGCGGATAAATTGGCATTTTATACCAATACCATCTAATTGATTTCCAATACAGTATCGATAAATACATAGTCGAAGTGGAAGATGTTTTCATCATAATGTTTACACAGCCTTACAAGGAGAGGCATGGAAGTGGTTAATAAGTCTACCCAATGAATATATTTCTTGTTAGATGTAGTTCATGAAAAAATTCTTGAGAATATGGGGTAGGAAAAGAGATAGCGTGCAAACAATGGATAAGTTGGAAACTGTGGAGGAAAATTATGGTGAGATGATCACACATTCCCCTACAAAGGATAGTTGGTATTTCCCTTCTTTTCCAAAGAAGGGAGAACTTGCATACTTAGAAAAATATCTTGATAAAATCCCAGGAAGGAGATACCACCTATAGACTATACTCGTCTGGCCTGAATATATTGAAGAATCTGGTCATTATGAAGACCCGATCTCAGCATGGATGAAAGGAACCTTGCATTAGATGAAACAACAAAGTGAAGATTACAAACCTGTAAATATTATAATTATTGCTTACGTTCACATTCATGTATGTTATGTTCAAAATACCCCCAATTATAGAGTCAACATTGCTTACATCCCAATTAGGCTCGACCCTGTCATGATGTGCCTTCTAATTGTCAAGAAGTCTGTTATTGGTCTTTCTTTTTACCAGGTTCTTCATGTGGACATCAAGAAATCACTACCATTTACACATGGGTCTCATACCATTGTCAAGATACTTTCATGGATCCATTGGAAGTGTCATGTTGATTAATAAACCCACCTTCTGATTAGTTTAGGTAGGTAGTTTGCATTTTCAACTAATTGAGGCATTTCAAGTTGATATGTGTGTACAGTTTCATTTTTCTTCATCTACAAGTTCTATTTTGTATTCTATTCTATACATCAAGAAAAGAAGGGCTTAAGTCTACATCCCAATAGAGTTGATCGAATTAGTCTACTTTCTGAAGAGATTTGAATTAGATCCTTAACACCTTGGAGGGAGGATCTATCCCACAGAAGGAGCCGAATGTTTTCACCCTTTTTGTTCCTGCAGATGTTACATTATTGTTCTGTCATAAAGACCATTATCAGCCCATCCTTAAAAAAAATTAACTGCAATAGGGAATATTAGAACCATTCACAGGAAATACCTAGCTCAAAAAATATTGGGTAGATTATTCCATCAACAACCCAAATCCAACAACAGAGTTGATCGAAGACGAATCTGAACCATTGAGGGTCTCATGATAGATGGCAGACTCAAATGTGGAAATCATTCGCCAATGGTCAAGATTGATAGATATAAGATTTGACCTCCTGACCAATGGTCAATATTGAATCACCTATCATGGGAAAGAAAATATGGATCATCGGAGGGTTCAAGACGTGCAAGGAAGTTAAAAAGTGCAATATTCCTCGAACAACTCATATGTGAAGATACAATTCCCTAAAGAAAATCCTGATCGTCGGAGCTGCTAAACTAAATGACAAGTTGAACAAGATAGCCCTATCACCAATGGATAAGATCAAAACATATAGGTATATCTCAACTATCAGAGGTATGAAAAAGGGGCGACCCAAGTTGAGACACCTACTATTGCTCATGGTTTGGATTGAATGGAGCGGTTTATTAAGAATAATTTGGGTTGTCCGTGCCAAGGGACTACTCATCACTAGCAAAGCTATATTCCTATTTTCTCTAGAATTAGCTAACTTCCGTCCACAAAGAATAATTATTGAGAGCCCAGATGTTGTTAATTTTAATGATAAGTTTCCAAAATTGAGGCGTGACCAGTACCGCCATAGCAGGACTCTCATGATCAAAATCATCCCATACTAAAAACTCAAGAGAAAATCTTGTCACTCTACAAATGACATTAAATATATCATTAAGATGGATATAATACTCCCTCAAATACTTGTAACTTAGAAAAACTGCTGCAAAAGAATTTAGTCACCCCATATTTTTGTTTTCAATTGTGCAATCCAATAATTCTAAAGAAAAGCCTGCAACAACTGTATGGTTTAGGTGGACAAAGTAGTGGAAACGAACACGGTTTATCATACATTTGTTTGAATACAGAACCAATTAAGTGCATATCCCACACCTTTGACTTTTTTTTTATTGCAACATGATTATTTATCAAATAAGGTAAGATTAACCTAAATTATCCCTATCATTCTCTGTTACATCTAAATTTCTCTTAGCCTTGGTTGGATATCCCAAAATGATGAAAAGAAATCCTACAATCTCTTGTTCCTCCTCCTGCGCTAGGCCCCAACAATTCGATGTATCACACACTTCCTCCTTGGACACTTCCTCTTTTGTCGACCTATGGGCCAAGGTATCACTGCGTGAATTAGCCAGGTCATCCTGCCAACTCATAGGGACAACTATTTAAAAAAATGATTCTCCCAATGCCTCATTTAAATTTTGGGACTCTAGATTAGCCTAGTAACTAGTCCTTGAGGTATTTTATTTTCCCAAATTCATACACCTCTATGCAAATAACTTCATCCTGACAATGTTCATCATTTATACTAGTGATGGCCAGACCCTCCTTTTAAAATTCGCAGCTACCCCAGTCTCCGAGATGTTAGAAACCACTACCATTGGAAAGCTCATTTCTCTTGAAGAACAACCAAGGTGTTATCAAGGTTTCAATGGACAGAATAAAACATAGATACACTCTCAACTAGTATACTCTGAAAAATATCTCCCATCTCCTTTGCAATCATCAAGGATGGCCAATATATCACCTTGGAAATAGAAAATTTCCTCGGCTTTCACCATAATATTTGGTAGAGACTTTGATAAAGTCTTATATGAAGGAATAATAATGATGGTTGAAAGTAATTATCATCCCCAAGCTCCCAAATTTAATTACATAGACACAATATCTACCATAATCAAGGCTCAGTTAGCAAAGTTTAAAGACACAAGAATTTTCAGGTATTATTCTTACCTTGTATACATGTTACTATTCCAGCAGTCCCACTATGTTGAAAGCCTTGGAATATAGAAAAGAAGAAGTATGTCCCCAAACAAAATATATGATTGGATGCCCCAAGAAGTTAGATTCTACATATAGCTAGGTGAAGCTGTTAAAAAAGGATATTGATTTCTATCAAAATTTTATACTATGTTCAAGATATATGGCACACAAAACCATCCCCATAGATTACCTAGGTTACTCACTCCCATTACATTCATCCTAGAATATGCTAGATAGTTGATGGAGGTGGACGTGAATCATTTCTTGGGATCCAAGCAGAGAAGAAGGACTCCCTTTCCCATAGTTATCGGAGGCTATTACATCAATAATAAGAAGGACATTAAACATGTGGAAGCGTCATTGAAGGAATTGGATTTGAAATTAGATATTCCTTGTAAATATGACCCCCATGTCTTGATTGGTGTACATAAGGGAAGAAATCTATAGAACCCTAAAGATCATCAACCCAAGCAAGAATTAGATAAATTGGCCAACAAAGATACTTTGGATGAGGTGAAAAGGATTATCAAAGACCAAGAAAACCCCATCGAAATAGCTTCTCAATCCTTTCCTAAACCCACTCCAGAACTTTCCAAAGCACTCCCTTATTATTTTTTCTATAGGCCTAAGGGAGCTCAAATTCCTAAAGAACATAGGAAATTTGTAGCACCATGGAAAGAGAGATGTGATTAATTTTCCAAAGAAAATGATCTCAAAGATAAATGAAGGAGAGGAGCTTGTTGGAGGATGATAATGTAACTATAAAAGGAGAAGTGTACTTATTTGTCTATCCCAAAAGAAAAAATGTTTGGTGATCTCTATGAGGAATACCATGTACATAACGATCTAGAGGAAGAATCTGAGACCTAGCCAAAGAGTAAAGAAAAAACAAGAAGGATTGAATTAGTACTGAGATTTGCACAGTGTAGGAGGGAAGGAGGGTCTTCAAATATAGAAATTGTTATGCTTTCATCTCCCAAAGAAGTAAAAAAGTACCCGAAAGAATTCTAGAGCAAACATGGCACATGGAGTTTGGGATAAATATTACACAACAGAGTAGTTGGGGGAATCTCGCGAAATCGAATTGTGCAATGCATGCTTATAAACACCTTTTGGTATCTTAGGCATAGGTTCTGCAAGTTTCTCAATATGAAGAGGAGCAGACATCTCAGGAATATATTTATCTTTCTGCAGTAGTTTCGGGGTACAATTTCTTGTTCTCGTTTGTAGAAACGTATCTGAGATAACCATATTTATATAAGACTCATAAGACGAGTGGCGCCATGGGTTCCCCCAGTATTAGAGCCACCAGAAGCTGAGTTTTTTCCTTTGGGAAAGGGATCCTTTAGGACAACAGGTTTCTTTTGTTACAAAATCTTTTGGGCTTCATCGATTAAGTGGAATTGGTGATTCAAGTGATCCCCCCCGCAACACTCTATGTGGTTTTGGGCTTGTGTTGGTTTCCTTCCCCCTTCTTTCCCTTCTTCTTTCCACTGGGTTGTTGAGGACCATTTTGATTTGACTGCACATTGTGTACAATCGTCGTTTGAGAAGGGGGAGTTGCAACCGTAGTTGCCTCCACTTTAGAATGCTTTATAGAAAGTTCATGGACTTGTTTTTCCAAAGCCTCTACAGTGGACGAGTCAACTAAAACCACAATGCCATCAGCATGTGGTCTAGGTTTGGGTTCACAAGGATTAATGTTTGACCTTGGTGCATCCAAAATGATTTCATAAAGAATCTCAGAATGCGCATAAATCATATCTAACTAATGGGTTCTTAAAATGGCTTCCTCCTCTGAGGTAACCTCATAAGTCGAAACATCTTTGTAGATGTAGGGTAATAGTGATTTCAAAAACCATTCTAGGAGGAATTCTGGGGAAATCTCAGCTTTAATGAGCCTCTTCCTTCTTCTCCACTCTTGAATATGATTAGATATGTGAGTGGCTTTATTCTTCCTAAATGTATACAGAAGATACGTGCCGTCATCATACCAAACGGGAAGTTGGAAGTGATTCAAAAATACTATCACTAAATCGTAAAAGTTATGATAAGCAGTGGATTGTAACTCAATGTAACATTTAGCTGCGACACTGGTTAAGGTTATTTGGAAGAGTCTCAACCGTATTGAATCATCATTTAGAGAATTAGAAGAACACCATAAATGAAATGTTGTAACGTGGCCCACTGGATCTTCACTAGTATTTCCTTCAAACTTAGGAATGTATGAAGGACGTTTGGTTGGAATGGGAGGCCTAGTGGGATCATGATGCTCAAGGTCATTCATAATCTTTGAAATATATGGCATGTTTAACATTGCTAGAAAGAGTAATTAGGGCCTAGACAATGGCGTGTGAGTTCAAGGAATATGGTAAGGAAAACTACCTGAACCATAACTCTCGTAAAGCTGGTTGGGGGTGCCTCTAGCCATTGGTTGTGATGTGAATGCATTTTCAAAAGTGCTCCATCCATAAGACAGTGTATTACTCCATTGAGTTCCACTCCATTGCAGCTGAGTATAAGTACCTCCAATTGAAAAAAGAGTTGAAGTATAAGAGTTACTTCCTTCTCCACCAAAGAGTGAAAAAGTAGTGTTCCCTACAGGTACATTAGAGGTTTGAACGTTCGATGATTTCACATTGTAACCTATGAAGGGGTTCGAACTCGCAAATAGTGCAATGGAGGGGATAGGCATTGAGACTACAAAAGGTGCTGAAGGAGCGATATGTGCTCCATGCCAAGGGAATACATGAGTAAAAGGAGCTGAACTAGTAGGATTAGTCTGGAAATTGTGAAGAAAATGGGATGATGTGAACGATACCATAGGTATCCTAGTGAAAGGGACATTAGAAGAACCAACAATTGATCCAAAAGGTATACAAGTCAATGCAATTTGAGTGCTTGATGACCCTAAGGATCCTATATTAATGTTTAGTTAAGTGATCAGAGTAGAAGATATCTGCAATGCGATAGGTACCGGAGTGTTCATATGAGGAGGAGAAAAACCTCCCAGCATAATGGTAGATGTGGGATTGTGTGGAACTCCCGATATGTCCTCTATGTTGTCCATGTTGATGTATATGTAACTTCGGAATGTATTTCATCTGTATATTTTATATATATTTATTGTACCCTTATAAGAGATGTGTTATTCCTCTATAAGGAAGTGTCGTCATGTGGATTGACAAGTGTCGCAACTGTGTGTACTTGCCGATGGGTTATTAGACCACCTTATGGGGTCGGCCCTAATTAATATATAATATAATTTGGATGTATCCAAGTTGACAAGTCGGCCCCAGTAGGTCACTGGGCAAAAAGGTGAGTATAAATAGAGATAGGAGATCTCTATTTTACTCACTCGGAAAAGTAACTATCTCTCTCTCTGAAAAGTGGTGCACTAGTGAGGAGGAGGAGGATCATCTGCTAGGAGACTATCTCAGTGTTATTTGGTTGTATTTTGGTTGAGCCATTGCTCTCTCTATCTCTGAGGAAGTTGTGGGGTTTTTCACCTTAGGGTTTTCCCCATGGAAACTCTGTGTCTCTTGTCTCTATGCTTTTGATTCTTGTGATGCTTGTGATGCTTGTCATATTATGATTGTCATGCATTGATATACTGTAGATGTTATTCTCTCAGCAAAGATCCTATAGTATTGTGATTTAATACTGAAAATTTAACATGGTATCAGAGCCTAATTGAGAAGAAGACATTTTGCAGTGACGGAAGCTTGTATTCCTTGTTTATTGGGTTTCTCTCCACAGATTTTTGAAATTCAGTATAGTAGATTGGATCTACTCATCAAGGCGCATCTATCTGTCCAATCAGAATTCAGTTCCGAGCATTTTCAGATTTGGCCCTAAAAATTAGGGTTTCCACAAAAATAGGAATTTCTGGAAACTGAAGGCACAGCTGGAAGCCCCTTGCAAAAATCGAAGGTTTGAGCTTTGGATCGAGATTTTTGGCTGGGTAGATCTCCGGGAAACTCAAACCCTAATTCAGGGCTCTCCCGAGTGAACCCAGGAGGACAAAAAGGCAATTTTGAAGGGCAAGACTTTGCTGATCCCAAATTCTGAATGTACTAAGCTGATCAGCTCTCCAAGGCGCATCTTTCTATCCTTCCGAAAATTTGAAATTCACATTTTGAATTTTTAGGGTTTCACTAACAAACCCTAATCCGGGACCAGATCTAGTTTTCAGCACTTCAAGTGGTAAGTTCTAAATCTTTTCTATTTCCATTTGAAGTACTCTTAAAGATGTCTCTTCACACCAAGCTTGAGGATAAGCTTGAAGGGGCTGATAACTTCCGAGCTTGGAAGTATAGGATGGGGCTAATCCTGGAAGAGAATGAGTTGGACTCATATGTGAAAGAAGACATCCCTATCCCAGAGGATGAAGAGGCCAAGGCATTGCACAAGAAGAACTTGGTCAAGGAAAAGAGAATCATTGCTGATTCTATCAAAGACCATCTCATACCCCATGTGTCTTCTCTCAAGACACCCAAGGAGATGTTTGAATCCTTGACCAAGCTATTACAAGGAAAGAACATAAATCAGAAGATGACCCTGCGGAACCAATTAAAAGCAGTAAAGTTTCAGAATGGAGAAACCATTCAATCTTACTTTTCAAGGGTCTCTCAGATCAAGGAACAATTAGAAGCAGTGGATGAAATGGTGGAGAATGGTGAGGTGGTGATGACTACACTAAATGGCCTTCCCAGGTCATGGGATTCCTTTATTCAAGGAATTTGTGCAAGGAAGAAGTTGATCTCCTTCAGTAGACTTCGGGAAGAATGTTCTCAAGAAGAAGCTAGACTTATAGCTCGTGAGGAAAATATGGGAGGAGAAGATCAAGCCCTTGCAGCTCACACCAAAAGAAGCAAAACCAAGAAGGATCACTCTCACCACAAAAGAACTCATAAGAAGGACCTAAGATGCTTTACATGCAATGAGAAGGGTCACTATGCTTCAGATTGTCCCAAGAACAAAAGGGATAATAACAACAACTTCAGTAAGAAGAAGAAGGGCAGCAAAAGAAGATTTCATGCTTATGCTGCCGAAGATGATGAACCCCCAAAGAAGAAGGCTAGGGCAGAAAGTGATAGTGATGATGTCTCATCAAGTGAAGAAGAGTATGTTCTGATCTCTGCTCTTACAGGTACCATCTCCCATGGATGTAATGATTGGTTGATTGATAGTGGGGCTTCCAAACACATGACTGGGTTTAAAGAATCCTTTGTGAACCTATCTGAACATGAGTCACCCCATAAGGTGAAACTTGGGGATGATTATCAATACCCAATCAAAGGAAGTGGTGAAGCCTCTTACAACCTAGATTCTGGAAAATCTTTGAAGATGAAGGAAGTCCTCTATGTACCTGGGCTCAAGAAGAACTTACTCTCCATCTCTGCTTTAGATGCAAAAGGTATGAGGGTTGCATTTGTTGATGGCCAAGTACTAATGTGGCCAAAGGGAAAGACCATAGATGATGCAGTAGTGATTGGAGAGCAAGAGGGAGGACTGTATAAATTAAAGGGTCAACCTGAACATGCCATGGTACATGAATCCATGGAGCCAAGTGAACTTTGGCATAGAAGACTTGCTCACATGCACTATAGAGCACTTCCAATTGCAAGCAAGGCTGTAGAGGGTCTTCCTGAAATCAAGACCAAACATGAAGGTGTTTGCAAAGGATGTGCAAAAGGTAAGAACATTAAGAAGGCTTTCCCAAGCAGTGAAAGCAAGGCAAAAGACATCCTGGAAATCATCCACTCAGATGTATGTGGCCCTATGTCATCCAACTCCCTGAGTGGGTATGTTTACTATGTATCATTTATTGATGACTTCTCCAGGAAGACTTGGGTATACTTCTTAAAGGGAAAAGATGAGGTGCTTGATAAATTCAAGGAATTCAAAACCTTGATGGAGAATCAAACTGACAAGAAAATCAAGACATTCAGATCTGACAATGGTGGAGAATTCACCTCAAATGACTTCAAGAAGCTTTGCAGTGATTCAGGGATTAAGAAGGAGTTGACTGCTCCTTATAATCCTCAACAGAATGGAGTTGCAGAAAGGAAGAACAGAACTATCATGGAAGCAGCAAGGGCAATGTTGCATGACCAGGATCTTCCTATGCATCTATGGGCAGAAGCAGCTAGAACAGCTGTATATGTGCAGAACAGAACACCCCACAAGATATTGGACAACAAGACACCAGAAGAGGTCTTTTCTGGTAAGAAACCTGAAGTCAGCCATCTCAGAATATTCGGTTGTCCAGTATATACTCATGTCCCAAAAGAGAAGAGGACTAAACTAGATCCTTCAGGAAAGAAGGGCATCTTTGTGGGTTATAGTGAAAGCTCGAAGGCTTACAGAATATACTTTCCAGGATTCAAGAAAATTGATGTCAGCAGGGATGTAACATTTGATGAAAACTCAGCATTCATCAAATCAAGGAAGGAACCTACCGAAGTTTATGAAGAACCTAAGGAAACAAGATTTCAGGACACCACCATGACTGAAGCAGTTCCAGAAGTTGCTCGTGAGTTTGAAGATCCACAAGAACCTGTAGATCCACCCCGTGAGGATAACTCTCACAAGAGGAAACCTGTATGGGCTAGAGAGCTCATTCATGATGCAGAAAGATTTGGCATTCCAGAAGAAGAACACAGAGCAAAGAAGAGAACCAGATCACACACCAGTTATGCTGCTTTACTCTGTGACATCATGAACAAAGAACCTTCCAGTTATGAAGAGGCAGCGGAAAAGAAAGAATGGAAGGATGCTATGATCGAGGAATACCAATCAATAATGAAGAATGATGTTTGGGATGTTGTCCCAAGACCTAAAGAGAAGTCTGTTGTGACTTCAAAATGGATCTACAAAATCAAGCATGCTGCAGATGGCAGCGTGGAGAAGTACAAAGCAAGATTCGTAGCTCGAGGATTCTCTCAGAAAGAGGGAATAGATTATGAAGAAACCTTTGCACCTATAGCCAGATATACTTCCATCAGAACAGTACTTGCCCTGGCTGCAGCAATGAAATGGAAAATACACCAGATGGATGTCAAGACTGCTTTCCTGAATGGTGTAGTAGAAGAGGAAGTATATGTGGAATAGCCACTCGGCTTTGAAATACATGACAGGGAATCATATGTATGCAGATTGAAGAAAGCCTTGTATGGCTTGAAGCAAGCTCCCAGAACCTGGTATGGTAGGATGGACAATTTCCTATCTAGTTTGGGCTTTACCAAGAGTAAAGCAGATTCCAACCTTTACTACAAAGTTGAGGAAGGGAATCCAGTGATTTTACTTCTGTATGTTGATGACCTATTTATGACAGGAGATGACAGACTGATTACAGATACTAAGAGGAAGCTTGCAGCTGAATTCGATATGAAAGATTTGGGAATGATGCACTATTTCCTAGGTATGGAGGTGTGGCAGAATGCAGGTGGGATCTTCCTTGGTCAAGGGAAGTACACAGTAGATATCCTGAAGAGATTCGGGATGATGGATTGCAAGGCCATGGCCACACCGATGGCATCGAATCTGAAGCTTCTATGTGATGCTTCATCTGAGCCAGTTGATGTCTCTATGTATCGTCAGATGAGTGGGTCCTTGATGTACCTGACGAACACGAGACCAGACATTTGCTTTGCTGTGAACACATTGAGCCAGTTCCTGACGGATCCAAGAAGTGTTCACCTGATTGCTGTAAAGCATGTTCTGAGGTACCTGAAGAGTACAGTGGATTATGGGCTCAGGTATGAGGCGAATCAAAAGTTTAACCTGCAGGGTTATGTTGATTCGGATTGGGCTGGCAGTGCTGCAGACAGGAAGATCACATCTGGGTGTTGCTTCAGTATGGGATCAGGTGTGATCTCTTGGTTTAGCAGGAAGCAGTCCTGCGTAGCACTGAGTACAGCTGAGGCAGAGTATGTTGCAGCCTGTTCAGCTAGTTGTGAGGCAGTATGGCTACGGAAGCTACTGTCTGAGTTATTTGATCTCCCGTTGGAGGCTACTAGCATCTTCTATGATAACCAGAGTTGTGTGAAGCTGTCCGAGAACCCAGTGTTTCATGACAGGTCGAAACACATAGAGATCAAATATCACTATATCAGGGATATGGTGCAGAGAGGAGCTGTGAAGCTCCTGTATGTTGCAACGGACGAACAGATTGCAGATGTGTTGACGAAGCCACTATCCAGGGTGAAGTTCGAGTACTTCAGAGATAGGCTTGGCGTTCTTCAGATCGAGGACACTTCGAGGAAGAAGTGATGGACACATTTGCTGAAGCCATTCCAAGCATGTTGGAAGGAGGATCCTTCACATGGCTGTGGATGTAAGTGCTGGATGATGAGCATCAGGATGATGTTCTAGTTTCTGTCTGGATATGATCAGTTAGATCATTTTTATGTATGTATGTATGCATCATGTTGGATGCTGGATATGATCAGTTGGATCATTTTTATGTATGTATGTACGCATCATGTTGGATGCTGGATATGATCAGTTGGATCATGTGTATGTATTTTGTATATGCATCTTGTTGGATGCTTGGACCTTGTATCTGTATATGTATCAGGTGGATACATTGTATGATCAGGAGGATCATGTATGGTGATATGTATCATGTATTTGTATTTGTATCAGGTGGATACATTGTATGATCAGGAGGATCATGTATGATGATATGTATCAGTTAGATACTTGGTATGCAGCAGGATGTTGCAGTGATGATCAGGATGATCATGGATGACGAGCTTCAGGATGTTGCTCCAGATGACATGCAGCAGGATGTTGCAGTGATGATCAGGATGATCATGGATGACGAGCTTCAGGATGTTGCTCCATATGACATGCAGCAGGACGTTGCAGTGATGATGATCAGGATGATCATGGATACATCAGGATGATGTATGGTGAGTATCAGGTTGATACTCTATGGCCGTGGATCAGGTTGTGCAGATGAGCATGTAATAGCGCCCTGGGAGATTTGCAGATGGTCTTTCGAGGTTTTGCCTATGGCATGTAATATCAGTGCCCTGGGACATCTGGCAAATGCTCTTTCGAGGTTTTGCTCTGGGAGGACATGTAATAGCGCCCTGGGAGATCTGCAGATAGTCTTTCGAGGTTTTGCCTATGGCATGTAATAGCGCCCTGGGATATCTGGCAGATGCTCTTGCGAGGTTTTGTCCTATGGCATGTAATAGCGCCCTGGGAGATCCGATAGGTTGGGCTGTGTGCCCGTAATCAGTCCTGGGATGCTCTTGCGAGGTTTTTCCATGACCACATGTAATAGCGCCCTGGGAGATTTCAGGTCGGAGTTGTGTACCCGTAACATCCTGAGATGCTCTTACGAGGTTTTGTGGTGGACCACATATAATAGCGCCCTGGGAGATTTCAGGTCGGAGTTGTGTACCCGTAACATCCTGAGATGCTCTTGCGAGGTTTTGTGGTGGGGTCACATGTAATAGCGCCCTAGGAGATCCTATAGGTAGAGCTGTGTGCTCGTAACAGCCTGGGATGCTCTTTCGAGGTTTTGTGACGCACGTAAAAGTCCTGAGGATTCCACAGTATGGCCAGTGATGACGAAGACCTGCAGGTGGTGGGCCTAGATCCAGTATGAAAAAGAACTGGCTCTGTAGAACTTCCTATGATGAGTAGAGACAGAGATTGGATGAGATAGCAGCAGCAGTGATGATGATGATGACGATGCATCGATGACGATGATCCAGAGAAGAAGACTTGTCTAGCAGATCTGTGTCGAGAAATACCTTCCTAGTTAAGAGGGAGTGTTGATCTATATGTAACTTCGGAATGTATTTCATCTGTATATTTTATATATATTTATTGTACCCTTATAAGAGATGTGTTATTCCTCTATAAGGAAGTGTCGTCATGTGGATTGACAAGTGTCGCAACTATGTGTACTTGCCGATGGGTTATTAGACCACCTTATGGGGTCGGCCCTAATTAATATATAATATAATGTGGATGTATCCAAGTTGACAAGTCGGCCCCAGTAGGTCACTGGGAAAAAAGGTGAGTATAAATAGAGATAGGAGATCTCTATTTTACTCACTCGGAAAAGTAACTATCTCTCTCTCTGAAAAGTGGCGCACTAGTGAGGAGGAGGAGGATCATCTGCTAGGAGACTATCTCAATGTTATTTGGTTGTATTTTGGTTAAGCCATTGCTCTCTCTATCTCTGAGGAAGTTGTGGGGTTTTTCACCTTAGGGTTTTCCCCACGGAAACTCTGTGTCTCTTGTCTCTATGCTTTTGATTCTTGTGATGCTTGTCATATTATGATTGTCATGCATTGATATACTGTAGATGTTATTCTCTCAGCAAAGATCCTATAGTATTGTGATTTAATACTGAAAATTTAACAGTCCATAGTAAAGCTAGATGTAAACCTATACACACTTAGCTTAGGTAAATCTAAAGAGATGACTCGTACTAACAAAGGTTCATCAAGTCCAGTTAATGGTGGGTTAAAAGGTCTCACAAAACCTTCAGCTTGCAAATATTCAACCCTAGGATTATGTGGAGCCAATGAAGATTGAGTAATAAGTTGAGGCTCTCTATGTGCTTCATTCATACCTGTTGGTTCAAAAGAGCAACTTGAGTTTGTCCTATGCCCCTGAGGTTGTGGTGGAGGTTCCAAAATGAGTGGAGGAGGGTTTCACAACCTTCTTGACCTATGGAGAAGTTGGTCCTCCAGAACTAAAAATATTCGAAGTAAATAAAACCTAGGTTCAACTAGAGAAAAACTAAACAATCAACACACTACTAAAAAATCTCCTATAGTGATCCAAACTAGGTAATCAGATAATGTTCCAAAGGAGAGTCTGGGATGATGAGGACCCAGAACAGACAAGTGAAGGGACTAAGAACAGTTATTCGGGGTCCATAATATAGACATGATGGGGCCAAGTGCTAGAATCACCCAACCACCTTCCCAAAGAGATATAGAGGATTTCCTCCCGAATTTGTCCTCGGTGTAACAAAAATATCCTTCTACTAACACACGTGTAGAGCCCTAAAAGTCTGGATACTAAGGCTACCAACACTATACAGAGGGTCTGGGGGAAAGACGCAGGTCGAATCGATACGCATGGGCAGGGTAACTGAGATCAAAATAAAAAATCACCAGAAGTTACTACTGAATCCCCATACGCGTACTAACTCTGAAAGATGCTCGATCAAAAAGTTGAGGGGTATCTCCAACTAATCAATCTCACACAACTTCGTGTTTAAATCCAGTGTGAGTCGAGCTTCCCGGTTCACCTTCTACAAAGGTAAATTTACCTAACAAATGGTCACTAGGATTCAAGTTTGACTGCTTTGGATAGTTAATGACAACCTAATCCAAAGCACTAACCTAATCTATTTGGTGCAAGAACCTAAAAAGAAAAAATTACTTCTTGATTTTAGATTTAAGGTTGTTGTTACTGAAACGGTAGTGTGTGAATGGTGTGGTTACAATTGAAATAGAAAAGCATATTAAATGTGTAATAAGATGTGAAAATTCCTTTACTTCTTTTAACTTTTAACTTTTATCTTTCTAAAGCAAAAATGTTGATGCAATAAACCGAATTATTTTTTTCTTTTTCAAAAATAAGTGCATGCAACCACTACTATTTTTTGAAAAGAAACAAATGTTCTGGTTAAGGGAAAAAATACTTGATCTTTTGGTAATTTTCTTTTTAAACAAGAGAAGAAAAACTAATTATGAATAAATAAAAAACAATCCAACTACTTAAGTGTATACCAAACTGTACCTAAGCTTAAAAGAAACAGAAAACTACCCCCATAGAAATCTGAAAATAACAAGCTCAACTGGTTAACTCAATCAAGACAAGGGATTAACTAACTTGGTAAAAGAACACTTCGAACCAAAAGGTCAAGAAGAAGAAAACAAAGAAACTTTTTCAAGATATCATACTACTTTCAGTTAGGCCAGTGATTAGGAAAGATCACTCCAAGTGTCCACAAACCAAAAATATTGAACTTCAAAGACCTAGGTACGACCCTAACAAGTAAAAACAAAGACCAGAAAGATCTCAAGGAAGGGTAAAAACCTAAACACAGATTACAAACAAGCTAAAATAATCCCTATAAGAGAAATAAACTTCAAAAGTAATCAAATCAAAGAGTAAGAAGTTCACCCTTAGGAGGAAAACTAAATTCTACAGGGGTACCCATGACTATAAGTAGAGTAACTAGTGGGTCACTTGCAAGTGTAACACAGATAACCCGTGAGTAACTAGGTAAAATTGAGACTGTATATACCTGCAAGTTGCGAGTCTACCTCAAATTTGTTTTTTTAAAAAAGAAGAAAAACTGAAAAAGGACCAAATATAAGTCTAAAAAAAGGATATGTACCCTCTACAAACACTTCCAGAAAACTCTAGAACTGACTTTGATTGAAGAAACGATGACACAAAGGACTCCTAGAGAAACAAAAAACTCCCCAGCGGAGTCTCCACTTCTGTTGTTCGTAATTTTAACCTATGACAAGGAAGTTATTGAGGTCACCAACCTACTATTGAGAACTTATAGAATCTAAAAAAATAGGCAAGCATGCAACAAGATCTTTTCTTTAACGAAAAAGAACTAGGGTTAACAAGTTAAGCAAAAGTACCTTGAATACAAGAAGTTTTATCCTAGCTTGAAACTCTAAGTCCTCGATACGCAATCTTGAGTGAAGAACCTGCAAAATAGAGATACCTTCCTCAAAACATTTGGATACATAGTTAAGAATAATCAAACATGAAACTAATACATAAATGAAGCATGAAAGATTCATAGATTCAATTCATAAGTTATACACAATTGTTTATGGGAAAATAAAATCTCTTGTATTAATCATATAAATGACAACAAGCTATACCTAGTTCCATAGCGACACTGATGAAACCATGTTCTGGGATCTTTCTCCTCTCCTTTTGTATATATTCCTCCAGCATTCCAATACAGAAAGGGTTCCCCCCTCTCCTATAGATTTCCTCTTGTATTTATAGCAAATTTGGGAAGATAGGTTTGAGAAGTAAGTAGTTCGGGAAGGTATGGTAGTTAGGGAAGCTAACATAACTATCCTAAATTCGATTTTGATTTTGATTTTTCATGATTTTAGGATGCACTTGTGGGTATGAACTTGACAAAAAGCGAGTGACTTGCAATTCTTATGCCAACAAGTAGTGGGTGCAACATTTTTTGGAAAAAATGCAACTGGTATGTGGAGCACCAACGGATGACCCATGATATGTCAGTTATAATAGTCATGTTTATGTCCTAAAAGAATATCACAAAAATCGATAATCTGGAGAAAATAATGTAAGATCAAGGTCATATGGATCTATAAAAAATAGGGCTCTTCAACCCATACTATATTTTTGTGTGAACGATATTTACGTGTCATCACGGACGGAGAAGTGCCAATTTGAATGATACCACATGGGATATGAGACAAATGAAGGGCTAGGAAAGGAAGGGTAAGGAAATAAATATTATATTCGACTCGATCAAAGAACCAAAATATTAGGTTTAGGAGCCGAAGCAAGTTAGTTGGAACCAAAATGGCTAGTATCTATAGGAGAGAGTTATGAAAAGAATCTTTAAGAACTACCACCTGGATTTACCGAAAATGTAAGCCAAGAAGCCAAAATATTTCCTGTCGAAGAACCCACCTATTCAGAGGAAATGGTACAACTAAAAGAATGTAAAACCACTGCAGATCAGGAGTCTTTAGGTGGGAAGAAGGATATTTAACAAAAGGAAACTAAAATAGTTGGAGAATATGAGCTTGGCCACACTGATCAAAACAAAGGTGGTCTGACAGGTGTCAAGGATAGAGAAGAAAAAATAGCATTATATAATCCAATTCATAATAGTACCTCACCTTTTCCTATAGAAAAAGATGATAAATCGGTCAATAATATCCTAGGTCTTGAAATATCTCTCCTCTCCATTATGGAGGAAATCATTCAAGAAGAGAAGAGTGGAAATGAAGAATATAGAAATCAAGATATAGATGAATCTCTTGAGAAGGGGAAACGATGTTACCTCTCAAATTATCACTTTTGAGAACCATGTCTTATCACCATGAAATACATAATTGTTTTTGTTACTAAGTATGGTATGACTTACGATCATGTGGCCCTTTCCCTTCCTATTCATGTTTGGGAAACTTCTATTCCACTTGGAGGTCGAAAACCAAGCTAACAAACCTCATCTTTTCCCTTTTTATGAGATTGTCGCTCCCTTCCTAGTTTCAAGGGAGCGGAAATCCTTGTTCTCAAATGTTAGGGGAGTGAAAATATCCCACTTTTTAGCTCTGTGGCCTTCCTTGGGGGAGTAAAATATCCTTTGACATCTCTTCCTTGGATTTTGGATCAAGATCTTTGTGAGATATTCATGGGATGGCTTCCTCCTTCAAATCCTAATTCACATTCATTTCATCATAACCTGGACATATATTGATCCAACTTATTCTCCATATATCCAAATCTTCCTCCAAGTTGTTTGTCCTTGTGTAGCCTAAAAATTGGACCTCATGGTTTTGATCATGAAGGTAGAGCTTGAAGGCATCACACTTATGATTGTGTGATTCTCAAGTGAGTGAAAAAAGCTTGAAGAGGTGGACCTTATGATCCTAGGATTCTCAAAGGGTGTTGGAAGAAGAGATTGAAGGAAGTGATACAACAAAGTAAGGTATCGATTTTGTATTTCATCATAGATTTTCAATCAATATAACTTGGGTTATTCCTCCATATATTGTTTCTATGCAATGTATGTTTACTTTGTGCCATTCAAAGTAGAATGTATCTAGTTTACACTTAACTTGTTTGGAGAACAGTAGTTTTGCATCGTCTTCTATAGGTTGCATCAAGATTAGGATCATTGCAATATCAAACTAAAGGTTGAAGCAACGAGGACGACCATCCGTAGAAAGGTAAGAAATATACTTTCTCCCTACTCTTTTCTCCTCTTGTTTACATGAAAGATTAGATCTAGTAGGATGCTAGTGTCCATTTGTTTTTTTTCTATCTTGGGTTATGTACCTAGGGGCCTTTCTAATCCTGTGAGAGATTCTACCTATCCATAGGATTAATTTATACACACAAAAAGAAAGATGAGGAAATTCTCCAAGATGGACCATACAAGAAGAAAAGAAAAAAAATATTGACTCCAAAGCAAGAGGAAAGAAATGATGAAAAAGTTACAACTCCTCGGCAAGAGACTGCTCACTCCTAGGAAGCTTAGCTTGAAAAATATGAAGATGTCACTAGCCCTGGCCCCTAGTCATAAATATTTTGAATCTAATGAGTTGATGTCTATCATATTATCAGGAATATCCATTAGTAACTCATAAGTCCCTATGAATTCTAAGATAAATAAGAAAACATACCTATGTGGGGTTAAGGTTTCCACTAGTTTCATAAACCCTATCACACTACTAGAACAAGAACAATGAAGAATAGCAAAACTTCCAAAACTCTTCCCTATGAACATGTCCCTTGAATCACTAGCTAGAGCTAGGTCTATCTCAATATTCAATCCAAGCACAAATAAATTTTAGATAGTCATAATGGAACCCTTAACTGAAGGAATATATAAGGATCCATAACCCCATCAATGGATAACTTCACAAATTCAAATAAATACAAAAAATATTCATTTTGAGGATGAGGTGTCAATGGCTATAGGTACTAATTGGAAACTTTATGACAAATACATCAAGATTGCAGCTGACCTAGATAAATATAAAAGGCAAGTTGAATTCCTGAAGGCCAAGAGCCAATTACTGAGCACACAGGTTAAAATCTTAGAAGGTTAAAACTGAAGTGTACAAGATTCTGTAGTTAAAATATGTCAAGGTACTCATGAATCAACAAGAATTTTAACAATGCTGCCTAAAGAAGATCAAAAAGTTAAAGAGTTAGAGAACTCACATAATACCCAGGATTTCCCAGCTACTCTTCAGGTAATGGCCTATTATCAACAAATTCAAGATGAGTTACTAGTACTAGGAAGAGAAAATGCTTCTTTGATCGCTACCAAAGAATTAAATGAAGACCGGATAAAGGAGTTGTTGTTGACATAGATCTATCGACAGGGGTTCACTTTACACTGCTATCAACAAACATCAACACAAACTCCCATATATATCATCCCAGAAAGTTTTTACCCTTTCCAACAACACCCGCAAAGCAAGTGAAGTCTCACCCAAGATATCTAAGGGGGGCTGCAGGAACCAAGCTTCCGCAAGTTTAAGAAGACATGCATGACTTTGCACTTAGTCGCTACAGAAAGAAAAGATTCATATCCACATCATACTAACATTCATACATATTTACTTCATGAAATCAACACAATCCTTATTCGCATCAACCAACATTACCTCGCAATCGACAAGTTAACTAGATAGACAAAATAGCAGTGCATATCATTACAATTTAATTCCTACAATACATTGAACCATAGAATACCACAATAATTTGCATCCAATTACATGACGACAAAACAAAAAAATAGAAATGAGACATAACCAAACATCTATATTCATTAACTCATCTCATCTGCTGTGGGATAAACTTCACATAAACAATTCAAAGAGACTCAACCTGAATCTGCATACACAGATCAAAACTACCAAAGACAAACAAAAATAGATTTGCAGCTTATCTTCACTTATGAAAATTGTTAAGATTTAATATGCTAAGACAGAAAATAGTAGCATTACATTCTATTTCACAACAATAGCATATACCGGATCACTGAAGAAACAACAAGCATAGCATAAACACAAGAGACACAGATTTATCCCGGGAAACCCTCATGGGGTAGAAAACCCAGTAAAGCTTCCTCAATATAGATGACCAAAAATATACAAAGATGTAACACTGAGCATAAGCTCCTCCTTCTCCATAGCATACCTCTCCTCCACAAGTGCTCCACTCTCAAGTGAGTGAGTGTGTGTGTTAAATGAGGAATACACCTCCTCTATTTATACACTACTCCGACTTGTCTTTTACACAAGACATGTAGGCTCGTATTTAACCAATGGTTTAAATAACCCACTACAACTGACTGGGACGACCCCTCTAGGGTGGTCTAATAACCCTTTGACCCACATAACACATACAGGGCCGACCCCCACTAGGGAAGTCTAATAACCCAAGTTACCACATTCCGACGGAGGAATAAACATCTCCGGATATACAATAAGATCTTCAAGGAGGAATGAAACATCTCCAGAATAATAAAACAAATATAATATTCTTTGAAGTTACAATATCTCAACACTCCCCCTTAACGAGAAGGATATTATAACAACATCTGCATGAGCAAGGAATCATCAACATCATACATGATACATCTATAAATCATTGGAAGCTTTCTCAACATCATCAGTAACTCAACCAATTACTGGAACATCTTCAATACTGGAACATCAACATCTTTAGTACTAAGTCTTTATCTTCTGCAGCACTCAAACAGCTACAGCAACATCAATATCTCAATCCTCATGATCGTCAGCATCATCATCACATGATCATCAGCATCGTCATCACACAATCATCAACATCGTCATCACACGATCAACATCGTCATCATCGTCACATCATCTCGATCTACAACATCTGGTTCATCACGATCTACAGCATTTGGATCATCTCGATCGACAGCATCTGGATCATCTCGATCTACAGCATCTAGATCATCTCGATCTACAGCATCTGGATCATCACGATCTATAGTATCTGGATCATCATGATCTACAACATCTGGATCATCTCGATCTACAACATCTGGATCATCATGATCTACAACATCTGGATCATCTCAATCATCACTATCAACATCATCGTCATCTAGATCATTACGATCAACAACATCATCAATAAAAGTATAAATATCATTAATACAAGTATCCTCATCAATACAAGTATACATATCATCAATACAAGTATCCTCATCAATACAAGTATACACATCATCAATACAAGTATCCTCATCAATACAAGTATACATATCATCAATATGAGTATCCTCATCAATACAAGTATACACATCATCAATACAAGTATCCTCATCAATACAAGTATACACATCATCAATACATGTATCCTCATCAATACAAGTATACACAATAGCAGCATACCCTACAATACACATGATCCAGTTAGGGGATGATCACTCCCTCTCAATTTAAGACACCTCACCATGTCTAGGGACGATACAATCCCAATCTATTTACAGGATGATTAGTCCTTATCACTTTAAGACATCTCACCATGTTTAGGGACGAGGCAATCCCAATCTATTTACAGGATGATTAGTCCTTATCACTTTAAGACATCTCACCATGTCTAGGGACGAGGCAATCCCAATCTATTTACAGGATGATTAGTCCTTATCACTTTAAGACATCTCACCATGTCTAGGGACGAGGCAATCCCAATCTATTTACAAGATGATTAGTCCTTATCACTTTAAGACATCTCACCATGTCTAGGGACGAGGCAATCCCAATCTATTTACAGGATGATTAGTCCTTATCACTTTAAGACATCTCACCATGTCTAGGGACGAGGCAATCCCAATCTATTTACAGGATGATTAGTCCTTATCACTTTAAGACATCTCACCATGTCTAGGGACGAGGCAATCCCAATCTATTTACAAGATGATTAGTCCTTATCACTTTAAGACATCTCACCATGTCTAGGGATGAGGCAATCCCAATCTATTTAGAGGATGATTAGTCCTTATCACTTTAAGACATCTCACCATGTCTAGGGACGAGGCAATCCCAATCTATTTATAGGATGATTAGTCCTTATCACTTTAAGACATCTCACCATGTCTAGGGATGAGGCAATCCCAATCTATTTAAAGGATGATTAGTCCTTATCACTTTAATACATCTCACCATGTCTAGGGATGAGGCAATCCCAATCACGTACATTTTGAACCGAGGTCCAGGGACGATGTAGTCCTATCTTCCATTCTCGGAGACACCTGTCTATGACTCACTTTAGGACTGAAGTCCAGGGATGATCCAATCCCCTCATGTCCACCAAGGACTTCATTTTCGAAGACATATATCTACGACTCTCTTTAGGACTGAAGTCCAGGGATGATCCAATCCCCTCATGTCCACCAAGGACTTCATTTTCGAAGACATACATCTACGGCTCTCTTTAGGACTGAAGTCCAGCGATGATCCAATCCCCTCATGTCCACCAAGGACTTCATTTTCGAAGACATACGTCTATGGATCTCTTTAGGACTGAAGTCCAGGGATGATCCAATCCTCACATGTCCACGAAGGACTTCATTCTCGAAGACATCTGTCTACGGCTCCTTTTAGAACATGTGTTCAAGGATGATACAATCCCCCTTCTTTCTCGGAGACACCTGTCTACGGCTCCTTTTAGAACATGTGTTCAAGGATGATGCAATCCCCTTGTCACCTTAGACCCTGTCTAAGGACCATCCACCAACCTCTCTGTCGGCATCACCAATATAGGTATCCACATCATCGACCTCACTGTCGATGCGGGCAATCTCATCATAAGTGATTACATCGCTCCCCCTTTCGAGGAGGGTCCTTCTGAACTATTTTAAGTTTGTCTCGGAAAACTTTACTTGAGATAGAGGTTTGGTTAGTACATCGGTAACTTGTTACAAATTCGAACTTTAATTCTTTTCTGCACCATATCTTGTATATAGAAATGTCAGATCTCTATGTGCTTTGACTTATCATGGAATACTGGATTCTCTGCCATTTTGGTACAACTCTGTTTGTCACATAGGATCACAGTTGGGTCCATTCTAAAGCCATACCGCTTCACAACTAGCAGAGCAAGCAGCCATATATTTCGCTTGTGCTAAGAGCCACACTAGACTGCTTCCATCTAAACCACGAGATCATGGCTGATCCCAGACAATAACATCCTCTCGATGTGTTCTTCCTGTCTGATACACTTTCTGCCCAATCAACATCTGTGTAGCCATCTGAAGTCATGATCTCCAAGATAGCATAGATCAAAGTCTATCGTATCCTTTAGATGCCTCATCACATGCTTTGCAACTATTAGGTGAACACATCTAGTTTCCACTAGATACTGACTCAAGGTGTTCACAACAAAGCATATATCTGACCTAGTATTTGTTAGATACATCAATGACCCAATAATTTGTCTGTACAGAGTTATATACACTAACTCTAATGAGTCATTCACTAACAGCTTCAAGTTGGAATCCATGCGAGTGGTCATTCCAACATATCAAGTCCTTTTAATATTTCTCGGCATACTTTCCCTGGTTGAGAAAGATTCCTTCTAAGCCTTTCCATACTTCCACACCTAGGAAGTAATGCATCAATCTGAGATCTTTCATTTTTCATTTCCGCAACCATCTATCTGTGCCATCTCTTGTCAGATGGGTCTATTGATATAAGCCTCAACATCATTCGAACTCTACGGTGAGTTCCTTCTTGCATCCAGTTCATCTGTGTATAGAAACTATATTCAACCTTGTAGCAAAGGTTGTGATCCACATCACCCATTAAGCTCATCAATTGACTATCAATCCTGGGTACCCATACAGAACCTGATTAACACTTCTTCTTTAATTACACCATTAAGAAGATGGTCTTATCTAGTCACTTGGAGCAAACATCTCGTCATGATTCTCTTCCTCTTTCTAAGAGAATCTTCTAGCCACGAGCCTTCTATATTTTGTTTGATTTGTAAATATTCTTGTTGAACATCCATCATTTGTTCGGTGTTCATCATTCTTCATGATCTTTCCTACAAATCAAAATTAAGTACATGATTAATAATACTTCATAATCATGAAATCATGTTGACATGATAACCTATTATGCGTACAGATATCATTTACATAGTTATGCAACTATCTTGACCAATACTTTGGCACAACACTTTCCCATATCATGTATGCATACAGTGGCTATCTAGATGCCTTCCATCTCTACCAGAACATACTATCGAGAGTGTGCACAGCTCTTAGCATGTCAGCAAAGAGGTTTCATTCTAGACAAGCAATAATGGAATGTTTGTCCAATTTACCAATCATATGCATATTAGTAGTATATTGTTCAATGCTCTATGAATGTTTACACTCAGCATGATATATTCTAGGAATACAAATATGCATACAAGCAATATCATTTACTATTTCAAATAACAACTCAAATACTTATCTTTTATGTTTGTGTGGTTGCCTCCCGCTTGATCTTCTATATGTCTTTTGAACTTCTATTCATTTTGTACCACTGTGCATGCTCAAGTGTGCACTAATGTCATCCTCGTGATCTCATACACAAACATACATTCATTAGTATATTCTCAAAACATTCTAATTATAAATAATCTTGAATATGTATAGTCATGATCATTAGTATTCAGGGTTTCAAGGAAGTCTTCTTTTACTCATGCATATTCTTGTTTGATCATAGTACTCTTCTGGTTAATTAAATCATCAAGATAAGAGACATAATATGCATAAACCCTTGATTACTAACTTTATGAATAAGCATAACCAATCATACCAAGTATACTTATATAAGGGATCCTAACACAAGGTAAGATTCTAACTTGACATAGGAAAACATACCTGGATTAGTATACCTGCTTAGTTATGTACAACATACCTAAACAATCTCTTCAATGATTTAGAGATCCTGAGCTAGAACCTACATGTCTCATAGGTTGAGCATAATATAACAAAGTCATACATACCTCGTAATTAGAACAAAGATTATGGATGAGTCTTGGTCTTCATGTTGTCATGGTCATGGAACTTGATTTGTCTTTTGTGATGTACCTGTATCTTGTTAGCAGACAACATCAACCTCACACAACACCATAATGCATTAGTACAATCATATAGACCTAATCAATGAATGTCTTCGATCATTCACATGCATTCATACTGTTACTAGGGTGATAAGACAATTCTAACATTAATCAAGATTGTACGAATAAATAATATGAAGACAAACACATCATGAACTTAATCAAGAATCAGATTTCAAGACATACCTGAACCTCCTTAAGTCATACCTGTCGAGACTTCTTGTAGTCTTCTTATGTAATACCTTAGCCTCAACTCCCCCTGAAACTTGATCTGGAGCATGATTAGGGTTTTCTAGAGAAACCCTAAAAATTCAATCTTTGACTTTCACACTTCTGAATGGATGGAAGGATGTGTCTTGCTAACATACTTCAATTTTGAAATCTCCAAATTTGACCCCTCAAAATTGCCTTCGAAACTTCTGGATATTCTGGACAGGAACCCGAACTAGGGTTTGATGAAGCCCACCATTCTGTCCAATCAAAAGGTTCGATCCAAGGCTCTAAACTCTTATTTTTCTGAGGAGCTTCTAGCCGTGGTTACAGACTTCAAAAATTCCAACTTTTGTCGAAGCCCTAATTTTTCATCTTTCCGATCAAAATCCTGAACTGGGAATTGATCAAGCCTGGTCTTCTACCCAACCAAAAAATTCGATCTTGGTCTCTAAATTTCGATTTTCCTGAGTAGCATTCAGCCATGGATTCCGATTCCAAAAATTCTAACTTTCTCTGAAACCCTAAATTCCGAAAGCCATGAATGAAGGTGCTCCAAAAATAATTTTGTTTTGACAGAAATATGTACCTGATTGTTTCTGCTGTAACTCCAAACTTTTCGCTCCACAGGGTCTGAAAACTTTCTCTGTGGTAGCCTGACCTGTCATCTTTCCATCCCGACAGGTCTGACCTCAATTGGATTTTCTGAGAGAGAGTTATGCCAAGTCTCACAACGTGACCTGTTTATGGGATAAAACAAGAGAGCGAACTTGTACGGTGTGCCACGTGTCACTAGTTCAACTTCGGCCTCTAAAAACATTTCCTGGGATAGTACAGTCTGTGCACTACCTTTCACTTTTTACGCAATTTCATTTGGAGCTTCCTAGCCCAAGTTATGCCAAGTGTCGTAACGTGAACTGTTTATGGGATAAAACAGGAGAGCTAACTTGTACGGTGTTCCACGTGTCACTGGTTCAACTTCAGCCTCAAAAAATGTTTCCTGTGATAGTACAGTCTGTATACTACCTGTAACATTTTAGGAAATTCCATTTGGAGCTTTCTAGCCCAAGTTATGACCTTTTTTCCTAGGTCACCTGATTTTGACTGAGATCTGGAAGAGGCAGAAACCCTAACTTGTACTGATCATAACATAAAAAGTACAACGAATCTGAGGGTTCTCTTTGGACACAAGATACCTGGAGATGTTATATACGGCTTGTGAAGGTTTCAGATCCCGAACCTTCACCAAAATGGATTTATGGCGAAAGTTCCACGATGACTGGTTTTTGCTATATAAAACCCTAACCTTCAAATTGTCGTAAGTAAAGCAAGTGTCATAAGTGCCATACCTTGCCTTCCTTCAGGTTAGCTCTGATACCATGTTAAGATTTAATATGCCAAGACAGAAAATAGCAGCATTACATTCCATTTCACAACAATAGCATATACAGGATCACTGAAGAAACAACAAGCACAACATAAACACAAGAGACACAGATTTATCCTGGGAAACCCTCATGGGGTAGAAAACCCAGTAAAGCTTCCTCAATATAGATGACCAGAAATATACAAAGATGTAACCCTGAGCATAAGCTCCTCCTTCTCCATAGCAGACCTCTCCTCCACAAGTGCGCCACTCTCAAGTGAGTGAGTGTGTGTGTATAATGAGGAATACACCTCCTCTATTTATACACTACTCCGACTTGTCTTTTACACAAGACATGTAGGTTCGTATTTAACCAATGGGTTAAATACCCCACTACAACTGACTGGGCCAACCCCTCTAGGGTGGTCTAATAACCCTTTGACCCACATAACACATATAGGGCCGACCCCCATTAGGGAAGTCTAATAACCCAAGTTACCACATTCCAACGGAGGAATAAACATCTCCGGATATACAACAAGATCTTCAAGGAGGAATGAAACATCTCCAGAATAATAAAGTACAAATATAATATTCTTTGAAGTTACAATATCTCAACAAAAATATAGGATAAGATCAGATAAGATTGATAATATCCATCAGATCGATGCATCCATGCCCTTAGGATTACAATTGTGCTTCTTTTTATAGACACACACGGTCATTACAAAATGGTCCATTTAACCCATTGCTAACTAATTTAACCCAAAAATTCTACTTTTGTCGGTTCTTCGTCGTTCGTTAGTGGTTCTTTTCCTCTGTCGATGAACCTTTCATTGCTATTGGATCAACGCTTCCTTTTCTCTAAGCCCGTGCCAACAGGCCCCCAACACAAACTTGTGTCTCGCCCTCAAGCCACCTTAGCTGGACACTACTGCCAACTTGTCTAGTGCATCTATCTCACGAATTTGATCATCCTTCGTTGGGTATGGTTCCAAGGGCGTTGGTTCCGACACATCCATTTCACGAATTTGATCATCCTTTGTTGGAACCGGAGTGTCGTTTCCCTCGATTCTTCTACGATCAAAAGGCCTGCTTCTCCTTCAACAACTGTAGTTCGCTTATATATATCCATTGAGACCTCACTTTTTTTCTTCCTTATTGTTTGCACATACGCCACTGCCGGTTGCTCTTGAACACTTGTCGTCCTTTCCCTTGGCACACCTTGTGTGCTTGTGTTGGAAATGAAATGCACCATCGTAATTCTCTACGCTTCCTCTTCGATCCAACTTCTCTTCTAACTGCACCAGGCACAATTAGTCTAATCTATCCTTCTGTGCGTGTATTTATAGCTCCAAGTTTTGGCCTTCAATCCAGTTTGTTTGTCTTGGATCATGATTGCAACATTGTTCATCGAATCCTTCTCATATTTTCCTAATGATGGGCACTCATTGTTCATTACTAGTATCTTCATCCATTCACATTGTCGTTCGCTTCTGTATTTATCACCTGATTTGACCCTTCCGTACATTACCTGATTTGACCCATTCACTCTTCGTCCAACGTCGACAAGTCCTTTCTTTGTCATTGTTCTAACCTTGTGGCTATCCAATCCTTGTGTCTATCCCATCCTTGTCGTTATCCTGTCCCTTTTTCTATCCCATTGACACACATCTTAATTCCAACTTTGTCGCAGTTACTTCGAGGGATGCCCAAAATTAATATTTTATTGCCATGTGTCCCTTGAAGGAATATTGATATTCATGATGTTCATGTTCCTTTTTTCCTTCTCTTCTTGTCGCTTCACTTTTTTTATTTTCTTTTTTCTGTCACTATTTTTTTCCAATTTTGCTAATTTCTTCAATAGTTCTACGACACGCTATCCTGATAGGGATTTAGCCAGCTTTTATTCACTATATTTGGAAAAAGAATCCCATCTAGATTTTGCAACTGAATTGTTCCTCCATCGGTGATGAAATTGATGATATATGGTCCCGACCAATGCATCTAAAGCTTTCCTGGATGCTTCACAAATTTACTGTCATATAAGAGAACCATGTCTCCGTGCTGAAAGTGTTTGTCCTTCACATGGCGATCATGCTTCTATAGATCCATTTCTACCTTCTGATGAAATCCTACGATAAAGCGATATTCTTCGAGCTATAAAATCTGTGCTATCCTTTCCTCAATAGCTCTGTCGTCGCTCATTCCTATTGTTGCTGCTATGCGCAGACTTGGCACAATATACTCCATTAGAATTACTACTTCTTGTATGTAAACTAAATTGAATGGTGTCTAGCCGGTCAGTATTTTTCATGTTTTCCTATAGGACCATAGCATCGCAGGGATATTCAAATCCCAGTTGTCACGGTTCATATTGCAAATCTTCGTAAGTGCATTCTCTAGTATTTTGTTGAATGCTTCGACTACTCCATTTGCTTGTGGGTGATATGGAGTGCTCCTCCTATATTGTATATGGAATTCCTCAATCATCGCTATGATCATTTGATTGACAAAGTGAGTACCTTGGTCGCTCATCAATATTTTTGAGCACCCAAATCTAGTTACTACATTGTCAAAGAGGAACCTTGCTGCTGTCGCAGCTGTGCAATACTTTACTAGTGCTGCTTTGGCCCATCTGGTCAAATATTCAGTCGCATTAATGATATATCTTGTGCCTGTTCTGTTTCCTATTGGGTTAATGGGTCCCACGAAATATACTTCCCAATTGTCGAATGGATATAATGTCAGCTGAGGTACTAGTGGCATCTCATCTCTTCGTGGCAGTTTTCCTGTTCTTTGACATATGTCACAGCTTTTAGCGTAATTGGTTGCGTCTCCGTGTACCGTTGGCCACCATAATCCTCCTTTGAGTATCTTCTTGGCAATTTCACGTCCTCCATAATGACCTTGTGTGACCCCTTCATGGGATTCTTCCAATACTCTTTCTTGTTCATGTAGAAGGACACATCGCCGAAGTATTTCATCTGGCCCCATTTTGTATAGTTGTCTTGCAATCAGTTGGAATTCCACAACCCTGACAACTAATTGCTTATTTTGGCTAATAGTGAACTCCCCAGGTTCCTTTCATGTCGCCAAGAACTAAACAATTTTCTCGTAATCGTCATCGACCATCCAAATCCTGAATAGTTATGCATCAAGCAAGCCTTCGTTGATATTCCTTGGTTCTTCTCCTGATTCTATTTGCGACAGATGGTCGGCTCCTGCATTTAGTCACTCAAGCTTCACAATTTATCTCGAAATCAAATTCCTAAAAAAGTAGAATCCATCAATAGATCTTCTCCCCCAACATAGGATTATTGACTAGGTATTTTAGTGCAGAATGATCGGTAAACATTTTGAAATGTCCTCCTAATAGATAATGTTGAAATTTCTGCAAGGAATATACCATCGTCAAGCCTTCTCTTTCTGTTGTCGTATAGTTATTTTCTGCAGTAGACAACTTTTTACTTGCGAATGCGATTGGGTGATGAATTGATCCTTCTCCCGGATGATCTAGTATCACCCCCAATGCGATTGATGAGGCATCTATGTGTAAATGAAACTCTTTCTTCCAGTCGGGAAATGCTATTATTATTGTTGTGACCATTTTCTTCTTTAGTATGTCGAGACTTTTTTGACATTCGTCGCTCCATTCGAATTTTGCATCCTTATTCAATAATTTCTCCATGGGCGCAGTGATTGATTCATATCCTCTTATCAATTTTCTATAGTAACTGGTGCGAATCAAAGTATCCCTTAACTATTTCACTTTCGTTGGTGCTAGTAGGTCGACAATGATTGCAATTTTCATTGGGTCAACCAACATGCCTTCCTTGCAAACAACGTGTCCTAATAGAATTCCAAATGGTGCGCAAAAAATGCATTTCTTTAAGTTTATTCAAATCTGATGTTGTTGACATCTTTCCAACATCATTATGAGGATTGCGACATGATATTTCACTAATCCGTAGACAGTCCAGTCATCCATATAAACTGCTAGGAACTTATGGATGAAATCCTTAAACGCAGCGACAACTAATATGGAAGAAATAGTAGGGACATTCTTAAGACCGAAATGCATCACTGTATATTGAAAACAACCCCATTCTATTACGAGGTGGTCTTATGTTGATCTTCCTTTGAAATCTTCATCTGTTGGTAGCTTGAGAATTTGTCTATGAATGAATAGATTTCCTTTCCTCCAACACCCTCAAGCACTTCATCTGTAAATGGAGTGGGGAACAGATTGTGAAGGCATGCATTGTTCAATTTCTTGAGGTCAACACAAATACGAATCTCTCCAGTTTTCATATCTTGGATGACCATTGGGATTATCCATTATGATTCCTTGATAGGTTCAATAAACCCAACATCCAGCATTCACTCTATTTCGGCCTTTACCCATTCTTTGTATCTTGACCTCAATTTGTATGGTCGCTGCTCTAATGGATTAGCATCAGGTTTCAATGGGATCTTCATTTCACCCAGATCTCCCGAAATTCCTTTCATTTCTACGAACTTTGTTGGGAACAGGTCTTGAAATTCATGCAGTAAATTAGTAGTTTTTCCAATTGTCGATTCATCCCAATAGTCTCGAATACTTGCAAACTTCGGGTTCTCTCTTGAGCCGATATTTACCTTCTTTATTTTCAATGGCTGCTTGAATTTGTTGAATGGTAATTCTAGTGCTTCGATGTCATGACTCCCTTCTGATTCTGGAACATAAACTACTCTAGGATCCTCCTCATCATCCGGTCCTCATGACATGTTGTAACACTACATATTTTGAGGTGTTTCTATCCATTGCGGTCCCATTGGTTGCTCCGTCGAGAATATCTCCAGTACCTTTCCGTGTATGTTGTGCAACGCACTGTGGATAAAAGGGTTCTCATCCATGAAATTGAAAGTATAGCTAAAGATGATAGTCAACTCTTCCCATATTGTCATCCCTCCTCATAATTAAGTTGCGATGTACCATCTTCATGGTACCTTGTCCAATGTATGGATAAACACATGGACCCATTCCTATTCTAGTCTCATACCCTATGCAATTTGGCATTCTCCTAGATGATCACTAGGATCACTCCTTCCATTGTATTTTCTCCCTTTGTAACATTCATTCTCTCCGAACCTGACTTCCATCAATCGTCGATAGAGTGGCCAATTTACTATAGATGACTTATGTGCTTCCCACCATTTGCAAGGGTAGATTTTAGTGCTTCTTCCAGCACCAGGAGTCGTTTTGGTTCTGATACTCTTTCTTCGAAATAATTGATGAATTTTTCCAAGTGAGGAAATCCTTCATATGTCAGTAAGTCAAGGATTTCTGTTGCTACCCATCTCAACGACTTAGTGATTCGTGCACACCTTCTGAATGATACCTCATGCAGTCGATTCTGCCAATTTTCTAGTGCTTTGTTGGAATCTGATGTTTCCGAACTGATGCTTCACCATTCCAATTCTTTGTCGATAGTGGGGTTAAAATAATAATCTGAGACATTGCAAACATTTTCCCATCCTTCTATGAATTCATCTCTCATAGGTTCGACATACCGTTTCCCTGCATGTAGATCCAGTGGAGCAAAAACTCTCATATCATTGTTCTCGAAGGACATCGTCCTTTTCTGAAAGTTAATAACTGCCAGGTTCTCCATTTAGTATCTATTCCCAGTAGTGTGGGGTATGGGCTAGTGTTGTCGACAATCTCTATAATATCAAAATCTGTGTATTTTTTAGCCCTTCCACTTCAACAGGTACACGAGATAATCGTCCAATCGGTGTAACATTGGTTTGGTTGGTTTGTCAAAGTTGTACAGAAGACCATACCATTTGTCGCTTCCCCATCATTTCCCAAGTCTTCTTGGTTAGGATATTCAAATCTTATCCTAAGTCCAAGATAATGGAATCTACATCGTATGCACCAATTTGAGCATTCATCCTCATTTCTCTATTGATTTTCTTCTTGTGGACGCGATTAACTATTCGCTCTTGTCTCCCTAGTTCCTGTCGATGCAATAGACTAGAGATCTCAGCTAGCGCATCTTGATCTTTTGCTATTGTTAGACAACTTTCTAAAAAAAATCTTAAAGTGCTTACCTTTTCTGGAAACCTTTGTGAATTTTTCTTATCAAATATCGACGGCATTTCAAATATAGGCTCATGATTGACCGTGGGTGGCATTCTATCACCTCTCTTGATCAATGCATCCCATGATTCCATAAAAAAATCTTTTTTCTGATTCGACATCAAATCGCACTTACCTCCTGTTCATCAGTCAGACGCTTGGCAGTGGTCTATCTTCTCCTGTCGCAACACCTCCTCTGGTCACCACTGCAACATTTACAGGTTGAATTCTTACTTCAGCTGTTATCTTCTTCACGTTTGGATTAGGATTCTGATTTGGGTTTTGATTCAGGTTTGGCTATGGCATTGGTTGCGACATTTTCTTAGTCTTCCATTTCACAATTAGTTGCAGACATTCTTCAACTCTATGGTCAAATGCATTGCAATACGTACAAAGTGGTGCTGGAAGTGGAAAATCCCTTTGATAGTGTCTGATTACTCCGCAATTGTAACAGGTAATTGGTCCCTGTCCTAGACAAGGAATTCCTCCATGGCCAAAACCTCCATTGTGACCACCATGGAATCCTCCTTTATATCCTCCTGGTTTCTGATTCAATTGTCGATGGTTATGGGGTGGTGGATTAAACTTTTATGGGTTGTACTACAATTGCGGTTGATTATACTGCGGCTGTTGTTGATTGTACTATGGTTGTGGCTGGTTATACTATGGTTGCTGTAGAGGTCTCTCTACCTTTTGTTTCTCTTCTCGCTTCATAAAATACGTGTTCGTAGCTCTTTCCTGTAACAAATCATAAGCTCTACAACAGGGAAATATTTAGGGGCAAAATTTCGCGAATTAGCTATTTTTTCGTCTTTTAAAAAAAAATAAAGTCGTTATTTGGTCACTTTTAGTCTCTAATATCACCTATATTTACATAAAATATGTTTTGTAATCATAATACTTGCCAAAATTTACAAGTTTTGGTAGTAAATTGTATGTTTAATATTTAATATTCACCTGCTAATATATATATATATATATATATATATATATATATATGTTTTTTCAATCCAAATAATCGCCTAGAATACTATACTTAAGTATACTTTTATAATCCTTAAAAAATACCATGCTCTACAGTCCTTTTCCTCATGCCCAATCAATCGACAAAAAATGCAGAAAAGATTTGTCGGCTTTGAGACAACCTTTTGCAAGTATACACACTCTTCGGGTCAATCATTCCCCCTTGTTTGACATACCCGGTACCAAGGCACCCCCACTTGAATGAGCGGATTCGGTGCACCGGACTGTAAATAATCATAAAACTCGGGGCACTGATATTTATGGTGACCTTTAGTATTACACCTAGTGCACCATATATATTCGCAGACTTCTTTCCCCTTCTTGATATCCTGCCGTTGGATAGTTAAATTTTCTAGTTGCGACTGGATTGGGCTCATGCCAATCGCAGCCTCACCAATCGGTGATGCTTCCAATTTCATTGCGATATCCAGGGCCTCTGCTTGGGATATGACATTTTTTTCATTAATAGTACTCTTATGTGAGGTACCAATCCTACAATGAACCATTCTTTATGCTGGATATCGCTCATTCCAAAACTGACCTTAGCCATCAGAGTTTTGAATCTTTGATCGAATTCCCATACTGATTCATTCGGGAATGGCTTTATTTCCTTTAGCTCTGTAATATACTGTGACTTTGACATTGGCTTCTTAAATTCATCAATCATTCTAGCCCTAATTTCTGCTAGGGTCTTTGGTGGATTTCCTGTAAGTACTTGTACAAATTTCATATACCAATCTAGCACACGACCCCTAAAGGTCATTTCCAATTGCCCTTTCTTAATATCGCCATCTTGTACTTTTTAATGGTCCATACTGATTCACACAAAAACCAATATTGTTCGGGATCCTCAGTCCCATTACCATGAAACAAAGGCAACTTTATGTCGTCGCCTACCATCATTGGTCTCCTATCGGTATTAGTTGATATGGTACTATTACTTTTGTTCTAACATGTAGGACAACCCTACAAAGAGCTATTATTTCTTCCAACAAAGTTAGGCGCAATGCACGGAGTTGTGGGTACGTTGTAGCTTTGGGTTTTCCTGTCCTCAGGTTCAGGGGTAACCTATATGTTCCATTCGTCACTGTAGGGTTTCTTTGTCTCGTGTGGTCCCGTTTTGTAGTTCTCTGTTCTGGTCGCACCAGGAGATGCTCTCTCTATCTCATTCCTCCTCTTCTTTTCCGACCGAAACCTTACCCCACTTCGGAGGAGACCACCACTTTCCTCGTCTTCCCTCACACTGTCGTCGTAGTTCATATCCATCTACCAAGTATAATTTTATTAAACCCGCATCCACGCAGTACCCACCGCCTCCACACATTGGAGCTTTACTCTTCATAACTCATTCTCAAGATTCCCTTCTCACAGATAAGCATCTTAATCCACAAAGGTAGCGATGAAAGATACCTCCCTAGTGGCCCCTTGAAGAATTTCCTTTCTGCGTCACTGTAATATTTTATTGTGTCAACAACGAACTTAGTGATGTATCCTTCCAAGATGCTTTCGACAGCTCTTGATGCCTTATTGTTGACCCTTTTGAGTTGCTGGATCAATTCTTGGATCCAGTAATCTAGTTTTCCTCCTTGGAAATTTCTCTTTTGGAAAGTCAGCTGCGCCAACCATTCATGCAGTAAGATCAGAAATTCGCATAAGAATAATTCGTGGATATCAGAGTAAATGTAATTCTACAACCATTTGCTTGTTGATCACCCTAGATTCTTATTTTCTTCTTTTGCAAATTCTCGCATATTCTTATCAAACCGGTCCTAAATCTTCGGTTTCATCAGATGCCATAGCATGTCTTCTTATTCTCTCACTAAGGTCCCGAAAACATAACCATTTGTTCACATAGATCTATCGACAAGGGTTCTCTTCAAACTGATTTCAAACAATGTTGACACAAAATCCCATAGATATCAGCCGATAAAGGTTTTAATCTTTTCAGCATCACCCACGAAGCGAGTGAAGTCTCACCCGAGATATCTAAGGGGGGCTGCAGAGACCAAGCTTCCACAGGTTTAAAAAGACATGCATGAATTTGAACTTAGTTGCTACAGAAACCTGATATTCGTATCCACATCATACTAACATTTAGACATATTTAATTAATGAAATTGTGATGTAACAACTTAGGATTGTGCCACAAAATCTCAAGACTTCTCAGAATTGACTAAAACAGTGATTGTGGAAGCTAGAATTGTTGGAGATGGGAAAGAACAAAGACTAGGAATAGATGGAAGGTTTTGATCTAAGTTTATACCTCTCCAAAACATAATAAGACAATTTATGTTTCAAGAACATCCCGGCTGAACTCTAATCCAATGCTCTTGGGGTTCTCAGCATATGCAAACTAGTATGGGTAGGAAACTTGACTAAGAGTTTGAGAAAGTTATTGCAGACATCAGAGAGGTTAATTAAAATTCATTTACAGTCATATAATCATTAAATATCATCTCAAAAATTTAGATGCAAATATGGGAAAGTATTATAACAAATCTAGTGAAATGGCAATTCTGGATAGCTCAACCAGTTCAACTTTTGGATTCTGAAACAGTGATCAAATGCAATATAATTTATGAAGCAGAGGTTGGATCATGATATAATATATGTTAGCTAACTATAGGAACATGAATGACTTCATTTGGACCTTTACTCATTGACTCATGAATCATTCATTTAAATCTAGTTGAATTCTAGTTAAATCTAGAAGGGGTGCATAAATTGGAGAAGAAATCGGAGTTCTGTAATTTTTATTGAAAAGAATGATATAAGAACATTACATACTCTTTAATTAAATCATAAATTTTAATTTTTCAGAATTTACTTCAATCTGATCTAGGATCGTAATTGAGAGAACAACATGTACAACATATCAATCATAGACACAATAATGCAAGCACACAAGAGACACTGAGTTTACTTGGGGAAAACCATAAAGGTGAAAAACCCCAATAACTTCCTCAGAGATAGATAGAGCAATGATACAACCCAATCATAAGACATAGAGATCTCCTAGAAGCAACTTCTCCTCCTCCACAAGTGCGCCACTCTCCCAAGAGTGTGAGAGAGAATAGAATGATCAAATAAAGTGCCTCCCGCACTCTATTTATACTTGAATTGAATTGCCTAATAACCTTTACTAGGTCGGCCTTAACTTAACCAAATAACATAATGCTGACTTGGCCGACACCCAATAGGGTGGTCTAATAACCCTTTGACCCACATAGCCAACCCCCAATAGGGTGGTCTAATAACCCCCCACGTGACGTATACAGGGTTGACCCCAACAAGGTGGTCTAATAACCCTTCAAGTATAAGTTACGACACTTACAATATAAATGACGACACTTCTATATAGAGGAATAATAACATCTCTATAGGAATACAATATACATCTATGAAATACATTCCAAAGTTACATATACATCAACACTCCCTCTTAACTAGGAAGGTATTTCTCGACACATGTCTTCTAGCACAAGTTATCTTCTCTGGATCATCGTCACTAGATAGACATCATCGAGTCATCGTCATTGTCACTACTGCTGCTATCTCAATCAATCTTTGAATCTACTCGTCATAGGAAGTTCTATAGAGCAAGTCTTTTTTCATACTGGATGTAGGCTCACCACCTACAGGTCTTCATCATCACTGGCCATACTGTGGAATTCTCGGGACTTATTGCGTGCGTCACAAAACTTGGCAGTAGCATCCCAGGATGTTACGAGCACACAACTCTACCTGTCGGATCTCCCAGGAGCACATTACATGTGACCCATCACAAAACCTGGCTGAAGCATCTCAGGTTGTTAAGAGCATACAGCTCTACCTGTCGGATCTCCCAGGAGCACATTACATGTGATCTCACCACAAAACCTAGTTGAAGCATCTGAGTCCTTTTTCATCCTGTCCAGATCTCCCAGGAGAAAATTACATGTGGTCCACCACAAAACCTGGCTGAAGCATCTGAGGCCTTTTTCATCTTGTCCAGATCTCCCAGGAGCAAATTACATGTGGTCGTGGCAAAACCTCACTGAAGCATCTGAGGCCTTTTTCATCCTATCCAAATCTCCCAGGAGCAAATTACATGCCATAGGACAAAACCTTGAAAGAGCATCCTAGGATGTTATGGGTACACAACTCCAACCTGAAGGATCTCCCAAGGTGCTATTATATGTCCTCCCAGAGCAATGTCTTGAAAGAGCATCCCAGGCTGTTACGGGTACACAACTCCGACCTATAGTATCTCCCAGACATGCTCATCTGCACAACCTATTCCACGGCCACAGAGTATCATCCTGATACTCACCATACATCATCCCGATACTCACCATACATCATCCCGATGTACACATGATCATCCTGATCATCATCATTGCATCATCCTGATGCATGTCAACTGGAGAAGCTCGTCATCCATGATCATACAATGCATCTACCTAATGCATACCACGTATCTACCTGATACATATATAGATACATGATCCACACACTGTATCCATCAGTATACATGATCTACCTAATCTTACAAAGATACATGATTCACACAATGGATCCATCAACATACATGATCTACCTGATCATATCCGACATCCAACATGATGCGTACATACATAAATGATCCAACTGATCATATCCAACATCCAACATGATGCTTACATACATAAATGATCCAACTAATCATATCCAGCATCCAACATGATGCATACATACATAAATGATCCAACTAATCATATCCAACATCCAACATGATGCATACATACATAAATGATCCAACTGATCATACAGAGCAGAAACTAGAACGTCATCCTGATGCTCATCATCCAACGGTTACATCCATAGCCATGTGAAGGATCCTCCTTCCAACATGCTTGGAATGGATTAAACAAATCTCTCCATCACTTCTTCCTCAAAGTTTCATCGATCTAAAGAACACCAAGCCTCCCTCTGAAGTACTCGAACTTCACTTTGGCTAGTGGCTTCGTCAGCACATCTACAATCTTCTCATCCGTTGCAACATACAAGAGCTTCACTGCTCCTCTCTACACCATATCCCTGATATAGTGATATTTGATCTCTATGTGTTTCGAACTTTCATGGAACACCGAGTTCTCAGATAGTTTCACACAACTCTGGTTGTCACAAAATACCAGTAGCCTCCAGCGGTAGATCAAATAACTCATACACTAGCTTCCGAAGCCATACTACCTCACAACTAGCCGAACAAGATGCAAGATACTCTGCTTCGAATGTACCCAGTGCTATGCAGGATTGCTTCTTGCTAAACCAAGATATCACACCTGATCCCATACTGAAGCAGTACCCAAAGGTGCTCTTCCTATCTGCAGCATTGCCTTCCCAATGTGAATCAACATAACCCTTCAAGTACCTCAGAATATGCTTTACAGCAACCAGATGAACACCTCTGGGATTTGTCAGGAACTGGCTCAATGTGTTCACCGCAAAGCAAATATCTGGCGTCATGTTCGTTAGGTACATCAAGGACCCAATCATCTGACGATACAAAGTAACATCAACTGGCTCAGATGAAGCGTCACACAGAAGCTTCAGGTTCGATGCCATAGGTGTGGCCATGGCCTTGTAGTCCATCATCCTGAACCTCTTCAGGATCTCTACTGCATACTTCCCTTGTCTAAGGAAGATTCCATCTACACTCTGCCACACCTCCATATCAAGAAAGTAGTGCATCATACCAAAGTTCTTCATCTCGAACTCGACAACAAGATTCCGTTGGATGTCGGCAATCAATCTATCCTCACTTGTAACAAACAGGTTATCCGCATACAAAAGTAGTATCACTAGATTGCCTTCCTCAACCTTGTAGAAAGGGTTGGAATCCACTTTACTCTTGGTAAAGCCCAAACTGGATAGAAATCTGTCCATCCTACCATACCAAGTTCTGCACATATATGACTCCCTGTCATGTGTCTCATAACCAAGTGGTTGCTGTCTTGAAATCCATCTGGTGTATCTTCCATTTCATCACTCGCTTTGTATTTTTCTATGCTTCCATCTGCAGCATGCTTGATCTTGTAGATCAACTTGGAAGTCATTACAGACTTCCCTTCAGGTCTTGGGACTGCATCCCAAACATCTTTATGATCGACTGGTACTCCTCGATCATGGCATTCTTCCCAGATCCTGAGAACTTCAATATCTTCAATATTTTCAATAGATAACTTTGTTCCTGAACAAATGTTGTAGTCCTTCTTTTGTAGGGTGTGGTATACGATCTTTCCTACAAAACAAGTTAAATTGCATGATTAGAAAAATCTCATAGTTTTCAGAACAAATTCTTACACATAAAGAAATATGTCATACAGTCATGCAATTATCTTAATTAATGCTTCAATACAACATTTGTCCATATCTTGTAACTTTCTAGATGCCTTCCAATCTCTACCAGAACATTGTTGAGAGTGTGCACAACTCCCAACATGTCAGCAAAGAGGTTTCATTCTAGATAAGTAGGAATGGAATGTTGTACAGTGCCATAGGCCACTTACCCATGTGTATTAGTAGTATACTGTTCATCAATGCAACTATTCTAATATGCATAATACACAACCTAATTCTAGGAACATGAGTATATACATTATTGAACAGTATTATTTAAACAATAAGATATGTAAGGAATGATAGATCAAATACTTATCTTTGTTTTGTTTGTTGGGTTGACTCCCTATCAGTCTTTGCTTCTTTTCTGCAACTCCATTCTGATGTGGATTGTGAGAAGTGGTCAACTCCCTCTGAATATTTGCATCCTTGCAGAAACTACTGAAGTGTGCTCCTTCTTGATCTTTGCTTTCTTGCAGGAACAACTGGAGTCTGCTCCCTCTTGATCTCTGCTTCCTTGCAGAAACAACTGGAGCGTGCTCCCTCATGATCTTTGCTTCCTGGATTACCTGTCCTTGAACTTATATCCATCACTATGCATGCTTATTAGTATCATCATTGTGTTATCCTCGAGGTCTCATACATAATCACACATTCATTAGTATAATCTTAATACTATCAAAACACAATAATATTAAACATGTATAGTCATGATCATTTCAAACACAGATAATAAACATTAGTATTCAAGGTTTTAGGGAAGTCTTCTTTTACTCATGCATATTCTTATTTGATCATAGGACTCTTCTGGTTAGTTAAATCATCAATCAAGATAAGAGACATAAAATGCATAAACCCTTGATTACTTACATTTCTAACTTTATGAATAGACATAACTAATCATACCAAGTATGCTTATATAAGGGATCCTAACACAAGGTAGGATTCTAACTTGATATAGGAAAAACATACCTGGATTGGTATGTTAGCTAGTTATGTCTAACATACCCACACAATGTCTTCTTGTTCTCTTCAATGACTTGTGCTAGTAACTTGCATATCTCATAGGTTAACCATTATAGAACCAAGTTATACATACCTCGCAAATAGATCTTCTAAGTGATTCATGACAATGGATGAATCTTTGTCCTCATGTCATCATGATCATATGTTCTTGAGCTAGAACATGATTTGTCTTTATTAGTGTATCTTTCATGTTAGCGGACAACATAAACCTAATACAACACCATAATGCATTAGTACAATCATAAGTGTCGACACCCTAATCAATGAATATCTTCTATCATGCATTCATAATTTTATTAAGGTGATACGACAAGTCTAAATTTAATCAAAATTGTACTAACCGTAATAACATGAAGACAAACATACCATAAACTTAATCATGAACAAATCTTGAAACATACCTGGATGAGTCATACCTATCGAGATTGCTTGTAATCTTCTTATGTAAGGCCTTAGCCTCATCTCTCTCTGAAACAGGAACTTCTTCACTTATGCAGGTGACCAATCCATTCTCTTCTAGGATTGACCCAATCCACTTGATTTGCAGGAACTGGATCTGGAGTTGGATTAGGGTTTGTCAGAGAAACCCTTAAAATTCAAACTTTGAATTTAAAACTTTCGAAAGGATAGAATTATGTGCCTTGATGAGTTGATCAAGCTGGTATACTCATAATTTGAAAACTGCAATGTTTCACCCCTCAAATTTGCCTTTGAAGCTCCTGGATTTACTGGACATGACCCTGAACTAGGGTTTGATAAATCCCACCCTTCTACCCAATCAAAAGGTTCAATCCAAAGCTCTAAGCTTCCATTTTTCTGATGAGCTTCCAACCATGCTCATAGATTTAAAAAATTCCCATTTTTGCAAAAGCCCTAATTTTCCACTTTTCTGATCAAAGTCTTGAACTAGGGTCTGATCAAGCCCAGCCTTCTTCCCAACCCAAAATTCTGATCTTGGTCTCTAAATTTTGATTTTGATGAGTAGCATTCAGCCGTGGTATCCGATTAAAAAAATTCCAACTTTCTCTGAAACCCTAAATTCCTGAAGCCATCAATGAAGGTGCTCAAAAATAATTATGTTTTGACAAAAATATGTACCTGATTGTTTCTAGTGTAACTTTGAACTTTTCGATCCACACGGTCTAAAAACGTTTTTTGTGATAGCTTTACCTATCATATTTCCAACCCCACAGGTCTGACCTCAAATGGATGCTCTGAGAGAGAGTTGCTCCAAGTGTCACAATGTGACCTGTTTATGGGATAAAACAGGAGATTGAACTTGTATGGCGTGTCAAGTGTCACTGGTTCAGTTTCAGCCTCTGAAAAAGTTACCTGAGAAAGTATAGTGCGTGCACTACCTATCACTTTTTATGAAATTTCATTTGGAGCTTCCTAGCCCAAGTTATGACCTTTTTTCCAAAGTCACATGTTTATGACTCAGATCTGGAAGAGGCAGAAACCCTATATTGTACAGATCATAAAACATAACGTACAACGAATTATAATTTTTCCTTTGGATACAAGGTACATGGGGATTTGATATTCTATCTATATAAGTTTCAAATCCGAAAATGTCTCCAAAATGGATTTATAGTGAAAGTTCTATGATGACTGGTTTTTGATATATCAATCCCAAGCATCGCAAGTGAAACAAGTGTCATACATGCCATACCATGCCTTCTTTTAGGATAGCTCTGATACCATGTTAATTTTTCAGAATTTACTTCAATCTGATCTAGGATCTTAACTGAGAGAACAACATGTACAACATATCAATCATAGACACAATAATGCAAGCACACAAGAGACAGAGTTTACTTGGGGAAAACCATAAAGGTGAAAAACCCCAATAACTTCCTCAGAGATAGATAGAGCAATGATATAACCCAAGCATAAGAGATAAACATATCCTAGCAGTAGCTTCTCTTCATCCACAAGTGTGCCACTCTCCCAAGAGTGTGAGAGAGAATAGAATGATCAAATAGAGTGCCTCCCACACTCTATTTATATTTGACTTGACTTGCCTAATAACCTTTACTAGGTCAGCCTTAACTTAACCACATAACATAATGTTGAATCGGCTGACACCCAATAGGGTGGTCTAATAACCCTTTGACCCACATGGCCAACCCCCAATAGGGTGGTCTAATAACGCTTCGACCCACATGACTTATACAGGGCCAACCCCAACAAGGTTGTTTAATAACCCATCAAGTATAAGTTACGACACTTACAATATAAATGACGACACTTCTGTATAGAGGAATAACAACATCTCTATAGGAATACAATACATATATATGAAATACATTCTGAAGTTACATATACATCAGCAATAAATAGGCCAGTATTCCCTTCAGAAAATGATAGAATTATCTCCCTTCTTGTACATGAGAAACTAGTTGCAGAACTCAAGAAGGAAGAGAGATACGATCTCTGAATTTGGTGAAGATGACTCTGAAATTTCATTTAGACCTTATCAGCTTCAGTACTCTATTATTAAATCAGGAATAGGCCGAAATAGCTCTCAAAACTTCATGGAAAAATCTCTCTTCTTCTACACCATAAACTCGCTCTAGAAATCCATAGGAAGTTTGGAGATTCGAACTCTGGAATGGATGATGCCTTTTCTGATCTTCAAATTTGACTTGATCAGATACAGGACCTGCAAATAAAATCATGACAATTGCTGAATTCCATCATCCTCTCACAGAAAGCTAGGGAACATCTCCCATGATTGACTAGGGGCACACCTCCCAAGTCTTGGATGCACAAATGCATTCATAAAATTTCTCACACTAGCAAAAGATGTGAAATGGAGTTGGAATCCTTATTTTATAGAATTCATGTTGACATGTTGAGCAAGTTACTTGGCTTGGTGACCTATGAGAATAGGTCACCTTTGAGTGGACATAATTTCCTTGCTTTGCTTTGCTTTGTCGTTCCTTCTTTTTCCTCTTTTTCTGACTTTCCTTCTTTTCTCGACTTTCCTGCTTATCCCGTTTTATCCCACTTTCTGGATTTATGCTGTTTTTCGTAAAATATCCCTCTTTTCTCATTTTTGGCATCATTTTTGGACTCTAGTGCTTACTTGACTTCTACTCCAAGTAATTCCTCCAACCTTATCCACTAATTCGGATTGGTGGGGAAATTTCTCCATTTATTAAGAATAACCAATAAAAATATTAATTGCACCAATAATATTAAATGCTCCATCATTATTTATTCCAAGTAGGTGGAAAACTATGGATAAATTTAAATGCACACTCCTCATTAATTAATTGCCTCATCTTAACCCCTCATTAATTAATTAATTCAATATGTCACTAGGATCCATGGGGTTCAATCTTCTTCATGGTGATGACAGAATGGGAACATGACATAAATCAACACAATCCTTACTCGCATCAACCAACATTACCTCGCAATCGACAAGTTAACTAGATTGAAAAAATAACGGTTCATATCATTACAATTTCATTCCTACAATACATTGAGCCATAGAATACCAAAATAATTCGCATCCAATTACACCATGACACAGCAAAAAAATAGAAATGAGACATAACCAAACATCTTCATTCATTAACTCATCTCATTTGTTGTGGGATAAACTTCGCAGAAACAGTTCAAAGAGAATCAACCTGAATCCACAAACACAGATCAGAACTGCCAAAGACAGATAAAAATATCAAAACAAAGATATATTTGCGGCTTATCTTCACTTATGACAAGATAAGATAAGATAAGATCAGATCGATCAGATTGATTCATCCATGCCCTTAGGCTTACAATTTTGCTTCTATTTATAGACACACATAGTCGTTAAAAAATGGTCCATTTGACCTATTGATAACTAATTTAACCCAAAAATTCCTCTTTTGTTGGCTCTTCATCCATCGCGAGTGGTTCTTTGCTTCTGTCGAGGACCCTTCCATCGTTGTCGTCTATGCACTTCCTGTGCTCTAAGCCCATGCCAATAGTTGCATAAATCAAAAGTGGAAGAAAGGAGGTAAGGAGAAAACTAGATGAGGTGAATAGTCAGTTAGACTCTTGTAAGGTCAATCTAATTGAAGAAAAGAAAAGAAAGGAAGTAACTCCTATTATTATCCCAATCAATGGCCTAAACAAACAATTAGACTATCTCAAGTAGAAATTGGAGCAGAGTGAGCAAGAAAAAATTAAATGGAAGGCCCAAGAATTGGATAATAGAATAGAGATTGTCAGGATGGAAGAAGTGGTTGAAAATATGAACAAAAATTTGATAGTGCAGGGAGCAAAGATGGACAAGGAAAATGGATTAATTCATGACCTAAACAATCAAATAGCCCAACATAAGAGACACATAGAGGATTGGAAGTCAAAGCATGAAGAGGTCTTGGCACATTCCTTTATGACATATAACTATGGAAAAATATTTTCACAGAAATAGATAAGATCGAAGGTCACATACAATTTACTCTGGGTCATTATAAAGTATACATGGATGAAACTAATTGTCTGAGCATGAATAGAAGTGACATTTAAGACATGTTTTTAGTGGCTAAGCTAGCCAAAAAAGTGACCAACATGTTAACTCTAGAACAATTGTAGTCCAAGTAGATACATGATAGAACAGAGTCCATCATGCACATGGACGAATCCATCCATAGGGTTACTTTACTAAGAGCACTAGAGGAAAAGTTAAAGGAATATGTAGTGTTGGTCAGTCCTTTCTTTAGAAAAATGACCACCATGAAAAGCAATAGTCTTCCAATCCCTTGGAATGAAAAGTATGATTTGTTCCCAAAAACTATATATGACCAATATGCCCAGGATCAAATGAAAAGGCTGATAACATTTTCTATAAGAGGGAATCCACCCACAACTAGTGAGATGTACAAGGAATTGCAACCTTCTATGGAGACTATGGAATTATTAAAAAATATAATAAATGGCTTAGGCAACCTAGACTATATTGTTAACAATCAAATTAACACCCTTAACAAGTGAAGGTTGGGAGAACATTTTACAATTCTCTCTCAACATGAAGACCAAAAATTTGGAACAAGTGAGAGCTTTAATCTCTCATCTGACCACTGCTTCTGCAAAGGAAGAAGTATGTGAAGAAAAAGGTTTCTCTAAAAGAGGAGATGTCCAAGATCACTTAAGGGATAAAACCCAGTTTCTACAACTCTAAGAGTGGAAAGAATACATGTCACGTGTATTAATTGTCCTAAAATTATGGAAAATCAAGACAAAATACTGGAAAAATATGTAAAGTGGGTTTTTTGATGAAAATAATCAAAATTCATGAAAACATTTAGTCCCACATTCATGTTTAGCAATTGAGTGCACAAATCCCAATGCTATATAAGAAAGGCATTTTAGGACAATTAATACACATGACATGTATTATTTCCACTACAAGAGTTGTAGAAGCGGGGTTTTGTCCCTTAGGTGGTCCTGGAATTGGCCTCTTTTAGAGAAAACTTTGTCTTCACATGCTTCTTCCTTTGCGGAAGTGGTGGTCAGGTGAGATATTAAAGCTCTCTCTTGTTCCAAATTTTCGGTTTTCATGTTGCGAGTGAATGGTAAAATGTGCTCACGACCTTCACTTGTTAAGGGTGTTAATTTTATTGTTAACCTATATTCCTCAAAACAAATTGGATAAAAATTTCATGCTTTTGAAAAATGGATCAAGCCCAGTGCCCACTTGTTCACTCTTGGAAGAGTATACAAGCATTACAAAAATTTGCAGCAAAGCAACATCTACAGGTACAGGAAGCAAGGAAACAATTACAACCACTAACAACTAGGGATTCAAGGGGTTCCTCCTATAATCCTAAAAAAGATATGGGGGGTAAATTAAAACAAGGAACAAAATGACAAAAAAAAACATCTGAATGAAGGTCGTGGGTGGGATGTCAGCAGAAGTAGTTACATTAAATCAACAAAAAGAACAAATTATGAATAAGCACGAAAAATATTCATCGAAAAAATTGAAGGGAATATTCATCATTAGACAACATATAAGAGCTCATCCGGAAGAGGCACAAAGGAGGTTCGATGATTTCTTATAACGATTGAAGGCTGAAGATAGTCGCTTGGATCTGTCACATTACTTGGCTCTCTCTCTATCTCTTTCTTTCTTTTTCTCATTCTTCATAGTCTCAGACCACTCAAGGTATGTTGTTAATCTGATAGACAAAAGGACTAGGGTACAAATGAACTAATCCCACCTGTTGTATCCTATTTTACAAGAGAAATAGAAATACTATATTTTTTAGGCTACCAAGGACCAAGGAAAGCATGCCATTGTGGTTTTTGGATGTGAAATTGTTTTGTTTACATTGAATGAGATATTGTGCTTTTGAAATACCGAAGACTAAGGAAATCCTATCAGTGGGGTTTTTGGATTAAAAATATCTTTATTCATGAATGTATGAGATTGCTGTTGATTAAGAAACAATGGACCGAGGCAAGCATGCCACTAGTTGTTGAATTAATATTATAATATACATGTTTTAAAGTCCATTGAGATAGTATGCTCTGTCTTTGTCTGATGGACTAGATTTACATGGATCTAAAATTTACTCACCTATGAGATTTTCAAATAGTAGCTAAGATGCATAACAATGGGAAGTTAAAACATACTTTTTCAATTGAGTGTATGTTATGTTGTTGTTCATCTTTTTCTGAGAGATTATTATGATTAAGGTGCCTATGAGCTGCACAAATTTTTAGGTTTAAAGTCTTGTGGGATATTTGGGCCTCCCCTTTTAATACAACACTCATTTTACATTTATTTTCAAAGATGAAATTCACCCATGAGAACCTTGGATTTCAGTTCTAAATCAAGTCAAGGTTTACATGTACATTTGAAAGGTACCTAGGCTGATAAACTAGGATCCATATCTACTTTTTTTTGAAGGGTTCCCTCCCTTGTTCACAGGACTATCTTGTTGGCCTAAAGTGGCAAAGAGATGATGTTATATGCACAACACTTCTTGGCATTTGTATTTTGACCGAAGCCCCCACCTATTTTATGTTTAGTATGTAGCTTGACATAACTACTAAAGAGAACCTCATTTTGGTTGAGGTGCAACCTGAGGAACAACACAATGTATACGAACTATAGGTTATGTTTATATGAGTGCATGAAGAGCTTCCTCAAATTGGGATCACTTCCTCCTCTCATCCACAGGACCACCCACAAGATCACATGTTTCCTGTAGGGTGGACTGTGCCCATTTGGGTATTGGACTTGGATCTTCACCTACAAGCTCATCAGCTTCAAAGTAGTTCTAGAAATATGATCTAAATGACATGATTAATTTTCTTTGAGATATTATATAAGAGGAAGCACGAAAGGTTGTGCATGTTGTACCTAAGGTGCATGCAACACAATTTCATCAAACCATAGTCCCAAGCACTACTTTCAATAAAAAAATTGTTTGATTAAATATTTATCATTCTATATCCATTTTACATAATTTTTATAACCAACAAACATGCATTCTATTCTTTAAGACTCTAAAATCTTCATCATTTTTTATGGTATGTGGTTCCATGCACAATTTCTAGAAATGCGAAAGTGTGTGACTTCCATTGTCATGTTGTTCCAAGTTCAAAAGTTTTATTTCCTTACACAAATTTGCAAGGAGATTTGTTTTAAATGTACATGACACAATTGATTGATTCAACCCAAAATTTAGAGGGAAAGGACCTTGCATGCAACATGCAACTTTCCATCCCTTTTAGAGAATGCTTCTTTCTCTCAACTACTCTATTATGCTTAGGAGTGTATGGAACTGTGTCATAATTGCATACTTTCTTCAGTGAAAATATATTTTACAGTTTTATTTACATAATCCCCCCCATTATCTATGTGGATGATATTGATCATCTTCCCGGACTACTTTTCTACGTGTGCTTTGGATATTTGAGATGTTGAAACACTACATATTTGGGCCTCAGAAAGTACACCCATGTGTTCCTTGTGAAATCATCAATATAAGAAAACACATTTTTTCCTTTTTTATGGAAGTATGGGGGGAGGTCCCCATGATATTACTATGAATAAGCTCCAATGAAAAGGAGGCCCTCCATGACTTCCCTTTGTCAAACTTATTTTTTGGATGCTTGTGAAGAACAAATCCTTGACAAACTCCTTCATAGAATTTTATGTTTGGTAATCCTTTTACCATCCCTTGTTTGTTGATATACTGCATGTACATAAAATTTAAGTTGCCAAATATTTTGTTCCAAAATATTGTATCATCATTGGAATGGATTAGTAGCAATGTGGAATCATATCTTGAAATAAATTCAAAGAATGTGTACAAACTAGATTGATCATTTACCTTACCATCATCAACTCGAGAGTTATCTTCCATGTCAAATATGGTCATTGAATCCAAGGTGAATTCAAACCTCTTCCATTTGATGCATGTGTTATTTTGTAAACAAAGAGTAAATTTATAGATATTTTCAGAACATGCACACCATTCTCAACACTTCCATTTCTGAGATCTACTCTCCCCCTTTTAGAAACTTCTAGTAGAGAGTCATATCCCATTAGAATAGGAGGACCCATGCATGATTAAGATGAAATAACATATTTTATGGATGCATGTGGTGTTATTATCCTAAATCAATGTTCCATGAATTTGGTGAAGAATTGATTGCAATTAAAGCACGTGCATTACTTTGAGTTTATGTTTCTTTTTCTCCCAACTTCTTTTGGCATTCTTAGGAGTGGAATACCCAAGATTGTTCTACTAGAGCATCTCTGGAATGAGTTCAATGGTTTTAAACATGCAATAGGATGCAGGATGATATACTTTATTTCAATAAACAAACTTTGATTTGTTAGATTTTCTGAATTTACTTCAATATGATCTAGGATCTTAACTGAGAGAACAACATGTACATCATATGTACAGCATATCAATCATGGAGACAATAATGTAAGCACACAAGAGACACAAAGATTTACTTGGGGAAAACCATAAAGGTGAAAAACCCCAATAACTTCCTCAAAGATAGATAGAGCAATGATACAACCAACCAAGAGAGATAGCCATAACCTAGCAGCAGATCCTCTTCCTCCATAAGTGCGCCACTCCTCCTTGAGTGCATGTGTGAGAAGTGAGTGAGCAAATAGAGTTCCTCCCGCACTCTATTTATACTTGACTTGACTTGCCTTTTTACCTAACTCATGTAGGCTCGAACTTAACCACATAACATAATGCTGAGTGGGCCGACCCCCAATAGGGTGGTCTAATAACCCTTTGACCCACATGACTTATACAAGGCCGAACCCAAACAAGGTGGTCTAATAACCCATCAAGTATAAGTTATGACACTTACAATATAAATGACGACACTTCCTTATAGAGGAATAATACCATCTCTATAGGAATACAATATACATATATGTGAAATACATTCCGAAGTTACATATACATCAACACTCCCTCTTAACTAGGAAGGTATTTCTCAGCACAGTTCTTCTAGCACAAGTCATCTTCTCTGGATCATCGTCACTGGATAATCGTCATCGAGTCATCATCATCATCACTGCTGCTGCTATCTCAATCAATCTCTGAATCTACTCGTCATAGGAAGTTCTACAGAGCCAGTCCTTTTTCATACTGGATGTAGGCCCACCACCTGCAGGTCTTCATCATCACTGGCCATACTGTGGAATCCTCAGGACTTATTACGTGCATCACAAAACCTGGCTGCAGCATCCCAGGCTATTACGAGCACACAGCTCTACCTGTAGGATCTCCCAGGAGCACATTACATGTGACCTATCACAAAACCTGGCTGAAGCATCCCAGGCTATTACGAGCACACGGCTCTACCTGTCGGATCTCCCAGGAGCACATTACATGTGATCTCACCACAAAACCTGGCTGAAGCATCCCAGGATGTTACGAGCACACAGCTCTACCTGTCGGATCTCCCAGGAGCACATTACATGTGGTCCACCACAAAACCTGGCTGAAGCATCTGAGGCCTTTTTCATCCTATCCAGATCTCCTAGGAGCAAATTACATGTGGTCATGGCAAAACCTGGCTAAAGCATCTGAGGCCTTTTTCATCCTGTCCAGATCTCCCAGGAGCAAATTACATGCCATAGGACAAAACCTCGCAAGAGCATCTGCCAGATATCCCAGGGCACCGAATTACATGCCATAGGCAAAACCTCGAAAGACTATCTGCAGATCTCCCAAGGCACAAATTACATGTCCTTCCAAGAAAAACCTCGCAAGAGCATTTGCCAGATGTCCCAGGGCACCGAATTACATGCCATAGGAAAAACCTCGAAAGACCATCTGCAAATCTCCCAGGGCACAAATTACATGCTTTCCTGCACAACCTGATCCACGGCCACAAAGTATCATCTGATACTCATCATCATCACTGCAACATTCTGCTGCATGTCATCTGGAGAAGCTCGTCATCCACGATCATCCTGATCATACAATGCATCCATCTGATGCACACATAGATACATGATCCACACAATGTATCCATCAATCATACATGATCTACCTGATCATACAAAGATACATGATCCACACAATGTACCCATCAACATACATGATCTACCTGATCATACAAAGATACATGATCCACACAATGTATCCATCAGCATCCATGATCTACCTGATCATACAAAGATACATGATCCACACAATGTATCCAACAGCATCCATGATCTACCTGATCATTCAAAGATACATGATCCACACAATGTATCCAACAGCATCCAACATGATGCATTCATACAAAATACATACACATGATCCAACCGATCATATCCAACATCCAACATGATGCGCACATACATATAAATGATCCAACTGATCATATCCAGCATCCAACATAATGCATATATAATGATCCAACTGATCATATCTAAGCAGAAACCAGAACATCATCCTGACGCTCATCATCTAGCGCTTACATCCACAGCCATGTGAAGGATCCCCCTTCCAACATGCTTGGAATGGCTTCAACAAATGTGTCCATCACTTCTTCCTCGAAGTATCCTCGATCTGAAGCATGCCAAGCCTCTCTCTGAAGTACTCAAACTTCACCCTGGCTAGTGGCTTCGTCAGCACATCTGCAATCTGCTCGTCCATCGCAACATACAGGAGCTTCACAGCTCCTCTCTGCACCATATCCCTGATATAGTGATATTTGATCTCTATGTGTTTCGACCTGTCATGAAACACTGGGTTCTCGGATATCTTCACACAACTCTGGTTATCACAGAAGATACCAGTAGCATCCAGCGAGAGATCAAATAACTCAGACAGTAGCTTCCATAGCCATACTGTCTCACAACTAGCTGAACAGGCTGCAACATACTCTGCCTCAGCTATACTCAGTGCTACGCAGAATTGCTTCCTGCTAAACCAAGAGATCACACCTGATCCCATACTGAAGCAACACCTAGATGTGCTCTTCCTGTTTGCAGCACTGCCAGCCTAATCTGAATCAACATAACCCTGCAGGTTAAACTTTTGATTCTCCTCATACCTGAGCCCATAATCCACTCTACCCTTCAGGTACCTCAGAACATGCTTTACAGTAACCAGGTGAACACTCCTCGGATCCGTCAGGAACTGGCTCAATGTGTTCACAGCAAAGCAAATCTCCGGTCTCGTGTTCGTCAGGTACATCAAGGACCCAATCATCTGACGATACAAAGAGACATCAACCGGCTCAGATGAAGCATCACATAGAAGCTTCAGATTCGATGCCATAGGTGTGGCCATATCCTTGCAGTCCATCATCCCAAACCTCTTCAGGATCTCTACTACATACTTCCCTTGTCCAAGGAAGATTCCATATGCACTCTGCCACACCTCCATGCCAAAAACAAATAGTGCATCATCCCCAAGTTCTTCAACTCAAACTTGGAAGAAAGCTTCCACTGCGTGTCGGCAATCAATCTATCTTTATCATACCAAGTTCTGCACATATATGATTTCCTATCATGTGTCTCAGAACCAAGTGTCTGCTCCACATACACTTCTTCTTCAACTACACCATTCAAGAAAGATGTCTTGAATCCATCTGGTGTATCTTCTATTTCATCACTTTTATATTTCTCTATGCTGCCATCTGCAACATGCTTGATCTGATAGTTCTATTTGGAAGTCACAACAGACTTCCCTTTAGCTCTTGGGATCGCATCCCAAACATCATTCTTCATGATCGACGGATCATGGCATTCCATTTCTTCATCCCAGATCCTGGGAACTTCAATATCTTCAATAGATATCTTTGTTGCTGGAACAAATGTTGTAGTCCTTTTGTAGGTGAAGATATATGGTCTTTCCTACAAAACAGGTTAAATTGCATGATTAGAAACATCTCATATTTTTCAGAACAAATTCTTACACATAAAGAAATATGTCATACAGTCATGCAATTATCTTAGCCAATGCTTTAATACAACATTTATCCATATCCTGTATCTTTCTAGATGCCTTCCAATCTCTACCAGAACATTGTTAAGAGTGTGCACAACTCCCAACATGTCAGCAAAGAGGTTTCATTCTAGATAAGTAGCAATGGAATGTTGTACAGTGCCATAGGCCACTTACCCATGCATATTAGGAGTATACTGTTCATCAATGCAATTATTCTAATATGCATAATACACAACCTAATTCTAGGAACATCAGTATATACATTATTGAACAGTATTATTTAAGAAATGACAATTCAAATACTTATCTTTGTTTGTTCGTTGGGTGGACTCCCTCTGAGTTTTCGCTTCCTTGCAGGAGCTGCTGGAGTCCTAATCTGAAGTAGCTTCTTCTACACCTTTCTGTTGTGGGATGTAGAGAGATGGTCAACTCCCTCTGAATATCTGCATCCTTGAATAAACCACTGGAGTGTACTCCCTTTTGATCTTTGCTTCCTGGATTACCTGTTCTTGAATCTCATATTCATCCTTGGTCCCTATGCATGCTTATTAGTATCATGAATGTGTTATCCTTGTGATCTCATATAAAATCATACATTCATTAGTGTACTATTAAAACACAATAATCTCAAGCATGTATAGTCATGATCATTTCAAACATAAATAATAAGCATTAGCATTCAAGGTTTATGTCGGATTCTTATGGTTAGTCAAATCATAATAAACATAACATCTCTAAACCTGTAATTACTCAAACCTATGACTCTTCAGGTTCGTTGAATCATCAATCAAGATAAGAGATATAAAATGCATAAAACCTATGATTATTCAAACCTATACCTTCATGATTCTTCTGGTTAGTCATATCATCAATTATGGTAAGAAACATAATATGCATACAACCATGATTAATTAAACCTATGACTTCATGAATAATCATTATCAACAACAGTATAAGATCCTAACCCAAGGTAGGATTCTATCTTGATATAGGAAAAACATACCTGGATTAGCATGCTAGTTAGTTACGTCTAACATACTCACAAGATGTCTTCTTGTTCTTCTTCAATGACTTGTGCTAGTAACCTGTATATCTCATAGGTTATCCATTACAAAACCAAGTCATACATACCTCGTAAATGGATCTTGTATGAGATCCATGACAATGGATGAATCTTTGTCCTCATGTTATCATGATCATATGTTCTTGGACCAGAACATGATTTGTCTTTATTGGTGTACCTTTCATGTTAGTAGACAACATAAACCTTATACAACACCATAATGCATTAGTACAATCATAAGTGTCAACACCCTAACCAGTGAATATCTTCTATCATGCATTCATAATTTTGTTAAGGTTATACGACAAATCTAAAATCAAAATTGTACTAACCGTAATAACATGAAGACAAACATACCATAAACTTAATCATGGACAAATATCGAAACATACCTCGATGAGTCATACCTGTCGAGATCGCTTGTAATCTTCTTATGTAAGGCCTTATCCTCATCTCCCTCTGAGACAGGAACTTCTTCACTTATGCAAGTGATCAATCCATCTTCTTCTAGGATTAACCCAATCCACTTGATTTGCAAGAACTGGACCTTGAGATGGATATGGGTTTGTCAGAGAAACCCCAAAAATTCAAACTTTGAATTTCAAACTTCTGACAGGATAGAAATATGTGCCTTGATGAGCTGATCAAGTTGGTATATTCAGAATTTGAAAAATGCAAAGTTTCACTCCTCAATTTTGCCTTTGAAACTTTCGGATTCACTGGACGTGACCCCGAACTGGGGTTTGATGAAGCCCACTCTTTTACCTCATCAAAAGGTTTGATCCAAAGCTCTAAGCTTCTATTTTTCTGAGGAGCTTCTAGCCGTGGTCACAGATTGCAAAAATTCCCATTTTTACAGAAGCCCTAATTTTCCACTTTTCTGATCAAAGTCCCGAACTAGGGTCTAATCAAGCCCGGCCTTCTGCCCAACCAAAAATTCTGATCTTGGTCTCTAAATTTCTATTTTGATGAGTATCATCCAGCCGTGGTCTCCGATTACAAAAATTCCAACTTTCTCCAAAGCCCTAAATTCCGGAAGCCATGAATGAAGGTACCAAAAAATAATTCTGTTTTGACAGAAATATGTACCTGATTGTTTCTGGTGTAACTCCGAAATTTTTGATCCACAGGGTCTGAAAATTTTTCTTGAGATAGCCTGACCTGTTATCTTTCCATCCTGATAGGTTTGACCTCAATTGGATTCTTTGAGAGAGAGTTATGCCAAATGTCGCAACGTGACCTGTTTTGGGATAAAACCGGAGAGCGAACTTGTACGGCGTTCCACGTGTCACTGTTTTAATTTCGGCCTCTGAAAACGTTTTCTGAGATAGCTCGGCCTGTTACCTTTCCATCCTGACAGGTATGACCTCAATTGGACTCTCTGAGAGAGAGTTATGCCAAATGTCGCAACATGACCTGTTTATGGGATAATACAGGAGAGCGCACTTGTATGGAGTGCCACGTGTCACTGGTTCAACTTCGGCCTCTGAAAACGTTTTCTGAGATATTACAGTCTGTGTACTACCTGTCACTTTTCACGAAATTTCATTTGGAGCTTCCTATCCCAAGTTATGACCTTTTTCCCAAGGTCACCTGATTTTGACTCAGATCTGGAAGAGGCAGAAACCCTATATTGTACAGATCATAAATCACAAAGTACAACGAATTAGAGGTTTGCCTTTGGACACAAGGTACCTGGAAATCTTAGCTTCGGCCTGTAACAATTTCAGATCCGAAAACTTTGCCAAAACGGATTTATAGTGAAAGTGCTACGATGACTGGTTTTTGCTATATCAAGCCCTAGCATCGTAAGTGCAACAAGTGTCATACATGCCATATCATGCCTTCTTTCAGGATAGCTCTGATCCCATGTTAGATTTTCTGAATTTAATTCAATATGATCTAGGATCTTAACTGAGAGAACAACATGTACAGCATATCTACAACATATCAATCATGGAGACAATAATGCAAGCACACAAGAGACACAAAGATTTACTTGGGGAAAACCATAAAGGTGAAAAACCCCAATAACTTCCTCAAAGATAGATAGAGCAATGATACAACCAACCAAGAGAGATAGCCATAACCTAGCAGCAGATCCTCCTTTTCCATAAGTGCGCCACTCCTCCTTGAGTGCATGTGTGAGAAGTGAGTGAGCAAATAGAGTGCCTCCCGCACTCTATTTATACTTGACTTGACTTGCCTTTTTACCTAACTCATGTAGGCTCGAACTTAACCACATAACATAATGCTGAGTGGGACGACCCCCAATAGGGTGGTCTAATAACCCTTTGACCCACATGACTTATACAAGGCTGACCCCAAACAAGGTGGTCTAATAACCCATCAAGTATAAGTTACGACACTTACAATATAAATGACGACACTTCCTTATAGAGGAATAATACCATCTCTATAGGAATACAATATACATATATGTGAAATACATTCCGAAGTTACATATACATCAACATGATTTTTATTTATTTCATTTTCCTTCTTTTGAGCTAGAGGATTCATCAAAGGGTTTGGACATGCGTCCCTATCTTGGATTGGTATCCTTCTTTCCATTTTATTTTTTCATGAATTTGGAGTTATTATTTCAACTATAATGCATATTAAGTCCATCGGATTTGTGTTATGTGGAATTCTGCCCTACGGATAAGTCACAATTCCCTTAGGCTAAAGTAGACTTTAACTAACTCTAGGCTAAGAACAGACAAAACAAATGCAACCTTGAATTCCTAGATCTAACACACATCTCAGAATTAAAATGCTGAAGAGAATAGAAGGAGTTTTAACTGACCTTATGTCCAAACGCTTGTCTTTGATATTTGCTCCAAGCTCCAAGTCCTCACAAGTAAACCTGTTAACAATGGAACCAAAACACAAGCATGTACTATTCTCTAGCAGTCTGAAAACATGAGTTAGGATCTAAATGTATGAGAGATACAAATCATATCATTAAAAAAATATTAACACAAATGATTTGGGAAAACAAGACAAGTTATTCCATTACAACTTGAAGATTACTTACAAAGGGTGCTTGATGCCCAAGCCAATCCTCCAACTCCAAGTGTCTTCTCCTCTAGCTATCTCCACAAGGCTGCAAGATCATAGGTTTGATGCCCCAAAAGTCCTCCCTTTGGCCCATGGAAAGCTTCTCTCTTATAGCACATGGGAAGGCTAACCAACAAGAGAGAAGTGTGGATCTATGGAGGGTTTAGTGGATCAGGCCAGCTAAACAAAGAAGGAGTTAGGATCGAACCAAAGGTAGTAATCCCAACAAAATCTCCTCGAAGGTCGAAATCCCAAAATCCAAGGCAAAAAGGCTAATTTCAGACTACCGCGCCCCTATAACTGAGCATAACGCGGTAGTACCGCGCCCCAGATAAGGAGCAACGCGCGGTAGTGCTAACTACCGCGCCCTTGTAGATGTGCAAGGAGCGGCAGTGCTCACAAACAGGGCTAAGTTGGGCTGGAAGATGGCAGAAAAAGGTTTTGCTTTCAGTATTCAGTCAATGGTTTTCACTCTGGATGTTCAGATGATCTTTAAGGGAAACTGTCGTTTAGGTCGGTAATGCAAGGATGCGACACTAATATGTAATGTGTAATATTGAGGTATAACAATTTGTAATTTTTTAGTGTTTCCATCTTGATGAGCTTGCCTTGCTCATGAATTAGGGACTCAATGATTGCATCAAATGAGAGAACCTTCAAATTTACACCCATTGCGAGCCTTACTACATGAAATGTGGAGACAAAGACAACATATTATAGACCCAACTTTGAAATCATAGCAATAATTAATTGATTTTATTGTGTTGATTTTTCAATCCCACGTCCTTTGATTTGGAGCGACAATGCTTTGAACCGTATGAAAAATTCTTCGATGTAATAGAAATTGCTTAGATATAATGAGTTTAACTCATTCTCAAGGATATGACCACACATTTCATCTTATTTTTCAAAGAATGTCTCCAAATTTGTCCAAACATCATTTGTAGTGGTAGATGATTCAACATGAAACAATAATTTTGGAGAGATATATAAGTAAAGAAGACCAAAATATTCATCCGAACAATTGAAATGTTTTTCTTTCTCAATGGAGGATGTAGGATCTATTTCTTTTTCCATTGTTATTCGATATAATCCTCTAACTCTACTTATGAGTTGAAGTTGAATCTTTAGATTCCAATCAAAATAATTATATGGCATAAGAATGGATAACAAAGTAGTCTAATTCATTCTTTTGATTGTTGTATGTTGGGGAACCTCCTTCCATTGAACTATAGGACAAAAAAGAAAGAATATAAGAAGGAGAAAATATTCCAAGAAGATGGGTGGTGTCTAAAGACATCATTTACAACACTTAGTAACAACACATTGTGATTAGAACAGCACAATGAATTATCTCATAAGAGATCACCTTCATAAGTCGATTTCAACATATCAACATATCCCATAGGGAGATTCTTTTATAGTCTCCAGATCTAACAAACTCCCCTGAAGTGAGGATGATATGAACCACAAAGAGCGGTAATTAGTTCTAACCATTTCCATGAAATTCACAATGTCCCATAGAGTAGTCAGTTTCTCTAGTCAATTTGACCACAACATCATCCACCATTTAGTTAATTGATCATTCAACCACTCAGTCGAGCCTCTAGTCAACTTCTCTTCTAGTATATTGTTGTCTTTTGATTGGATATATCTAAAAGATATAGAGGTGTGATGAATTTTCATAATCATTGGTTCCAACACCCCCCATCAACACAATACTTTGGAGATTTAGTAGTTGGAATTATGTTCTCTAAACACCCCCTGATAATTGTAGTTGCCTGAATCCTAAGCATAGAACACATTTTCACAAACTTAGCTCCTTGGAGAGGATTCATGAATATATCATCAATTTGCTTATTTGTCCTACAATAAACAAGAGATACAACATTGTCCTATACAAACTGTCTCAAATAGTAAACATGAATTTCAACATCCTATATTGTACTTTTATTATCACAATGGATAATAGTTGAGGCCTAAACATGAAAACCAAGCTCTTCTATAAGATATAGATCCAAACTTCCTATGTACCTACATTTACAACTCCACTATATTTTGCTTCTATAGTTGAAAGAGAGACTACCTTCTATTTCTTACATGACCAAACCAAGGGTCCATAACTAAGTTGAAACATATAGCCAGAAGTGTATTTTTGGTTGTCAATGTTACCAACCCCTCCATAATCAGTATACCCGAACAATGGATTTGATATGCGATAATGTTTAATACCATAATGGTAAGTTCTTTTATTATAGAGAACAATTCTATTTTCATATTCCTTCAAGTGGATTTCTTGAGGATCCTTCATGAATCTAGAAACCACACTAACAGTAAAAAAGAGATGAGCTCAACTATGAGTATAGTAAATAAGGATACCATCCACTTAAAAATAAAGGGTGGCATTGACTCAAGGAGATTCACGTTCCTTAGAAAATTTAATGCTTGACTGATAAGGTTTTGAACAATACTTATAGTCATCCATTTTAAATTATTTCAAAAGATCCAAACCATACTTTGGGTGAGAAATAAAGATACCATCATCCATTTTCAAAATTGGAATGCCCAAAAATAAATGCAACAAACCAAGATCATTCATTTCAAAGGTATTTGCAAGTTGTTTCTTCAAACCCAAAATTATATTGCCATTTTTTCTTTTTATGATTAAATCATCACCATATAATGCCACAATCAAAGTAACACCATGAACATGTAATACATAAATACTATGATCAGATTCATAATGTTTGAAGCCAATATTGGTAAAGAAATTATCCATATTCTCATAACAAGCATGTGGTGCTTGTTTTAAATCATACAATGACTTATTCAGTTGACAAACAAGACCATAATCTATCACAAAACTAGGTGTTTGTTGCATATAAATTTCTTCATACAAGTCTCCATGAAGAAAGGCACTTCTAACATCCATTTGATACAGTTCCCATGCAAAATGAGCATCAAGAGAAACAATCATCTTATCATAGTTCATCTTTGAATAAGAGCAAAGGTTTTAGTGTATTTGATGCCTTTTTGCTAAGATAAGTCCTTGGCTACCAAACGAGCCTTCTGACATTCAATAACATCGTCAGAAGTAAACTTGGTATTGTAGACCCAACGACACTTCACAACATTCTTTCCTTGCAATCAAGGAATTAGTTTTGAAGTGTGATTCCTCTACAAAGAATCAATTTTAGAAACCATATAATTTTCCTATTTAGGCACTCACTAAGAATCATCATCATTGTTACAATCACAGGTTTCAAGAGAACAAGCCATTAATGAAAAACTAACATGTTGTTTCTAGTTGAGGGTGTCTCAACCAATACTACCATATCTAACATCAGGTCCAGTAGCTTCAATTGTTTTAGCAACCCATCGAGGTAGACATATCATGAGTGATTCAGGTCAGTGATGGTTAGTCAAATGAATATGTATGTGAACATTCTTAGGAAATGTGGACTAACTACCAATTGACTTAGGAGTATAAATTGACTATCTATTCATAGATTCAAATAAGGGTACAGTTGATCCAGATTCTTCAAAAATATCAAATAGATCACGGTGCAAAGACCAGAAGGGGATTTGAATAACTTAGTACCTTAAATATTATCATTGAATATCACATTTCTACTCAAAATGATCTATTGCTTGATTGGGTCAAACATTTGGTAGGATTTTAATTCATTAGAATAGCTCATCATGATGCAAGCATGACTCTTTGCATCCAATTTATTCCTATAGTTATCACTGATATGCACCCAAGGAACACATCCAAAGGTTCTTAGGTGTATACAAATGGTTTTATTCCTTTCCACTTCTCTACTAGAGTCATGTTGCCAACATATCTAGTTGGAACAATGTTCAGAAGATATTCTCAATAGTAAACAACTTCCGCCCAAAATTTAGTCGAAATATATTTGCTATGCAGTAGGCATTGTGCCATTTCTACCAAATTCCAATTCTTCCTCTCTACAACTCCACATTGATGAAGGATGTAGCAGATAAATCTTTTTGAAGAAATACCATTTTGCAATATATATTCTTGAAACTATTAACTCACATATTCTCCAGCATTGTTTGATCTGAAGCATTTGATAGGTCCACCACATTGTTTCTCATCCAATGCACTAAATTCCTTGAATATTTCAAAGACATGAATCTTATTTTTCAAGAATTATATCCATGTAAATCTAAAGAAATCATCAATGGAGGTTAACATATACTTTGAACCTATTAAAGAGTGTTTGTTCATGCAACAAAGATAATTTTTAACAAGTTCCAATTGATCTTGTGCTTACCAAGATTTTCGGGAATCAAAGGGTGCCTGATGTTGCATTCCAAGAACACACCCTCTACAAAATATATTAGGTGGAAAAGGATTTGTGAGACCAGTAACCATATTATTGGTTACCATCATATTCAAACTTTGAAAGTTCATATGTCCAAGTCATTCATGCCAAATTTGAATTTTTTCATTGGATGAGCAATGAGTGCAGTTGATCCATTCAATCGAAAATCGAGTCATAGAAATTGTATAGTCCATCTACTTAAAATTGCATATAAATAAGTAAATTTAGTCATGTGAGTAATAAATTTATTGCTAGTCAATTATAATGCGACTAATTAATACGCGACTACAAATTTTTAGTCATTTATTGGTTGTTTTGATTGATCAGTTTGGTTGTATATTTAGTCATTTTTTTAGTCATTGATTGTTGTTAACTCTCATTTATTTAGTCATTGATTTCTATTAAGTGGTCATATATTTAGTCATTCATTGTAGTTAACTGGTTATTTAGTTAGTCATTAAGTCCAATTAACTAGTCATTTATTTAGTCATTGATTGTTGTTAACTGGTCATTTTTTTAGTCATTGATTGTTGTTTACTAGTCATTTAATTATCCATCGATTTCTGTAGATAGGGCATAGTGGAATCGAACCACCAACCTCCTACCTGTAAGGCAGGTTCTCTTCCATTGAGCTAGCACCCTTAAATAGAAGAATCAAAGTTTACACTAAAAAATTGTTCTCAAAATTATATTCTTCTTCCATAAACAATCTAGTGCCTATCCACATTGAAGAAACCAAAAAAAATTACTTGTTGAGAAGGATTTATCAGAATAAACAATTTTACATTCTATGATAATTTAGAACTAAAGGAAATTCAGAATCATGAAATTTGGGTTTACGGCAACAAAAATAGCATAGTTTGGTATGTGATACATCAAGTGCAAAAGAAATAGACAACTTGAATTCAAATTGTCTACAGTGCAGTGCACTAATATTTATCTAAGAAGTGCACATCCATAATGAGGGTAATTTTTAGGGGTGAAATTTCGCGAATTGGCTATTTTGGGGGATTGTTTTCAAAATATAAATTCGATATTTGGTCATTTTTAGTGTCTAATATTGCCTATATTTACATAAAATATGTTTTTTTATCATAATATTCGCCAAACATTTATTGGTTTCAATAATAAATTGTATGTTTCATATTTAATATTCACCCACCTATAAATATATATGTTTTCTTCAATCCAAAATAATCGCCTAGAATACCTTACTTAAGTATGCCATTAGAATTCTTAAAAAATACCATGTCCATAATGGGTTCCTTTTGAATGATAATTTGTGTTCAGAAATGATTCTCCGTTTCATCTTTCCAACATTTCAACATCATTGTTCCATAGTGATCGCTCAAGCATTGATTCTCCCTAGCCATTTTTTTACATGTTATTGCAACAAATGCAATAGGATGTCTCCTTGAAGCCGCTCTGGTGCAAGGGTAGTCTCTATGCATTTCTCTACCAGATTATGAATAGTTATTCCACACCCATATCAGTAATTATTATGCTCTATTGGATGAACAATACAATTCCTAGAAATTTATGATTCAATAGTAATAGCAACATTGTTGGGAAGGACAATCAGATGATAACTACAAATACATGGAAATTCCATATATATATAACATGAATGTTGAAAATTGAATAGTTCTAATAGTCGAATTGTTCTGAGCTTCAATCTGTAATCAAGCAATTAATTCAACTTCGGGTAACAACCAATTAGATATAGAAGTCATTATTTATAGTTGAAAACATAAATTATCTGTATTTCCAATTTTTAGATGGCCATGAGAATCATAGAAGGATATAGTGTTGGAATCTATCTAATACTAAGAGGGGGGGTGAATTAGTATTAGCGCAGTTATGAACCATTTTTAACTTCTTTAAACGATTAATCTAAACTTGATATTGATCTTCAATTATGCATCCACCATAAATAAAATATTCATTCATATATGTAGCAAACCACAAAACACAAAACACACATATTTTTACGTGGAAACCCAAACTGGAGAAAACCACCGAATGCTCTTTTATAATGAAAACAATTTAATTTGAGGAAGCACCAACTTCCTATGTTTACCAGCACCAACAAGAACGAAGCACCGACCCCCTAGTTTTACAGGCACCGACCTGAAGGAAGCTACAACTCCCTGATTTCTCCAGCACCAACTGGAAGGAGGCTACAACCCCCTACTCCTTACCCCATTGTATCACCCAGATATATAATAATAAGATGTTACTCTATTGAACTTATGATACACGCACACTTATGATCTTCTAATGTTCATTCTATTGTGCAAACCTTCTGTATGTTGTAGAATTGATGTCATTGTGCTACATACATTACTTCACTCAACACTTCACCTCAAATTATTGATCTATTTGTAACTTCGGAAGATATTCGTCTATGTATTACATTTGTACTTTATTGTATCCCCAATAGAGATGTATTATTCCTCCAATTGGAAGTGTCATCATGTGTACTTGCATGTGTCGCAAGTTATATTGTAAGTGTTGTAACTTATACTTGATGGGTTATTAGAACACCTTGATGGGGTCGGCCCTGTATGAGTCATGTGGGTCAAAGGGTTATTAGACTACCATAAAGGGGTCATCCCATTCAGTATTATGTTAAGTGGTTAAGTTGAGGCTGACCTAGTTGAGTAAAGGTCAAGTGAAAGTTAGTGTATAAATAGAGAGTGTCTCTCTCTCATTTTACACATTCTATTGTTCACTCACTTCGTATTAGTGAGAGAGAGGAGAAGTGAACATAGATGGAGGAGGAGCATGCTGTTGAAGATGTATATCTCTTGGGTTTGATCATGGTGATCCTTGTATTTATTCTTATTCTATCTCTGAGGAAGTTGCAGGGTTTTTCACCTTCTTGGTTTTCCTAGGTGAAATGTTTTGTGTCTCTTGTATCTTCTCTCTTATGCTTGATATGCTGTACATGTTTTCCTTTCAGTTAAGATCCTATATTAGAATGTATTAAATTCTGAAAAACTAACATGGTATCAGAGCTAGCCTGAAGGAAGGCATGCTATGGAATTTATGAGACTTGTTGCACTTGCGACAAATTGGAAGCTAGGGCTTGAAATAGAAAAAACCAGTCATCATGGAACATTCTCTATAAATCTAGTTTGGAAAAATTTCAGGTTCTGAAACATCTACAGGTCGTAGATAACATTTCCAAGTACCTTGTGTCCAAAGCACAACTTCTAAGTCATTGTATTTGTGATTTATGATCAGTACAATGTAGGGTTTATGCCTCTTCCAGATCTCAGTCATAAATAGGTGACCTAGGAAAAAACGTCACAACTTGGGCTAGGAATCTCCAAATGAAATTTCGTAAAATGTGAAAGGTAAGGAATGGACTTTAATTTCAAAGGTAAGTTTTTGAGAGGCCGAAATGGAACCTGTCACACGTGACACGCCATACACGTTCACTCTCCTATTTTATCCCATAAACAAGTCACATTGCGAAACTTGGAATAAATCTCTCTCAGAGAATACAATTAAGGTCAAACCTATGGGGTTGGAAAGATGGCAGGACAAGATACCACAGGCCAAAGTTTCAAACCCTGTTGATTCGTAATTTCGAAGTTACACCAGAAACAATCAGGTGCATATTTCTGTCAAAACAGATTTTGATTTTGAGCACTTTCATTCTTGGATCCTCACTGTTATGGGAAATTAAGGTTTCAGAGAAAGTTTAAATTCTTGGAATCAAAGAACACTGCTGAATTCTACTCATCAAAATCAAAATTTAGAGACACAGATCGAATTTTTCGGTTGGGAAGAAGGCCAGGCTTGATCAAACCCTATTTCACGATTTTGATCGGAAAGATGGAAAATTAGGGCTTTTGCAAAAGTTGAAATTTTATTAAATATGTGACCACGGCTGGAAGATCCTCAGAAAAATCAAAGTTTAGAACACAAGATAGAACCTTTTTGATGGGAAAAATACCAAGCTTTATCAAACCCTAGTTCGGGTTCCTTTCTAGGAAATCTGGAAGTTTCAAAGCAATTTTGACGGGTCAAATTTTGGAGATTTCAAAATTGAAGTATACCAGCTTGATCAGCTCAGCAAGGCACATCCTTTCATCCATTCAAAAGTTTGAAATTCAAAATTAGAATTTTTAGGGTTTCTCTAACAAACCCTAATCCAGCTCCAGATCTAGTGTGAGCAAATCAAAGTGGATTGGGTTAATCCCAGAAGAGAATGAATTGGACACCTGCATAAGTGAAGAAATTTTTGTTCCAGAGGGAGATGAGGCTAAGGCGTTACATAAGAATGCTACAAGCAATCTCGATAGGTATGGCTTGAGGAAATACAGGTATGTTTATGTTCATGATTAAGTTTATGATATGCTTATCTTCATATTATTTAGGTTAGTACAATCTTGATTAATGTTAGACTTGTTTTATCACCCTAGTAAAAGTATGAATGCATGTGAATGATAGAATATAGTCATTTGATTAGGGTTATGACATTTATGATTTTACTAATGCACTATGATGTTGTATGAGGTTGATGTTGTCAGCTAACATGTAAGGTACATCAAGAAAGACAAATCAAGTTATAGATCAAGAACATATGACCATGGTGACATGAAGACAAAGACTCGTGAAGCTCTACTTATGAGGTATGTATAATTTGGTTCTACAATGCTTAACCTATGAGATATGCAGGTTACTGGCACAAGTCATTGAAGAAAAGAAGAACACATTATGCAGGTATGTTAGACATAACTAGCTAACATGATATCCAGGTATGTTTTTCCTATATCAAGTTAGAATCCTACCTTGTGTTAGGATCTTATAATTTTATATGAATGATAATGATTATTCTTGAAGTTAGAAAGTTTAAGTAATCAAGGGTTTATGCATATTATATTTCTTACTTTGACTGATGATATGACTAACTAGAAGAGTCATATGGTCAAAGAAAAATATGCATGAGTAAAAGAAGTCTTCCCTGAAACCTTGAATACTAATGCTTATTACCTATGTATGAAATGATCATGACCATACATAAGATTATTTAGAATAATAATAGTATTGATATTATACTAATGGATGTATGATTATGTATGAGATCTTGAGGATGACACTAGTTCACACTTAAGCATGCATAGTGGTCTAGGATGAATATAAGTTCAAGGACAGGTAATCCGGGAAGCAAAGATCAAGAGGGAGCACTACAAGAGGCAAAGATCAAGAGGGAGTCCACCCAACAATCAAACACAGATAAGTATTTGAATTGTCATTTATTATATGTATGATTACTCAAATGATGTTGTTTATTCATGTACATACTTATATTCTTAGATTTAGGATGTATATTATGCATATTAGAAAAGTTGCATTAATGAACAAGATACTACTAATATGCAAGTAATGGGTAAGTGGCCTATGGTACTGTACAACATTCCATTGCTAATTATCTAGAATGAAACCTCTTTGATAACATGTTGGGAGTTGTGCACACTCTTAACAATGTTCTAGTAGAGATGGAAGGCATCTAGAAAGTTACGGGATATGGAAAAATGTTGTAGTGAAGCATTGGCTAAGATAATTACATGACTGTATGACATATGTCTTTATGAGTAAGAATTTGTTCTGAAATATATAAGATGGTTCTAATCATGCAATTTAACTTGTCTTGTAGGAAAGACTGTGTATCATCGCTTACAAAAGAAGGACTACAAGATTTGTTCCAGCAACGAAGTTCAAGAAAATTATCTATTGAAGATATTGAATAATCTGAAGTTCCTAGGATCCGGGATGCAGTAATGGAAGAATGCCATGATCGAGGAATACCAGTCAATCATCAAGAATTATGTTTGGGATATGGTCCCAAGAACAAAAGGGAAGTCTATTGTGACTTCCAAGTGGATCTATAATATCAGGCATGCTACAGATGGTAGCATAGAGAAATATAAGGTAAGGTTTGTGGCTCATGGATTCTCCCAAAAAGAGGGATAGATTATGAAGAGACTTTTGTACTTGTAGCCAGATACACTTCCATCAGATCAATACTTGCTCTGGTTGTAGTGATGAAGTGGAATATACATCAGATAGATGTCAAGACAACTTTCTTGAATGGTGTAGTCGAAGAGGAAGTGTATGTGGAGCAGCCACTCGGTTTTGAGATACATGACAAGGAGTCATATGTGTGCAAATTGAAGAAAGACTTGTATGGTTTTTACATGACAGGATAGACAACTTCCTATCCAGTTTTGGATTTACCAAGAGTAAAGCGGATTCCAACCTTTGCTACAAGGTTGAGGAAGGAAATCCAGTGATACTGCTATTGTATGTGGATGACCTATTTATTACAGGTGAGGATAGATTGATTGCAAACATGAAGAGGAAGCTTGCTGCTGAGTTCAAGATGAAGGACTTGGGTATGATGCACTACTTTCTGGGAATGGAGGTGTGGCAGAGTGCGGATGGAATCTTCCTTGGACAAGGGAAGTATGCAGTAGAGATCCTGAAGAGGTTCAGGTTGATGGACTGTAAGGCCATGGCCACACCTATGGCATCGAACCTGAAGCTTCTGTGTGATGCTTCATCTGAGCTGGTTGATGCCATGATGTATCGTCAGATGATTGGGTCCTTGATGTACCCGACGAATACGAGACCAGACATCTGCTTTGTGGTGAACTCCTTGAGCCAGTATTTGACAAATCCGAAACATGTTCACTTGATAGCTACAAATCATATTCTGAGGTACCTGAAGGGTACAATTGACTATGGGATCAAGTATGAGGCGAAACAAAATTTTAACCTAGAAGGTTATGTTGATTCAGATTGGGTAGGCAGTGCCACTGATCGGAAGAGCACTTCGGGGTGCTGCTTCAGTATGGGATCCGGTATGATCTCTTGGTTTAGCAGGAAGTAGTCCTGTGTGGCACTGAGTACAACCGAAGTAGAGTATGTTGTAGCTTGTTCGGCTAGTTGTGAGGTAGTATGGATTAGGAATCTACTGTCTAAGTTATTTGATCTCCCGTTGGGTGCTACTCGTATATTTTGTGACAACCAGAGTTGTGTGAAGTTGTCTGAGAACCCAGTGTTCCATGACAGGTCAAAGCACATCAAGATCAAATATCACTATATCAGGGATATGGTGTAGAGAGGAGTAGTGAAGCTACTGTATGTTGTGACAGATGAGCAGATAGCCGATGTATTTACCAAGCCCCTCGCTAGATTGAAGTTTGATTACTTTAGAGAGAGGCTTGGTGTACTTCAAATTGAGATTCTCTCTAAGGGGAAGTGATGAGTCCAGAGACATAGATGCACATGATCCATTCTCACATGGTGGTAGGTGTGTCCTCCCATGGTGCAGATATAAGGGCTGGGGCCATTCCAACATGGTTGAAGTGTGTCTTCCCATGGTTGTTGATGTAAGAGTTGTGCCATTCGAGCATGGTTTAAGTGTGTCTTCCCATGGCTGCGATATAAGTGTTGTTCCATTCTAGCATGGTTGAAGTGTGTCTTCCCATGGCTGCGATATAAGTGTTGTGCCATTCCTAACATGGTTGAAGTGTGTCTTCCCATGGCTATGGATATAAGTGTGATTCCTTTCTCGCATGGTTGAAGTGTGTCTTCTCATGGCATAGATATAAGTGCTGAGCCTTTCACAGATGGTTTAAGTGTGTCTTCCCATGCCAATGAATGTAAGTGTTATGTGATGTGCATCTGGGTTGTGCTCCGTTGACTATGACGTGATCTGAAGATGATGATGTGACAGTAGGGTACACAGGTTTTGCAGAGGCATATAATGAGTCCTAAGATGCTCTTGCAAGTTTTGCGTGTTAAATTTTTAGAATTTACTTCAATCTGATCTAGGATCTTAACTGAGAGAACAACATGTACATAAAATCTACAACATATCAATCATGGACACAATAATGAAAGCACACAAGAGACACAGAGTTTACTTGGGGAAAACCATAGAGGTGAAAAACCCCAATAACTTCCTCAGAGATAGATAGAGCAATGATACAACCAGAATACAAGAGATAGTCTTCTCCTAGCAACAGATCCTCCTCCTCCACAAGTGCACCACTCTCCAAAGTGTGAGTGAGAGAATAGAATGTGTAAAATGAGAGAGACACACTCTCTATTTATACACTAACTTGACTTCACCTTTACTTAACTAGGTCGGCCTCAACTTAACCACTTAACATAATGCTGATTGGGCCGACCCCCACTAGGGTGGTCTAATAACCCTTTGACCCACATGGCCGACCCCCAATAGGGTGGTCTAATAACCCTTTGACCCACATGACTTATACAGAGCCGACCCCAACAAGGTGGTCGAATAACCCATCATGTATAAGTTACGACACTTACAATATAAATGACGACACTTTCGTATAGAGGAATAATAACATCTCTATAGGAATACAATATACATATATGTGAAATACATTCCGAAGTTACATATACATCAACACTCCCTCTTAACTAGGAAGGTATTTCTTGACACAGGTCTTCTAGCACAAGTTTTCTTCTCTGGATCATTGTCACTGGATAATCGTCATAGAGACATCATCATCGTCACTGCTGCTGCTATCTCAATCAATCTTTGAATCTACTCGTCATAGGAAGTTCTACAGAGCTAGTCCTTTTTCATACTGGATGTAGGCCCACCACCTTCAGGTCTTCGTCATCACTGGCCATACTGTGGAATCCTTAGGACTTATTATGTGCATCACAAAACCTCAAAAGAGAATCCTAGGTTGTTACGAGCACATGGCTCTACCTATAGGATCTCCTATGGCCATATTATATGTGACCTCACCAGAAAACCTCGAAAGAGCATCCCAGGATGTTACGAGCACACAGCTCTACCTATAGGATATCCCAAGGACAAATTATATGTGGTCACCACAAAACCTTGCAAGAGCATCCCATGCTATCACAAGCACACAGCTCTACCTATAGGATCTCCCAGGGACATATTATATGTGGTGATGGCAAAACCTCGCAAGAGCATCCCAGGACTTATTACGGGTACACAGCCCAACCTATTGGATCTCCCAGGGACATATTATATGCCATAGGAAAAAACCTCGAAAGAGCATCTGCCATATATCCCAGGGCCAGATTATGTGCCATAGGCAAAACCTCGAAAGACTATCTGCAAATCTCCCAGGGCCAAATTATATGCTCATCTGCACAACATGATCCACGGCCATAGAGTATCAACCTGATACTCACCATACACCATCTTGATGTACACATGATCATCCTGATCATCATCATTGCAACATCCTGCTGCATGTCATTTGGAGCAACATCCTAAAGCTCGTCATCCATGATCATCCTAATCATACAATGCATCTACCTGATGCATACCAAGTATCTACCCAATACATATCATCATACATTATCCACCTAATCATACAGTGTATCCACCTGATACAAATACAAATACATGATACATATCACCATAAATGATCCACCTGATACATATACAGATACATGGTCCAAGCATCCAACATGATGCATATACAAAATACATGCAAATGATCCAACCGATCATATCCAGCATCCAACATGATGCATACATACCTAAAAATGATCCAACTAATCATATCCAGCATCCAACATTATGCGTACATACATATACATATAAATGATCCAACTGATCATATCTAGCATCCAACATGATGCGTACATACATATAAATAATCCAACTAATCATATCTAGCATCCAACATGATGTGTAAATACATATAAATGATCCAACTGATCATACAAAGCAGAAACCAGAACATCATCCTGATGCTCATCATCCAACGCTTACATCCACAGCCATGTGAAGGATCCTCCTTCCAACATGCTTGGAATGGCTTCAACAAATGTGTCCATCACTTCTTCCTCAAAGTGTCATCAATCGAAAGAATTCCAAGCCTCTCCCTGAAGTACTCAAACTTCACCCTGGCTAGTGTCTTCGTTAGCACATCTACAATCTGCTCGTCCGTCTCAACGTACAGGAGCTTCACAACTCCTCTCTACACCATATCCCTGATATAGTGATATTTGATCTTTATGTGTTTTGACCTATCATGAAACACTGGGTTCTCAGACAGCTTCACACAACTCTGGTTATCGCAGAAAATACCAGTAGCATCCAATGGGAGATCAAATAACTCATACAGTAGCTTCCGTAGCCATACTGCCTCACAATTAGCTGAACAGGCTGCAACATACTCTGCCTTAGCTGTAGTCAGTGCTACGCAGGACTGCTTCCTGCTAAACCAAGAGATCACACATGATCCCATACTGAAGCAACATCCAAATGTGCTCTTCCTATCTGCAGCACTGCCAGACCAATCTGAATTAACATAACCCTACAGGTTAAACTTTTGATTCGCATCATATTTGAGCCCATAATCAACTGTACCCTTCAAGTACCTCAGAATATGATTTACAGCAACCAGGTGAACACTCCTCGGATCTATCAGGAACTAGCTCAATGTGTTCACCACAAAGCAAATACTGGTCTCATGTTCATCAGGTACATCAAGAACCCAATCATCTGACGATACATAGTGACATCAACCGGTTCAGATGAAGCATCACACAGAAGCTTCAGGTTCGATGCAATAGCCTCGCAGTCCATCATCCCAAACCTCTTCAGGATCTCTACTGCATACTTCCCTTGTCCAATGAAGATTCCATCTGCACTCTGCCACACCTCCATACCTAGAAAGTGGTGCTTCATACCCAAGTTATCAACATATATGACTCCCTGTCATGTGTCTCAGAACCAAGTGGCTACTCCACATACACTTCTTCTTCAACTACACCATTCAAGAAAGCTGTCTTGAAATCCATTTGGTGTATATTCTATTTCATCACTTTTATATTTCTCTATGCTGCCATCTGCAGCATGCTTGATCTTGATAGATCCATATGAAAGTCATAACAAACTTCCCTTCAGGTCTTGGGACTACATCCCAAACATCATTCTTCATGATCGATGGATCATGGCATTCTTCCCATATCCTGGGAACTTCAATATCTTCAATAGATAATTTTGTTGCTGAACAAATGTTGTAGTTCTTCTTTTGTAGGTGATGGCATACGATCTTTACTACACAACAAGTTAAATTGCATGATTAGAAAACATCTCATAGTTTTCAGAACAAATTCTTACACATAAAGAAATATGTCATACAGTCATGCAATTATCTTAGCCAATGCTTCAATACAACATATATCCATATCCCGTAACTTTCTAGATGCCTTCCATTCTCTACCAGAACATTGTTAAGAGTATGCACAACTCCCAACATGTCAGCAAAGATGTTTCATTCTAGATAAGTAGCAATGGAATGTTGTACAGTGCCATAGGCCACTTACCCATGCATATTAGTAGTATACTGTTCATCAATGCAACTATTCTAATATGCATAATACACAACCTAATTCTAGGAACATCAATATATACATTATTGAACAGTATTATTCAAACAATAAAATATGCAAGTAATGACAATTCAAATACTTATCTTTGTTTGTTTGTTGGGTTGACTCCCTCTCAGTCTTTGCTTGTTTTCTGCAACTCCATTCTTATGTGGATTATGAGAAGTGGTCAACTCCCTCTGAATATCTGCATCCTTGCAGAAACTACTGAAGTGTGCTCCTTTGCTTTCTTGTAGGAACAACTGGAGTGTGCTTCCTCTTGATCTTTGCTTCCTGGATTACCTTTCCTTGAACTTACTTCCATCCTTAATCACTATGCATGCTTATTAGTATCATCCTTGTGTTATCCTTGAGGTCTCATACATAATCACATATTTATTAGTATAATTTTAATACTATCAAAACACAATAATCTTAAACATGTATATTCATGATCATTCACAGATAATAAACATTAGTATTCAAGGTTTCAGGGAAGTCTTCTTTTACTCATACACATTCTTATTTGATCATAGGAATCTTCTGGTTAGTTGAATCATCAATCAAGATAAGAGATATAATATGCATAAAACCCGTGATTATTGAAACCTATACCTTCATGATTCTTCTGGTTAGTCATATCATCAATTATGGTAAGAAACATAATATGCATACAACCATGATTATTCAAACCTATGACTTCATGAATAATCATTATCAACAACACAATAGTATAAGATCCTAGCACAAGGTACGATTCTAGCTTGATATAGGAAAAACATACCTAGATTAACATGCTAGATAGTTATGTCTAACATACCCGCATAATGTCTTCTGGTTCTCTTCAGTGACTTGTGCTAGTAACCTACATGTCTCATAAGTTAACCATTATAGAACCAAGTTATACATACCTCGAAAGTAGATATTCTATGTCATCCATGACAATGGATGAATCTTTGTCTTCATGTCACCATGAGCATATGTTCTTGAAGTAGAATATGATTTGAATTTCTTGGTGTACCTTTTGTGTTAGCAAACAACATAAACCTCATACAACATCACAATGCATTCGTACAATCATAAGTGTCAAAACCTTAATCAATGAATATCTTCTATTAAGGTGATACAACAAGTCTAGTAATTAATCAAGATTATACTGTAATGATATGAAGACAAACATATGATAAACTTAACCATGAAACATAACTGTAAACCACACCTGACAAGATTGCTTGTAATCTTCTTATGGAAGGCCTTAGCCTCATCTCCCTCTGAGACAGGAACTTCTTCACTTATGTAGGTGACCAATCCATCTTCTTCTAGGATTAACCCAATCCACTTGATTTGCAAGAAATGGTCCTGGAGTTGGATTAGGGTTTCTCAAAGAAACCCCAAAAATTCAAACTTCTGAAAGGATATAAATATGCGCCTTGATGAGCTGATCAATTTGGTATATTCATAATTTGAAACTACAAAGTTTCACCCCTCGAAATTGCTTTTAGATTTCCGGATTTACTGGGGAGGACCCTGAATTAGGGTCTGAGTTTCCTGGAGCTTCATCCAACCAAATTATTTGATTCAAAACTCTAAGCTTTGATTTTTCTGAGGAGCTTCCAGCCGTGGTCACAGATTTCCAAAATTCCAATTTTTGCAGAAGCCCTAATTTTCCATCTTTCCGATCAAAGTCCCAAACTGGGGTTTCATCAAGCCCAGCCTTCTACCCAACCAAAAAATCTGATCTTGGTCTCTAAATTTTGATTTTGATGAATAGCATCCATCCGTGGTCTCCGATTACAAAAATTCCAACTTTCTCCAAAGCCCTAAATTCCGGAAGCCATGAATGAAGGTACTCAAAAATAATTTTGTTTTGACAGAAATATGTACCTGATTGTTTCTGGTGTAACTCTGAACGTTTTGATCCCCAAGGTCTGAAAATTTTTCTTGAGATAGCCCGACCAGTTATATTTCCATCCCGATAGGTCTGACCTCAATTGGATTCTCTGAGAGAGATTTATGCCATGTGTCGCAACATGACATGTTGATGGGATAATACAGGAGAGCGAGCTTGTACGGCGTGCCACGTATCACTGGTTCAACTTCGGCCCCTGGATAATTTTTCCTGAAAACTTCGCCAAAATGTATTTATAGCGAAAGTGCTACGATGACTGGTTTTTTCTATATCAAGCCCTAGCATCGTAAGTGCAACAAGTGTCATACATGCCTATCATGCCTTCTTTCAGGCTAGCTCTGATACCATGTTAAATTTTCAGAATTTACTTCAATTTGATCTAGGATCTTAACTGAGAGAACAACATGTAGAACAAATCTACAACATATCAATCATGGACACAATAATGCAAGCACACAAGAGACACGGAGTTTACTTGGGGAAAACCATAAAGGTGAAAAACCCCAATAACTTCCTCAGAGATAGATAGAGCAATGATACAACCAGAATACAAGAGATAGTCTTCTCCTAGCAGTAGAGCCTCCTCCTCCACAAGTGCGCCACTCTCCAAAGTGTGAGTGAGAGAATAGAATGTGTAAAATGAGAGAGACACACTCTCTAATTATACACTAACTTGACTTGACCTTTACTCAACTAGGTCGGCCTCAACTTAACCACTTAACATAATGATGACTAGGTCGACCCCCACTAGGGTTGTCTAATAACCCTTTGACCCACATGGTCGACCCCCAATAGGGTGGTCTAATAACTATTTGACCCACATGACTTATACAGGGCTGACCCCAACAAGGTGGTCTAATAACCCATCAAGTATAAGTTACGACACTTACAATATAAATGACGACACTTCCGTATAGAGGAATAATAAAATCTCTATAGGAATACAATATACATATATGTGAAATACATTCCAAAGTTACATATACATCAACATTGCGGTGGCATATGATAAGTCCTGAGAGATCTTGCAGGTTTTCTAGAGGCAGTGTAATCAGTCCTGAGGTGTACCTACTTGACGGCTTTCTCGCAAAGATGATGAAGAACTATATGGAGGCTAGGCCTACATCCAAAATTAAAAAGGACTGGATCTATAGAACTTCCTATGACAAGAAGAATTGAGAGATAGCACCAGTGATCGAGATGACCAGTACAACAGCAATGATGATGATGCTCCATGATCCAGCGATGATGATCCATCTCTATAATTGAAGACTTGTGCCTATGTGTATTGTTGACTTGTGTATATAGAATACCTTCCTAGTTAAGAGGGAGTGTTGATGTATTTGTAACTTCGGAAGATATTCTTCTATGTATTACATTTGTACTTTATTGTATCCCCAATGGAGATGTATTATTCCTCTGATTGGAAGTGTCGTCATGTGTACTTGCATGTGTCACAAGTTATATTGTAAGGGTTGTAACTTATACTTGATGGGTTATTAGACCACCTTTTTGGGGTCGGCCCTGTATGAGTCATGTGGGTCAAAGGGTTATTAGACCACCCTAGAGGGGTCAGCCCAGTCAGCATTATGTTAAGTGGTTAAGTTGAGGCCGACCTAGTTGAGTAAAGGTCAAGTGAAAGTTAGTGTATAAATAGAGAGTGTGTCTCTCTCATTTTACACATTCTATTGTTCACTCACTTCGTGTTAGTGAGAGAGAGGAGAAGTGAACACAAGTGGAGGAGGAGCATGCTACTGAATATGTCTATCTCTTGGGTTTGATCATGGTGATCCTTGTATTTATTCTTATTCTATCTCTGAGGAAGTTGCGGGGTTTTTCACCTTCTTGGTTTTCCTGGGTGAAATGTTTTGTGTCTCTTGTCTCTTGTCTCTTATGCTTGATATGCTATACATGTTGTTCTTTCAGTTAAGATCCTAGATCAAAATGTATTAAATTATGAAAAACTAACACAAATTCAACACTTCACTTCAATTGACGTCACACTTTATATATTGTGTGATGCTTCATCTACTCCAATCTATGTGTAATTTCCCTCCACCACTTATTGTGTTAGAACCACGGGGCATGCCGAGTTATAGTGTAGTCATAGGATATATTGGTGATGATCACATGAGTCTACCATATCCCTACACAATAGTATTAGACTATATATGGTTATAGTAATAATATTTTGAGGGGGAACGAGATTCATAAGAATAAAATATATATAACTCGACAATCAAGCTTAATTAATCTTGTCTTAGGATAAATAGGGGGTTGAAGAAAATAAAATAATAAAATATATATTTATGAGCTATTTATGTATTTAGTGGAATTTTCATGGGGATTATTTTCATGTGGACACATCTACACCCTTGGGAAGTTTGCAAAATATTAAATAGAACAAGGAGAAGGAGTGAGGCGAGATTCCAACCTTGTTTACTCTTTCACATGAGTCTTTGTGTTTGAGGAGATGAAGGTTTGGAGGATGAGGGTAGGATAGGTTTAGGATTTTGTTCTGATATTTAGCTGGCTTAGTATTGTTGAGTGAGGGATCAAGGGATCTCAGCCTATGACTGAGGGGTTATTTGGTAGTGGAGGGGTTTCCCCCCACATGGTTTCAAAGGGTGTTGATGGTGATGGTCATTATGCTCACTTCAAAGGTACAACTGCAAGTTTATCTTACGAATTCAGGTATGAGTTCTTGGTTGTCCCTCACATTTCTATTAGTGTTTGGAGAATTTGTTTTCAAATAAAAAAATAATTAGGTCTCCTGTTTTATGGCTATATTTACTGTTAGTGTTTCATAAATTATAAATTCCATTGAATTAATTTGATATTATAAGAAGTTCATGTTATTTGCGTTTTTTCCCTTTTTTATGAGTTTTTGGGCCTTACATTGTGCCAATGTTCAATATTCCATTATGCAACTAAGTATTTGCACTTTCAACTTATAGTACGCATTAACTAATAACTTGTTGTTCTGATATTGCACACTAGTATCAGATGGAACTGCATGCCTTCTTAGATGTGCCTGTTATGTTTAGGTGCTACATTCCTAAGAAAATTTGTGACCTTTTATGCATCAAATGATTCATCCTTTCAGTTTAACATGCTTGTCTTAGATCATCTTCATCATGACGCACATTCTTGATTTTGCTGCAACTCTATCTTTGCGCATCTGATGGAATGCCTTGCTTTTCACACTTCAACTTAGAATTTGTGCATCAACAAAACTTCTTCGCATCGCGCATTCCAAGATATACTTCAGATCCGTCTCTGCAATTCTGTCTTAGAACATTTGTGCCTTGATGTGTGCTATCTGCGATACTGTCATTTGGAACTCACGCACTTGTGCATATTCTTCATTCTTCCTTTCTATCTTTGTGTAATCATCACATATTCATAACATCATTTTGCGCACCATCAGTTATTCCATTCCTTTTCTTGTGTGCACTCAGCTCTTTGCTAGATCATGTTGTTCTGGTTCCTTGAGCCCTTGATGCCCTAAATATAAATATGTATCTTCCACTTACAAGCCCTCCATACTTCCTTTCAAGCTTACTTCAAATCTCCAACTTGTTTATAATTTATACATGTCCTGCATGGATTGTATGTCCACAAGTTGGTTGTGACTTTCTTTCTTGTTTGCTTCATGATCTATGCTTCTACCACATTGCATGTTCTGCGTTGTTGATGTGTTATGTTTTGTGGGTCTTGCACAAACATGGTCCTTGACCTAGTTGTTACGGAGAAAAAATTCCTATGGCTTGGGGTAGACCACAACAGACAGATGACTACCAGAAATCAACTCAATTCTCAATGCAATGCTATATAAATATAAATGCTAAGATGTGGAACAACAGACCAACCTTCAACTGTACGTTAGATGTAGATCCCCATTGAGCTTTCAAATCTCTACACTTGAACTTGCAGATTAGTCTCAACAATAAACAAAAGCAAGTTCATATAATATATGAAATATGTTAGCATAAACAATAGCATAGTCCATGATATAATAAGAAATTGCTACCCAATGTTAATAACCAACCATTCACAAGATCAATTGGACAAGAAAATGAGTATTTCTATTAATGTAAACAAGAAGTACATGATACAACCTCTTTCCATAAACTCATCTGAACCGGGAACCAGGTCCCTCCACTTTTGTATCCACCACTTCAATCCCCCATGCAATGGAAAAAATCCAAGAGAGTTTCAATGATCTCTCTTTCTCTTTCCTTCCATGCGCCATAAGAGATAAATATATAACCCTCCAAAGGTGGGTGAAAGGTCAAATCGAGTCGTTTCGAGATACATGGAGGGACAAAGGTGACCCTATGACTTCTTTTTGGATTAAAAAAGGTATTTTTTAATATAATTTACCATTTAACTCGATGTATGCAGGCTATAGTGGGACAGTTCGCACATGCACGAGTTGCCGTAAAGAAGCTCGCATACAGGAACAAAAATAGGGAAAAAAAGGTTCCTGTAGGGAAAAAAGTGGTTATGAGTCAATCAAATGAATAACAGAAGCAAAAGAGTATAAATGCTCACAAGGTGGGAAAATACGTTGTAACAGATGCCCCCTAATGTGTGAGGTCAGAGAAGGTACTATGATGGCCAAAATACATTATAAATCTCAGAAGTGGAGTGATGAAGACACAAATGGAAGGTGTATCCCACTCATCAGAATACAATATATCTTTGGGTACATGTTGGCAGGCGGTTTGGTAGAGTGCTATCAAATTATCTCCGATGCTGCGACAAAGCAAAAGATGGTGCAAATGGCAAGAAGATGACACAAATGGCGATCAACGAAATATTAGTTATGCATTTTTGGTCAATCGTACCGCATAATGTGGGTTTTGGGTCATTTAGACCACATATTATGTAATGTTGAGTCAGCTATACCACAGAATGCGGGTTTCTGGTCTTTTTTGGATAAGCCAGTTAGATATTGGGTCATTTATCCATAGTGTCAGTTAGGAAGTCGGTAGTAAGTGGACAAGAGTTGTAAGGCGGAAGCCTATATATAGATAAGAATTGTAAGTGTTAATCGTACAATATAATTCATGGGAGAAGAATGTGAAGCTTTGATGTTGTATAATTTTCAGGTATGTTTTGATCTCAAGAGTCATTGTGGAGATCTAGTTTTTGCAGAGGCAATGTATTTGGGTTGACAATGATAATATGATGAAGCTATTTTGTTACAATCCCTCTGTTCAATTTGTTCAGTTATGATAATGTGATATTGCACTATACGGATAATGTCATGCTTCTTTGATGCGATACTTGCTTTACAATTACTGTTGTTGCAATGATGAATGTTTGTGTTGAATATTGCTTTACTACTATGTTTAATGCTTAAATATCTCTGTCACTATGTTACAATAATCTTAAGTATCATAGCCACAACCATAGTCCTTCATTCGATGGAAACATGGTTCCATCTGCTCTTCCTGGACGCCTCGAGAGAGATCTCATCTACTCTGCAGGTGTTGTTGGATGGGATAAACCCTATCCGGGCTAGTGCTCAGGAAAACTATGGTATGTGTCGATACTAAGTGGGACCCCTGTCGACTAGCATCGCGCTAACAAATGGTTCCGTTGTCGGGATAGTGTATGGAGTGAAAGGATGACATGTTGTGGCTTTTGACATAACCGGAGATCCAAGAATGGTTTGATCAGAAGTTGCAGGAATTCGTTGAAGAGGAAAGAATGAACAACCAATTGACAGTAGATCAGTCGGTGGCTAGATACATTCGTGATGGTCTGCAAAAATGGTTCTTCTGTGAATTTCCGGTCCTATTGTTCGAATGGTTCACAAATTTGACCTTCCAAAAGAGGAACTTCGAAGGTGGTGAACCGATGACCTGGACACCCGAATTGATTCAAGAACTGCAAGAAGTTGATAATAAGGCATCGTGGGCTATCGAAGTGTGGTTCGCTAGCATCCTAGAAGGCTATATCATAGAGTTCACGGTTGATACTCATAAGTCCTATAGTGAAGCCGAAATAAAAAAATTTTGGGAACCTCGGTGCAGGTTTTTACTATCGCTTGAACTGTCGATCAAGATGCGTATTTGCGAAAAGGGTATATTGAAGATGCATCTTGATCAGTAGACAGGTTGGTGGGAAGAGGTCGTGGGTACCACGACTATTGGGGGGCGGTACATGGAATGGTAAGGGGTAGATGGGGGTAGGTCATGATGATATTGTGAGTGAAGTCGAGGAAGAAAGTGTTCTTACGAGGGGCGGAGCGAGGTTCCGACAGGAAAAGAGGCAGAGGACGAGAGAAGGTCCTGCTGCAGTTGAACTACAAGACCATGAAGGAAGACCACATGGGATGAAGTGACCTCACAGTCCTGACAAGGACAACCAGGCTATGACCAGGATAGAGGCAGGACCAAACCTTGACACCAACATACCCACACCTCCTCTCACTATCTCTCAAATAGCAAGAAATACCACTTCGACACCGCCAAGTTCGTCAATTCCATAGAAGTTAATTGATAGTACTACATCAAAAGGAGGAAGGAAGCCCATAATGGCGGGCGATGATGCTAAGTTACCGTTGTTCCACGGGAGTGCGATAGACAACCCATAACAGTATTGGTTTTTGTGTGAAGCAGTCTGGACAATAAAACAGATCACCGATGATGCTGCTAAGAAAGGACAGTTAGTGACGACTCTGGGAGGCCATGCATTAGATTGGTTTATGAAGTTCGTTCTAGTCACTACAAAAGCCCCAGAGAAGTCACTAGATGAGATTCGATATGGGATGATCGCTGAATTTAGAAGGCCCAAGTCTGAGGCTCAATATATTACATAATTGAAGGAAATTAAACAGTATCCTAATGAGACGGTATGGGATTTCGACCAGCGATTCAAGAAACTGATGGAAAAGGTTAGTTTCAATATGAGCATCGTCCAACATAAAGAGTGGATCATCACAGCACTACTAAAACACATTAGGCTTCCGTTGATGCAACAAAACATCTCGATGCCTAGTTAAGCTCTAGAGATTGCAATGCGATTGGAGGCATCGCCGATTGGAGATAATGCAGCCGGGATGTCACAGATACAGACACAGCTCGCTAACTTGATTATATAGCTGCAAGATTTGAATAAAAGCAAGAACAACTTGATGAAGTATGGTTTACATGATGCCGAGGAGAAGGGCATACCAAGGACAGTTGCCTGGATTTTCGCAATTATTTGGTGTCAGGTGTGCCAAACCCATTGAATGGCGGCAGCATGCTATGGTGTCACGTCTTCCAGGTGTATGGGCAGAGTCACGACAATTTCCCTTATATGCAGAAAATGGTCACAACGCCGAGAAATCTTTATTGCACATTTTGCAAGTTGATGGGTCACAATGACAAAGATTGCCGTGCATATGGGTTGCTACAAGAAACAATGTATCATGCATTCTACCTCAAGGATGATCAGCGTGCCATACAACAATCACAACCACAGCCGCAGGTATCCCACCCACTACCTCAACCGCATATGCAGTTTGTACCGCAACAACATCAACTGCCACAGTTCATGCTGCAATATGCTCCATAACAACCACAATATGTACAGCAACTGCAGTATGCACCACAAGGGCAAGGGATGCAGCCAACAACAATGCAGCAATAGTTTAACCAACCATAGTACCAGGAGCAGGGAGGATTTCGGGGAGGACACCAGGGAGGACGTGGCGAAGGATTTGGTGGCGGAGGAGGACGAGGTGGTCACGGACCTGTTCAATGTTATCACTGTGTGGTATGGGGACACTATCAACAAGACTGCCCATTGCAGCAGAACCAGTGTATGTTTTGTTTTGTTAACGATCATACAGTTGAGAATTGTCCATAGTTGATTACACGATGGCAGGTAGGGAACACTCCCTAGTTGCAGACACAGCCCCAGGCACAGTCGCCCACTCAGAACCAAGTATAGCAACCAGTGCAGAAACAGAATCCACGACCAAATTAGAACATAAATCAAAATATAAATCAACCGGGGAACATACCACCGAATTAGCAGTAGGGTGCACACATCGCGACAATTTCTGCAAAACCAAGACCGCAAGATGCTTCCGTTGCTGTGGTCACTCGAGGAGGAAAAACAACTGGAGAAGACAGCTCAACGATCCAGTTAGTTGGATAAAATAAGGTATCATTTGATATTGATGCGGGAGACATTTCTTCAGGCATGACGGGCCTTAGGGAACGACCGAGGTAAGGCCGTCATGTATGACATGCCCTCTATTTTTTATGCTACTTCAGAGGTTATCCCGTCGCGACGGTCCAGCACACTTCGAGCATTTTTGGAACATTGTTTGTCCCTAGAAAAAGATATCGACGCTCTTGCTGCGATTGAAGCCTCGTTGCGACGACCGGCCCAAGATCGACAAGAGCTCGCGGTTAATTCCTTGCAACGACGGAGGACGGGTAAGGAGATGCGGATGAATATTCAAATTGGTGACTATGATGTTGATTATGTTATTTTGGATCTTGGTTCAAATGTAAACATCTTGACCAAGCAGGCTTGGTAGAATATGGGGAGGCCCCCATTGAGTTGGTCTCCTCTACAGCTCCGATTGGCTAACCATGCGAAAGTAACACCCATTGGTAGTGTTCCACGGCTAGTGATAGATATGAAGGGTTTGAAAACCTATGTCGACTTTGATGTCATAGAAGTTGTCAAAGGCGCCAGCTCTTATCCTGCGCTGTTGGGGATTGGATGGGCTAATGATAGTGGAGCTATAATCAACTTCAAGCGATGGATGGTGAATTTTGAAAATCGTGATCTCAGAGTTATCGCCCCATTGGATCTGGCTGAAGGATGCCTCTACATAGAGCCAGTGAAGGACGACGATCCCAACGGATGGGATCATGCATTCAATATTTCTGAAGATTATGTACATCCGACTGCCAATGGTGAGCTGGGATGGTGCAGTGACAGCTCTGCGTCTTCTGACTTTGATGATGCACTGGAATATTGGCAGAATCTCTTGCACGAAGTGTTGCTCCATAAGTGCGGGTTGGTCACACAGTCATTATGCCATGTCGCGACTGAAACAGTTACACTGCCAATATATGAAGGACTACCTGGCTTATCTGACTTTATGATCAAGTTCGAAGAAAGAGTTTCTGAACCACAACACTTGTTGGCATTGAATGAAGCATTGAAGGCTGCTCCAGCATGCTGGTGGGAGACACACAAGGCATCGATTGATGGATGGTCAAAATGACAAAGATTGATGATGGTACATTTTGGTGATACTAAGGTTTACCACACTAAGAAGTATGATGGGCGGACCGATCCTGGTGGTCACTTGATGGAATGTCAACGGCTATGGGTATCGCAAAAAAAAGATGAGTGGGTCCATGCTTTTATCCATACTTTGGATGAGATGCCACGCTCATGGTATATTGCAGCTGATTTGCGAGGGGAAATTTATACTTGGCTGGAGCTCATAGTGTGTTTTACCCATACATTCAGTTTTGCGGATGTCGATCCAGAGGCTCATAATGCATTATATCTCATCCGTGATGTAATTCTGCAGGTTGTCCCACTAGCATATCCTGTGGATCCACACACACATTGCCAGATGCAGTCTCTCATGGAGTGTTTCAATATCAGTGGTGTGCTAGAAGATGGTGATGATCCGCAAAATGTGAATATCTTGGAGTCATAAGGAAGTTGTGTTGTGGTACCACCTGATGTGCCAAGCGACTCGATCAGTCAGCCGCTGAGGATCCACAAGATTAACATTGGGACAGAGGACACTTCGAAGTTCGTAAATGTCAGGGATTACTAGGATGATGAGCTGATAAGCAAGGTCACTGATTTGCTCCATGAGTTTCAAGACATATTTCCTACTAAGTTTTCCGACATGAAGGCGATTCTGGGTGACTTAAGAGAAATGAAGATTCCATTAAAACCAGATGCCAAGCCAATCCGACAACGACCCTATCGATTGAATCCGCAACATAAGGCGCGGGTCAAGGTTGAGCTGTATCGCATGTTGGACGCTGGTATTATTGAACTAGTTGAGGAGTTGGAATGGATTAGTCCTATGGTGGTGCAGGATAAGAAGACTGGTGAAGTGCGCATTTGCGTTGACCTCAGGAAACTAAATGATGCATGTTTGCATGATCCGTTCCCCACTCCATTTACTGAGGAAATGCTTGAAGGTGTGGGTGGCCAGAAGATGTACTCCTCCACAAACGGGTTCTCTGGCTATCACCAGATCCACATTGCCAAAGAAGATCGCCATAAGACAACTTTAGTTACTGAATGGGGCTGCTTTCAATACACTGTAATGTTGTTTGGTTTGAAGAATGCACCTGCGATATTTTCGCAGGTTTTCATTTCTACTTTTAAAGACTTCATTAAAAAAAAATTATAGGTATACATGGATGATTGGATGGTCTATGGTTTGGTCCATGATCATTTGGAAAATCTGCGGTTGATGCTCGAGCAATGCCGACAACACTAGATATCATTGAATCTGAAGAAATGCATCTTTTGTGCACTGTTTGGGATATTGCTTGGCCATATTGTGTGTAAGCAAGGGTTGTTGGTTGATCTGGCTAAGATTGCACTCATTTTGAGTTTGCAACCACCGACCACTGTTAAGTAGTTACGGGAAACTCTGGGACACACAGGGTATTATCGCAAGTTCATCAGGGGTTATGCTGCGATTACTGCCCCTATGGAGAAGTTGTTGAAGAAGGATGCGGCATTCCAGTGCAGCCCGAAATGTCAGGCTAGCTTTGAAACACTAAAGGTGAAGATGGCGTCAACACCGATATTGGTATTTCCGGACTAGAGTAAGAAATTCCATGTCCATGTTGATGACTCATCGATTGCGTTGGATGTCATATTGGATCAACCAAGAGAAGGCCACCTTTATCATCCTATTTCTTTTGCAAGTCGGAAGTTGTCCTATGTAGAAAGAAATTACACTACCACTGAGCGGGAAGGTCTTGCAATGGTATACGCACTGCAAACGTTCAGGCACTATTTGTTGGGAGGGCACTTTAAAATGTTCACCGACCATTCCGTGTTGAAATACCTAGTCAATAAGCCTGTGTTGGGGGGGAAGATATGCTGCTCGCTACTTATTTTCAAGAGTTCAATTTTGAAGTCATTATGAAGCCAGGATGGTTGAATGCCGGTCTTAATCATCTCTCGTAGATCAATAGAGGAGAGGAGCTGACGAACATTGAAGATGGTTTACCAGATGCTCAATTGTTTCGGATTGAGGTTGCAGATGGCTACTTTACGGAAATCATCCAATTTTTGACAACGGGTACTGCACTAGACGAGTTCACCACTAGTCAGAAGAAGTAGTTGGTAGTCAAAGCTACAGACTTCTAGCTAGTTGTAGGAGAGTTATACAAAATGGGAGCTAATGAGTTATTGCGCAGATGTGTCTTTTCGCATGAGAAATCGCATATATTAGCAGAAGTGCATGGAGGAGTAGCCGGAGGACACTATGGTTGTAGGGAGACTTCTAGGAAAGTCTTGCGTGTTGGGCTATGGTGGCCCACACTACATAATGATGCGACAGACTATGCGCGGTCCTGTGATGTCTGTCAGCGAACTGGAAAACCATCCCGTCGCGATGAGATGTTGTTGATGCCCCAGTTGACATTACAGTCGTTTGACAAATGGGCAGTGGATTTTGTAGGATTGATCACTCCACCAGGGAAGCGCATGGGTGCACTCTATATTATCACCGTGACAGAGTATTTGAATCGATGGGCAGAAGTTGCACCAGTCATTGATTGCTCTGTGGCCACAGTCGCGCGGTTTCTCTTTGACCAAATTTTCACTCGCTTCGGCTTCCCCAAGATATTATTGAGCAATCAAGGTAGCCACTTTCTTAATCACACCATCAGCACATTGACGGAAGAGTTGCGGATATAGCATAAGAAGAGTACACCCTATCATCCGCAAGTGAATGGCATGGTGGAGGCTTTGAATAAGGTATTGGAGAATGCATTGACAAAGGTGTGTAACATGAACCGGGATGACTGGGATCTCAAAATCCCCGCAGTATTGTGGGCATATCACGCCACATGTCAATGGTTGACAGGGAAGACAACATTTAAGCTTGTGTATGGACAAGAAGCAATTATGCCGATGGAGTATATTGTCCCAAGTCTGTGCATCGTGGCCGCAATAGGCCTGGATGATGCAGCGGCTCTAGGTGAATGTCTAGAGCAGTCGGTGCAGTTGGAGGAAGACCATTTCATCGTTGGGTTCCACTAGGGGGTCAAGAAGGATCACCAGAAAGCATGGCATGATCAACACATAGAAAACAAACAGTTTCAGTAGGATGACTTGGTACTGCTGTACGACAACAAGTTTATGAAACATCTAGGAAAGTTGTAGAGGCATTGCCTTTGTCCGTATCGCATCAGTAGTATTACTTCAAGGGGGTGCGGTTAAGCTACAACAGCTAGACGGGACGATGCTCCCAAAACTAGTGAATGGTCATAGGGTTAACCCCTATCAGTCAGTATTAGAATACCGCGATGCCTAAGTCGCATCAAAAGAAAAAAAAAGTAGATTGATTGGTGGCAGGATGTTGCACCACCATGAATGAAATGCAGAAGTAGGGAGGCTTCTGCCGCAAGTTTGGAGCGGCTTGTGACACCTAGGAGTGTTGCGCTTCGGTCACATCCGAAATCATGATGCAGATGGTACTTTTCCCTTTTTTACGGATATGATCATTAGTCGATTTCAATCATGTCAGAAGAATGCACATTTGGGCGTAAGGGTACACCGAGGCTGTATGGCCGATGGCACTTGCCAGAATGGTCCACATGGTTGGAACGAAGCATCGATCATGCCGACATGGCCAAAGAAATGCTTTGCACAGTTTTGCATGAAGGAGACTAGGCGAAGGTATGATTCCTCCACCGTCTAGATAATCATCACACGGAACGATGATGAATTATGATTACCTTGGGGTGCAAGCAGTTGGTGCAATGGATTTTCAAGGAAAATGAATGACAGGATGTGCTGTATAAATAGAGGACCTAAGGGGAGTAAGCACACAGAGGTTGTTTTAGTTAAGAAGGGTTATGCTACAAAAGGCTCTGGCATTTTGTTAATTTAGTAATTCCAAGGAGCTTGTGGAAATGATCTATTTTATTTCACGGGATAGCACTCTTGGTGCGCTGAGGACCCCAACCATGAGTGTCCATGAATGGTTATAGCAAGCAGCATTTTGGACACTCCGGTGTCACAAGCTTGAAGTTTTTTCCGAGATGTCCAGGCAGTTGGTGATGGTTCGAAGTCTTGTGGTCCCTGCGACCACACAAAAGGAGGGGGTCGTCATCCCCGGGTACCTATAACGTCTGCTTACTGGTGCAAAATAGATGTGCCAGAACCACTAGCCTATTTTACACCTTGGCGTTGCTTGCAAAATTCCTTTCCGTCTACAATGAGTCTCTAGAGACTGGAGGATGAGTTTGCAAGGACTACGACGGTAAGCCGGGAAGAGTCCACTTTTGGGCAAGAAGTACATGACAGCAAGTAGATGATCAGTGTAGGAGAAGGAGAAAGACAACACCGCACGATCCAGAAAGCCAGAATAGTTGCAGAACTATAGTTTTTCCCTAGTAGAATGAAGACCACAGAATACACCATATCCTGTTGATGTGGCTCGAGGGTGAGCCACAAGATTGTGTTGGGGGCCTGTTGGCAGGTGGTTTGGTAGAGTGCTATCGCAACATCTCCGATGCTACGACAAGGCAGAAGATGGCGTGAATGGTGAGAAGATGATGCGAATGGCGATCAACGGAAGATTAGTTATGCATTTTGGGTCAATTGTAGTGCAGAATATGGGTATTGGGTCATTTGGACCACATATTATGTAATGTTGAGTCATCTATACCACAAAATGCAGGTTTTTGGTCGTTTTTGGATAAGTCAGTTAGATATTGGGTCGTTTGTCCATAGTGTCAATTAGGAAGTCGGTAGTAAGTGGACAAAAGTTGTAAGGCGGAAGCCTATATATAGATAAGAATTGTAAGTGTTAATCTTACAATATAATTCACAAGAGAAGAATGTGAAGCTTTGATGTTGTATGATTTTCTGATATGTTTTGATGTCAAGAGTCATTGCGGAGATCTAGTTTTTGCAGAGGCATTGTATTTGGGTTGACAATGATAATATGATGAAGCTATTTTGGTACAATCCTTGTGTTCAATTTGTTCAGTTATGATAATGTGATATTGCACTATACGGATAATGTCATACTTCTTTGATGCGATACTTGCTTTAAAATTACTGTTGTTGCAATGATGAATGTTTGGGTTGAATATTGCTTTACTACTATGTTTAATGCTTAAAGATCTCTGTCACTGTGTTACAATAAGTTTAAGTATCATAGCCACAACCATCCTCCTTCATTCGGCAGAAACATGGTTCCGTCTTCTCTTCCTGGACGCCTAGGGTGAGACCTCATCTGCTCTACAGGTGTTGCTGGATGAGATAAACCCTATCCGGGCCAGTGCTCAGGAAGACTGCGGTATGTGTCGACAGTGAGTGGGACCCCTATCGACTCGCGTCACGCTAACAGTACATATCGGTACAATACATAAGAATCTGACACAATGGCCATGAATAGGAAGTATATAGTGAATACATGTCATGAGTGGTCATAGCCATCACCCAATATAGTGAGATACGCTCTCCTTCTGAAGAGGAAATAGCTGATGCAAACTGAAGGTACACATTGATGATGTATGAGACTGATCTCTCATAAGCATAATCACGATCACCAGTAGCATACTAAATGCCACTAAAGTCTAGGGTCTTCTACACATATCATCTATAGTGCATGCCTTATCAAGCAAATAAAGGTGTTGATGTCGAACCTAACATGGCATCGTCTGATTACCGGTCATTCATGTATACCATTAACGGACACGAGATAACCCACCAATAATGAAAATGGGCATCAAGGCATGGGGTATATTCACCAAGTGTGAATAGAGGTTTTGAGGCCGAACACTATGATGAATCCATCGATCAGTGGACATTGATGTTGGAATATTCTCACCATCATTTTTTATATTTGCATGCCTCCATGCATCCAATCATTATGCATGCACTTGCATGCATCCACTCATCATTTTGGTGGTCTCCCCAACACCTAGATCCTAATTTCATCTCCCTAGAGCCTATCTTCAGACTCCAGTATCCCTCCTACCTACCTGATGCACCTTCTTTTCCTCACTTGGCTGACATGTGTGCCTTTTCTCACCTCCCAAGAGTTAACAATCAGTTAGAGAATTGATTGACCAGTTCTTCCATTGATTGCTCATACTAAATTCCTGTAGCTCCCAGTTAGCTAGTTCCAGAGTGCCACTTGACCTTCTGACAGCCTCATGCACCCTCCTTGGAGTCTCCATCCCCTGATTTGTGCTCACATGGCTCAGTTAGACTCATTTGACTGACTATTGACCATTTATGACTGCTACTAGTGATTGGATGATGTCTCCAATGCCATCCAAGCCACACTTTGAGGATGATTCGAATGACATCTTGGTTAATTCGAATTCTCTTGACAATTATTGTATTGTATTTAGTTTTTCACGGTGCCAGCTCACAGTTCATGTATGATTATACTGCTATTCTCCATTTTCTGTGTTCATGAGTGATTATTGACTACATTCTTCTCTACTTCTTTGCAATTCTTGAGTGAGTTTGTGTGAGGTTTGTTTCACCTGTGAGATCTTCCTATAGATAATCACACGGTATCAAAGCTGACAGTAGCTATTTGAATTGCAGCCATTACAGTAGTTGCGTCATTTCATTGAGCAGTGGTATTTCATTGAGCACCAGAAGCCTCTACGTTTCCATAGCAAATCCTGGTGCTATTACCTTGAATTCACTAGAGTAATCCAGTGAGGTATAGCTAGGTGTGAAGGACTTGGTCATATGTGCTCATTGTCCTAAGGTAGTGTTCATTCGAATTGTATCAAATCTCCATCAACAAATTTCATTATTTTGTAGGTTTATTCATCCATTCAAATTCATCTTCAATTCTCTCTCCACTGCTCCAAATGGATCTAAAACTCAATTCCTCCAACTATGTCGAATGGAAGGCCAAGATTGATCCAGGTGGATATTGGTGGCCACCCACCTTTCCAACTGGCTCAAAACAGTTTTATGGCAATTTTGGTATTGTACTATTTTTAGCAGTTTTTTGAGTCCTCAACTTCCGGGGCCATTTTGAGGCCCTAAACGACCTTTTTTGGCAATTTGGGGGGCCAAATGGTTGCCTTTGGCATGCATTTCAACCCACTCGAAAGTTGTAAATCTCGGATAGACCTTTCCAACGGGCTACCGAGCGCCCCAAACGGAGATCGTATGCAAAAGTTACGACCCCGGGAAGTTGATGTACTAACTTACCCAAACGGGGCCCACATGACTTTTGGCGCTTCATCTCCTAGGGTTAGGTTTTTGGATGTCTAGGGTTTTTGACATTCCTGTTTATTGTAAAAGGCCTTGAGATCCTCATTGTAATCTTCTTCTTGCGAAATGAGTGCAGCCGTCACATCTCTTCTCAGAGATAAGCCGCCACCATTCCAGCAAGCTTGTTTTCCGCTGCATTTTACAGTTCTAGCTTATTTCCTTATTGAATAGAAAACCAGTTTTACTGTATCTCTGTTATTTTGTGTTAAGCATCTGATAATAATCTGTATTCATTTCGTTCTGCTCATAAAATCCGGATCAGTGGTATCAGAGCGGTCTGCTCCTTGTTGTCTTAATGCATGTCCCCAACGAGGTTAGGGTACAAAGAATTGGGTCTCCAGCTTGTTTCTCTTGAGGACAAAAGCTCTCGCATGTCCAAGCGACCTCTCATGGCAGGAGAAAAGAAAGATGACGGGACAAGAGATCCTATCAAAATGTTGCTTGAGGAAGCCCTCATGCAGCAAAGGAACGAGATGATGGATAATTTCGTGCAAATCCTTCGGCGACTACCAACAAGTGACGCATCTTCCTCGAGCGGAGGCACCGCCCCCTTCAAGGTACAAATCAACTTCGATATCCCTATATTTGAAGGACAGATAGACGCATATGCTGTAGATAAGTGGTTGAATCTACTAGAAGGGTATTTTTCTGTCCATAACTTTTCGAATAAAGAAAAGATTACTTTTGCGCTCCTCAAAGCTGTTCCCCATGTGAAAGATTGGTAGGAAACATTCTGTGAGCAAAAGGACACATAAGAAGCCTCATTATTTCCAGTCACGGCCACTTGGGAATCCTTCAGGGATGCTATTAAGGAACAATACTACCCTGTTGGAAGTTATGACGACTTGTATACCAAATGGACCACACTGCGAAAAGAAAGAGACCAAGCAGTGCCAGAGTTCACAAATATCTTCCATACCTTGCACACCAAGCTGGGTATCAAAGATTCAGAGTGACATCTAGTGCTCAAGTATCGTGGTGGTTTGCATAGATACATCTAGACCGAAATGGAATTTCTGGACATCTCTTCCTTGGGCGCGACCTACCCATATGTCGTCAAAATCAAGCAGAAGCTCAAACAAAAGATGTGGCAATTTGGGCCTGGGAACCCTTCACAACAAAAGACAGGAAATGGTGGCCCCAACCCACAGAATAAAGGAGAGAACAAAGATGGACAGTATCAGGACAACCAATCCAAGCCACAAGCAAAGAAGGACGCCGGAAAAAAAAAGAAAGATACTGGGAAGTGGTGCGACTTCCATAAGAGCCCTTGGCATAACACTGCTGATTGCCGCTCAAAGCAGTCGCTGGTGGCCAAAGTGAAAGCATCTGAATCAGATGTGGGTTTTGACTCTGAGTCCAAACCAGAAAGGGGAAGACGGATCATTGACGCGGAACCCGGTGCCACCATTGCTACCACCAAGCTCCAGCCTGATGAACCAGATGAGCCAGAAGAAGGAGAACGCCTCTTCCATTCACAGATGTGGGTAAAAGGCACCCCGCTGCATTTCATCGTTGATAGCGGTAGCCAGAAGAATCTCATCTCAGCAGAGGTCGTCAAGTGCTTGGCCTTGCCGACAATGCCGCACCCACAACCCTACACCATTGGATGGCTCCGCAAAGGAAGCGATCTCCGCGTCAGCCAATAGTGCCGACTGCCATACGGCATCAAGCCCTTCAAGGACGAGGTATTGTGTGATGTTGCTCCTCTCGAAGTTTTAGATGTTCTTTTGGGCCAACCTTATTTATGGAAACGTCATGCTGTATATGAGTCTAGGCCTCGTAGTGTTATTATTTCTTTGAACAGGAAATTGTACAGGATACCTGAGGCAGTCCCTCCTAGTGCTATTTCTTTGATCTCTGCCAAGCAATGCAGGAAGGTAATCTCTCAGACCGAGAAATTTGTCTTCTTCGTGATTCGCTCTCAAAGGGAAAGAAAGATCGCAGCCACATCTCGGGCCTCCACGACCGATCTATCCACACAACAGAAGCAAGTGGATAAGGTGGTGGAAGGATACTCAGATATCTTCTCCTCTCCGACCGGGGTACCTCTACACTGCCAGGTCAAGCATCCCATCGATCTGAACCCAGGCGCACCGCTACCTAATGGGCCAATCTATCGCCGCTCTCTGTTGGAAAACGAGGAGATCAAGAGGCAGATCCAAGAATTTCTCCACAAGGGGCACATCCGTCCCAGTTCATCACCTTGTGGGAGCCCAATCGTGTTGGTGCAGAAGAAAGATGGGACCTGGCGACTCTGCATTGATTACTGGGCCCTGAATAAAATCACAGTCCGTAACCGGTACCCAATTCCCCGAATCGACGACCTCCTTGACCAGCTCACGGGGGCCAAATACTTTAGTAAGATTGATTTGAAGTCTGGCTACCACCAGGTCCCAATAGAACAGACAGATGTATGTAAGACTGCCTTCAAGTCAAAAGAAGGTCTTTTTGAATGGCTGGTCATGCCTTTTGGTTTGACAAATGCTCCAGCAACTTTTATGAGGCTGATGGACGATATCTTACGACCTTTCGCCAACAATTTTGTAGTGGTGTATCTGGATGACATCCTCATCTACAGCAAGACTTGGGAGGAACACTGCAGCATATTCAGCAGGTTTTGCACACCCTACGGAAGCACAAACTATATGCAAACTTGGAAAAATGCTCCTTCGACATGGATAGGGTCCATTACTTAGGATACATCATTGATCGATATGGTCTGCATGTGGATCCAGCTAAGATCCAGGTCATCCGTGATTGGCCAGCCCCAACCACACTCACTGAACTTCGGAGCTTCTTGGGCCTCGCCAATTTCTATCACCGGTTCGTGCTGGGATTCTCTCATATCGCATGGGCCCTCAGCTAAGTGACCAGGGGTGGTGGTAAGGCAAAATTTGTGTGGGGCCTGTCCCAACAACAAGCCTTCGATGACTTGAAGAAGCATTTGTGCTCATCGCCGATACTCTCATTACCGGACCTGCAACATACCTTTGAGATCGAGACAAATGCTTCAAATTATGCTGTGGGTGCCGTTCCCACTCAACACGGCCACCCCGTGGCATATCATAGTGAGACACTATCAGATGCTGTCCTCAAGTACCCTACCTAGGACAAAGAAATGTACTCCATTGTACAAGCCTGCCGCCAGTGGAGACATTACATTCTTGGGAAGGAGACAATCATCCACACTGATCACAAGCCACTACAGTTCATGCAGACCCAAGGAAAGTTGCAGAATGATCGCCATCAGAAGTGGTCAACATATTTACAGCAGTTCCACCTCAACATCAAATACAAAACAGGGAGTACCAACCGAGTTGCCGACTGCCTCAGTCGACCTCCAGTCGCGGCACTTACCATGGTGCTAGTTTCTTGTGGCCACGAGACCTCTGGATGGCCCCACCTCTACAAGACAGACCCTGACTTCTCTGCCACCTATCAAATGTTGGGCACCAACTTAGTGGTTGCTAATTTCCATATTCAGGATGGATTGTTGTGTCATCTGGGCCATCTTTGCGTTCCATCAAGCGAGCGTGCGAAGCTGATTTGGGAAGCTCACTATAGTCGGATGGCGGGACACTTTGGCGTCGAAAAGACAGTGGCAGTGTTGCAGAAACATTTCTACTGGCCGAAACTTCGACAGGATGTCGGCAAGTATATCAGGTCCTACACCGCTTGCGCTATTGCCAGACCGGCCACTAAGAAACAGGGCCTATACACCCCTCTACCTACTCCTGACAGGTTGTGGGAATCCATCTCAATGGACTACATGTCGGGCCTCCCGTCCACCAAGAGGGGAAACGACTGTGTTTTCGTGGTTGTTGATCGCTTTTCCAAGATGGCGATTCTAGCCGCTTGCAAGAAGAACATCACAGCAGAAGCCACTGCCAAGCTCTTCTTTGAACGAGTATGGGTACATTTTTGGATCCCACAGACCATTATATCAGACCGTGACAGTCGGTTCCTCAGCTCATTCTGGTCAAGCCTCTGGTCATTGCTGGATACCAAGCTCACCAAATCCACTGCCTTCCACCCCCAGACCGATGGACAAACGGAGGTCTTGTACCGGATGGTCGTACATATCCTGTGCATGTACAATTCAACACACCCCCGCACATGGGATGAGAGTCTCCCCTATGTCCAACATAGCTACAACCGAGCCCTGCATAGCTCAACTGGCCACAGCCCCTTCCACGTGGGGTTGGGATTCCAACCATTGGGCCCCATGGATGTTGCACTTCCCCTTGCGACCACCTCGGTTGACTCATCCCTAGAAGCTGACAAAGCTGCCCAGTTCATTGAACGTATCCAGCATATCCGCCAACAGGTTCAAGATATTCTACAGAAGTCTAATTCCAAGTACAAGCAGCGCCATGATCAACATCGGGTGCCACATAAGTTTCAGGTGGGCGACAAATTTTGGTTGCATTTGCAGAAAGAACACCTTACAGGGCCCCATCGAAAGCTTCGCCCACTCCGTTATGGGCCGTACACCATCACCAAGGTAGTGGGTGACAATGCTTTTGAGCTCAACATTCCCCCCTTCCTGGGTCTGCATCCAGTCTTCAATGTGGCTCTCCTTCGGCCATATTTCCCACCACTATTAGACACCTCAAAGATAGCAGAGAAGTTGACACCAACAGAGCTCAACCCTGACTGCCTACAACAAGCATCCAGTGATCATATTGTAGACACCCAAATCAAGGGCACTCGACATCAAAGGATCCAACTTTATCGAGTTGTCAAAGCAGGGCAGCTCCTGCACCAAGGCAAGTGGCTCACCCGAGGCCAAATTCAACAGAAATTTCCTCATCTGATGGGGGAACTCAACACAATGGAGACCATTGCTTCCTAAGGAGGGAGGATTGATCCAGGTGGATATTGGTGGCCACCCACCTTTCCAACTGGCTCAAAATAGTTTTATGGCAATTTTGGTATTGTACTATTTTTAGCAGTTTTTCGGGTCCTGAACTTCCGGGGCCATTTTGAGGCCCTAAACGACCTTTTTTGGCAATTTGGGGGGCCAAATGGTTGCCCTTAGCATGCATTTGGCCCCAATTGAAAGTTGTAAATCTCGGATAGACCTTTCCAACGGGCTACCGAGCGCCCCAAACGGAGATCGTATGCAAAAGTTACGACCCAGGGAAGTTGATGTACTAACTTACCCAAACGGGGCCCACATGACTTTTGGCGCTTCATCTCCTAGGGTTAGGTTTTTGGATGTCTAGGGTTTTTGACATTCCTGTTTATTGTAAAAGGCCTTGAGAGCCTCATTGTAATATTCTTCTTGCGAAATGAGCGCAGCCGTCACATCTCTTCTCAGAGATAAGACGCCACCATTCCAGCAAGATTGTTTTCCGCTGCATTTTACAGTTCTAGCTTATTTCCTTATTGAATAGAAAACCAGTTTTACTGTATCTCTGTTATTTTGTGTTAAGCATCTGATAATAATCTGTATTCATTTCGTTCTGCTCATAAAATCTGGATCAAAGATGGACATCTTCATGAATTCCAAGAGCCTCTCCAAAACATTGTATGGAACTATGGTCGAATCTCTCAGTGCAGTAGAGAAATCCAAGTACTTCTATATGCTTGATGAAGCAGTAGGATTACTTCTTCTCTCAATTTCTGAAGATCTTCACTTCCATATAATTGACCTAACATCTCCAAAATAGGTTTGGGAAAAGCTCGAATCCCTCTTTGGACAGAAAGATTATTTGAAAGGTCATAAATTGGAGAATGAGCTCATCTCATTGAGTCCTGAAAGATTCCAATCCATCAATGCCTTCTTAACCAAGTTCAAAAGCTTGATTTCACAGTTGAAGAGATATGAGATAGTGAAAGAAGACAAGAAACTCATACTTTCCATTCTATCAAAATTGGGGCCAAATTTCTCATTTTTTGTCTCCACATTTCAGTCAGCCAAGATGTCCATTCCAAAATGGAAGTTTCCTATACTTGATGACTTCATCCAATCTCTCACACAAGAGGAGAAGTTAATCTCCATGGGAATGATAAAACCAAAGTATGATTCGGTCGTTACAGCTGTTAAGGTCAAAAGAGTGAATGCAAAGGGAAAGAATTTTTTTTTTGAAAAGAGAGCGAATGATACAAATCCAAAAGAGGTTCCATATAAGTAAGATGGGGCTTCGAACTCAAAGAAGACCAAGCAATCTCAGAAAGAGAGATTCAAGTACACCTATTGTAATCGAAGATTTCATCCTGAGAGTTCTTCTATCAAGAATACTATAGACTTGATGGCTCAGTTACTTGAGAAGAAAAATCTCCCTGTACCTGCATGTGCAAGGAAGAAAGATACTAAACCTTATAGATATGAGGACAAAGAGAGATGCCATGCTCTCATGGCAAGTGCATAAAAAGAATCCTCCTTCATCATAGATTCAGGAGCATCAAGACATATGTCTTCCTTGAAAGATCTCTTCTCCAACTTCAAATGCTCAGTTGATCTCTTCTCCAACTTCAAAGGATCAATATTTATCATGGCTACTTCTCATATGTGCTTTATGTTCCTACTCTCACTGCAAATATACTTTCATTGTACCAAATGACTCATATTGGAGAGCCCAAGAGAGTGATCTTTTCTCCAAATGAGGTCGAAATACAAAACATGGTTGTAATATCCCTCCTTTTATGCCATATTAATTTATAAATATGAAAGAATATTGTAATGGTTTATGGTGAGGAGCCAAGACCCCACAAGTAACCCTTGTAAGTTAGGTGATTAAAATGCTCATTTGAAAGTTCAAAACATAGTGACGCAACGAAAACGAGGGGCATTTGAGTCCACCCACGGAATACGTTAAGGCTGAGAGATGTCTTGTGAAACTAATATAGTGGTTAAGTGTCATTATTTGGCTATGAGATACCAAAGAGAATTCTGTTATATCTTTCGAGGGAGTTTTGACAAAAGTCCGAGGTAAGAATTACATGCGTATTAATAACCTTTGGGGTTGGAATACAATACTCTACATGCGTGAGAAGACAAGTGGGATATGGTGCCTCTTCAAACATAGAAATAGGTCACTTCGTCGATAAGACTTTATAAGTTTATTAACGGAATTATTGAGTGTATACTACACTCTTTGCACATATATACATTATAGAAGAGGAAGGCGGGTCTTCTTAATATAAAGAAACTATCCTTTAATATAGTTAAGAAAGGGTTTCCTTATAAAAAGAGATATATTTATATTTTATATATATAATATATATATATTGAATCTTGTGTGTTCCTTTTATTTAATCCGAAATGTACGAAGGTACATTGGATGATTCCAATTACTAGCCTTTTATAGTTTTATCTAAGGAAACATTAAAGGGAGATATAATTAAATTATATGCTGAAAAAACATAAAATCGAGATGCAAAATACATTCCCTTTTATATATATTTGCACAACAAAGGAAATATGATGAAAACTAAGATGTTAGGGTTATGTCGCAGTGGATGTATGGGTAGTGGCAAAGTGTATTAGTGATGACTCCCCACAACCGCGAGAGGGAGGTTTAGAGATTGACACGTGAAGCTCCATTACTTGTTTGGGGGTTACAAGTGGCGGGAGATACCCTCTATTGAGGACGGGTTCCCCAAAGTGGTGCCAGTTTGGGAGGAGATAAGTGTCAGTTCTATCGCGGATGGCTGGGGGAAATCGGCGTTTACAAGATGGAGGAGGGCGCCATTTTCGAGGGGACTTGGCGATTAACGTTCGAGAGGGAGAGAGATGGAATGCTCACAGGAGGGTCGTTCTCTACTTCGTTGATGGCCTCTGTGTTGGTGGTAGAGGAGGAAGCGTCTCAATGGGAAAAACCAGATTGTAGAACGAGACCCGACCTTCGAAGGATCTTTCGCTGCTCCAGTTTCCAGGTTTGAGTGACCTGCGTGGTATTTTCTCACCACGCCTTTCTGTCGGTGTTATAGTTATTCTTTTCTCCAGATTTGCAATAATCTATGCTTAAATTCTGGATCGACCCATGTAAAAACCTTTGCTCTTTTGTTGATGACGAGTGCTGGGAGATCGGCTGGGCGATCTTGGATCGACCCATGCTATTTATTTTTGGGTGTTTTAATGTGTTTGTTAATGATAGGGAACTGCGCGTTTTTCATACAGGGTTGTGCCCTTTAGATAATGTAGTTATGACATTCGACCGGCTCAATCATGCGCCTCCTTACGGTGTAAACTCTGTACGATACCCTCTATCAGGTTTCTGAGGTCGTTCATCTCTAGCAACCAGGAAGCGTCTCAATGGGAAAAACCAGATTGTAGAACGAGACCCGACCTTCGAAGGATCTTTCGCTGCTCCAGTTTCCAGGTTTGAGTGACCTGCGTGGTATTTTCTCACCACGCCTTTCTGTCGGTGTTATAGTTATTCTTTTCTCCAGATTTGCAATAATCTATGCTTAAATTCTGGATCGACCCATGTAAAAACCTTTGCTCTTTTGTTGATGACGAGTGCTGGGAGATCGGCTGGGCGATCTTGGATCGACCCATGCTATTTATTTTTGGGTGTTTTAATGTGTTTGTTAATGATAGGGAACTGCGCGTTTTTCATACAGGGTTGTGCCCTTTAGATAATGTAGTTATGACATTCGACCGGCTCAATCATGCGCCTCCTTACAGTGTAAACTCTGTACGATACCCTCTATCAGGTTTCTGAGGTCGTTCATCTCTAGCAACCAGGAAGTGTCTCAATGGGAAAAACCAGATTGTAGAACGAGACCCGACCTTCGAAGGATCTTTCGCCGCTCCAGTTTCCAGGTTTGAGTGACCTGCGTGGTATTTTCTCACCACGCCTTTCTGTCGGTGTTATAGTTATTCTTTTCTCCAGATTTGCAATAATCTATGCTTAAATTCTGGATCGACCCATGTAAAAACCTTTGCTCTTTTGTTGATGACGAGTGCTGGGAGATCGGCTGGGCGATCTTGGATCGACCCATGCTATTTATTTTTGGGTGTTTTAATGTGTTTGTTAATGATAGGGAACTGCGCGTTTTTCATACAGGGTTGTGCCCTTTAGATAATGTAGTTATGACATTCGACCGGCTCAATCATGCGCCTCCTTACGGTGTAAACTCTGTACGATACCCTCTATCAGGTTTCTGAGGTCGTTCATCTCTAGCAACCATGAAATCATATTTAGATGCTATGCCGAGTTTAGGTTCCATTTCGAATTTATATGGCTGTCAAAGCTTAGTTCATAAGCTGCAAGCCGAGCTCTGTCGATATGATTTAGGGAGAAACCCGATTGATTGTCAGGTGGAACGAGTATCTCATTTTCTTTACTTATGTCTGCATGGAACAGAAAGTTCTGCCTTCTTAATCGTAGATTTAAGAGTACGCATTGAGACACAGTCATATCCTATTGATTGTCAATGCTGAATTCGGGATCTATTCCTTTGCTTATAACTGGATCCTGGTCTTGTGTGCCGAATGAGAGATCGTGGGTCTCTATTAATGGTATATGGTTGTTTGAATGCTTAATTGCAGCTTAATATTTAGAGATTTCCATTCCTAAGTCCTTAGGATTTCTATTGATCATAGATTAGAATTTTTTCAGGTTGTTTATTGTGGAAATTGGGGCTATGTCGTCTGCTTATTTTCTTGGATGGAAAATGATAAGATCAGTTTGGTTGCTGAAATGCTAACTTTGTTTTAATTGCTAAAGGCTGAGATGAAATCATATCTCGATGCTCAAATGAAAACGGAAGTTCGGTTTAGTTCATAAGCTGCAGGTCGAGCTCTGTCGAATGTTAATTATATGTTGTGAAATTACTTCATAAGGCTGTAGTTTGAATTCTATCGAATTGTAAATATATATATATCGTCGAAGTTTTATTACATAAGCTGAAGGATTGAATTCTGTCAAATTTTAATATATATGACGGATGAAGGGTACAACATAGGCTGCAAGTTGAGCTTGAGATTTGTCTAATTTTTAATAGAGTACCTTTCTGCCCTTTCAATTCCACACATACCGTATTGTCATTTCGGTAAGAATTGAAGTGGTGTTTGTGAACTCAAGAGATGTTTTGGTAAGTCTTTATCTAAGTGTTGAAGTCCTGTATCTTCTGCACTAATACTTTGTTGACCTCGGATCGCTAGGATCGAATGGTAACCCTTTGTCTGGATTGAAATCGGAAATGCTTGGTTAAATTCTAGTCTCTTTATAAACTGTGGAAAGCTTGAAACTCTGTATGCTGGAATGAAAATGCTACTTTCTTCCTGTACGTTATCCTTAGTAAAATCATGAATATGGGGTTAAAATGATGAAAGGGGGGTCTCCATGTTTATTATATTCTTGTAATAATAGTGATCCATACGTAGTGTAATTCTTGACGGAGATCTGCATTGACTTCTATTTTTATAAATAGTGTATTTCTTGACGGAGATCTGCATTGATTTTTATAAATAGTGTATTTATGTATAAACATCGGTAATGCATCATTCAATGCTGAAAGGGCTCTGAGGGTTATTATATATATATGTAGGTACATATCTATGTTATAATGTTGTTAGGGTTGAAGTTCTAGACAAATGCCTCTACTATAAAGGTGTGAGTTTAAAGGTATATGTTACTTCTCTAGTGGTTAGAACGATAGTCATCTTGATATAATTCTAGGATGTTTGTAGTAGAGTTAGATAGCAGATACATGCAATACTTTCTATTTCAATATGAAATGTTCTCCTAATGTCACATAACCATTAGGGTATGCCCACGTACCTTTTGATTATTTAGGAGGTTCTCATTATAAAAGAGACCTTGGAAAAAGTGGAAAGTGAGTAATACAACCATTGGGTTGTGATTGTAAAAAGACTTATATTTGATGAATAAGAAGATGACATCCTTGTGGACGTAGCCCAAAGAGTCGGGTGAACCACCTATATTCTGCCTCCTGTTCTTATGTGTTGCATATATGTTCTTATGTATTTCTTAATGCTTCTTGATAACTACAAGAATGATTGTTTATGCCAATGTACAAGTGTAGCTCTTAGAAAGCAAATTTTTTTATCGACCAAAGTAAAATGCAAATATGTTGGTTAAGGGTTTCATTGATTTTATGTTCAGGCTAAGGATAATGCTTAACAAATGAGAATGAAGATTGGTAGAACGTCTAAATGTGATTTAGCTAGAGTTCACATTGTGAATCGAGAATTTCATAACATACTGATTTCAGATTTACTTATGGTGGATTTTGGGTCTTATTTTTAATGGAAGAAAGAAATTATTTTGCCTATATTTTCTCAAAATAACACTAACAAATTCATGGAGATGTTACAATGGTTTCAAGTGAAATCATTGCAAAAGGAGTTGCAAAGTACTACTCTAAACCCTATGAGTTTTCTCACTTCTTACCTCTCTCAAGGAAATATGCTCTCCACACTCATGCCAATGAAGAAAGCAAATTGTGGCATGAAATATTTGGGCATCTTAACTATCAATACTTGCATGACATGCATACAAAGGAGATGGTTGATGGGCTGCCCAGGATCAAGTTTTCCAAGGGTAACTATCATGATTGTTTGATGGGAAAACATTCTGAGAATAAATTTGAGAAGGGGAAGGCAAGGAGAGCCTCTCATCATCTAGATCTCATCCATAGTGATGTTGCTAGGCCATTTCTGGATCTATCTCTAAAAAACCAAGGTATATACTCACTTTTATTGATGATTATTCCATGTTTACATGGGTATATTTTCATAGATTGAAGTTAGAATTATTTGGATTCTTTAAGTTTTTCAAGTCTTCTGCAAAAAAAATTTCAAATAGAAGGATCAAAGCCATTCACACTAACAATGGAGGTGAGTACATTAAGGGTGATTTTCAAGCCTTTTGTGTTGAAGAGGACATGGAGATGCAACATACTATTCCCTATACACCACAATAGAATGGTGTTCCTAGAAGGAAGAACAAAACATTGAAAGAAATGGCCACCTACATGGTAAAGTCGAAAGGGTTGCACCCTAGTCTTTTCGTAGAAGCCATTAATTGTGCCTCCTATCTTTAAAATAAAGTTCCTCACAAAGGACTCAAATACATTACTCCTTTTGAAGCATGGATGGGCTACAAACTTGATGTATCCCATCTTAGAGTGTTTGGATCCTGAGCATGGGAAAGGATTCCAACTGAAAAAAGGAGAGCCATAGATCCACAAAGAAGAGAGTGCATTATGGTGGGCTATGCATTGGATGCAAAGGCCTACAAGCTTCTTGATCCTACTACCATGATCAAATTCCTGGAAAGGAGTGTACAGTTTGAGGAATGGCCTCTCCATGATGCTCATCCAGTTGAGAAAGATATCTTGCTTACCACTCCTCCTTTGATTGATGATCAAGAGAACAAAGCATCATGACATGAGATTTCAGATTCAGAATATGAAGATGGAGATGATGAAGAGCGAATGCTAGACCCAGATCCACAAGAACTTGAAGGTCTAGCAACTGATGATGAAGATGAGCGAATGGGAGATCTAGTTCCATAATAACCTGATGATCTTTCACTTGATGATCCTCCTCTTACTCGATGGGAAGCCATTACTCTTAGATATTCCGGTGATATGGTTGGTGATCCACTTGATCAGAGGAGAACCAGATCATACTTTCAGAATGGAAGGTTTCATCCTTCTCACATTACTGATCCATTTCAGATCGATCGATCCTTCTTCGGAAAAGGAGGACACTTGCCTCCTTCTGGGGTGAGTGATGACATGCTACATTAGCATCCTCCAGTCTATTTTGAGGGAGGGATTTCTTCCCACTAACACTAGGTTTTCCCTCTTTCCTCATTTATTTATTTAGATTGTTGTATGGGGTGACCTTTGGTCTCAGATACCACGACCCTACTAGTTTCAGTTATTTCCTCATAGTATAGCTTGCAGGGGGGTTTTAGAATATTCTCACCATCATTTTTTATATTTTCATGCCTGCATGCATTTTGCATGCATCCAGTCACCATGCATGCATCCAGTCATCATTTTGGTGGTCTCTCTCACACCTAGAGCCTAATTTCATCTCCCTATAGCTTGTCTTCAGCCCCCAATAGCCCTCCTACATACCTGATGCACCTTGTTTTCCTCACCTGGCTAACATGTGTGCCTTTTCTCACCTATCAAGATTTAACAGTCAGTTAGAGAATTGATTGACCAGTTCTTCCATTGATTTCTCATACTAACTACTTGTAGCTCCTAGTTAGCTAGTTCCGGAGTGCCACTTGACCTTCTGAAAGCCTCATGCACCCTCCTTGGAGTCTCCATCCCCTGATTTGTGCTCACGTGGCTCAGTTAGACTCATTTGAATGACTATTGACCATTTATGATAGGTACTATTGATTTGATGATGTCTCCAATGCCATCCAAGCCACACTTTGAGGATGATTCGAATGACCTCTTGGTTAATTTGAATTCTCTTGATAGTTATTGTATTGTATTTAGTTTTGTACAGTGCCAGCTCATAGCTGATGTATGATTATACTACTATTCTCCATTTTTTGTGTTAACGAGTGATTATTGACTACATTCTTCTCTTCTTCTTTGCAATTCTTGAGTGAGATTGTGTGAGGTTTGTTTCAGCTGTGAGATCTTCCTGTAGATTATCACAATTGATGAATTCCCAAAACTGTTGATAGCAAGAGAACCTACCACAAATTACTTCAAGCCTCAAGGTACTCAATGGACTCTAAGTCTCAATTCCAGAATAAATGGGTTGGATTCGACGAAATTAAACTCGTTGGAAGGAGGGCATTAATGAATCCCCCATCAGCTAGCATGAGGTAACCAACTACGTTGAAATATTTGGAAGAAATTGGACTAATAGATCGAATTGTATGGGATGGCCGACATGCATTAGTCAAGAGATATGAGGAGTGGCTAACTCTGGTTTCAATACTTCCTTTTAACAAGAGCATGAGCAGATGGATAGACTTAGGCAACATAGACTCAAGTACTAGATAATAATAATACTTTGTGATGCATGAGGCATTGATAAAGGCTCCATAATGACTAGAAACTTAACCAGCCGATGGAGTAAGATATGAGAAACAAGTATGGCTTCGAAGGTTCTACGAATGTCCCAACTCATGATGGATGGAGTGAATATGAATGCTCTGTTCAAAGGAGACACGACAACTTCCAATAAAAGGTAGTAAATATTTTCCTGTCTGGATTTTTCGTTTATATGATTTTTTGGTCTTTTCCATGTTATGAAAGCTTGAAAAATGATAAAATTGCTTATAGTAAAAAAAGTGAGGGAACGAGTGTCAAGTGCGAGCAAAATAGTTCCAATTAGTGAAACATACCTATGATCAATGCAAGGAAGCATGTGCAATATGTGGACACTCAGGTGGGGTGTTCCCTTAAGGTAAGGGTCATCAAGCTGCGAAAGATAAATGGATACTTGTCTTGGATCGAAAGGGAAAGTGCTCAAGCACATGGATAAGAACTACGAAAAGTTGGAGCCGACACAAGGCTCAAAAGGCAAGAAGGATTATGCAATGCAATCACAACTTGACATAAATGGGGAGTCCTAATGAGAGATGGCAAGAATAAAATGAAGTAGAGTATGAGTCTTCATCACAATGTCATGGCTTGACTACAAAGGACTCCCAATCCTAAGGAGAAACAATGACATGGGCGCCGAAAGGCATAAAAGGATATAACTAGGGCACCCATGGTCGGACAAGCCCTACCTCCAAATAACGACACTTCTAAAGTAGAATAGAGGTTCTGTGTCGGTTAAAAAGTGGGGCCGCACCTAAGGTTTTAGAATGTGGTCATATGGTTAATGAGCCAAGAATTAGGTACTTTATAGCCCTTTTTATGCCACACAAACAGAAGAAAGAGTAAGGAAAATACCTCTGTTTGTGGGTATGAATGCATTTGTTTTGGTTATTTAATAAAGTAGTTTAGAGATTGTTCTTCTTATGCTTACAGGTGTTTTTATGTGCTAATTATATGAATAAGCATGCATGAGCAGGGCGTAGGTGATCTAGAAATCAACAAGGGAATCAAGCTCAAATACTAAATATCACGCATGACTTAGTACTCACATTCTCCTTATTTTTAGAAGAACTCTTATTAAAACAGGATCGACATTTACACCAGAGAGTTTGGTTATGATTAAGAATTAGATATAAATAGGGACCTCTGAATAACAAAGGGATCCTGTTGACATTTTAGAGAAACTTGCTTCAGCGTATTTTATTCAAGACAGTTCTGTTTCAAGTTTTTCCTAATACATGAAGTTACGATTTTGATAATGGAAGACTAGTGTTATTTCGAATCCATGAGTTTATAAGTCTTTTTCACTCCTGAAATATGGGTTGGGGAGGGCCCCCTCGACACATAAATCAAGAGCCTTGTTTTACTTCAGGTATTTCTCATATGTTTGTTAATTGGTTTAATCATTATGCTGTATGGGAGTACTTCGATAATTATTTCAATAGTAGATTCTCATTTTAATTCAATGATTTTTCTCTATAGTTCTATAATATTAATTTTGTAGTTCTGTAACACGCTATCTGTAGTCTTGTGTATGCATTTTGCGCATGCATATTTTACATTTGTTTTCCATCATTTTTATATTAATTCGAGATAATGATTCAGATATACAAATTCGTGCATACTTTCCTTATTTAATTTTGATCACATAGAAGTTGAATATTTCAGCATTTTGATTTAAATAGAATAGTGTTCATCGCTTTTAGTACTTGGTTTGAATAGATTAGATTTCCATCTTTCAGTATTTAATTTCTAGATTAGATTTCCAGCTGTTAGTATTTAATTTCTAGATTAGATTTACATCTTTCAGTATTTAATTTCTAGATTAGATTTCCATCTTCCAGTATTTAATTTCTAGATTAGATTTCCAGCTTTCGGTATTTAATTTCTATATTAGATTTTCCGAGCTTTCAAAATTTCATTCCTAGAATAAATTTCCATTTTTCTTGTGTTCAATTTCTATCAAGTCTTCAGCAGATTTAGGTTTTAGATTTGCATCCTTTTCTTGTTTTTCAGCTTCTTAGTTTCAGATCAATATTTCCATTTCCCTCAAAGAAACCTCTAGGATACATTCAACACCCCGAACTACAAAGATTATCCTATAGAGAAAATACAATTCTTAGAACCTCTTAAGTTTGTACACTCTGTGGTTGATAATTAAACTATACTCTTAGTATAGCTACCATAATTAGGTACCCATCGCTGGAGTCCACCACATTTTGGCGTCGTTGCTAGGGAGGTGCTTAATCTATAGAAGACATTTAAAAAAAATAAAAAAATAATAACTTAATATTTTTACCATGAATGCCTTGATGACAAAGAGATAGATTTGGATGCTTTCTTCCTAACCGCCCTATGAGTAACAACAGTTCTGATCATTCTCAATTTGAATTCCTTAACTCTGAAGACGAAGCTGATTCTAGCTACGATCCAAACCAAGATAACTTCCTTGCTAACTCTAGCTCAAACACTACTATGTCAGAGGAAGAGGATGAACCTAGAGAACTTTTCACTTTTCCCATTAGTGTACCTCTTGGGGATGCCAGGATGAAGAATATAAACCCTAATAACCTGCCAAACTTCCATGGCTCAACCTGAGAAGATCCTGACACATTTTTATTTGAATTTGAGGTAGTTTGTAGGTCATTTGGTTACACTACTGATGCACAAAAACTGAGACTCTTTCCTTCTACATTGAAATCTATATCACTTAGATGGTTTATGAGCCTAAAAGGAAACAACATTTTCACCTAGGACCAAATGAAACAATCCTTCCTAGAAAAATATAGGAACTGCTATAAGGAAAAAGATACAAGAGATGACATCTTCAGAATGCAACAAGGAGAAAGAGAATCCCTAGAAGACTACGTACAACGCTTTCAACTCAGTTACAAATGAGCTATTCACTGTACCTTCGATCAAGAATCATTGAAACGTGTCCTTCTTAGAGGAATCAAAGAAGAAAATATAGAAGTCTTGAACCTTCTAGGAGATGGGGATATATTCCAGAAAACCTATGACCAAATCCTACAGATCTTCAAGAACTATTCTAGATCCAGAAAAGGTAAAAGTGGGACAAGGGATTCACATCCATTTACTGGTGGATCATCATCTTCAGGACCAAAACTCACAAAGTCTGATTTAGGGAACCTTCTTGATGATATGAAAACTGATATCCTTCAATCCCTAATGCAACTTGACATACTCCAAATAAAGAAGAAACATGATGAGATAAACCAAGCACTGGAAGTATTTTCCCCACACTGTAGAAAGAATCATGAAAAAAGACAGTGCACATTGAACACCATAGAAATATGTGGCCTCTGCACTAATGCTCACTCCATTGATAAATGCCCTTTGTTGCCATCATGCAAAGATTTCATTAATGATCCAACATCTGAAGGTACTATAGAAAAACTCTGTTTTGTTAATCAAAGAAGAAATGATTTTTTGAGGCCTTTTCAACCCAACAAGCAAGCCTACTTTAATCAGGGAAGTAATCAACAAAATTGGAACCCCTCAGCACCAACCTCATGGCCATCTCAACCAACACCAAACCAATGGAAGTAAATCCAAGCGCCATATCAACATCCATATTACACACAGTCTTACTCTCCATATCCCCCACCTTTTTCTCAACCACCAACAAACTATGGAAATCCATATCCATATTCAGCAAACTAGAGAGCTACATTACAGTACCACTAATCGTGCTGCCCCGATAGAACCATCCACCTCCTAGACCATCTCCAGTACCTTCCCATCCATTTCCAAACCCAAACAACAACAGAGTAGGAAAGCAACAAACCTATAACATTGAAATAATTCAATTTTCTACTTATGTCATGGATACCCTGGAAATAAACGAAATCAATCTCAGGTCTGGGAAAACATTACAAAAAACACACACGCAGAATAATCAAGGAGATGTTGATCATGAACAGATAACACAACCTGAGACTCAGCAACCAGCTGAGACAAACCCTCAGGAAGAATAAATTCAACTCCACATACCAAATAAAACCCCCCCATTCCCTGAAAAAATCATAGGAAACACAAAAGAAGAAGAGGAGAACACAATTCTTAACGAATTAAAACATTTGAACATCCAAATTCCCATTTTACAGGCCATAAGAGATGTGTCAATCTATAATAAGTTTATTAAATAAAATTGCTTAAAAAGACCTGGCAGAAAAAGACGTGACCCACCAACTATAAACTTAGTAGGCCAATTAGCATATTTAATGTTGGGTGTCATTGTCAACCCCAAATACCTTGACCCAGGTAGTCCAGTAGTCAATGTAACCATTAACAACATACATATTGCAAGCAGCCTAATTGATTTAGGGGCTGCAATCAACGTGATGACAAAGGACACAATGATAGCCCTACGACTCCAATCAATTATTAGACCAACAAGTACCGTACTACAGCTTGCTGACACATCAACTATAAAACGTGAAGGAATGCTCGAAGACATCACTATCAACACACAATCCTGGGAGTACCCAGATGAATTCATAGTTATAGAAGTAAAAATTAAACTCAATGGGTACCCAATAATACTATGCAGGCCTTGGCTAGCAACAACAGACGTCTATATAGGCTACAGATCTGGAAACATGACAATCACTAGTGGGCAAGCTAGAAAGAAAATCACGATTTATCCTCCACCAAGAAAGTATACAGACCTAGAATATCAGAATTGGACAGATGATTATAATTATATAACCGACCAAAACATACAACCTATTCTTACAATTGAAGCATCCCCATCACTAAAATCCATTGATGGAGACAGTCATTTAGATAGATTTATTCAAAATGCATCTTCTAATCATGATATTCTTGAAGATTTTTTTGAAATAGATTAGCAACAGGAAGAGAAAACATTACCCCACAACTCTGACAGAATGTGGGAAGAAGTGCTCACACTTGAACAGAATTCAATATAGGTCAAAACAGTTGAGATTATTCCTGGAAAGACAGTTAATATTAACTCCAATTTGGATCTAGAACAAGAACATCAATTACTGAAGGTACTCTCAGAAAACAACAAAGCCTTTGCATGGACATACACCGACATGAAGGGTATCCACCCATATATTTGCAAGCATTACAAATATATCAAAGAAGGTGTTGTTTCTATCAGAAAGCTGCAAAGAAGGATGAACCCAACATTTAAATACATAGTTAAGTTGGAGTTACAAAAGCTGTTAGATGCAGGGTTCATATACCCAATCTCAGATAGTGAATGGGTCTCACCATTGGTTATAGTTCCTAAGAAAGGAGGGAAGTGGAGGATCTGTGTGGATTACAGAGAGCTCAATAGAGATCACTTCCCTATACCATTCATTGACCAAGTATTGGACACATTGGATGGAAACAATTTTTTCTTGTTTTTAGATGGATTCAGTGGATACAACCGGATCCTAATCCATCCAACTGATCAGGATAAAATAATATTTACATGCCGATGGGGCACTTATGCATACAGAGTACTACCCTTTGGACTCTGTAATTCCCCAACAACATTTCAAAGGGCAATTTTAAGCATCTTCTCTGATTTTATTAATGATCAAATGGAAGTTTACATGGATGACTTCACACCCTATGGCCAAAATTTTAACCAGGCATTAAAACATCTAGAATTAGTCTTGAAAAAATGCATCGAGATGAGCTTATGTCTGAGCAATGATAAATGCAAAATGATTATAGAAGAAGGCATTGAGCTTGGACACCATATTTCACAGAGACGAATCGAAGTTGAACAACCAAAAGTCACAGTCATCAGGACATTGCCACCACTTGTCAAACAAATATATGTGAGAAGTTTTCTTCGGAAAACATGCTACTACAAAATAATTATTGAAAGTTATAGCAAAATTGCTACACCGATGTTTGCTATTCTCACTAAAGATACAAAATTCAACTAGACAAAGCTTTGTATGTCAACATTTGAAAAACTCAAAGAGAAGAAAATCACAGCCCCAATACTCCAGGGACCCAATTAGACACTACCATTCCACATACATTTTGATGCTTCAGACAATGCCATTGGATCAGTCCTTGGGCAAGAAGAAGAAAAGAGACTGGATGCCATATACTACATTAGCAAAAACTTGGCAGGAGAAGAACTCAGTTATACAGTCACAGAAAAGGAGTTTTTGGCTGTCATACATGCCATACACAAATTCAAGCACTAGATAACTGGATACCAAGTTTTTTTCCACACCAACCATTCAACAATAAGGTATCTTATGAATAAACCTAATACAAGTGCTCGAATAATTAGACGGATACTCCTCTTGCAAGAATTTAACATAACAATTATGGATAAACCAGGCAAACCCGATGTAGTAGCTGATTTTCTGTCTAGACTCACCCATGGACAAGACAATGAATTGGTAAATGATAACTTACCTGATGAGCACCTTTTTGCAATCTCAACAAAAATCCCAGGGTTTGCTGACATACAAAACTACTTAGTGTATGGTAAATTTCCACAACATTCCAGCCACCAAGAGAATAGCAGAGTCATAAGGAAAAGTGCCACTTACACATGGATAGAAGGAATGTTTTTCGAAAAAGGGTCAAACCAAATATTGAGAATATGCATCAGAGAAGATGAAGTCCATGACATACTGCATGCCACTTACACATGGATAGAAGGAATGTTTTTCAAAAAAGGGTCAGACCAAATATTGAGAAGATGCATCAGAGAAGATGAATTCCATGACATATTGCATGCCACTGTCAATTAGCCATGTGGAAGACATTATGTTGCAAAAAGAGCATCCTATAAAATATTGCAAACTGGATATTATTAGCCAACACTCCACAAGGACTCATATGAATATGTTTCACATTATGATGACTGTCAATGAATGGGGAATGGTACACAAAGTCAAGAAATGCCTCTACATCCCCAAATCTCTTTGGAAGCATTTGAGAAATGGGGATTTTATTTTGTTGGTCCATTCAACCCCTAATCAAATCTGAAAAGCTATATTCTAGTATGCACTAACTACCTTACAAAGTGGGAAGAAGTAGCAGCACTTGCAACAGCAAATGAGATAAATGTGGCAAAAATTTTTACAGAACAAATCTTCCACAGATTTAGAGTCCCAAGAGAGTTAGTCTCTTACCAGGGCACACAGTTTACATCCAACCTCATAGATGACTTGCTTCGAAGAAACAACGTTAAACACCGAAATTCCTCCTCCTACCACCCTCAAGCTAATGGTCAAGCTGAGGTGACAAACAAAGAACTAGAAATAATTTTGACAAAGACAATACAACTACACAAAAGAGATTGGGAAGACAGATTAAGTGAAGCAGTTTGGGCTTATAACACAACATGGAAGACAACAATAGGATTCACCCCATATGATATAGTTTATGGAAAGAAAATAAATTTTCCCATTGAATTTGAAATCAAAACATTGAGAATTGTAGCCAAGTTAAACATGGAACTTTCAAACATCCAACATGAACGCATGCTACAACTAAATCAGCTGGATGAGCAATTCCGACAAGCATTTATCCACACTGAACTCATCCAGCAACAAAGGAATAAATGGCATGACAAAAACATCAAGCAGAAGAAATTCAAAGAAGGTGATTGGGCACTACTATATGACTCCAGGTTTCACAGTTTTAAAGGCAAACTCACAACCAGATGGCTCGGACCCTACATCATTGAAAAACACTATGACAATGGAGCTATCATAATTACAACACTCAATGAATAATAATTCCCCATGTTGGTGAGTCGACATAGATTCAAACTTTATAAGAAACCAAATTCCAAATAGGAATTCACACAAGCACTCTATTAGCAAAATCTAATGCTGATAGAGACAAAAGATAATCACTGATTCCAGTTACAAAATGAGAAAAAAATATATCTAATGCATTGATATATTGTATATGTTATTCTCTCAGCAAAGATCCTAGAGTATAATGAATTAATGCTCAAAATTTAACATGGTATTAGAGCTAACCTGAGAAGAAGACATTTTGCAGTGACGGAAGCTTGAGTTCCTTGTTTATTGGGTTTCTCTCCACAGATTTTTGAAAATCAGTATATTAGATTGACTCTACTCATCAAGGTGCATCTATCTGTCTAATCAGAATTCAATTCCGAGCATTTTCAGATTTGGCCCTAAAAATTAGGGTTTCCACAAAAATAGAAATTTCTGGAATTTGAAGACACAGCTGGAAGCTCCTTGCAAAAATCGAAGTTCAGAGCTTTGGATCGAGATTTTTGGTTGGGTAGATCTCCGGGAAACTCAAACCCTAATTAAGGGCTCTCTCGAGTGAACCCGGGAGGACAAAAAGGCAATTCTAAAGGGAAAGACTTTGCTAATCTCAAATTCTGAATGCACCAGGATGATCAGCTCATCAAAGCGCATCTTTCTATCCTTTCAAAAATTTGAAATTCACATTTTGAATTTTTAGGGTTTCCTTGACAAATCCTAATCGGGGACGAGATCTAGTTTTCAGCATTTCAAGTGGTAAGACCTAAATATTTTCTATTTCCATTTGAAGTACTCTTTAAGATGTCTCTCCACACCAAGCTTGAGGATAAGCTTGAAGGGGCTGATAAATTTTGAGCCTAGAAGTATAGGATTGGGTTAATCCTGGAAGAGAATGAGTTGGACTCATATGTGAAAGAAGACATCCCTATCCCAGAGGATGAAGAGGCCAAGGTATTGCATAAGAAGAACTTGGTCAAGGCAAAGAGAATCATTGTTGATTCTATCAAAGACCATCTCATACCCCATGTGTCTTCTCTTAATACACCCAAGGAGATGTTTGAATCTTTGACCAAGCTATTTGAAGGAAAGAACATAAATCGCAAGATGACCCTGCGGAACCAATTGAAAGGAGTGAAGTTCCAGAATGGAGAAATCATTCAATCTTATTTTTCAAGGGTCTCCCAGATCAAGGAATAACTAGAAGCAGTAGATGAAATGGTGGAGAATGGTGAAGTAGTGATGACCACTCTAAATGGCCTACCCAGGTCATGGGATTCCTTCATTCAAGGGATTTGTGCAAGGAAGAAGTTGATCTCATTCAACAGATTGCGGGAAGAATGCTCTCAAGAAGAAGCTAGACTTATAACTCGTTAGGAAAAGATGGGAGGTGAAGATCAAGCTCTTGTATCCCACACCAAAATAAGCAAAACCAAGAAAGAGCACTCTCACCACAATAGATCCCATCAAAAGAGTAAGAAGGAACTAAGATGCTTCACATGCAATGAGAAGGGTCACTTTGCTTCAGATTGTCCCAAGAACAAAAGGGATAATAACAACAACTCCAGTAAGAAGAAGAAGGGTAGCAAAAGAAGGGTTCATGCTCATGCTGCCGAAGATGATGAACCCCCAAAGAAGAAGGCTAGGGTAGAAAGTGATAGTGATGATGACTCATCAAGTGAAGAAGAGTATGTTCTAATCTCTGCTCTCACAGGTACTATCTCCCATGGTTGTAATGATTGGTTGATTGATAGTGGGGCTTCCAAACACATCACTGGGTTTAAGGAATCTTTTGTGAACCTATCTGAAACATGAATCACCCCATAAGGTGAAACTTGGGGATGATTATCAATACCCAATCAAAGGAAGTGGTGAAGCCTCCTACAACCTAGATTCTGGAAAATCTTTGAAGATGAAAGAAGTCCTTTATGTACCTGGGCTCAAGAAGAACTTACTCTCCATATCTGCATTGGATGCAAAAGGTATGAGGGTTGCATTTATGGATGGCCAAGTCCTAATGTGGCCAAAGGGAAAGAACATAGATGATGCAGTAGTGATTGGAGAGCAAGAGGGAGGATTGCATAAATTGAAGGGACAACCTAAACATGCCATGGTGCATGAATCCATGGAGCTAAGTGAACTTTGGCATATGAGACTTTCTCATATGCACTATAGAGCACCTCCGATTGCAAGCAAGGCAGTAGAAGGTCTTCCTGAAATCAAGACCAAACATGAAGGTGTTTCCAAAGGATGTGCAAAAGGTAAGAACATTAAGAAGGATTTCCCAAGCAATGAAAGCAAGGCAAAAGACATCCTGGAAATCATCCACTCAAATGTATGTGGCCCTATGTCATCCAGTTCCCTGAGTGGGTATGCTTACTATGTCTCATTTATTGATGACTTCTCCAGGAAGACTTGGGTATACTTCTTGAAGAGCAAAGAGGAGGTGTTTGATAAATTCAAGGAATTCAAAACCTTGATGGAGAATCAGACTGACAAGAAGATCAAAACATTCAGATCCGACAATGGTGGAGAATCCACCTCAGGTGACTTCAAGAAGCTTTACAGTGATTCAGGGATTAAGAGGGAGTTGACTGCTCCTTATAATCCTCAATAGAATGGAGTTGCAGAAAGGAAGAACAGAACTATCATGGAAGCACCAAGGGCAATGTTGCATGACCAAAATCTACCTATGCATCTATGGGCAGAAGCAGCTAGAACAACTGTTTATGTGCAGAACAAAACACCCCACAAGATATTGGACAACAAGACACCAGAAGAGGTATTTTCTAGTAAGAAACCTGAAGTAAGCCATCTCGGAATATTTGGTTGTCCAGTATACACTCATGTCCCAAAGGAAAAGAGGACTAAACTAGATCCTTCAGGAAAGAAGGGTATCTTTGTGGGTTACAGTGAATGTTCGAAGGCTTACAGAATATATTTTCCAGGGTTCGAGAAGATTGATGTCAGCAGGGATGTAACATTTGATGAAAACGCAGCATTCATTAAATCAAAGAAAGCACCTATTGAATTTTATGAAGAACCTAAGGAAATTAGATTTCAAGAGACTACCATGACTGAAGAAGTTCCAGAAGTTGTTCGTGAGTTTGAAGATCTGCAAGAACCTGTATATCCACTCAGTGAGGATAACTCTCACCAGAGGAAACTTGCATGGGCTAGAGAGCTCATTCAAGATGCAGAAAGGTTTGGCATTCCAGAAGAAGAACACAGAGCAAAGAAGAGAACTAGATCACATACCAGCTATGTTGCTTTACTCTGTGACATTATGAACAAAGAGCCTTCCAGTTATGAAGAAGCAGCGGAAAAGAAAGAATGGAAGGATGACATGGTTCAGGAATACCAATCAATAAATGAAGAATGATGTTTGGGATGTTTTCCCAAGATCTAAAGAGAAGTCTGTTGTGACTTCTAAATGGATCTTCAAGATCAAGCATGATGCAGATGGTAGTGTAGAGAAATACAAGGCAAGATTCGTAGCTCGTGGCTTCTCTCAGAAAGAGGGAATAGATTATGAAGAAACTTTTGCACCTGTAGCCAGGCATACTTCCATCAGAACAGTACTTGCTCTGGCTGCAGCTATGAAATGGAAAATACACCAGATGGATGTCAAGACTGCTTTCTTGAATGGTGTAGTTGAAGAGGAAGTATATGTGAAGCAGCCACTCGGTTTTGAAATACATGACAGGGAGTCATATGTGTGCAGATTGAAGAAAGCCTTGTATGGCTTGAAACAAGCTCCTAGAACTTGGTATGGTAGGATGGACAGTTTCCTATCTAGTTTGGGATTTACCAAAAGTAAAGCGAATTCCAAACTTTACTACAAGGTTGAGGAAGGGAATCTTGTGATTCTACTCCTGTATGTGGATGACTTATTTGTAACAGGAGATGACAGACTGATTGCAGATACTAAGAGAAAGCTTGCTACTGAATTCGATATGAAAGACTTGGAAATGATGCACTATTTCCTAGGCATGGAGGTGTGGCAGAGTACAGGTGGGATCTTCCTTGGTCAAGGGAAGTACACAGTAGATATCCTGAAGATATTTGGGATGATGGATTGCAAGGCCATGGCCACACCTATGGCATCAAATCTGAATCTTCTATGCGATGCTTCATATGAGCCAGTTGATGTCTCTATGTATCGTCAAATGATTGGGTCCTTGATGTACCTGACGAACACGAGACCAGACATTTGCTTTGCTGTGAACACATTAAGCCAGTTCCTGACAGATCCGAGGAGTGTTCACCTGGTTGCTGTAAAGCATGTTCTGAGGTACCTGAAGGGTACAGTGGATTATGGGCTCAAGTATGAAGCGAATCAAAAGTTTAACCTACAGGGTTATGTTGATTCAGATTGGGCTGGCAGTGCTGTAGATAGGAAGAGCACATCTGGGTGCTGCTTCAGTATGGGATCAGGTGTGATCTCTTGGTTCAGCAGGAAGCAGTCCTGCGTAGCACTGAGTATAGCTGAGGCTGAGTATGTTGCAGCCTGTTTAGCTAGTTGTGAGGTAGTATGGCTACGGAAGCTACTGTCGGAGTTATTTGATCTCCCATTGGAGGCTACTGGTATCTTCTGTGATAACCAGAGTTTTGTGAAGCTGTCCGAGAACCCAGTGTTTCATGAGAGGTCGAAACACATAGAGATCAAATATCACTATATCAGGGATATGGTGCAGAGAGGAGCTGTGAAGCTCCTATATGTTGCAACGGATGAGTAGATTGTAGATGTGCTGACGAAGCCACTAGCCAGGGTGAAGTTCGAGTACTTCAGAGAGAGACTTAGCATTCTTCAGATCGAGGACACTTTGAGGAAGAAGTGATGGACACATTTGTTGAAGCCATTACAAGCATGTTGGAAGGAGGAACCTTCACATGGCTGTGGATGTAAGCGCTAGATAATGAGCATCAGGATGATGTTATGGTTTCTGCTTGGATATGATCAGTTGGATCATTTTTATGTATGTATGTATGCATCATGTTGGATGCTAGATATGATCAGTTGGATCATTTTTATGTATGTATGTACGCATCATGTTGGATGTTGGATATGATCAATTAGATCATTTATATGTACGCATCATGTTGGATATGATCAGTTGGATCATGTGTATGTATTTTTGTATATGCATCATGTTGGATGCTTGGACCATGTATCTGTATATGTATCAGGTGGATACATTGTATGATCAGGTGGATCACGTATGGTGATATGTATCATGTATTTGTATTTGTATCAGGTGGATACATTGTATGATCAGGTGGATCATGTATGATGATATGTATCAGATAGATACTTGGTATGCATCAGGTAGATGCATTATATGATCAGGATGATCATGGATGACGAGCTTCAGGATGTTGCTCCAGATGACATGCAGCAGGATGTTGCAGTGATGATGATCAAGATGATGTATGGTGAGTATCAGGTTGATACTCTATGGCCGTGGATCAGGTTGTGCAAATGAGCATGTAATTAGGTGCCCTGGGATATTTGTAGATAGTCTTTCGAGGTTTTTCCTATGACATGTAATTCGGTTCCCTGAGATATCTGGCAAATTCTCTTTCGAGGTTTTGCTCTGGAAGGACATATAATTCGGTGCCCTGGGTGATCTGCAGATAGTCTTTCAAGGTTTTTCCTATGGCATGTAATTCGGTGCCCTGGGATATCTGGCAGATGCTCTTTCGAGGTTTTGTCCTATGGCATATAATTCGGTTCCCTGGGAGATCTGATAGGTTGGACTATGTGCCCGTAATCAGTCATAGGATGCTCTTGCGAGGTTTTTCCATGACCACATGTAATTCGTTGCATTGGGAGATCCTATAGGTAGGGCTGTGTGCTCGTAACAGCCTGGGATGCTCTTGCGAGGTTTTGTGGTGAGGTCACATGTAATTCGTTGCCTTGGGAGATCCTATAGGTAGAGCTGTGTGCTCGTAACAGCCTGGGATGCTCTTTCGAGGTTTTGTGACGCACGTAATAAGTCCTGAGGATTCCACAGTATGGCCAGTGATGATGAAGACCTGCAGGTGGTGGGCCTACATCCAGTATGATAAAGGACTGGCTCTGTAGAACTTCCTATGACGAGTAGAGTCAGAGATTGGTTGAGATAGAAATAGCAGTGATGATGATGATGACGATGCATCGATGGCGATGATCCAGAGAAGAAGACTTGTCTAGCAGATCTGTGTCGAGAAATACCTTCCTAGTTAAGAGGGAGTGTTGATGTATATGTAACTTCGGAATGTATTTCATCTATGTATTTTATATATATTTATTGTACCCTTATAAGAGATGTGTTATTCCTCTATAAGGAAGTGTCGTCATGTCGATTGACAAGTGTCGCAAGTATGTGTACTTGTCGATGGGTTATTAGACCACCATGTGGGGTCGGCCCGAAATTATATATAATATAATGTGGATGTATCTAACTAGACAAGTCAGCCCCATAAGGTCACTGGGAAAAAAGGTGAGTATAAATAGAGATAGAAGATCTCTATTTTACTCACTCGAAAAAGTAACTCACTCTCACTCTCAGAAGTGGCGCACTAGTGAGGAAGAGGAGGATCATCTACTAGGAGACTATCTCAATGTTATTTGGTTGTATTTTCGTTGATCCATTGCTCTCTCTATCTCTGAGGAAGTTGTGGGGTTTTTCACCTTAGGGTTTTCCCCACGGAAACTCTGTGTCTCTTGTCTCTTATGCTTTTGGTTCTTGTGATGCTTGTCATATTGTGATTGTCATGCATTGATATAGTGTATATGTTATTCTCTCAGCAAAGATCCTAGAGTATAATGAATTAATGCTCAAAATTTAACATACCTCACAGAATCATGATTAGACATGTTAGATGACCTCTGCATATAGCTACTATATCCCCTGATGATCAAAGTAGCAGTGCAATGTACAATGATGGAAAGGAATGCAGTGTGCAATAATGAAAAAGAACACATAAGTCAACAAACATGATGCACAATGATCAGGGTGAGTGCGTAAAAGTAGCTAAATAAGGAAGCAGAATATACAAGAGGACCCAATTTGGAAATGCAAGCAGTTCAGGAAGCAAGAAAACTGGAATTTCATATCACCACTCAGCCAGCAAGCTACCCACAAGCCTGTGATCAATCCCAACCAGACGGGTAAGTCATCCACCACTCAGAACTTTTTGGTTTGTTGATTATATTAGCAAATTAAAAAATTACGAAGGGGTTCAAGAAGAGCGAGCCGGAGGACCACAAGCCTATATATGAAAACCCACAGGTGTTGTCCATTCTCCGTGCATTGGGATGGATGCCCTTTATTTAGGGACTGAGAGGGTCCAATACTGAAGTGTCCTTAGAATTTTCCAGGAACCTAAAACACATAAAATATTAACAATATGTCACCCCGATAAGGGGACTACGCATCAGGCTCGACAAGGAAGCAATTGTGAACTATACAGGATTGCCCATGTGGCTACATTGGGGAAGAGATGACCGAGAACTAACCTGAGGGATAAATCAACCTTCTTCGGATAAGGGGGAGCATGTGAGGAAGACAATAATGAAGTCAAAAGAATCACCATGCCAGCGCCATGGGACGAGATAGATTCTGTTGACCTGAGATAAATAACATGCATAGGGAGACTTAGATATATCCCGGTCTTCCACTTCCAAATGTTGGAGATTCTAAGGCACAGGGGCCATATTACACCAAATAATAATATCAGCATTCCTTACTACCTTCTTCAGTCTCTCGGAGAAATGAGAAAAAATGTAGTGAAAGGGAAGGAATATGCATTGGCTCACCATGCATTGATCAAGTTCCTAATTTGTGAAGAATTGATGGTGCAAATTCCAGAGCTCTCGTGTGAGGAATTTGTGCTTGTCTCAGCTGAAGATGTGCAAGGAATGAGAGCCATGCCTAATCCAGGCATACCCCTAGCTGCTAGATCAGAAGAAAAATCCACCTTTGTGTCGGGAACTAAGTGCAAAATTGACCTGGATAGCGACAATGAGGTTATGGTCGACACCCTGACCAGAATCAAGCATTTAAAGGATACCTTTCACCAAAAATACTCAGGGGTTTCTCCTAGCAGGAAAGGGTCAAAACGATAGAGTAGAAGGTTGTCACAAAACAAGCATACAAACAAGGTAGAAAAAGAACCCAACCCCATAATTCAAAACTTATTTGATGATGATGATTTCGTGGTAGAACAGGATGACCCTTCTACACCTGAAGAAGAGGATATCTTCCAATGGAACCCTACTCATGAAAATGTGAACCCTAGAATCAACGACCAGCTGACTGAGGCACTAGATGAACTAGCAAAAGTCAGGGAGGAGCTGGCCGCCTTAAAAATTGAATCAAGGATCCAAAGAAGCCAGCCAACTTCACCGACAACCCCACTATTTGTACATGAAAAGACCCAAATTTTAAAGATGCAGCACGCAAGAGAATTAAAGCTGGTGGAACAAAACAATTTAGCACTAAAAGATAAATTGGGTCAAGCTCAGGAGGATCTAGCTTAGAGAGACTAGAGAATCCGATAATTGGAGGATACCTTGACCACCACCGCTAAAATATATGATGAAAGATTAGGACTGAGACCACCATCCAGAATATATATGGTTTACCTAAGGGAGAAGTGGGGAAAGTTCCAGCTACGGAGGCTAAAGCAAGGCCTACCTCTAGAATTAAACACTCCAAAGGAGTTCGTAGAAACTTCTTTGAGCTACACAGAATTGGAGAAAGATCAATTATTCGAGTTTTCCTTGAATAACTTCATGGTACAGAGCTCACCCAACTGGTCACTGAATCCCTACATGGGTGACTTCCAGTTAAGAGCACTATGCTCCTAGATGAACCATGAGATAGAGAGAGCACAATATGCTCATCTCTACCTTGCAGAGGAGTGGAAAAACCCGTTATGGATTAGGGCTGAGGAAACTTATCCTAAAAAAGTAATTCAGGACCACCGTGCTATCACCACATTAGAGTATTTAACTCTTATCCTTCTTGAAAAACAACAGGAGGCAGTAACACATTTCAACCTCACCACTCAATGCACATATAGAGAAGTGCAAGAAGCCATCAATGAGAGATGGACAAGAATCGCAGAAGATTTGAAGAAGAGGGAGCCTCACTCCCCCCTCAAGCTAGAAACTGCACTCACCAAGGCTAAGTTATACAGGGAATCTTTAATAAATCACTAGCTCAGATGGATAGGCATGAAACTAAGTCAACCATTCTTTCTCCCTTTGACTATCAAAGAATAGATCGATCAAGAGGAGGAGAAAAGAGAATGGGCCAAAGATGACCAGACCCAAGGCTATCATAGATAGGAAATGACTCCTAGGGTCATTGCTTGGGATATCAAAGAGTCCGTCCAAGAACAGGATGTCTCGCCCCAAGATGGGGGACTCCTTCAAGTCTGGGGGAGATGATGAGCCCAGAATTAGGTACCCTATATCCCTTTTTATGCCACACAAGCACAAGAAAGAATAAGGAAAATAACTCTGTTTGTGGGGATGAATGCATTTGTTTCGATTTTTTAATAAAGTAGTTTAGAGATTATTCTTCTTAGGCTTAAAGGCATTTTTATGTGCTAATTATATGAATAAGCATGCATGAGCAGAGCGCAGGTGTTCTAGAAATCAACAAGGGAATCAAGCTCAAAGACTAAGGATCACGAGGGACTCGGTGCTCACATTCTCCTGATTTTTGGAAGAACTCCTGTTAAAACAGGATCGACATTTATAGCATAGATTTAGGTTATGATTATGAATTAGATATATATAGGGACCTCTGAATAGCAGGGAGTCCTGTTGACATTTTAGAGAGACTATCTTTAGCGTATTTTATTCAAGACAATTCTGTTTGAAGTTTTTCCTAAGACATGAAGTTATGATTTTGATAATGGAAGACTGGTGTTATTTCGAATCCTTGAGTTTATAACTCTTTTTCAGTCTTGAAATACGGGTTGGGGAGGGTCCCCTCGACACGTAAATAAGGAGCCTTGTTTTACTTCAGGTATTTCTCATGTGTTTGTTAATTGGGTTAATCATTATGATGTATGGGAGTACTTCGATAATTATTTGAATAGCAGATTTTGATTTTAGTTCAATGATTTTTCTCCGTAGTTCTATAATATTGATTCCATAGTTCTGTAACACTCTATATGTAGTCCTGTGTATGCATTCTGCATAGGCATATTTTACATCTATTTTCTAGCATTTTTATATTAATTCAAGATAATGATTCACATATACAAATTGATACATACTTTCCTTATTTATGTTTGATCACATAGAAGTTGAATATTTCATAATTTTTATTTAAAGAGAATAGTGTTCATCGCTTTTAGTACTTGTTTGAATAGATTAGATTTCCAGCTTTCAGTATTTAATTTCTAGATTAGATTTCCAGCTTTCAGTATTTAATTTCTAGATTAGATTTACAGATTTCAGTATTTAATTTCTAGATTAGATTTCCAGCTTTTGGTATTTAATTTCTATATTATATTTGCCAAGCTTTCAGTATTTCATTCCTAGAATAAATTTCCATATTTCTTGTGTTCAATTTCTATCAAGTCTTCATCAGATTTAGGTTTTAGATTTGCATCATTTTCTTGTTTTTCAGCTTCTTAGTTTCAGATCAATATTTCCATTTCCCTCAAAGAAACCTCTAGGATACATTCAACACCCTGAATGACAAAGATCATCCTATATAGAACATACAGTGCTTAGCACCTCTTAAGTTTGTACGCTCCCTGGTTGATAATTAAAGTATATTCCCGGTATAACTACCCTAATTAGGTACGCATTCCTAGAGTCCACCAATGATCAATGAAAAGATGCGGGCGAAATGACATCCTAACCTATATGCCAGGTGTAGACAATACCTGCCGAAGGCACGAAATGATTGAAAAATCCACTCTCGTCGGGAAAAAATACTCAAAAGGGAACTTTACAATGGCATATTAGTCCAAAACAACTCAAAAAGGAAAAAACTATAGGAAAGTGGGTTTGAAAAATTATAAATAGTCAAAAGAAACTACTTTTACCATTCCATTTTCACTTTTCACCCAACATAGTGCTTTTGGTTAGTTTTTACCCTCGATATTCAATTGTTGATTCTGGGAGCTACGGGCATCTGATTCACGAGCCATCTGGATTAGGTTGGTGCTCTCACTCTTCTCTTCATTTCTATGGTTTTTATTTCAGTTTTTAATGGTCAAATTTTTAGTTTTGCAAAGAACTAAACTTACTCAGCGCTGTACGTAGTCTATAAGTTCACAGGTCACGTGGGGAGTGTGTGGAACTCCCAATCCATCCCCTATATTGTCCATTTTAAGTCTAGATGTAAATCTATATACACTTAACTTGAGTGATCCTAAAGAAAAAAACTCTTTCTAACAATGGGTCACCTGGTCTAGTTAAGGGAGGGTTGAAGTGTCTTGCAAAGTCTTCTGTTGGAAAATATTCAACCTCAATTGTCTGTGTGAATGATGAAGTTTGAGAGGCAAGTTTAGGTTCTCTAGGGGGTTCAGTTGTGCCAGTTAGTTCAAAAGAACCACTTAAATTTTTTTTGTGCTATTGAGGTGGCGATGGAGGCTCCATAGTGAGTGGAGGAAGGTTTCTCAACCTTCTTGACCTACGAGCAGGTTGGTCTTCCATAATTACAACAAAAAAATTCTATATGATAAACCTAGGGGCCACTAGAACAACAATAAACACACATCACACCGCTACAACATTTCCTATAGGAATACATACCAAGAAAACAAATAGTCTCCCAAAGGAAAGTATGGGATGATTAGGGCCCAGAACAAACCAGCGGAGTAATGAAGAAAAATTATCTAGGGTCCACGGTACAGTCACGATGGGGCCCAGTGTTGGAGTCACCCAACCACCTTCCCAAAGAGTTGGAGAGGATTTCCACCCAGATCTATCCCAGGTGAACTGAAAATATCCTTTCACTCTCACCTGTGTAGATCTCTAATGGTCAAGATACTAAGGCTACCGAAAATGCAGAAAAAGTCTGGGGGGATAGTTGCAAGTAGAAATAACACCCATGGGTAGGGTAACTAAGCCCGAAATCCAAAAGCACACAAGTTACTCGTGGATCCCCGTAAGCATATTAGTCCTAGTAGATGCTCGATTGAAAAGCGGAGGGGTATCCCCAGCTAGTCAATTTGAAATGACCCCGTGCTTAACTTTGTTTTTGGTGGAGCTTCATGGCACACCTTCCACAACGGTGGATTTACTTAAAGATAGTTCACTACGATTTTGATTTTAAGTGGTTTTGGATATTTTAAAATGATATGATCCAAAAACCTAGCCTAAGCTACTTAATGTATGTTCTCTAGAAAGAAAAGTTACTATTAGATTTCAACTTAAATATTCAGTTTAGGTCTTTTATTTATTCAAAATGGAGTGAGTGTGTGTGCAAGATGGTTACAACTGCAAAGCAAAGTGTATACATAAAAATGCATGTTTTTTTCACAAGTTTTCTTTTCGCTTATCTTTCAAAATCAAAGGGTTACAAATTAAACATAAAATTAATATCAAAATGTTTTTTTTTACTTTTTCAAAGAGTTAGCATATATAGCTAAAACCTAATTTGAAAAAGAAATGCTCTTGCTAAAAAGGACTTGTTCTTTTTGGTTTTTCCTTTTAAATGAAAGAAATAGAAAATAAATATGAAAAAGACAAGAACAATAAGAGATGCAAGTATAAAATGACTGTACCTAAATCTATAAAACTCAGAAATCTACCCTCAAAAGAATCTAAGGATAACAAATCCAAGAATTGTCTTCAACCAAGCAAGATGTAACAAAATCTTGTATAGAGACACTATGTAATCAACTGACATAAAGAAGAAAGAAAAGAATCAATCAATATATCATACTACCCTTGCAAAAACTAGTGACCATGAAGGAAACAATCCAAGCGTCCACCAAACACAAAATGGATTCGAAAGACCTAGGTACCCTTTACAAGCAAAGAAAACCAAAAAAATCTCAAAAAGAGCCAAAAGGACTCAGTCAAAATCAACAAATAGGTCCAAATGATCTAGAACTAAACATAGAAACTATTTCACCAATAAAGCAAACATCCAAAGCATAAACCCTAGGAGAAAATCAAAATTATCAGGAAAAAACGTGTATGTCGGTGCAGCATCATGGGACTGACCCATGGGTAAGGTAAAAAACCGCGACTGTAACTAAGTACAACTCCTTGATCTGCTTAGATTAAAAAAAAGAAATAAAATCTCAACTCAGACCAAATATGAGTCACAAACATGGGCTAGACACCTTGTAAACCCTCACAGAGAATTAAAGGATTAATTAAAATTGAATAAAACTACCCTGGGATTCCTAGAGCGACAACATGAACTCCCCAATGGAGTCACTAGTTCTGGTGTTTGGTAAATTGACCTATGATTGGGAAGTTTAGAGATCATTACCATACGTTTATTTAAGGTACAGATACTGAATGGTAAACCAATACAACATTCAATACTTCTTTTAATAAAAAAAGAACTAAGTTTTAAAGCTAAAATACAAACCTGGAGAACTGACTTCTGATCCTAGATTTAATCTTTAATCCTCTGCTCCACTATTCTAGATTAATAACCTATAGTAGAAAAGATAACCTTCTCAAATATTTCGACTGAATAGAGATGAATAACTTAGAATGAAAATCATATATAAGCAAATATGAAAGATTAAATAAACTAGATTCATATAATAGACAAATCTTATAGGAAGAAAAATCTCTTGTATTACTTGCTTTAATGGAAATCAACTATACCTGCTCTGTAACTTGCACTGTCAAAACCTGACCTTGGGATCCTTGGTCCTCTCTCCTTCAATGGATATTTCCCTAGCATTTCCTTATCAAAATTGGTTCTCCCTTTCTCAAGGATCTCTCCTTGTATTTATAGCAAGGCTGAGAAGATAAACTCGAAAGGTAATTGCTTGGGGAGGTTATGGTAGTTAGGATAACTTCCATAACTAATCCTTAATAAGTATTTTATATATATTTTCATGATTTTAGAGATACCCACAGATGTATACTTTTGCAATAAGCGAGTGACTCACGATTTTAGTGTCCAACAACAGGTGAGTGCAACTATTACTAAGAAAAAATTCCTATGGCTCGGGGAAGACCACAACAGACAGATGACTACCAGAAATCAACTCAATTCCGAATGCAATGCTATTATAATGAAAATGATAAGATGTGGATAATAAACCAACCTTCAACCGGATGTTCAAAGTAGATCCCCATTGAGCTTTCCCAATCTACACTTGAAACTGTAGCTTAGTCTCAACAACAAATACAAACAAGTGCATATAATATGTGAAATATATTAGCATAAACAATAGCATGGTCCATGATATAATAAGCAAATATAACCCAATGTAATTAAACAAACATTTACAAGATCAATTGGACGAGAAAATGAGTATTTCTATTAATGAAAACAAGAAGTACATGATACAACCTCTTGTCGGAAACCCATCTGAACCAAGAACTAGGTCCCTCCACTTGTGCCTCAACCACTTCAATCCCCCATGCAATGGAAAAATCAAACTATGAAAGGAGTTTGGTAGGTGAACATAAGAGGTTCACAACAACAAGGATTAATGGATGTAGACTCAAGTCATGGAAAAAATCCAATAGAGTTTCTATGCTCTCTCTTTCCTCCCCCTTCCATGCACCGTAAGAGCTCAATATATAGCCTTCCAAAGGTAGGTGAAAGGTTGAATTGAGACATTTCTGGGGTACATGGAGGGCCACAGGTCACCCTAAGACTGCTTTTTGGAGAGAAAAGTAACTCTCTATTATTTTTTACCATTTAACTCGATGTATGCTGGCTACATTGGTGCAGCCTGTGTATACGCTGGCTATAGTGGAACAACTAGCTTACAGGAACAAAAATAGGGAACAATGGGATCCTGGAGGAAAAAATGTGGATCTGAGTCTCTAAAATGAATACTGAAGGTCAAAGAATGTTGATTCTCAGAAGATGGAAAACTACGCTGTAATAGATGCCCCCTAATGTGTGAGGTCAGAGAAGGTACTACGATGATCGAAATACATTATAAATCTTAGAAGTGGAGTGATGGAGACACAAATGGAAGGACTAGCCCACTCATCATAATACAATGATATCTCTGAATACATATCGGTACAATACAACAATCTGATACAATGGCCATGAATAGGCAGTATATAGTGAATACATGTCATAGGCGATCATAGCCATTACCCATATACAGTAAGATATGGTCTCCTACTGAAAAGGAAACCATTGGTGCAAAATGAAGGTACAAACTGCTAATGTATGAGAACGACATCTCATAAGTACAATCATGATCATGAGTAGCGTACTGAATTCCACTTAAGTCTGGGGCCTTCTACACAAATCGCCAATAGTGCATGCCCTATCAAGCAAATAAAGGTCTTGATGTTGAACTTGATGTGGCATCGTCTAATTACCAGTCATTGATGTTGCCGCTAACAGACTTGAGATAACCCACCAATAATGAAAATGCGCATCAAGGCACAAATTACATTCATCAAAGTGTGAATAAAGTTGTTTAGGTCGAACACTATGACGAATCCATCGTTCAGGAGACATTGATGAATCCCCAACTGTCGATGGAGAGAGAACCCACCATTAATGACTGCAAGCCTCAAGGTACTCAACCAACTCTAAGTCTCAATTCTAGAATAAATGGGTTGAAGTTGACGGAACGAAACTCACTGGAAGAAGGCAATTGATGCATCCCCCATCAACTAGCACGAGGTAATAGCTACGCTGAAATATTTGGAAGAACTCGGACGAACAGATCAGACTGACTCAAAAGGAATAGTCAACATGCAAAGGTCAAGAGATATGAGGAGTGGCCAACTCTAGTTTCAGGACTTCTTTTGAACAAGAGCATGAGCAGATGGATAGACTCAGGCAACATTGAATCAAGTACTAGATGATAATAACATTGTGTGATGCACGAGGCATCAACAAAGGGCTCCATAATGACTGGAACCTTAACCGGTGTTGTAGATATTTCTCCCTACGGATAAAGAGAAATTCTCTTAGGATAAAGTAGATTAAACTAGCTCTAAGCTAAGACAAAAATGAAACAAATGTAATCTTGGATCTCGGACTAAACTAGTATTTCAGGGATTTTACATTAAGAGGAAAGAGAGAAAATAACTCACCTCCATTCTCAGCGTTTGTCCTGCTTGTAGTTTTGATCTCAGAATCTTTGCGATAGAGCTGTGGAGACAAAACAATATACAAGCACATGCAATCTTCTAATGTCTTTGAATTACAAGTTAAATTCCAAATCTATATAGATATAATTCATGAAACTGAAACATAATCAGTACACACGAACTAGGAAACAAGGCAAGTTATATTATTAAGAAGCTTGAAAAGTGATTACAAAGGTTGTTTGATGTCCAAGCCAATCTTCCAGCTTCAACTATTTCCACCTTTAGCTATCTCCACAAAAGGTTTATGACCATAGGTTTGATGCCCCAAAAGTCCTCCCTTTGGCTCATTGAAGACCTCTCTCTTATAGCATGTGGGAGGGTTAACCAATAAGAGGGAAGTGTGGATCTATGGATTGTTTAGTGGATCAGGCCAGTTAAACCGAGAGGGAGTTAGGATCGAATCAAAGGTGGCAATCCCAACTAAATCCCTCAAAGTTTGAGATCCCAAGATCCATGGCAAAACGACTAAAACTCGACTAGCACTCCCCTAAGCTTGAGCATAACGCGGTAGTACCGTGCCGCAGGAAAGGAGAAATATGTGGTAGTGTGGACTACTGGGCCCCAATAGATGTGCAATAGTTCTTGCAAATAAGACTGAGTTGGATTGGCAGATGATAGGAGAAAATTTTGTCTTCAGTGGTCAATCATTGGTCTTCTTTTCTAGATGTTTAGTCAGTAGGGGGAAGTTTGGTCAATGTTATTTGGTGTAAAGATGCGACACTAGGTTGTTAGGTGCAATATTGAGTTATAATAGATGCCCCCTAAAGTGTGAGGTCAGAAGAGACTAATGGCCGAAAGACTTTAGAAATATTGTGCGGAGATAGCATCGAGGGGAGCAACAAGGAGCTGAAACAGAAACAAAATGTCAGATATACCGCCGAGGCGGGCATTCCCATGCTAGCAAACAATTGACTCAAAGCATGGCTACCAACCAATACATTGCAGATCCATGAGTACTGAGATGATATAGGCTGTAGACAAATCATAACTACCATGAACAAGCGTAGATCCATGAGACAGTAATGACATAGCCACGACTAATACAGAAGTGGATCTGTGTGACAATACAAAAGAAATTTCCATCGCAACCTAGACACAATCAGAATACAAAAGGATGTCCAGGGTCTTCTACCTAATCGCAAACGATACGAATCTAGCCATGTGATTACAAGGTGTTGAGGTCTAACATGGTAGAAGCCATTTGATTACGAGTCAATGATGTGAATCGTTAACAAATGTGAGGAAAATAACTAATGATCCCAAAGGTATCTATAGTACATCTCAACGAAATGCGAATAAAGGAGTTGATGTCGAGCATCCGAGAGATCATTCAAACAAAGTTCAATGATGAAAACCTACTGTTGAATGCAAGGAAACCTGTCATGTAGGCATGCAGGTACCAAGGTACTAACGGTTGACTCCTAATCCTAATTCTTGGATAATGATTTGGCATCGATAGGGATATACTCGTCAAAGGTGGGCCATGATGATTCCCACATCATTGACACGAAATCCGAACGAGAGATGATGTGAAACAATGGAAAAATAGAACATGTACTGAGCAAGCGGTAAAGGAATACTATCGCGCCCCGTGTCACCTCACAAAGCGGTAGTAGCACGCTTCTCGATAGGGGGACCCCGCGGTAGTTACAGAGGCAAAAAAAGCCTCATAGGGCTTTCCCAAAACTCAGGAAAATTTCACTGAAATTAAGTTTTTTTCCTATGAATTGAAAGAGGAGCTTGAGAGCTCTTACTTGGTGCAGACGGATGACGAAACAGTGCCTCGAATCTCCAGATATGAACACTTGAAGTTTTTCCCTCCAATGGATGAAATTCCTCTATGAGCAAAATAGCCAAGGTGAAATGGTAACTTTTCATTCTTACTCCTTGCTTATATAATTCCAGCTGAGTCGCCAGTTTTTGTTGTAGATATTTCTCCCTACAGATAAAGATAAATTCTCTTAGGATAAAGTAGATTAAACTAGCTCTAAGTTAAGACAAAAATGAAACAAATGTAATCTTGGATCCTGGACTAAACTAGTATTTAAGGGATTTTACATTAAGAGGAAAGAGAGAAAATAACTCACCTCCATTCTCAGCGTTTGTCTTGCTTGCAGTTTTGATCTTGGAATCTTTGTGATAGAGCTATGGAGACAAAACAATATACAAGCACATGAAATCTTCTAATGTCTTTGAATTACAAGTTAAATTCCAAATCCATATAGATATAATTCATGAAATTGAAACATAATCAGTACACACGAACTAGGAAACAAGGAAAGCTATATTATTAAGAAGCTTGAAAAGTGCTTACAAAGGTTGCTTGATGTCCAAGCCAATCTTCCAGCTCCAGCTACTTCCACCTTTAGCTATCTCCACAAAAGGTTTATGATCATAGGTTTGATGCCCCAAAAGTCCTCCCTTTGGCTCATGGAAGACCTCTCTCTTATAGCATGTGGGAAGGTTAACCAACAAGAGGGAAGTGTGGATCTATGGAGTGTTTAGTGGATCAGGCTAGCTAAACCGAGAGGGAGTTAGGATCGAATCAAAGGTGGAAACCCCAACTAAATCCCTCGAAGGTTGAGATCCCAAGATCCATGGAAAAAAGGATAAAACTAGACTACCGCGCCCGTAAGCTTGAGCATAACGCGGTAGTACCATGCCCCAGGAGAGGAGAAATACACGGTAGTATGGACTACCGCACCCAAATAGATGTGCAAGGCGAGGTAGTGCTTGAAAATAAGACTGAGTTGGGTTGGTAGATGACAGGAGAAAAGTTTGTCTTCAGTGGTCAATCACTGGTCTTCTTTTCTGGATGTTTAGTCAGTAGGGGGAAGTGTCGTTAATGTTATTTGTTGTAGAGATGCGACACTAGGTTGTTACGTGTAATATTGAGGTATAACAACTAGCCAGTGGAGTAAAATATGAGAAACGAGTAAAGCTCCTAAGGTCCTACTATAGTCCCAACTCATAATGAATGGAGTGGAGTGAATGCTCTGTTCAAAGGAGACATGACAACTGCCAACAAAAAGTAGTAACATTTTCCTGTACGGATTTTTGAAATATTTTATTTTTTTTGGTCTTTTTCATATTAGGAAAGCTTGAAAAAGAATAAAATTGCTTATAGTACAACAGGTGAGGAAACGAGTGTCAAATAGCAAGAAAACTAGTCCCAAGTAGTGGAACATGCCTATCAACAATGCAAGGAAGCATGTGCAAGATGTGGACACTCGGGGGGGTGTTCCCTCACGGTAAAGGGTCATCAAATTGTGAAAGGAAAATAAAGGCTTTGCTTGGCTCGAAAGGGAAGGTGCTCAGCAACATGGTTGATGATTGAGTAAGCAGGAGTCAGCACAAGGCTCAAGCGGCAAGCAGGATGATGCAATGTAATCACAACTTAACATAAATTGGTGAGTCCTTACAGGAGATGGCCAGAAAAAAATAAAGTAGAGTATGAGTATTTGTTGCAAAGTCATGGGGTAACTACAGAGGACTCCCAAACCTAAGGAGGAACAATGACATGGGCGCCAAAAGACATAAAAAAAGCTCTAACTAGGGCACCCATGGTCGGACAAGCTCTACCGCCAAATAATGACACTTCTATAACAATGTGAAGGTTTTGTGTCGGTTAAAAAGTGGGGTTGCACCTACGGTTAATGATTATGGTCATAAGGTCAAATGCAAAATGCAGGCGAAAATGACATCTAACCTATATGATGGGTGTAAAATATACCTGTCGAAGGCGCAAAACGGTCAAAAATCACTCTCGTCGGAAAAATCTGTTCAAAATGGTACTCCAAGATGACATATTAGTCCAATAATAGCTCAAAATGGAAAAAACTATAGGAAAGTCGGTTTAAAAAACTATAAATAGTAACAAAAAATTACTATTACTATTTCATTTTCACTTTTCACCCAAAACAGTTGTTTTTTGGTTAGTTTTCACCTCAATCTTCAGTTGTTGATTCTGGGAGCTACGGGTGTTAAATCCACGAGCCGTCTGGAGCAGGTTAGTAGTCTCATCCCCCTCTTCCATTTCATGTCTTTTATTTCATTTTTTAATGGTTAAAACTTTTCTTTTGCAAAGGTTTACACTTCCTCGGTGCTGTACGTAAGCTATAGCCTTGTGGGTCGCGTGTAGGGCTTCCTAGACATGGTCAATGCAAGTGTTGACCACATACGGATGCGACTGTACACAAAATTGACCGCGTACAACACCTTGAGGGTGGTTTTTAACACTTGGAAACTAAAAAATGGTCTTGTTTTTTCCTCTAGGATTGTCCTATAGTGGAGAGAAAGGGAACATGACATCTTCGATGAGCATGTGCGCCAATATTTACCCACTCAACAAGCATTACAAGTGTGCAGTCTATATAATTTTTGGAGCGTTGGGTGTTTAAGGGCCCAAAACCAATTGCTCTGCCAGCTGGTCGATTACTGGGATACAGATGTGCATAAAATTGATCTAAATGCTCAACCACTTTCGTTGGAAGTGGAGGATACTTATTTCATCATAGGGTTGTCCCACCGAGGGGATGTGGCCAGCCTCAGGTCCCATAATGTTGGAGGTGGAATTATGATTAGTGATTACATAGACAGGTACTGCCTACCTGGCACCCCAAAGGTGGGCAGCCAGATTCCTATTGATTCTATTGAGAGCCTGAGTATGAAGATTATAGTTCTCATACAATGGAGGATATCAGTTTCAGTTGCTCTACATCAGGCTTCAAGGATGATGATATTCTATGCAACAGAATGTATGAGACCGACTGTGTACAACTGGTGCACAATGTTTTTGGTTACCATGAAGAGCCAGCTAATGGAGTGCAAGATGGGGAGGGCTAAGAACTTTGGTTTTGGAAGCATACTCTGGAGTTTATTCTTTGAGAGGGTTTTGGGCTCGAGTCCGAGAGTTGAAGTCCCTCCGCACAGTCTCTGAGATCCCGCCTAGTCCTAGTGGGCAGAGGTACTAACACGACAGGGTGGTGGCTGACAGAATCACCATATTCAAAGGAGTTCTTTCACTCGTGGGCTTGACAGGTCATCGCCATCGATCACTATCCATACGAGGGTATAGACTTCAACGGAGATAGGGACATGCCACTCCCACCAGGGGCTGCGTTCAGAGACATAGGTACGGTTACTCTTTTTAAGTTTTGTGTATTTTATTTTTTTTGGATTTTTGATTATAAATGAAATGCAAAAATATTTTTGGTGTGGTATCATAGACTGATGTTTGACTGTTTTCCCGTAGATCGGGGTCCACGAAGACCTCAAGGATTCCTATGGCATTGTCGTAGGGGCAGGGGAGGAGAGATCGTAGGTCCGGCGGAAGAGCGCACACTGGAGACGGTACAGGTTAACCTCTCCCGTATGAATGCTCGGGTACCACTGATAGAGGTAGAGCATCTATCTGAGGCGATACAATGACATGTGGTCGGGGGTACCAAGAGTATGGGTGCGGCTGCTATGGCGTATACCAATGCCATGCACTATTATGGTCAGACTCATCCCGCCTAGGCAGCGAGACCTCCCTGCATGGATTAGATGCCAGGGTCTCACTATTTTTTGATTGGCTATGTATATTTTTTAGAGCTACGAGCTCCAGTTTTGCACTTATGACACCACTTTTATATATATATAAAACTTTGATTATTCAGTTCTACTACTTGTGTATGTAAAAATGTATGGATGAATGTTATTTGGAATGCTTCTTTCATTGATGTTACAAATTCCAATCTAGGACATAATTAGCATATGCATCACGTACATGATTAAAATGTCTCGAAACATGAATGTATGTAATAAAAACAAATTGACGCTCTAAGAGTCTTACCCTTAAGAACCTCTGTAGTAATGAAGGATTGGATAAACCTAGGGGGGTTTTGAAGGTTTTTATGGTATATAAGTTATCTGGAAATGTAATGAGGTGATGTAAAGTTTGATGCTCTATATTTTCAATCAAATATGTTGTAATAGGTCCATTAAATACAGAATTAAATATTAGAGGGGTAAAATACAAGTTCAACTCCTCCCCCTATGCTCATTGGGCACTCTTGGAGGACTAGTTTTAGCAGAAATTGCATTAAAAGAGTTCTGTTGGTCAAAAACCAATTCTGTCAGTTGCTGCTGCTCATATAAAGACACTAAAACACATTATAACCTTAAGGTACTGAATTTTGGGGGGTTTTACCATGTTTTCAAAGTCAATCATTAAAACTAGCTCGACAGTCCAAGTCACAACAATTTCCCCTCAACTCTTCATCCAGTGTTTAATTGATGATTTTTATGACCATAGACCTCCATGAACACAAATATCAATTTGTTAATCCTTCCCAACTCCCTAATCTAGTTTGTATATGCAGATGTACCCAGGAAGCATTGCGGTAGGCTTCAGCGGTAGCTGATGTCCGAAACATAAATGGTCTCTGTGCTTTGTACAAAGGATCCTAAAATTTTCCCTCTGTCTAAATTGCTGCTGCACACTCTCCCATACAAATTCTAGAACCTAATATCATTCCTACCATCCTCATTGAGAGTTTCAGTCCCTGTCACTTACATCCTGCTAAGTTTGAGAAATGGCCTTAAAAATTACTAGCAAAATCTTGTTAAAAATTTGAGTGGAAGTTAATATCTTAGTTAGATCTTGGCTAGGATATTACATATAGCACCATCGGATTTAATGGTCAGCATGGCCTCAGCCCATTTGGTAACGTAATCAATGGCCATGATGATATGGTGATGCCCCCCAGCCAAGGCTGGGTTGCAATCCATGAAATGTACCCCCCACTTAGTGAAGGGACCGACGGTAACGACCGGATGTAAAGGAGTAGGAAGCAAGCACATGTTCCAAGTGAACACCTGGAAAGGGTGACATCTCTGCATTTATACCGTCTTTGAAGATCGTGGGCCAAAAATAACCCCCTCGCAGGATATGTTGGGTTGTCGCAAGCCTAGATAAGATACCGCCAAATGCTCCGGTATGGAAATCATTAAGAACTAGCTCCACTTCTTCATCATTCAAGCAACAACGGAGAATAGATTCTTTTCCCTGGTGATACAAAGTTTCACCGATGATGACATAATATTTAGCTTGATGTCTCACATGTCGTCTCTCATCTCATGAATAGTGCGAAGGGAACTTCATATTTTGGAGATAGATAATGATATCCCCACAGCAAGGGTCCATTAAAAAAATAAGGAACAAATTTTCATCCACAAAAGAGTCTTCATGGACTACTTCCTCATCAAGTCTTCGGAAGTCCACCATCAATTCCGTGAAAACCAAGGATTTCACCGACTTCCTCGAAGCAAAATAGAGATCAAACTCTTGAAGGATGACAATCCATTTATTATACTTCCCCCCAATTATGCGTCATGAGAGCACAAATTGAAATTGATTGACATGCGCTATAGTGGTGGTATTCTTGACAAAAATATAATGCCGAAGTCATTGGACTGCATGAACAATCGCAAGGGCCAATTTCTCCGTGTGATAGTATCTCAGTTCAACATCAATGAGATTTCTACTCAGATAATAGATACAATGCTCCTTAAGCACATCATCCATCTGAACTAAGACCATACCAATCGTCTCTTGAGATGTAGCCACATCAAGCAAAAAATCTCTAGCAAAGTCAGGTGGACTAAGAAGAGGGGTTGATACGAAATCTTTATTCAAAACATCGAAAGACTATTGAGCTATCTCATCTTAGATAAATGGAGTGTCCTTCTTCAAAATTCGCATGAAACCTTTGGTAAGATTGTCATAATTCACAATAAAGTGTCATAGGAAAGTGACTCTCCCTTGGAGGCTCTGAAGTAGAATCAAGCTACACGGGGGAGGAAATCGAAGTATTGCCTCAACCTTTAGAGGATTGACTCTTATACCCTCTTTTGAAACTATGAAGCCTAGAAGGCGACCCATTTTCACAACAAAGATGCACTTGTTGGGGTTCAACCGAATCTTGTAACACCGGCATCTTTAAAAAATGAGGCAGAGGTGCTTGGGGTGGTCCACTCTCTTACGAGAATGGCCAGCAAGATCATCCAAGTAAGCCTCCACTATACGCTTAAGGTCATGAAATGCATAGGTCATGGCATGCTGAAAAGTAGCTCTAGCATTTTTTAGGCCGAAGGGCATATTCTGGTATGCAAACGTACCCCAAGGACATATAAAATTTGTCTTATGTTGGTCCTCGGGTTTAATCTAGATCTGATTATAACCTGAAAAACCGTCCATGAAAGAAAATACCCCGCTTCCTGCACACACATCCAAGATCTAATCTATGAATGGAGTGGGAAAGTTACTTTTAGGACATGCTCGGTTCAGATTTGTAAAATCAGTACATATGCAGATGGTTCCTTGCTTCTTATCCATGAGAATGACATTGGACACCCATTCAGTAAGGGGGACAAGATAGATGAAACCAACTTTAATTACTTTCTCCACCTCTGTCTTGATCGCTGCTGCCTTCCTAGGATTCACATCCAAAAGGCATTGCCGAACCAACGTAACATTAGGATAAGTCTTAATCTCATGTTTGACAATGCTAGGGTCTATTCCTGGCATCTCCTCATAAGACCAAGTGAATACATCCCAAAATTCTTTGAAAAGCTCGGTGTAAATGCAGATTTCCTCAGGGAACCAATCAGCACCGATGTAAACTTTCTCAATATTTTCGAGAGTGCGATAGATGTTGATCGGGATGGTTAGGGAAATGTTAGCCATATTCCCCTCTACATAAATCCCATGTGAATCCAAAGGAGCCATAGGGTGACCAACCTTCTTATCTAGAGTCAATCGAAACTCTTCCTCCTCAATAAGGTCAAGATCGAGAAGAAAATATGATTGATGATGTAAATATTCCCAAGGATTATTGTTACCATACATGTCCTCAATGATCGATTCATCCAAAGGCAAGGTACCATCAAGGAAATCATGTGAGCAAGAAGATTTGACTGCCCACGCGGGCCGCATAACGATATCTTCCTCTTTTGTCTGTGAAGAGGAGAGATTTGACTCTGTAGTGGCTTGTTGAATCTCATGGTAGGAAATATCAGCTGCAGATAATGGCATGGCCATCCCGATGTGCCCATTATTTCCAGACGAAGAGTTCGTGGAAGATAAATTCCATGAATCATTAAAATATGACTTTCGGAATGGTACACTCTATAATGAGGACGGGACACTATCGAAAACGGTTCCTATAAAAAATATTGGTGCAACAAAGTCGAAAGATCCCATCAAGGAGGAATACAATCCTACACCAACCTTCCCATTTGTCGGCTACGAATTTTTTATCTAAGGAACTTCTGTTCCTGGTGATGCAATGGTATTGGAACTAACACATATTTCATTAAAATTCGAAATATTTTATTACAAGAACAATGCTAGAATTGAGTTTTTTGGTTATTTTAGAATTCTAGATCCACTGTTTAATTCCACATTTAATGAAATATGTGTTAACTCGTATAATTGAGCTAATCGACCGTCACAATCTTGCCTTCATGTGGAAAGCAGATAACTCTAAACATAGAGGACACGATCGCTCGCATAGTGTAGATCCAATTTCTACCCAGCAGAAGGTTGTAGTCGATGGGTGCATCAGCCACCTCGACTTCAATTGGAATAGTCTTCCCACCCAATTGGACCTCAAGGGAGGGGATAATATCATGCGGCTAGAAAGAATGACCTTCGAATGCAGTCAACATGGTGATAAAATTCGACAAAGGAGGTGAACCCATAGCCTTCCAACAAGCTAACAACACAACTGAGGTAGAAGCACCTTCATCAACCACAACACGTTTAATGATTTTCTCTAAGCACCTAACATGGACTTGAAAATCCATGTGGTAGGGAAACCGAGGCTAGACATCAGTAGTTTCGAACTTGATAATGTTTAGGCTACACTGATCCTGGACACCCAAGGCACATAAAAGTGCAGTCCTCTGAGAATGAAAATCCTAGAAAACCTCAAGAGCTGACATGGCACATGAGTTTGACCCAAATCTTCTACAACGGAGTAGTTCTGGGCGGCTCAAGCATTAGATTTGTGCATCGAGCATTTAAGAACACCTTTCGATATCCGCGGCATAATGTTCGACTTCTCGATATGCAATGGAGTATCAGGAGGTGGGAGCTCATTCCCTAACGAAGTTTGTGGACCTCCATAATCACCGGAGTGAGTAGCAACACTAACTTTCATTTTGATCATATTAATGCATCCATAACCGCTAGCAGGGTTTGAGGGCGTCAAAGTTTCATAAGTACCACTCTTGATGATGGAATCACTAGAAGCCATATTTTGGTCGTGAGGAAGGGGATCCTTCAACATAGCTAGGCCTTGTGCTATGTGCTTCCCGTCTTCCTCAAGAAAAGGACCCAAATGAGTAAGGTGATCTTCCGTGCAAAGCTTAGAGGGAATTTCACTTTATTCCTAGGTTTTCGGTACCCACCAACATTTCTGCCGTCCCAAGGAGGGTTGGCATTTTCTTTCTTTGCGTTGTTGTTCTTATTTCTCCCACCCCTACATTTATTCTTCCCCTTTTTCTTCCCACCAGGTTGTTGGTTACCCGATGAGTTCGTCGATTGTATAGAGTGAACATCCAACGGCTGGGTGGGACCGGACGAGGCATGGGCCTATCCGGGGGTAGATTGGATAATTGACAGATTGTGCATCTGGTTCGTAACCAAATCTATAGAACGAGTACTCGTGGATCTAACAATTCCATCGCCATGTGGTCTAGGAACGGGCTTGGGCTTATGACGTGGCCATGGTGCATCGGGTATGATATCGTATAAAATGCCAAACTGAGCGTAGACTAGGTCTAGCTACTGGGATTTGAAAATAGCTTGTTCCTCAGTCATAATACAAGAAAATGAAACGTCTTTCAAAACGTAAGTAAGTAGAGACTTAAGGAACCACTCCAACAGAAACTCTAGAGGAATGTTGGATTTCACTAACCTCTTCCACGTCGCCACTCCTGAATATGGTCAGAAATGTGTGTGGCCTTGTCCTGATCGAAGATGGACAAAAGTTTGGTGCCAGTATCATAATGCACCGGCAACTGTAATTGGTCTAGGAAAACGAAATCTAGATCATTAAAACCTTTATATGTTCCCCCAAGAAACTCAACATACCATTTCTCCATTGTCCTCGTGAGGTTGCGTTGAAATAATGTGAAATGGATAGAGTCATGGTTCAAGAAATTTGATGAGCACCATAAGTGAAAAGTAGTAACGTGATCACCTAGATCCTCACCCTTCTTCCCCTCAAACTTTGGAACATCAGAAGGGAGCTTGGTGGGGACTGGAGGCCATGTAGGATCATGACACAATAGATCATTTGTGACCTTCGAAAGATCTGGTAGATTCAATCTAGCAAGAAAAGGGAGTTGAGGTTGTGACGCTTGATTATAAGTTCCTGAAAGACACTAGTTATGTGAACCATATGGTGGGACTATATACATCGAAATGGACACATGTGGTCCCGAAAAATTTTGGTAATAACCATGACCGTGACTATAAGGATAGTTACCTCCTCCAAACTGGACCATGTTGGAATACACACGCAATTGCGTAGTAGGGATTCCATGTGAAGGATTAGGATGATAAGTAGGACCAATTGAAAAGCCATGAGAATGACCTCCATGAGAATGGGGTCCCAAATACCCACTCGAAGAAGGAATACCAGACGAGTGAGGGCCATATGAAAACGGTATGTGAGCACTCCATGAAACCGAAGAGCTAATAAGAGGAGGGTTTTGTGGCATCACAAAAGCGTTTGAAGGTACAAGCATAGAGACATGCAAATTAAAGGATGGGATAAAAGGTGTTGATACAATGCCTACTGTGAAACCTACACTCGAAAATGGGTTCACACTAATGCTACGGGTTGACAAAGGAGGTGGTCCTGTGCCAACAGTCAGATTAGAGGGAGGAATGTGACTACTCCCAAACTGATGTGCAGTGAAGGTAGGAGTGTGACTACCAGATAGAATGGACGTAACATTCGGCGTAAAGCCACTAATACCATAAGTAAAAGGACTTGGGGTCGAAGGGACAGATGAAGTACCATAGCCTGGAATCCCATATCGAAAACTAGATGACTGTGTATCGTCAAATGGGTTTGTGCTCGTGGGTGTGGACATCCAAAACCCATGAGGAATAGTGTGTGATGAACCATCCACCCAGTTAGTTCTTGGAGAGAATATGTGAGGGGGAGAATTTCACTTTGGACTCGTGGGTGGAGTCGAAGGGACTCCAAACGTGCCAAATGTATAACTCATAATAGAATCTCCTTGAATCTCATGAGATGTGTGTATAGGACCAGCAGTAGTCCTTCAATGCTTCCCAACAAAAGGTTGCGATAGAGCTCTAGCCGGTAAACCAACTAACATACGAGATCGACGGAAAGGGGGATCTCAATCCATGATGAGTCTAAAAATTCAACCAATAATCGTCTCCTAAAGGCCTACTATAATGTAACAGATCATACACCTAAAAGAATCTACAGCCAAATGCACACAAACAGGACTAGCTCAAGGGACCTCCTGACACTACAGCTGGTATGTCTCGCCTAGGAGAGGCTTGAGACTCCCAAAATATAATCGAAGGTAACAAAATTAGTTATAAGGGCCCTCAGACTTCACTACGTGCACAAGGTCAAATCCCTATATATACAACAATTGTGTTGTTCGACCCCTATCTGACTCAGGATACTCATAGTATAACCACTGCAAGCACCCAATGTGATACCTAGGTAAAGAAACTAAGGAAACCACGTATAACCAATGGTCAAGCGAAGAGTCGTAGGTGGGATCCGTCGTATGGGCAGGGTAACTAATCCTGAACTCAAGAGGGTCAAATCCGCCAAGAGCCCCCATACACAAACAAATCCTGGAAATATATCCCACGTTCAGCTAGTATTGGAGGGCTATCTCCAAAACCAAACTCTTGTGACCTCATGCTTAACTCTAGTTTTAGTAGAGCATCCTGAGAACAATGATGTATACCATGGGTTTCACCACTTCCAGGTCAGACACATAATGTTGGTTCAATAGTCTTGGATTGTTAACTCACAATGATCTGTTCCAAGACTCTAAACCTATTCTAGTTGGTGCACCCTATAAAAGAGAAAACCGTTTCTAATCAATTTTAGATTAAGCGTTAATTTTAAATGGTTGTGATTACTCAAAGGATATGGCCGTGAAACTAATGATGTGTAAAGATTCAATGATATGCACAACTGGAAAATCCTAGAATCATCTATCCATAAAAAAGGTATGCCACTATATGACAGTCAAATGAATGATTAAAAAGACAATGCAATCTCTTTATATTTTCATGCTCAAGCAAGTCCTAATGAAGGCACAAGCACTCTAGTGCAAAATGCAATAACATAAAGAAAAATGTTTTTGTATTTTCAAGTATAAATTGAATGAAAATGTGAATGTTTTTGTATTTTTTCAATATGATGAATGAAAAAATGCAAGCAAAATAAGAACTATTTAGTAAAAATGTAGAGCATATCAAGCAGACAACCTAGCATATCCCAAACAGTAAGATCCAACCAAGCTTAATGAGCTATAAAAATGAAAAATGGTTCAAAACCAAAAGATAAAAAACTAAAGAAAATAGGAGTTTGTGGTCAACAAAAAGCATGGAATAGTCAGGAAATAGGCCTACTAAGACTCAACAACACTCAGAATCAACCCAAAAACAACTAAAGATAATAAAAAAACAATCAATCATGGAATTGTATGCCATTGTTCAAAGAACAATAGCATCTGTACGCTGGCTACTGACAGTAGCATGTAGACGCGGGCTAAACTAAGCTAACCCGTGTACAGGGAAAAAAAGTGGACCAAAAATGAGTCAAACAACCCAGAAAAAACAAGTTTTCTAATGCAGATCCCAACGTCTAGTAATGACATAGAAGCTCGACAAACATAAACTCAAAATAAGGAAAAATGCCTAAAAATACACAAAATAGAGGTTCATCCCTAGTGGAGTCACCATTTATGTTACGGAGAAAAATTTCCTATGGCTTGGGGCAGACCACAACAGACACATGACTACTAGAAATCAACTCAATTCCCAATGCAATGCTATTATAATGAAAATGCTAAGATTTGGATAATAAACCAACCTTCAACCAAATGTTCGAAGTAGATCCCCGTTGAGCTTTTCCAATCTACACTTGAACCTGCAACTTGGTCTCAACAACAAATACAAGCAAGTGCATATAATATGTGAAAGGCATTAGCATAAACAATAGCATGGTCCATGATATAATAAGCAAATGCAACCCAATGTAATTAAACAAACATTTACAAGATCAATTGGATGAGAAAATAAGTATTTCTATTAATGAAAACAAAAGTACATGATACAACCTCTTGCCGGAAACCTATCTAAACCAAGAACTAGGTCCCTCCACTTGTGCCTCCACCACTTCAATCCCCCATGCAATGGAAAACTCAAACTATGAAAGGAGTTTGGTAGGTGAACATAAGAGGTTCACAACAACAAGGATTAATGGATGTAGACTCAAGTCATGGCAAAAATCCAATAGAGTTTCTATGCTCTCTCTTTCCTCCCCCTTCCATGCATCTTAAGAGCTCAATATATAGCCTTCCAAAGGTAGGTGAAAGGTTGAATCGAGTCGTTTATGGGGTAGATGGGGGGCCAAAGGTTACCCCAAGACCTCTTTTTGGAGTGAAAAGTAATTCTCTATTGTTTTTTAACATTTAACTCGATGTACGCTAGCTACATTGGTGCAGCCTGCGTATACGCTGGCTATAGTGGAACAACTAGCGTATAGTAACAAAAATAGGGAACAATGGGTTCCTGGAGGACAAAATGTGGATCTCAGTCTCTAAAATGAATACTGAAGGTCAAAGAGTGATGATGCTCACAAGGTGGAAAATTACGTTGTAACAACAACTTTTTAGGTGTTACCCGCGGGTTGTCAGTATAGAATCTCATGGTTAACTCGCGAGTTGACTAATAGGAGAGTCACGGTTATAGCTAAAAATACTTCACAAAAAATAGTTATGCTAAGGAGAGCATTGTAATATTTGAGTCCAAAACATCTATGGTCAATTAGGCTCTTCCATCCATAAAGTCTTTTTGTGTGACTGACAATGCAATGTGGTCATGGATGGAAAAGTGCCAATTTCACTGATAACAATATGCCATTAGTTCATAGATAATCTATCATTCTTGAAAAAGACTTATTATATTGTAGTAAGAAATAACTAACGTTACTTTTTAATTAAAATGGAATTTTGTTGAAGTTATCTACTACATTTTTGAATATTTAATTAGGGCTTATAAATTGTTATTTAACTCCTGTAAATGTATTATTATTATCAAATTATTTTATTGATTTTTAATAGATATTATTTAATGTATTTATTTAATTACAAATAGAAGCATTAGAATATCTATGTACAAAAATAAATGCATTATAAATCACATAACTTTTACATAAACAAACTACTATTTATTCATAACTTATTGAATTTGCTCTCAAGACAACTGAGAGAAAATATAATCATATATTATATAATATATGATGGGTTTTTAAGACGAGTGAGAAAAATACAAATATATGCATGAGTAGGATATGATTCAATTCGAATCCACGGATATGCCCTTAACGTATCAATACATGGATTATTATAATAATAATGTATATATATATAAACTATATATAGTATGTTTATTAAACTATATCACAAGGATCAAGCCATATGGATATGCCCTCATTATAAACCATATACCATAAAATATATAAAACAATTATATTCACAATCATTTTCAAATGAGTCGTTCCCTATGGGATACAGCTAACCAAGAATCACCATACCACATATATTATATTGAAAGCATTTAAAATGATTTAAAACCACAGGTCAAAACCAAAGGGCTTCACCCTAACTACTTCAATGAATGTATAGCATTAAGTAATGTACAAGATATAATAGGGCTCATTCTAATCCAATCCACCAGGGCTTTTTCCTATTCATTTTCATCCATATATAAATTGTAAATAACAATATTGAAATAAAGGTAACAATATTGTTCATTGATACACCTAGGAAGTCATTTAATTTAACCTATTAATAATCACATAAACAATACAAGAGAAATAGTTGCAATGTAGCAAGTCTCTATTCCTAATTTTGTTTATTTGAATATAACAAAATAAAGAGAAAAAGTTAATGAGCTTAGTGTATATTGTCACTTTTTGAACTCTTATGGGTCCCGCTTTTATTATGCTCGATATGAAGATGTTTTTTAATATCTTATTATGAATAGTTTAAAATCACTTTATTGTTTGGAGGTTAGTTGTATAGGTTTCATTTTTGTATTTTGCAGAGTGCATTTAACCCTATTCCATTGCCATACTAAATTGGAGTACTCCTTCTTACACAAAAATAACAATTAAAAATGGGCAAATAGAGTTCCAAAAGCTTATTTTATAGTGATTCATGCATTTCTAATGATGATTTTGTTTTGGAAAATGGGGAAAGATTAAAAAGACAAGTTTTTTCATAAAATTCTTTATAAGGTGTCATCATTGCATGGCCATTGTTTTCATTGCCAAATGTGAATTGTAGACCAAGCTTGGATAACCGGTCGAAATTCCTTTCCTTGTAAATTTGCTGAAAAGAACTATAAAAAACTATAATATAAAATGTGTGAATAAATTTTCTTATTTATTTTGTGAATATTTTTTTTTATTTTTTATTTTTAAATAATTTGTTTAAATTTTTTATGATTTGATTTTATTATCGTTATCATTAATTTTGTTTGAAATTTGATTAAAATAAATAAAACTATATAAAAAATTGGTTAAATTACATAATAAAATATAAAGTTTACATTATTGCCTAATAAAATATAAAGTTTAGATTAATTTTAATAAAGTAGAATTCGTTAGTTCAATTAGATTAATTTTTCAACCTTAATTTTAATTTAATACTTTTTTTTTCAATAAAATGATTTTTTTAAACATTTAAAACATATAGTAATCTGGCATTTGTTAAGAACATGAACAATATTAACATGTGTGGTCCATTATGAGCATAGACAAAATTAACATTAGAGAATTGAGCATTTGAGGTTACTCTTGGCAAAATGCATCGGAATTAAAATTTATGGCATGCTTAGTGATACAAGTGGTAGTTTCATTTAAAGAAATGCATTAGAATTACTGTTTTTGCCATGCTTATCATGCAAGTAGCAATTTCATTTAAAGTTATTAATTTATTCGTGGATTTTTTAAAATAAAATAATAATAATAATAATTTAAGATCATTTTCATGATATTAAATTGGTGTATAAAACATTACTATGTGAGGTAAAAGATTTCTTTCTTGGAAAAAGGCATTTTCTTAAATTATATATATAATTTTGTATTTTATAATTTTAGATATATTTTTAGATAAATTTAACATATATTAAATAAAAAAATTTAACATAATAATTTCTTAAATTTCATAATACTAATGTTAAACGTTTTTGAGAAAAGACATCGCAATAAGAAAGATTTTGGACTTTTATTAAAAACTGTTAAAAAAAACAAAATTAGAAAAGGAAGTGTATCATTAATGGAAACTTTCAAAATAAAATTTTGATATAAGAAAAGTCGAAAAGGATAATATAAGAAAAGGTTAAATAATGAAAGTAGTGAAACTTAAATCATACAAACTTTATCTAAATATGTAAATGTGTAGCCAACCTCCCATATAAGGAAAGCCATTCTACATTATTAATTTTCACAAGTCCAATATATCTCTGGATCTTCCCCATCCAAACTAAAATGCATGTTTCTCCACTTTCGATAGACTTTGATAATCACTATACTTTTAAAAATCTAAAGCGGAAACTACAAACTAAGATTCTGAAACAAGTCTGGCCAACCTGATGAAGTCCTTTGGGAATGTCAATCTTCAATATTAATGGGAGTTTGGTGAGATTGGGATTTTTTTATATTTGCTTTTAGAATAAAGAGCTATACCTAAGAAAGCTAATAGAGATGACCAATGCGACTACTATTGTGTAGCGCGCCAACATTAAGACCAAACATATTTTCAATATTGTGATGGCGATTCGACAAAGTTCATATATATATTCGACTGTAATTAAATTATGGTGGGTAAAACTCATTATGAAATATCACATAATTCTATCATGTCATTATAAAGTGAAATGAAAATCCCAATAAAGTTTCAATCGACCGCATATACCATGTGATGCTCATCTTAATATGCATATTCAACATCAAACTCCAATTAAAGGTCACCTACAGTTTCTCACAAACCAGGAAAGCAACTATAGTGTTGTGAGAAATAAAATATCCAACGGAAAGTCCACGGGCGACCATATATACAATAAATAATTAAAAATTTAACCATGTATTCCAAATTAGCTATAGGAAATATATAATCGATTGGTTATCCAACCACAACTCGATCGTTGATGCCCTTAAGTATATGATACAATAGATAACATGAATATATTCATTGAACTAGATGCGATTATCAATGTGGCAACTGTGCACAATTTCAATTTCAATTAACAAGACTAACGAAAAATCGAATGACACAACTGTTTTCACAACACTATTACGCCTTCCAAGCATTCACTGGTCATTGCTTCAAAGATGCACTTGACAGCGTATTGGTCATTACTCATCCACAATTCAATCCTCAATTGCATACAAACTAATACTAATTTAATCATAATAGGAATTAATGGACATCCACTTCATTAAATTAATGGTCATCCATGGGTTGAGTTTTATGTTCGATGGTCATCCACAGGTCGAGTTTTATGTTCGATGTTTTCTTAAGAGGATCCAAATATTAGGCCACTTGCATACCTTCCCGTACCTCCTCACAAGCCATATATGGACTTGCATGCTGCACAAGTGGCATGGCAAAACCTTATCCACGGCTTCTAGAAAACTCTATCGATTTTCCTTCATGTTTTAAGATTTTTTTAAAACCTGCTTTTAGGCATGGGCATGGTCTTTTATCCATTTTTTTGCGCAGAGGATTGGGATCTCCTTGCAGACTCGTCAGACCCACTCTCCCATTTATGTTCGTTCCCTTCCAACTAGACTGTGTAAGGTTCGACTCGACACACTCTCTCTTGTGGTTGAGCTGGGAGGAATTGAAACATCTGTATCTCTGGAGGAGTTATGCATTCAATAGATTGAATGTCGGTAGTTTAGTGTCTATTTTGTATTAGTATTTTATGGTCTTGATGTATTTTGTATGGCATGCCTGAATCTCTTTGTTGTGCATGGGTTGTGTTGTTCGGTAGTGAGAAGTGAAGGCAGGTGAAGGCAAGCATTGAAGGTTGGAGGTAGAAATAAACAAAGATAATGCGGAATGAGCTATGGCTCTTCAATCTTTATTCATAAAAGGAGATCAACTGATGTAATACAAACAATAATGTAATGTGTATTTAAACACTTATGGAAAACCCTAAAAGCTCTAACCTAGCTTTTGCATGCATGCAAAGCATGTTGTTGCATTTATTAACTGAACTTCTAAATAGTAACTCAAGTAAAAGCTAAAGCTAACTGAAGTAATTACTATTTCTAACAATCCCTCTTAATTACTACTGCTAACTACTGCAGCTTTTACAATGCCTAAATTATTTCTATGAATTTCAAAAATATATTTTGCCAATGGCTTTGTGAATATGTCAGCCAATTGGTCAATCGATTTACAATGCTCAACATGAACTTCACCATTGTTCACAAGCTCTCTTATGAAGTGATATCTAGTATCAATGTGCTTGCTTTTCTGGTGAAAAACATGGTTCTTGGATAGAGTGATTGCTAAGTTGTTGTTACAATAAACTGTGGTTGGTCCTTCTTGTTTCTGTTGAAGACCTTCTAAAACTCCGCATAACCAGACTGCTTGACATGCTTCTAATGTCGCTGCTACATACTCTGCTTCTGCCGATGAAAGTGTCACAATGGGCTGCTTCTTGGATTCCCATGAAATCACCCCTGATCCAAGATGAAAAACATGACCGGAAGTGCTCTTCCTGTCATCCAAACTTCTTGCAAAATCACTATCAGTGAAACCTGTCAAAACATCATACTCCGTGCTTGAGTATAGAATTCCATAGCTTGAAGTCCCTGCAACATATCGTAAGATCCTTTTGCCAACTTGCCAATGCGAGTCTTTGGGAGACTCCATGAACCTTGAAATCAAGCTGACAGCAAACATAATACCAGGTCTCGTAGCTGTGAGGTACATGAAACTTCCTACAAGTCTCTTATACAATGTTGGATCTACATTGGGACTGCAATCTTCTTTGCTCCACTTAGTACCTGTTGCCACTGGTATAGGTGTTGTTTTGCAATTAAGCATTCTGAATCGCTTAAGAACTTCATTAGCATATTTATTTTGAGAGATAAATATACCCTTTTCTGACTATTCTACTTCTAGGCCAAGAAATAACCTCATCAATCTAAGGTCTGTCATCTCAAACTCTTTCTTCATAGCTTCCTTGAACTCACCTACTGAGAGGTCACCTGTAAAAATCATATTATCAACATACAAACAAACTATTAAAATCTGTCCTTGTTGATTTACCTTTGTGTAAAGTGCTAGTTCTCTGCTGCTTCTGCTAAAACCATTTTTGATCAGATAAGAATCAATTCTGCTATACCAAGCTCTTGGAGCTTGCTTGAGCCCATATAGAGATTTCTTCAACTTGTAAACTTTGTCTTCATGTTCTTTTATTTCATACCCATGTGGCTGCTCAACATAAATTTTCTTCTTCAAGAATTCCAAATTGACATCCATGTGATACACTTTCCATTTATTCTGTGCTGCAATTTCTAGGACTGCTCTTACTGTGTCCAATCTTGCCACTGGTGCAAAAGTTTCTCCAAAATCAATTCCTGGTTGTTGCGAGAAACCCTTTGCTACGAACCTTGCCTTGTACCTATCAATGACACCTTTTTCATTGAGTTTGGCTTTATAAACCCACTTCACACCAATGGGTTTCTTATTCTTTGGCAGGTCAACTAGATCCTATGTATCATTTCTCTCAATGGAATCTATCTCTTCGTCCATAGCATTTACCCAATGCTCTTGTTTTACAACCTCTTCGTAAAACACAGGTTCACTAGCAATAAAAACATAATTGGTATTTGCATCCAATTCATCATAATTATCCATCAATCTTCTATTCTTTTTATTACTGTGATCAGATTCATTACCTGACTGTGGACTTGATGCTTCACCTCGAACTGAGTTTCTAGGTGTTCTTTCTGGAGTATTTGCTACTGGATCTTGTTGTCCAATCAGCTCCTCATCTTCTCCATCTTCTGTTTGGGGTATTGCAACTCCCATACCCTTGTCTATGGTTCCATTCCATGACTCTTCCTCCTTGAATAAAACATCTCTACTGAGAATAACCTTTTTGGTAATAGGGTTATACACCTTGTAGGCTTTAGTTTTTTCACCGTATCCAAGAAATATACATTTCTCACTCCTGTCGTCTAGCTTTTTTCTTAGCTATTTAGGAACATGAGCATAAGCAACACAACCAAATACTCTGAAATGAGAAACATTACAAGTCATACCTGACCATGCTTTCTCTGGTACTCTGTTCTTCACAATTTTGGTGGGAGATCTGTTCATCACATGAACAACACAAGCCACTGCGTCTCCCCAAAATTCATGGGACACATTTCTTCCTTTCAGCATGCTCCTTGCCATATTCATGATAATTCTATTCTTGCGTTCTGCAATACCATTCTGTTGAGGAGTATATCTTGTAGTGAATTGCCTCTTGATTCCATGATGCTTGCAGTAATCATGAAATTCATTTAATTCATACTCTCCCCCTCCATCAGATCTCAATACTTTGAGTTGATAACCACTCTGTTTTGCAACCAAAGCCCTAAATTCCTTGAACTTGCCAAAAGTTTCAGCTTTCTGACGAAGGAAATACACCCATGTTTTTCTACTAATATCATCAATAAATGTAAGGAAATAATAGCTTCCACCAATCGATTGAGTTTGCATTGGTCCAACCAGATCAGTATGAATAAGTTCTAAAGGTGCAAGTGCCCTTCGAGACATACCTTTAGGAAAGCTATCCCTGTGCTGCTTTGCAATGATGTAACACTCACAACTGCTTTCTGGCTCCTTCATAAGGGGCAATCCCTTTACCATCTCTTTCTGCTGCAAAAACTTGAGACCACCAAAGTGAAGATGTCCATATCTAAAATTCCATAACCAATAATCATCCATGCAAGTGGCTTTTTGAGCAAAAGAGGTTACCTTGCTGCCGCAATTCATGACTAGTGGATACATCCTCTTCCTAGTCACTTGTATTTTGATGATCAAATGTCGATTTGGGTCATAAATTTCATAGTTTGATCCATTAAAGACAAGTTCGTACTTCTTTTTAGTGAGTTTCCCAATGCTAAGCAGATTATGCTTCAATCCTGGAGCATAATAGACATCGAAGATTGTCTTTTGTTGGCCTTGTTTGGTCAGAATGTTGACCACTCCTTTTCTAAGAACTGGAACCACCTCATTCGTGCCAACTTTGACCTCTATCCTCACTGATTCATCTAGGTCTGCAATTAGACCTCTGTCACCTGTCATATGGTTATTGCAACCACTATCTAAAAGCCAAAGTCCATTTGGGCTTTCGTGTGCGGCATGACATGTAAGAAATAACATATCATCTTTATCCTCAGAGCTATTAGTCACATTAGCATTATGATTTGCTTGGTCAGCCTTTTTCTTTTTGCATTCATGAGCATAATGCTAAAATTTATTGCAATAATAACACTGAATATTAGATTTATCTGACCTTTTTTTGTCACAGTTTCCGCCTTCATGGTTATGATGGTGATCTTGATCTCCATTGCCATTACTTCGGCCACTTCTTCCTCGTCCTCTTGATCCTCCTCTGCCTCTACCTCTTCCTCTGCCTCTTGAGAATGAGACATGTGCTTTGAAAGCATTCTCTTGAGAGGATTCTTCATTCTTGTTGAATCTGGATTCGAATGAAAGTAAAGATCCGGTCAACTCGTCTATAGAGAGAGTACTCAGATCTTTTGCTTCTTCGATCGCTGAAACTTTCGACTCAAATTTGTGGGGTAGGGATCTTAGAACCCTTTCAACCACCCTTTGATCTCCAATCTTTTCACCATAGATATTCAGCTCATTAACAATCCCCATGACTTTGGTCATGAAAGAGTCTACAGAGTCTGATTCTTTCATCTTCAGATCTTCAAAGTCTCTTCTTAGGTTTTGGAGTGTTGCTGTTTGAACCTTACCTGCACCTTGATAACTAGTCGCCAAGGTATCCCATGCTGTTTTGGCATGTAAAGATGCTGATATCTTTGGAAATACACTGTTATCCAAAGCGTTCATTATGAGATGCAGTGCCTTTGCATCCTTCTTCCTGTGTGCTCGCAGGACATCCTTCTCTGCGTTTGAAAGGGCTTGAAAAGCTGCATCATCTGTAGGTTCGGAATAGCCATACACGACATATTCCATGCATCTTCTGACCTGAGATAAACCACCATCCTCGTGGCCCATACATCATAGTCCTTTTTCCCTGTAAGAGGAGAAATCTGAGATTGATTGCTGCTAGAAGCCATAGACGCTGCGGTGTCTTTCACTGGCTCTATTAAAAATAATCTCCCTTCCTCTTTTTAAAAAAAAACAAATAATAATTCTCCCTCTTAAACAAGATTTGAAAAATATCTTCAAATATCTTCTTCTCTTGTAAAAAGAAAAAATTCTTACTCAATAACTGCATGAAAGTCAAAAAACAATCACATAAAGTAAAAACCTTTTTGCACTTGTCCAAAAATGCCGCCTTGTTCCAATTACCGCTCTTTGTCCTAGGGAGAGGCCGCGGTGAAATCTCAATTTTTTACCTCGTATCTCCCCAAACTACCACACTTTAGACTATACTGTGGGCGTGCTAGTTCCTAAAGTACCGCTCTGTGGACTATAGGGAGGGTGCGATACTCCAAAAAAAAATTATTTTTTTTAATAATTTCTCCAAAAAACTTCTATGAAAATTCTTCAAAAAAAAAAAACTTACAAATTCTTTAAAGCTACGTCTTTGGCTTCTCCAGAAATTGATGCTACCAATTTGATCTTCTCCTATGCTCTAATACCAAACTGAAGGTTGGAGGAAGAAATAAACAAAGATAATGCGGAATGAGCTACAGCTCTTCAATCTTTATTCATAAACGGAGATCAACTGATGTAATACAAACAATAATGTAATGTGTATTTCAACACTTATGGAAAACCCTAAAAGCTCTAACCTAGCTTTTGCATGCATGCAAAGCATGCTATTGCATTTATTAACTAAACTTCTAAATAGTAACTCAAGTAAAAGCTAAAGCTAAATGAAGTAATTACTATTTCTAACAAGCATCACATAATTTTTTTTGGGAGCCCACATTTCTTTTATGTTTGTTGTGGAAATTGGAAATGACGGTCTCGCCCCCACCCTCTTTCTGAGGTTCTGAATCTATAAGAACTACTAAATTTATGGGGCCAGACGGTGTCCAAGTTGCAAGCGTGTTTTTCATCTATTGCATTTCTTTTTCTTCATGGAGGAAATCGGCTGCTTATGAAAGGCATTGCTCAAAATCTACAAAGAACATGCGAGGCTCAGCTAATTTTTGGCAGATTTGGATGCACCTGCTATGAAGCATAACATGAGCATGTCACAGTTGGGTGCATGCCCAGGCATTTAAAACAACCCTCCAAGTGAGTCCCTTCATCAACAGAGAGTTTGAAGATCTCTTAAGGTAAGAACCCCCTTTTGCTCTTTACACATCTTTGACCAGATGGACACCAATAGTGCCATTGTAAAAGACCTTTGGTCCAAATTTGGAAATGGATTGTAATGTCTTTGTCAGCTTTAAACTGTGGCATATGTAACCAAATTACAAGAGATTCCCCTTAGATGTAAAATATTACAAAGCCTTTTGTCCGCAAAAATTTATGTTTTCGAAGAATTAATCTGGTAAGCAAGATAACGAGAGGAGAGATGGTAATTAAACTGTTATGGAAGATGGATAGCAAGCTGCACAAGTCTCTTCCACTAAAGTCTACCATACTTTAGTGTACCATACTTCAGCGAGGCTTGATGTAGACTTGAAATCTCACCAGGAATAGCTATTGATTGTCGACATACAATATTCTACAATAAAATGAAATTGAAACCATAGAATGGATTTGTCTTTATCACCTACAGTACCCTATATGCCAAATTTTTTTATTCCCTTTTAAGAATCAACATTGTCTACCTATATAATAACTAATCCAAAATTTTGCTTAAACAACCCCCACAACTCCATAAGTACTATACTTCTCAACCCCAGACAAAACGAAACGAGTTGCAATTTGTCAATAAAAGTTTCAAGAACTAACACACACACACACAACCGAAAATCAATTACAAGTGAAATCTAAAATGGCAGAGATTGTGGGATTGTTCATGCCAGGATACAAGATTAGTGAGAAAGAGATTCTTATTGTTGAATTTACTCAGATGAAGAAGGGTACCTGTGAGACTGAAGCTGGAGATGTCTCTCCCATGTCATAAGCTTCTGTTTCACCAAGTACCAAGATTGCTTGATGTTGGGCTTACAACACCCAGACACAAATTAGTTGCAACTATAGCATCCACTGCATGGCCACCTTCTCTGATAACATCACTTCCATTTTTAGATTTCAACACCTGTCATCTGCAACAACTGTTCCTTGATGTGACTCAATAAAATCTCATCTTCAAGATGGAAATAGATTGTTTACATATACTAGCCTAGCTTGAATCCAATCGCAAAAGGACCACTAGTAGTATGGCTAAGAAACCCAAAGATTCAAAGAGATATGCTCATAATAGATGCCCTTGGTTAAAGATAATACACAAAGGTATTTTTTCATTAAATGTTTCTCTGTTGATTCTTGTCCTCAAATTGGTAGATATCAAGAATTGAGCAAGGAGAATCAAATTTGTAAGTTATACTAGTTTTTTTTAGAGGATAACTGCATATCATCCATAAAATGGAAACTTTTACACACAAAATGTTACTTTGTTCTGAAAAGCTAATCTAGGAGCAAACTCACCAAATCAGGCAGGTCTTATTGGAGCTATAGGTCCAATGAGATATATGCAGTATGCTCATATTTGATATGAATGATGCCTACAGATGTGCAGATGCTCATTTCTCGGAGCCAAGAGACTTTTCTTAAAGGAGTATTATCTACAGAGCGGACATTTACAAGGTATATTGGCCCCGTTACTGGTCTAGTCAGGGCCATGGAGCAGGAAAAATGTTTGAGACTTTGGATCCTCAAATAGGGCAAGTGATAGCGAGCATATCAAAGGCTATGTAAGAAGATGTCGATTTGGCTGTAAAAGCCGCTCGTGCTGCATTTGATCAAGAGCCATGGCCTCACATGTCTGGTGATGTAATCAATTCTCATATATATTGCTTATTGTTGGTTCTGTTTTTTATGGGTTCCAGAAAACTACACGAAGGCTCCAGCTAAATAAGTTGTTCTAGCTAGTAGTTTGATTCTGGAGGTTTCCAGAAGTGAAGGCTCGAGCTAATAAGTTGTTATAGCTAGTAGTTTGATTCTGGAGGTTTCCAGAAGTGTTCCACAAATTTCATTTCCATATTTGGGCTAGATATTTTCTAGAGGTTTCCATGAAATTGTGGAGGTATCATGATCTCCTAACTCACTCAATATTTCAGAGTCAAGAATTCTTAACACCAAATGGTGGCATGCAATAATTATTATCTCTGTTAAATACAATTTAGACAGATGCACTTTACCCAGTTTTTTTCTTTATTTTTTAGTTTTCAAAACTACTTTTTGACTTGACCGAGCATCAAGTCTTAGAATTAATGTTATGCAAACATTACATCGTCAAGTCTTAAATTAATGTTATGCAAACATCGCATGGCATTACAAAAAAAAATGATAGCATTTCTTCATCTCGAAGATAGAGCATCGAGATGGCAACATTTTCTATTAACATTTATTTGTATCAATAAATTAATGAGTGCTCAATAAATGAATGAGGCATACTTGGCAAGTTTATGTTTTTTCATAGTTTTTATTATTTTTAAATTATTTTATAATTCATTTGCATACACACAAGAGAAAAATTGTCCAATCAATATTTTGGACCAATCACAAAATTAATTGATCCAATTTAAAAAATTTATAATTTATTTTTATTTTAAAAACAATTAAGTTTAATATGATTTTTTCATAAACTTTATTTAACATTACCAAAAATATTTAAACTAATGCAAGGACTTTGAGCGACCAATCGATCGCTAGACTCCCCTGCGGAGTAGGGACTAATAAACATACGAAAACCATACCAATAAATGCCTAAATCTTGTATTCACGACATCAAACTAACGCCGAAGTACATGGATGCCATATTAACAAGTTAAGGCTTAAAATCTTTGAGGAATCCAGGTTTCCAACCCGAGGCAAGTCATATATATATAGTAAATGCCACATATAAATGACACATTGCTCTGATAAAACAAGACTATACAATGCACACCATTGTGGGATGAAACACCTTCAAGAAATTTTTTATTTATAGCTGTGTTTCAACCAAACAATGTAAATGATAATAGCATTCGTCGGGTCAAGCCTGAGCTTACACAGAGAGAACATGGGAAAATCTACCAGGAGCCAAAACGTGTACAAATCAGGACTAGTGCTAAGGGTATTACCCTTTGAAACTCGGAAAGAGTTAAATCCTCAAAGGCTATGTGCTTACCCGGATCCATACACCCTTCACTATAGGGTTAGCATTGAATGTCATCGATGTTTTATCCCTGTGTAAGCCTGTCAATACCTACGAACAAACGTGGAGCAGGGTAGGTATTTTTCATAGATGTAGATATGAAGAGCAAGTAGAAATAAATAACTATATTAGAAATGAAGGCCGAGAATACTGTGACGAAGGCAAGGAAAATGCTTACATTCAAATCCTTGCAGGATTGAAACCAAGGGTCAAAATCATTTAGCAAAACGACATTGCGACGCTACGGGATTAAACCATGTATAAACACTGGAATGAGTGGAGAAGTCAGGATCCAAGATCCTATTCTCCACAGAAGATAGAGCCTCTGCATAGCTAACAAAGGCAATTGAAATGGGAAGCCGCACCACTTAACCATGGAGATCTGGAAACAAGGTATAGTACATTAGTTTTTAATGCAGAGATGGTACGCATTCCAGGTGGAGGACAGCAGCCATGCAAGCCCCATCTCTCAACCTATCTGAAATTCCTCCGTCACTTTCATAGTTAATTCACTAAGCTAGCAGTTGGGCGATAGTATGGTAGACCCACTACCATATAGATTATCACCCGAAGTTGCAATTACAAACCAAGTGTTTACCATAGCGTGGATAGGTTATACTTTATATTGTATCCACCTATCAATTGAAGGGATGTGTTAGCATAAGTGCTAAGTAAGCCATGACTAGCCAATTGTAAGGCCAACCCCTTGAAACTTATGTTATGTGTTAACGTGTCAAGGTCAAGCATGATGTTTAGCCATGGCTAGCTAGGTTGTATGGTTATAATGTATTGTTAATATATTGAAATTATGCTTATAATGTCTATTATAAACATGTAATTATGATATTGTTTAATTAAAAGTGAATATTAATATTTGGATTATATTAATGTTTATTGATATGGATTTTATTAATATTCTTATATATATAAATAATGGGGTCAAGCTAAATACATAATAGTTTATGTATAAAACAAAAAAAATACATAGAGTAACCCTATTCAAGGACATTTACATATTGGTGGACTTTAATGACCCGAGAATAACTAGTTGATCCACGAATACGCTAATTAAGGTGAGTCTTAAGACAATGTTGACGTTGTTATAGCACCCACTTGTGTTAGTGAAAGATAAATATTCAATTAATAAGACGAGTAACAGCAGAGATAAAATCATGCCATAGACATGTTAGCATGATAAACGATTAAAAATTAAATGTCTTTATAAGATTAAACCAAAAAAAAATTTGTGTGAACTTTGGAGTCGTTACAAATTTGAAACATAATATAAAATATAATGGGTGCATGTCATCAATGTACTTATTTTAAAAAATATTGATTCAGTATTGTGTGAAATTTAACATTTATTTAAAAAAACAAGTGGAACAAGAGTTTGAAATGATTCTTAATATTTAGTGTGTTTAAATTTTATTATCTTATTGTGCAAAATCATTAATATTTAGTGTATTTAAATTTTACTATCTTATTGTGCAAAATCATTATTGGTTATACTAGTCGAGTTTATATTTATTTATATGAAAAAACATATGGACTAAAGATTCACAAGTATATGCATTATCTTATTATGATGAAGTTAATCATATGAGACTTGATTGTTATTTTAGTTACACTTTTATATTAATAATTAATAAATAATTGAATTGTTAAAAGTTAGACTACAAATTCAAGTTGAAATTCAACTTTTCTTCTTAATAATTACTTTTTAATAATAACATTCTCTTCATTTTTAAAAGTTTAAAATTGCAAGTATACTTAAGTGTACTGTATCCATTTTAATTTCCATAACAGTTTCGTACAACCAATCTTGCTACTATAAGTATTTCTAATATAGAGTATCCTGTTGGAGTTTAAATGTATGGAGGATGTTTACACGTTTTTATCTTTAGAATTTGCAAGACTCATGAAGACTTCACCAATTTGTTCTTCCTTTCAAAAAAAGATAGAAATGATAAAATGGATAAAATAAAGTTTATATGTGTTCCAATATCTTGATTCAACAATAATTTGTGGAAATTATGGAAGCTTTAGAGATTTATGTCTAAAATAAATAAATAAACATTTCTCATGGTTCTCTCACATCACTAAATTAGATAAATTGTTCCTCTCGTACCATAAGCCTTCAAGAATCATAGGTTGTGCCAACTAAATTACTGATATAAAACTAAATCCTTGGTCATAGGGTGTTCATGCTAATATTATGGTTGCGTAAAAACTATGCTCACGTCAATGAAATAAGGTTTCATAATTTATTTCAAGTTGTACTTTTAAATTCTAAGTTTTTTATTCCTTTGAATGCTTAAGTTAACTCAAACTTGTCAATATGAATCTCGAGGAATATGCTACTAAATCTAAGTGTATAGGAATCACGTTAATGTTATTGTCATTCTTGAAGGTTACATAGGTGTTTACAAACTCACACAGAATACACAAATACATAGAAACAATTATAAATATGTACAAGCGATATTTTTCTCGATAACCAGAGTTTCCATTAGGAAGGAAAACTATTACAAAAATGGCACCTCATTCATCACAAAAACTAACCTCTGAAACACTATCGAACATCACCATCAGGATTTCCTTTGATGAAACCTTCACACAACTCCAATATCTTGGGTCTGATAAACTATTAGAATTGCTCTATCAATACTTCTCCCAAACACTCTTGTTTTCACCCCCGATATGGAAATTCGGATACATTGTCAAACTTACCTATTTAAGTTCTCCTCTCAAAAGTCTCACGACAACATATGATATCACACATTGATGTCCACTCGGTTGTTTCCACTTGTCATCCCGTTGTACTTCCCTATGGGATTTGTCTATCGATAATTGTGCCGAGCACCTTTGTTGACACCTTTGATATAAAATCTCGATGACCAGTTTGCTATTGCCACTTGTAATCTTATCATTCTTCTGCATCTTGGAGTCTCAGGATCAATATTCTGATACAACTATGTGGGGGGGCATTTAATTCAGTAGTTGAAACATTGAATGATGACATGAATTATTTTAGCACCCCTAAACTTCTCTATAAAAATTTGTTTATTGTGGGTATGGGCCACCTCATTGCTTGACTACTTGATATGAAATTCGACCGGCTAAGCCTACCTTGAGCCCTGGTACTGCAAAACATTAACTACATAAACTTGAATTGATTTCTTTGGTACTTTGGTTGGTGTAATACCCTAATTTGAATAATATTAATTAGATAAACATTTAAGCATGATTGATTATGTATTAATAAATCAATTACTAAGGTATTAATTAATTAAATAAAATTGGGGAAAAGGCTTGCATTAGGATTAATTCTAGGATTACATTTAGAGGGTTTAATTAGTTTAAAAATTAATAATAATGGAATAAAAAGGGATTCATTTGGGGTTTTGGTGGGCTGGAGGATGTGTGTATTGCTATTATTTTGGGGAAGGGGATGGTCTATATGTGGTTTTGTTTGATGTAGGAAGAGGGGATATTGACCTGTTATGTTAATTTTTCTTGTACTAGTTATGTTAGTTACTTATTCATTTCATTGTCTACATGATTGTGAATACTTAAAAGAAGAGGGGTATGGAAGATTGAGGAGTTGTGTGGGTTGATATAGGGATAGTATGGAATAGGATTAGCTGTTGGGGGCTTGGGGGCCTCAACTGTTTCTAAGTATTTATGTTGGGAGGAAAGTAGCCCCCCCAAACATTGTTACAATCTAGAGAGCACATGTGGTTTATATTGTGGTATCTAGTTGAGTTCGTTACCACTTCTGCGGTGCAATTATGGGCCTAAACTTATGGGTTGAGGTAGCTATTTGTCATTGTCCTATAGCTAATAAATATTTGGTTATTATTCAAATTATGGAAATTAATTATGTGTGATTAATTTCATTTTTATGGTTAAATTTAGTATTATTATTGCAATTTACTATGCATTTATGCTTTTAAAATGTATAATACCTCTTAATTAGGAATTAGGGGATTGCATTGTGGTATCAGATCTACTAGGTACAAACCCTAAGACCTCTCGATAGTTTGAGTAGTTGAGCCTATGTAGAGGAATTGATGAGCTTATAAGGAAAATTTAGAGAAATAAAAAAGCTTACAAGAAAAAATTTAAGTGGGAAATGCTTATTGAACGAAAAGGAAATCCCGTGGATAATACTTCCTAGAATATTTAAGAAGCCCCACCACTCCAATACTAGACTGAAAAAAATCTCTACCATCTCTACCCCACAACTCCTTTTATGTCTCACGATATTGCACCTTATTGGATCCCACAATGAACCATCTCAACGACCTATTCTCATAGAAAAAAAATGAACTACAAAATATTTTGGTTGGAACTACTAATAACCGTGTTCCCTAGCATGGCTTCTAGGTGTTGACTGGAGACATGATGTTTGTGGTCCTCAATAAAACCTTTGACAATCTTTATTCTCTCTACAAATTTTGTTAATAAAATAAATTTTGGTGTGTGTTAGTCAAAGTCTGTGATACTCGCCTGGTGTTTTGGGAACTCTTGAACAAAGCTTCATATTTTGTATGCAATGTGGATAGTTGTTACATCTTTGTAAATGGGTATTATTGTTAAGGATTTCTAGAACTTTCTTTCCAAAAAGGGATCTATTATGTTCTTATCCACTTCATGTTGGAATGCTTAGTAATGAGAATGTGTATTTTCAAATTTCCCACTTTATGTATTTATAGCCTACTCTTCAACAACTGAATTCCACTAATGATCCAAGATAAATACAGTAGAAGCTGCAGTGACATTTAGTACTTTTATGCAATAGGAATTTTCCATTTTCTTCCTGCAATGCAGGGTTCTTGTTATTCTTGAAATGGAGAATAACTCATGAACTAACGCTAATTCCACCACCTGTAATCCATACCAGTGTGGGAAATTTGATGCTACTGTATGCAATTCCCACAAAGTACAATCCATAAATTCCACTTGGCCAAAATGCCAAGTTGAACATATTACTTGGAAAATGTCGGAGTTATTTATCTAAAGGTATCAAGATATAACCTTTATTCACCATTCATTTGTATTCCTCTGTAAATAGAGTACTAAAAACCAAATCAAAGAAATTATTGTGCATAGTTTTTGACCTGATGATAAATCCATATGAATTTAATTTTTTATGGTTTGGTGTTGATGAATGACATCTCTTGATAATGACCTGAATGGTTTCATTGTTCAAATTTAAAGCCATATTTGTTATGGTGCTTGAGGATTTGTTATGATCATGTATTATGGATTTGAGAGGACCTATGATTATTGTTTCTCGAGTAACTGGAACTAAATATATTCCACATTGTGCACTACCAGGTGACAAGTTCTTAAGATATAGGGAGAGCCAATAGATATACATACCTCTCTTGAGATAGTTGTTCTGACTTGAGGAAATTCTTAATTGATCTCATTGTTCTCCCATTTATGAAATGATTATTTCAAAGGAAAATTGGTCTCAAATGGAGTAGAACCTATCCACTAAACACACATTCATAACAAAATTAGTGCACTACTAATAGTGGTATTTCTTTAGAAACAACTCCAAATAAGCACCATTTGTTGCTCCAAACAATAATTATTATGTGACATCTGAACATTCCTCCTCTAGAAACTCTCTCCAACCATGGTTTAAATATGTATAGCAGTGTAACATACCCTTTTTGCAAAAAAATCATTTTATGTTGGAAACATTATGTTAACTTTTATTGTAAAGTTTTATATTGGACAAGTGTCCAAGGATGATTGTAATTGCACAATATTTTATTATTTAATAAATTAAATAGGAGACAAACACCTAACGGGAGTATTGAAAGAGTGTTTACTGACCCACTAGGTGGAATGGAATCTGGGGTAGAGGGAAATGGACAAATGGCAGCATCATGATGCAATTAACTAGCTGTTGGTATTGGACAACTCCCTTGAAATGGTGCCCTGGAAGGTGGGACTAGAGCTTGAGGCTCATTTATTTAAAACTGACCACTAAAGACCTAGGCAGTCTATATAAGAGCCATCGAATTATGAACTGAGGTTCATCACTTTTCCTAATGAGGAAATTTACCTAGGGGTTTTGCTGTGCTTGCACCCAAGAGATTCAATGAGGGGATATGCTGAGTTTTTCTACCATGGTGTAAGTTTGCCTATTATACTACTGAGTGCAGAAGTTACATTGCTCAGTGCAAAAGGCATATTTTGAGTGCAGAAGTTATGCTACTGAGTGCAGAAGTTATATTACTGAGTGCCTTTCTTCTACACAGATTCCATCTACTTAGTGGTTCAGTAAGCAAGCTCGGGGGTCCGAAGGAAGCAAGTAGTTTCAGCTTCTTCTTCTGGAAAAGGTTGGGAGGAATAGGCCTCCTTGGGTGTTTTTCGGCCCTATCGTTATTTACAGGTTCTACTTGTCTTTTCTAATTCTAAGTAGTTAAAATTTCTATCTGCAATTATTGAATTATTGTTTTCAAGGATATTATTAAACAAATGCATTTATTTTAGTTTCTAACCCAATTAGGATTCTGTATAGTAATGATTATGTAAGATGAATTGAATAAAATATCTCTCTACATTTTTCCCCATGCTAATGGTTCTGCATTGTACTCTAGTACATAGAAGAGATTAAGGTAGATAAATTGATAGGCAGATTGCCAGATGAATGAGAAGATCAACACTGTTGTATTTCATTAGTTTTTCTTACTATTAATATTATGTATTAAATAATATAATTCTATGTCTTTCTCTTATCATTCCTTTCATCAGTCAAATGTTTAAGGTTCGCTATATTTTTATTTCACAATTTTTTTATTGAAATAACAACTGCAAAATAATTATTTCCTAAGAACATAGTACAGTTATCCAATACTTCTAGCAAGTAAATATAATCGCATAAACAAACATAACTCTTTCTATTACAAACAATGCATAATTATTTAGCACTAATCTTTATGCACAATATTAATTTTCTATTATATTATTTATTTATTTAAACTACAGTTAATCCCATTCACATTCAACATAGGATTAGAAACCCTAGCTTATGACTTCAACATTTTCCATAGTTATCACAACTATTAAAACAAAGAACTATTATGTTATCCAAAATATAGTTTCGTTTAAAAAAAACTCAAACATCATGACAGGTTCGTACCCTTCACTTATCAAACCCTAGAAATATCAACATTTATCTTTAAGATTTAGAGTTTAGTTAAGCTTCAAACAGAACAAGAAACTGGTCATGATTTTGTTTCATAACTGAAAACAAAAACATTGGATTTTGGCTCATGGCCATCACAAAAAAATCAAGAGGAAAGAATAACAAAGTGAAACTTTCAACTCCATAAGCATAGTCTCAAAAACGCTTATCATACACATTCTTTAAGACCAAATTTTAAGAGCATCTCGGCATCAAGATGAGACTACATTATCACATTTTAATTGAAAACCATACGATTAGCTCGCTGTAGACATCTACCTTCAAGAGATAAACATTTGTTATCATAACAGTAGAACATTTTCGAGAACCACACATTAGGGTTTGACCATTTTAAACTCACGGTTAAACTCTCAATTTCTGAACTTTTCTTAAAATACAATAGTGGGAAAACGATAAACTTCAAATGCATACAAACTGGAGCCATGCTCTTAAACTCAAACACAAACACGATAATGTAGGAAAACAAAGCTCTTGTATTATCAAAGACACAGTAGATTGCAAACGATAAGCTTCGCTCTCTTTACACAATTTAGAGCAATGCTCATAGTGTCATCAACACAAACACAGGTCAAATGAAAAACACAAATCCTTTCATTTACCAAGAATAGTAGAAGGGTAAAACCCTCTCCTTAGTATTTTCTTTTACGGATTATACAATGGAAAATAAATACTACTGAAAACGACGACGAAAGGGTCAAGGATTTTATCCTCCCTAAGCTACCAATAGCTCACAAGATTTCGACGAAGATCAATCCTCAGAGCCCAAGAAAACATGAAGTCTCGGCAAAACACACATTAAGGCCCAATAGTCATCTAACCGGAGTAACAAGGTAACCACTGAGCTTACCGGTCTATTTGTAGTTGCTGGCTATCAAAACCTAACCTGGGAAGCCATCGACGAAGATACTTGCCATTTTAACACGAGTGTGGTTAAAACAAGAGTTTGGCAAAAGTCATTACAGGTGGAATAACAACAACTGAAACTCTCAAAATAGAATGGAAGAAACAGGGTTCAAACCGAGAACCATTACCTTTAAAAAAACTATCACCGGAGCAGAACACCAAGACAATGCAAACTATACCCATTACTCCATCATCAAATGCAAAGAAGGGTGGACAAAAACTCTAAAAACTATCACCTAACAGAAAAGAAAATCCAAGTATCGAACCAACTTCCATGAAGAATATATCGCTCATTTTGGAACTTTGATTTACAAGCTGTCATTGTAAAAGACCATGAGAATATCGACTCTTAAGCTATTAAGAGGTCACGGTTTCGAACCGTGGGCACTCCACCAACACCTGTTAATGAAACCATGAAGGCTCTTAGACTGTTGGCCTCTCCTCAGAGCCACTACACCGAATGCCAAGGAAACAATAACTTTGTAGAACATAGTGGTGGTTAGGGTTAGATCCCAAAGCCCAAATCCTTGATAGATCAATGGGGGAGATCATCGAAGGGTTTTCATGTAAACTCAAGCAACAACCATATTAAAGACACCATCAATACCATAGCCACCAAGGAGGGCAACTCAGTTAAACTTCTAAACAAAACACTTACAGCTCGTCACGCGGTTTGAACCATCGCAACACGATCATGTGCTTAGCACCACGACGATGTCCACAGAGAAATTCCACTGTCTCGACAGTTGGGGGTATTAAATGCCAAGGGAAGCCAAAGTGCCTGCCAGCACAAAACCTTCATAATGTTAATATCACCCATTAATATAATGTATCGATTCGTTGATAAAACGCACAACTCGATTATGTAATAACACCTTGTGGTAAGTCAAGGTTGTATTAGTTTCTTGCTAGGAATTCAATATGTTAAAGGGTCACACAAGGCACACACAAATTGTATATAGTCCTACTTCATAGGATTATGTATGAGACTCTACATTTATATAATCCAATATAGTATAGAATTTGTATATAGTCTCTAGGCTAGAGATTGATCATGAATTTGTATACAGTTCCTAGGATAGCATTTGATTTTTAGTTCGCAAATAGTTCCTAGGCTAAAGTTTAAATCAAATCATGCATGTAATTATTAGGCTCTAGAGTATATATAAGAATTGCATATAGATATTGCATTTTATTTGCACTTAGCCATCACACATAGACATTGGTTATTCTCGTAATTTGCATCAAATAGAAACTCACGATAACAATTTATAGAGTTGAATTATGATATATTGATCCTATTCATTTGTGTTAAGAACCCATGTCTTTACTTTGTTAGTATGTTGTTGTTGGACGCATATGCTTTGTAAGTCGTCCCGTAGTATTTGTTGATCAATAGTTTGAGTTATTGTTGTTGGCGCATATGCTTTGTAAGTCGCCCGTAGTATTGTTGATCCATAGTTTGTAACGGCCCATGGTTTCGACCCATAGTATTGGTGCCTAGAATTAGTATATAAGTGTGTGTTGAGACCTATGAAGGCACCGTGAAGTTATTTGTATTGAGCTTGCTCATAGGAGGTTGCCCCCTCGAAGTGGCCCGTGATCAATATAACAGTGATTCTGAGTTCTGTCATTTCTGTTATTTCGCATATTTTCATTAAGTAATTGTTGCAGGTGCCTCACATATGGTATCAGAGCACTTTCTTGGGCTCGCTGGGTGAAATTTCTGCCAAAATTTTTTTTCGCATCTATTGCAGGTTCGGATTTGGGAATAATCCCTATCCGCTTAACTGTGGGAAGTACTTGGGCATAAGCCCTAAAACTCATTGTGAGGAGTACCATAGGAACCCCGAAGTAGCTGGCCCATTGAGAGGACCTGCCAGCGAAAAGGGCAACGACCCCTACCTGATTGACTAGTTCCCACCCGTGAGGTAAACCAAGAGCTATCGTTTGTGGCAAAGCGGTTATCAGTTTTACCTGAGCCGTGGAGTGAGGGGTACTGCCCCAATACGCAAGCCGTCAGACAACATTGGTGGCTGAGTGAAAACCCTGAACTGTTAGGAAGCCGCACATACCTGGGGTCCATATCTACTTTCAGCTGAACTATTGTCGATCACTACTGCGCCGTTTTAGATCCATTTTGCAAGCCGTTCCAGATCCAGCCGTTCGGCATTGTTCCATATTCCTTCCGAGCCGTAACCGCTCCAGTCTATTAAAAAAAAAAAAAAAAAAAAAAAATCCGAGCCGTAGCCGCTTCGGTCTGAAAAAAAAAAAAAAAAGAGTATAAAATTCAGTTTTTTCTCCATATCTACCTTGTTTTACCTCTGTTTCCCTTGAAATTTTCAGGGAACCCCTGTCATTCCAGTCTGCATATTTCATCCCTGAAGACCCTATCCTCAATAGCCCTTCCTACAGCCTGAAATTCCACACTTGTCTATTTTTAGGGTTTGCCATAACTTCCTCAGATTTCACCCAATCACCTTCAATTTTTACCACAGAATTCCTTTATGAATTATGCTTCTTTGTTCCCCTCTGCCAAATTTTCCCATTCTTTCACCCCGCTTCTAAAATCCTCATTTTTGCTTCCCTGTCTATCCAACAGTGTCCAAAAAACTAGTCAAACCCCAATTACCCTTCTGATTTTTTCCCAAATCCAAATTTTCCTTTACTGAAGTAGTTCCTGTTTTTGTTTTCCTACTGTTGGCTGCTTTACTGGGCAGACCCGGGTTTTAATGAAGCGCAGCAACAAAACCCCTTGGCACACTGGCCCTCTCGGCAACGAGCTGCGCGGCAGCTCGAGGTCTCACCCGAAGTGGCTATGGGGGGTTAAGGAATCAGCTTTCCTTAACCGTGGTGACGCTGAGATTGTTCTATATATCTCCTTCTTCCCCTTATATCGGCGGTCGGACTTTCCCGCAGGCCTCGCGACACCACTGCGCGGATGCCTTCCTTCCTGCAGACCCACTGCGCAGTCTTTCCTCCGGGCGCGGAAGGCGCCTATCCCTTGCGTCGATGCGCTAAAATACCTTCTCACCCTGCGCACTCATCGCAGTCACGCGAAGCTCGGTCGCTGCAGCGACAGCGTTCCACCACTCCTTCTATACTTGGCGATTATAACAATAAAGGACCTTCCTACACTCACTTAAACAGTCGCAAAGATGATGCAAAAGATGTACACACAGGTAATGATCTTAAACAGTTATTATTCACGCAAACATTATAACAAGAAGATATATGTGAAGCTCATCTCCTCGAGGAAAACCACGTCCACGGGAGTGATATATTAACCAGAAAATGATAGAGTTATACAATATGCTGCGCACACAGCTGCAGCCTTAGATCTTTCCAGGAAACTCCACGCACACAGCTGGGAGCCCTTCTCTCAATCTAGTCTCCTCTCTATGGAGATTACAAAGGCACAGATGTCGACTCAGACTGTCTGGCAACTCAGGGATTAGCTCCTCGGCTATCCGATTTCCTCTCTAGTTCTACACACTGGGTAGGAAATACAGTGAAGGATAATCAACACATGATCTATCCTTTAGACTGGCTATCTAATAGTCTATCTAACTCTCTCTAATTCTCCAACCGTCTACCCATTACAATTATTCATATATATAGGTGGCCATGACGGTCACACCTTTACAAAACTGTGGGCCTTTCCCAACAGTGATTCCCAAAAACCCTAACCACGCACATGGCTAGGTGTACTGTAGGCGCCGCTTGCAGTCACGTCGCCGCTTCCTGCAGGCTCCATGAATTCCGGCGCAGATTGTGGGTATGGGCGATCGTCCTTCGCCTTCAATGCTCTGGTCCGTTGCTCCTCCTTGATCCGAGCAACCATAACTTCTGTACTGAGCCTTTAAATGAGGGTAGCTGAGCCCTCTACTCCATCGCCTTATTTATTATGGTAGCTGATCCACCTTCATTCTTCGATGACGTGCGCGCGAGCTCCGCAATTTCCGGTCCGTGATCTGCGCTGAGATCATCCATCTGGCACCGTACTGCGCACCGTCTCCTTCTTACCCAAAACTTAGTGCTTGTCCCAAAATTAGCACTTTCCTTCCATACTCGTGCTTTTTCCCAAAATTCCCAGCTTTTACTATAGCTGCGACCTTGGCCCCAACAGGCCCCCAACACTCACTTGTGGCTCGCCCTCGAGCCACTCGCACTAGCGCGTGGTCGTTTGATTTGCGCATCTGCTTTTGCTTGAATCTCCGCGAATGTTTTCTGCCACTTCGCAATAGCGGAGTCCAATTCCTCAATACACTCATCAGCTGTTTGCACTGTTTCTGCGGTCGCTTCGTCTTTAGTGAGTGTATCAATGATCTCCTGAGACTCGGCAATCTCTTTGATTTTTGTCTCAACCTGGCCAACGATTTCAGCATACTCATCCATGAATGGCTGAATGCTGTTGGTGAGCTTCTCATCTTCAGTTCTGAGCTTGTGCAGTTGCTGCTGCATTTTGCGCACTTCGCCCATTTTCTTCATTTTTGGTAGGCCTGTTAGGGCCTTAGCTTCTTCATTGAGAACAGTGAGAGACTGTTCTGCAGCTTGCACCTGTTCTGACAGTCCCACTTTAAAAGGGAGGTTCACAAGCTCTGTCCAAGCTTCCATAGCCTGGTTCATCAGGTTCTTGGCTTCCTGTACTCGATCTTTCATCTGTGTGGAAGCTCTACTCAGTGCTTCAAATTGTACCTGCGCATCATCCGTAAGATGCGCAGCAACGCGAGCTTCTAGCTCAGCAATCTGGGTTCTATGGCCTTCTGCCATAGCAACTATTTCTTGCTCCAGGGTTTTCGCCCTTTCACCAATAATTTGAACTTTTGCAACCAGAGGGAGGTCTGGTTGAATCTCGCAAGCCGGCAGTTCCTGGGCAATCTCTTCTATTGCGTTTCTGATGCCGGTGTCTTGCACCTCGTAGAGTGCAAGCTTCGCAGAGATATTCTTATGACTTTCTTTCAGCTCTATCTCCTGCGATTGCAGTCGTTGGTTTGCCTGGAAAGTAGAGAGCTCTCTAGCTCTCAACTCAAGAGAAACTTTCTCCTGTACAAGCTGTAGAGTCTCTATAGGAATTATAGACAAATTAATTTCTACAGGTCCAACTGTGCTTACCTGTAGTTCAGCTAGAGGATCTGGAAGTGTCATGCTGGTAGGCGGAATATGCACGACAGTGTGCCTTTCTGTGAGTTCTTCAACTCGCTCATCACTTGGAATTTCTTGTGGCGCCTGCGAAGTAGATGCTGGCGCATGGGTCTGCGCAATCCTTCCTGCGAGACCTTTCAATTCTACAAACTGTAAGTCTAGAGCACTTCGGATGTGAGCATGCGTGTTCCTCATCTCACGAAATTGCTCTTTCAAGTATTTGTCGATCTCCGAGGGAATGGCCTCAGTGGGATGCGACACTTTCTGCTTCTTGGTGGCTGGTTCTGTTGAGCCTTCATCGCTTCTTTGCTCAGGGGCTTCCTTGCCCTTATCCTTCTCTTTCGCAGCGGCGGGTGGCATCACAGATGCGATGTCGGCTGCTGCTCTCCATTCGTCCGACCACGACTTAATGGTTTCTTCGACATCTTCTGTGGTCATCCTGTAAAGACCTAGCGCCCAGTCACCTGGAATGTCGCAAGGCCGAAGGTAAAGTTGATGGATGTCGGCAGTAAAAGCCAACTTCCCTTGATACAATGTGGCTGTCTCCTCGCTCAGCCTTGGCATATCTTGTATGGTATCTCGGAGGAGATAGTAGTACTCACAAAAGACAGCGCGATTCATCTTGTGCTTCGCGGGATTAGGGGAATCCCAGAGGTTGATGTAGCGCATGCCGGCAACCTCTCCTGCGCGGCGCGGAAGGAACTGAGTATTCGGGGGCTCCTTCCACCCGACGAGAGCGCATAAAATTAGAAGCCACGAAAAATGGAATGATTGGGCTGGATTGTCCTGCACATTCAGGCAATCAGCCAAAAAAGAATTCAGCAGGAAGAGAGACCAGTTGTACTGTTCTCCCTCCGCAGCTGCGATAGCGAGCTCCACGACAGCTCCAATAACTTCTTTTGGTCGGCACTTTGTGAGAAGTCTGCCTGCAAGCAGACTTCCTGTGAAGCGAAGTGCCTCATCTTCTACTGTCGTGAGGTCATAAGCCCGACCTCCTCTTGTCAAGTTATATTTCTGGACCAGCTTTGCAGCCAATTTTCGGTCCTTTTCCTTTCCCACAAAATGGATATTGGGATCCTTACCAACCTTAGATAGACCGGTGATACGGTGTATCAAATCAACATTTAGATCAATTGGCCTCCCGAGCCAAAGGTAACCTCCATGAACGCAGGATAGCAGTGTTTTAACGACTGCGTTCACTTCATTGCTACGCCCAAAGTGCGGTAGCTTCAACAAATTCAAGAGTCCAGGGCGCTCAAGATTTGCTGCAAATCCCTTCGGGATAAACTCGTCAACTTTTCTGGTGGGATTATGCACTATATCCAGATATCGGTCCAACTGGAACTAAGGATATGTCTTATAGTCTCCAAGGTTAAAATCAGAGAATTTAACCAATGGAATGTTTCCCAATAGTTGGCCTTCTACCCGCACACTAGCCGGTAGTGGCGGGTAGCGGAATTGGATACTTTGCATTCTTCGGAATCTGTACATCCGGCGCATCATCTGGACGCGGCGGAATATAGTTCACCATAGACGCGAGCGGCTCTGGAACAGGTTCCTCCGGCTGCTGCTGAGATGCTCTTGTGCCTGGAGATGTTCTGGGATCAGTAGCACCAGGGTGTACGTAGGTCGAAGGCGTCACCGGAGTGGCCATGCCGAAATCTAAGCCTCGGCGTAGAAATTGACGAACAACTTCTTCAGTCGATAAATTCTCTGTCGTGAACCAATGTAAATAACAAAACTCTGGATAGCAATTGGCGGACCTGTGTAGGGTATGGATGTTGAAAACAAGGGAAAATACTCTGCACACTCGGCTCTGAAAACAATAATTTAGATCTTCAAACACAACTATGCAACTCGAGACAGTAACCCGAAAATGATACAAGTGTGAGGTATTTATAGCCAGCGGGGATAGTAAATGCGACCAAGTGGGGTAACGTAGCTATAGGCGGCTACAGATGAGTTGACAACACGCTATCCTCCTTGCCGTAGCGGTGCATTTAGTGTGATTGACGGGTTCTGACAGCCTTCCGGGAGAAGCTAATGCTTTCGGCGCCTGAGTTAAATGCAAATCTTTCAGAGATTAAGCCGAATCCGTCAGAACGGCTAGACTTAAATAGCGGCCTTATCCTTCATTTATTCAAACGCGGCTACATAACTGCTGTAATTCAAAATTTCCGGCGGGTCATTTCAACTTAGGAAACTGTGCCTCTATGGGTCCACAACAAAACTTTTTCAAGCGGTAATTTATCAAAGGGAACTCCACAAGAGCGATAGTTCAACGGTCCAAAAACAAAACTTCGCCAGAGCGCACCGATAAGCTCTCTTCAAGCAATTTTTATTCAGTATGCGCAGATATTTCAAGGAACTGCGCAGGAAGCTGGAAACTGAGGGTGTGTCGCAGCTTCCGTGTAGACTGAATGCGATGTCTCTTTCAACTACACCGGACATCTGCACTCTTGAGCAATATATTATGTCGACAGGGCGGAGTGGCCGTCGCAATAAAGCTTAAGCCGACTCCCGTTTATCATTGTAGGTAGGAATTCTTCATCCAGCTTCGCAAGCTGAACTGCGCCTCCGTCTGTTATTTTTATTACCTGAAAAGGGCCTAACCAATGCACGCGAAACTTGCCTGGAAATTTGATGAATTTACTATCATAAAGGAGTACCAAGTCGCCTTCTTCAAAGTGCTTATGCTTAATGTGCCTGTCGTGCCAAGCTTTCTGTCTTGCCTTCTGTACCTGTTGATGAAATCCGGCCAAAATTCTGTCTTCTTCTAAGGAAAGCAGTTGCAAAAGTCTTTCATTCATAGTATCAGGATCTGCCATTTCTGTAATTTGCGCAATTCGGAGACTGGGAACAATGTATTCCATGGGCATAACTGCTTCTTGTCCATACACCAAGCTGAAAGGTGTGTGACCTGTTAGTTTCTTGCAAGTGGTTCTGTAAGCCCATAATACAGCTGTGACTCTAAGGTCCCAATCATCTCTTTGTTGATTACAGATTTTCGTCAGGGCATTCTCAAGGATCTTATTGAATGCTTCCACCGTACCATTAGCTTGAGGATGGTAGGGTATACTCTTATGGTGATTAATTTGAAATTCTTCAGTAAGGGCCTCTATAGTCTCATTGAGGAAATGTGTACCTTGATCACTCATGAGGATCACTGGGCATCCAAACCTAGTGATAATGTTCTCAAAAATGAACTGCGCGGCAGTAGCAGCGTTGCAGTTCTTAACTGGCTTCGCCTCAGCCCATCTGGTGAGGTATTCAGTAGCTGTAATGATATATCTTGCGCTAGTTCTTTTTCCTGGTGGGTTAATAGGTCCTACAAAGTCAATGGCCCATTTATCAAAAGCACATAGTGTGATCTGGGGTCTTAGCGGCATTTCATCTCTCCTTGAGGGTTTTCCTGTGCGCTGGCACACATCGCAACATTTACAGAATTCCTTAGTGTCCTTGTGCAATGTCGGCCACCAAAGACCTGCGGATAATATCTTTTGCGCAGTCGGCTTTCCTGCGAAATGGCCTCCTGCGGTACCTGAATGCGCTTCTGCGATGATAGAGCTCTTTTCATGTGGTAAGATACATCTGCGCAAAATTTCGTCAGGGCCCAACTTATAAAGCTGGCCTGCTATCAAAGTGAAGTCTGCGGCTCTAACAACAAGTTGCTTTTTCTGCTGGATTGTAAGCTCAGCCGGCGCTTGTCCGGTAGTGAGAAACTCAAGAATATCAGAATAATATTCGTCTGCTGCTTGGATAGAAAACAACTGTGCGTCAGGCAGATTGTCCTCCAGACTGGTAGGTTCCTCTCCTGACTCTATTCTGGATAGATGGTCAGGCCCTGCATTCAATCTGCCTGGCTTTACAATAACCTCAAAATCATACTCTTGAAAGAGCAGTAGCCATCTGCAAATTCTTCCTCCTAAAACTGGTTTATTGACCAAATATTTCAGAGCAAAATGGTCAGTATACATTTTAAAGTGAGCTCCTAACAGGTAGTGTCTGAATTTCTGTAGGGCATACACCATAGCTAATCCTTCCCTTTCTGTAGTGGTGTAATTCTTCTCAGCTGTAGATAGCTTTCTGCTGGAGTAAGCAATTGGGTGGTCAATACTTCCTTCTCCAGACTGTGTAAGCACGATTCCTAATGCTATGGAAGAAGCATCAACATGAACATGGAAAGGTTTTCTCCAGTCCGGGAAAACTAGAATAGGCGCTGTGATCATCTTTTCTTTAAGTGTGTCCAAGCTCTGTTGGCATTCTTCTGTCCAGTGGAACTTCGAATCCTTCTTCAGCAATCTTTCCATAGGTGCTGTGATCCTTGCATATCCTTTGATGAATTTTCTGTAGTATCCTGTATGTCCCAATGTAGTGCGCAATTGCTTAACTGAGTTGGGCGCCGGTAAATTAGCAATGATGGCAACCTTCGCAGGATCCATCAGAAGTCCTTGTCTGCATACAATATGTCCCAACAAAATACCAAAGGGCGCACAAAATATACATTTTTTCAAGTTAAGGGAAATCTGATGCTGTCTACATTTTTCTAGCATCATGCGCAGATTCGCAATATGGTTCTTTAGTAAACCAAATACAGTCCAGTCATCAAAATAGACTTCTAAAAACTTGTGGATAAATTCTTTAAAAACAGCAACAACAACTCTAGAGAAGATAGCAGGTGCGTTTTTAAGACCAAAGGGCATTACCGTATACTGGAATGAGCCCCATTCAGTTGCAAAAGTAGTCTTGTGGCGGTCGTCCGGATGGATTCTGATCTGATGATATCCCGAGAAACCATCAGTGAAGGAGTAAGCCTCTTGTCCTCCAACATTATCAAGTACTTCATCTGTGAAAGGAGTGGGAAATGGATCGTGCGCTGATGCATCATTGAGTTTGCGCAAGTCGACACAAATTCTTATTTCACCTTTCATTTTCTTTTCTTGGACCACCATAGGACTAATCCAATCGCTTTCCTCTACTGGCTCAATAATACCTGCTGCAAGCATCTTATCAATTTCTTCTTTGACTTTTTCTTTGTAGCGCGGGTTCAACCTGTATGGGCACTGCTTTACTGGCTTGGCATCTAGTTTCAGAGGTATGCGCATCACTCCTAAGTCTCCTAGGATGCCTTTCATTTCTGTGAACTTGGTAGGAAAGATATCCTGGTAGTCACGTAATAAATCTGAAACATGTGCAACAGTTTCATCATCCCAATAATCTCCTATAGAAGAAAACTTTGGGTCAGCTTCTGTGCCAATGTTAACTTTCTTGAGCTTGACGTGTTCTGTGATGGCAGGAATATCAAGCTCAGGACCTTCAATATTGCGCGTCCCTTCTGATTCTGGGATATTGATGTTGCAAGGATCGTCCTCCTCATCTTCAGCGGTGAAGTTATAACATTCCAGGGCATGTTCTATCTGGACAGCCCAATCTGGTTGGGAATACTCTGTTACTGGATAGTGTTCAAATACCTTCTTTCTAATACACTTCAAAGCCTGATCAATGCTTGGATGTTCTGACTCAAAGCTGAAGGTAAGTTGAAAGCTTTCTATCATAAGAGCCCAAGTAAGAGTGCCTCTGCGCAATTCTGTTTCAGTATACCAATTCCTTGGAATTGTATCCAATGTGTGGATGAATTGGTGAACCCATTCATCTTCCGGAATATCTGACCATTGCTGAATACATGCTTCAATGTGTGACCTGGGGTCACTCTGTCCTTCATATTTGCGTAGCGCTTCGGCTGTGGTGTCCTGAAATCTGCGCAGTATCAATCTGCGACAGTCTTTCCATGTATGAATATTCTCCTTGTGCGCAATCCACCATCTTGCGGGTGTAGCGCGCAATGCTACATCCAGTGCCTGTATGCGCTGCGGTTCTGGAAGCTTTTGTTCATATTCCTGTATGAATTTAGTTACTTCGGTTAGACCATCAAAAGTTGGAGTGTCAGTTAATTCTGTGCCAATCCATCGAATGGATTTAGTTATCATGGCGCAACATCTTGCAGAAACCTCATGTAGACGATTCTGCCAGTTTTCCAATCCTGCATCTGAATCTGATGTGCACGAGCTATCACATCACCAGCTGATATGGCCGTCTGCTGTGGGGTTGACATAGTCACTGTGGTTAGTGGTCATCTGGTACAAACTTTCCATGTGGCGCGCTTCCTCTTCTGCGCGAATGGGTTCTATATATCTTGGTCCTTGAATAGGATCAAGAGGTGCGATGACCCTGATCTGGTCATCCTCAAAGGTCATCTGTCTTTTCTTCAGGTTAATGACAGCCAAATTATCAAATGCCCAGTCTATTCCTAACAGCGCTGGGTATGGTCTACTATCATCCATAATTTTGATTACTTCAAAATCTGCAGAGCTTCTTACTCCTTCAATATCAATAGGTACATTGGGTAATCTGCCCAATGGAGAGACTCGTTGCTGATTTGCGAGTCTTAGCTGGATAGGGGATCTTGTAAGCTGAGGGCTTCCCATCTGTTCCCATGTCTGCATAGTGAGAACATTGGCTTCGGAGCCCAAATCTAACATGACTTCATCCATTTCAAATGCTCCAATCTGCGCTGTGAGCCTCATCTCTTTTCCAGTTCTAATGTGACTCCTGATCTGGTGAACAGCACACTGCGGTGTGTTCGTCGAAGCAGAGTGTTGGCATTGATCCAACAGGTGTTGGAGTTCTAGAGTTGCTTTTTCATTGCGCAACAGTTCTAAACATTGTCGCAGGAATGCTTGAACACTGCCTAGTGCATGCTCCTCATCATCATCATCATCATCAGGCCTTCCAGCTGTAGTGGCCTGTTCTTGTACCAGGTTGTCTTGTCTTAGCACTTGCGATCTACTAATGTTCTGCGGAATTGCGGCAGAACTTGAAGCTCTCGGATCTGAGAAATACTCTTGAGCTTGCTTAAATGCTTCTTTTTGCTTCTGTAGGTTAAGTGGGGCTGGTTTAATGTTAGCGCGGCGCACCCATTGCGTCGCTTGCTTTCCCGTTCCCATCTCTTGCGCACCAGTGGTTGCTCCACTGCGTGTCACTATATTAACTGTAGGGTCTGGTTCTCTTTTTTCTGCTCCAATCAACTGGATATTCTGATTGACCTGTGGTGTCTTTGCTTGCATCTTAGCCTGTAACTGAGGGCATTCTTCAATGATATGGTCAGAAGATTTACAATACCTGCAGAGGGTTGTAGGATTTTGGCAATCCCTAGCAAAATGACCTTGTGTTCCGCAATTATAACAAGTGATCTGTCCTCTTCCGCGACCAAAATTTGTTGTGCATCCGCGTCCTCTGTAATTTGCTGCTCGGGCGTCCCGAGTTTGGTCATAAGGTGGACCTGCTGTGGGTCCTTGTGTCTCTGCTTGTACCCTATAAACATCATGCTTTCTTTCTATCATAAGATCATATGCTCTACAATTGTTCTCATCATGACCTACTGATTTACAGAAATTACAATATAGATTCTTTGGGGTTTGCACATATTTCTGGAGTAAGTGACATTCTTGTGGTTTATGACCTCTAGTTCTACAGATTTCACACCAAGGCCCTTGTGCCTGTGGTAAAGGATTAGGTGCTCCAGTTGCAATATAGTCTATGAAAACGGGACAATGGTCCTTTGAATGACCTTGGGCTTTACATTTTGTACACCAAATTTCTTCCTTAATCTCTTTGCCTTTCTTAATATCATGCACTTGCAAGGTTAAGTTTGCTAATTGGTTCTGTAAATGCGCAACATCATTGCTTGTTCCTGCAATTGGCGAAGCTTCTAGTTTCATAGCCATCTCTAGAGCTTGTTCCTGAGTATTGAGATTCTGTTGCATAAGAGGAAGTCTAATGTGTGGGAGCAGCGCAGCAATGAACCATTCTTTATGTTGCTGTGGTGCAAACTCGAAGCTTACTTGATCTATCAAGGCTTTGAACTTCTGGTCAAAGTCCCATACTGATTCTGTAGGTAACTGTTTGATGTCTTTGAGCTCTGTTATACACTGTGATTCTGATTTAGGTTTCTTAAATTCCCGAATCATAACATTTCTTACCTCAGCAAGTGTCCTATTCTGTGCTGCTGAGTACTTCATGAACCAAGTCAAGGCTCTTTCTCTTAGTGTGGTTGCTAACTGAACCAGTTTAACAGCATCGTCATTAATTTGCTTAATTGTCCAAATGGCTTCACATAAGAACCAGTGCTGCTCAGGGTCTTCTATCCCTGTTCCTCTAAAAGTTGGTAGCTTCATGTCATCACCCATCCTTCTTGCGCGGGTTTGCGGTGGAGGTACTGTAGCAGTGCGTCCGGGATGGTTAAACAAAGGTGGTACAGAGGTACTAGAAGTACCGTGTGGGCTACTAGAAGGTGTTACTATAGGATTATACTGAGCTCCGTCTGGTTTTTGCGGTGTAAAGGGGTAATAAGGGATATGAGCACTCCCTTGTCGTTCTATATGGCTTGCTCTAGGGACTTGGATATCGTCTGGGCTAGACTCAAAAGAATATTGGTCAAGGCCTACTTTATATCGTTTTCCACAACGAGTGCAACCAATAACTTCAGGATCACTATCAGAATCTACGGACATTACTTGTCTATGCTATTCATCAGAAGCAATACATAGCTTTCCTTTTTCATACAGAAGCATTTTAATCCATAAGTTCAGAGAATTTAAGAACTTACCTCTGTGTACTTGGAAGAAACTCCTCTCAGCTTCACTGAAACTCTTTCTTGTATCGACTGCAATTTCGGTAATGAAACCTTCCAGTAGACTATTCAACCAAAAGTCTACTGCGCGGGAAACAGAATTGTCGATCCGCTTCACAATATTGACTAGCTCAGGCGTCCACGTGACGGGTCGATCAACATGCAACGTAGGTGTAGAATCTGCTAACTTGGCTATCCAAGCGTGTAACTCCAATGCAAACGTAACAAAGAAAATTTCGTAAAGGTCAGCATAAATATACTTCTGTAACCAGTCTTCTGTTTGAAACGTAAGGCTTCTATTTTCTTGTTCAGCGAACTCTTTAGCCTTTAAATCAAACCAATCTCCAATTTCTTTAGCTGTAGGATTCCAGTAACACATTTGTTAACTGAGCAAGTCTCAGTGTAACAGAACCTTATGTTGTCTTCAGCAACAATCTCAGATGTCGCGTAACTAGTAAGTCTTACAGCAACAAGTCGCAAGGCAACGGAATCATTTGTTGGCTCCTCAATCTCGCGCGTCGCCAAAATAACAAGTCTCACAACAGCAAGTCGCAAGGCAACGGAACCATTTGTTGGCTCAATCAACAGGGTTCAAAGCCATGGAAGTAATGTGATCAAAAAGTCATAAGGCAACGGAACCATTTGTTGGCTCAATCAACAGGGTTCAAAGCCATGGAAGTAATGTGATCAAAAAGTCATAAGGCAACGGAACCATTTGTTGGCTCAATCAACAGGGTTCAAAGCCATGGAAGTAATGTGATCAAAAAGTCATAAGGCAACGGAACCATTTGTTGGCTCAATCAACAGGGTTCAAAGCCATGGAAGTAATGTGATCAAAAAGTCATAAGGCAACGGAACCATTTGTTGGCTCAATCAACAGGGTTCAAAGCCATGGAAGTAATGTGATCAAAAAGTCATAAGGCAACGGAACCATTTGTTGGCTCAATCAACAGGGTTCAAAGCCATGGAAGTAATGTGATCAAAAAGTCATAAGGCAACGGAACCATTTGTTGGCTCAATCAACAGGGTTCAAAGCCATGGAAGTAATGTGATCAAAAAGTCATAAGGCAACGGAACCATTTGTTGGCTCAATCAACAGGGTTCAAAGCCATGGAAGTAATGTGATCAAAAAGTCATAAGGCAACGGAACCATTTGTTGGCTGCTTTACTGGGCAGACCCGGGTTTTAATGAAGCGCAGCAACAAAACCCCTTGGCGCACTGGCCCTCTCGGCAACGAGCTGCGCGGCAGCTCGAGGTCTCACCCGAAGTGGCTATGGGGGGTTAAGGAATCAGCTTTCCTTAACCGTGGTGACGCTGAGATTGTTCTATATATCTCCTTCTTCCCCTTATATCGGCGGTCGGACTTTCCCGCAGGCCTCGCGACACCACTGCGCGGATGCCTTCCTTCCTGCAGACCCACTGCGCAGTCTTTCCTCCGGGCGCGGAAGGCACCTATCCCTTGCGTCGATGCGCTAAAATACCTTCTCACCCTGCGCACTCATCGCAGTCACGCGAAGCTCGGTCGCTGCAGCGACAGCGTTCCACCACTCCTTCTATACTTGGCAATTATAACAATAAAGGACCTTCCTACACTCACTTAAACAGTCGCAAAGATGATGCAAAAGATGTACACACAGGTAATGATCTTAAACAATTATTATTCACGCAAACATTATAACAAGAAGATATATGTGAAGCTCATCTCCTCGAGGAAAACCACGTCCACGGGAGTGATATATTAACCAGAAAATGATAGAGTTATACAATATGCTGCGCACACAGCTGCAGCCTTAGATCTTTCCAGGAAACTCCACGCACACAGCTGGGAGCCCTTCTCTCAATCTAGTCTCCTCTCTATGGAGATTACAAAGGCACAGACGTCGACTCAGACTGTCTGGCAACTCAGGGATTAGCTCCTCGGCTATCCGATTTCCTCTCTAGTTCTACACACTGGGTAGGAAATACAGTGAAGGATAATCAACACATGATCTATCCTTTAGACTGGCTATCTAACAGTCTATCTAACTCTCTCTAATTCTCCAACCGTCTACCCATTACAATTATTCATATATATAGGTGTCCATGACGGTCACACCTTTACAAAACTGTGGGCCTTTCCCAACAGTGATTCCCAAAAACCCTAACCACGCACATGGCTAGGTGTACTGTAGGCGCCGCTTGCAGTCACGTCGCCGCTTCCTGCAGGCTCCATGAATTCCGGCGCAGATTGTGGGTATGGGCGATCGTCCTTCGCCTTCAATGCTCTGGTCCGTTGCTCCTCCTTGATCCGAGCAACCATAACTTCTGTACTGAGCCTTTAAATGAGGGTAGCTGAGCCCTCTACTCCATCGCCTTATTTATTATGGTAGCTGAGCCACCTTCATTCTTCGATGACGTGCGCGCGAGCTCCGCAATTTCCGGTCCGTGATCTGCGCTGAGATCATCCATCTGGCACCGTACTGCGCACCGTCTCCTTCTTACCCAAAACTTAGTGCTTGTCCCAAAATTAGCACTTTCCTTCCATACTAGTGCTTTTTCCCAAAATTCGCAGCTTTTACTATAGCTGCGACCTTGGCCCCAACACCTACCCTGTCAAAAAAAAAATAAAAAAATCTTGGTTATGGTTGTCACTTGTGCAGGAGCAAAAACCATGGAGGAAGCACTTGCAGCCATCCAAGCCAAACTCCGGGATCTGGATGAAAAATTCCTTGGTCTCCATCTTGAACATTCAGCTATGAACAACAAACGGCAGTCCGAGTATTCAGTAGACAATGGGTTCTCTTCTTCCAGCAATTTCCGTGGTCCGAAGCTTGATTTTCCTTGCTTCAATGGTACCGATCCAACTGGATGGATCTATCGTGTAGAACAGTATTTCAGTCTGCATAATACTTTTGATGTCAACAAAGTTCTGTTGGCATCCTTTCATTTGGAATAGGAAGCTCTTCAATGGTACCATTGGTACATCAAGGCTCATCCAGAGCCCAACTGGCCAGACTTTTGCCAGCTCCTTTTGCAACGATTTGGTCCTAGTTCTTTTGATGACTTCATAGGAGCCCTCACTAAACTTCGCCAAACTAGCACTGTGAGAGAGCATCAAACCGAATTTGAGAATCTAGCCAACCACACCGAAGGATTGTCTGATGAATTTTACCGGAGTTGTTTTATCAGTGGTCTAAAGGATGCCATCCGCTCTGAGGTCAAAATGTTCTGTCCCAACATAATGATGGAAGCACTCGGGTTGGCTAAGTTGGCAGAAGACAAGATTGCATCCCAACAACGCTCCAAACCCACTTTTGTTCCCTTCCGAAATATGGGTTCTCAACGACCACCTATACCGCAGGCTCCTCGACCGACTCCTATCAAGCGTTTGTCTGAAACAAAGATGCAAGCATGCAGAGAAAATGGGCTTTGCTATAATTGTGATGAGAAATTCACTCGAGGACATAGATGTGTTCAACAAAAGCTCTATCTCCTGGATGTGGAGTCTCCACCTGCCTCTGAAATGGTTGACGAAGATCCAGAAACACTGGATGCTCCGGTTGAAATTCAGGAACCGCCTATTGATCCTCCGTCTCAGGATGACCAGCCAGAGATATCTCTCCATGCTTTAGCTGGAATCACCAGCCCCCAAACAATGCGGGTCAGGGGTTACTTCAAGAAGCTTCCTCTTACAATCCTCATTGATTCTGGTAGCACTCATAATTTCATTGACCCCAGATCGCCAAACAAGCTGATTGTTTTATCCATCCTTGCTCCAACTTTGAAGTCATGGTTGCCAATGGGGGCACCTTACCTTGCAAAGGGAAGTGTCGAAATGTGCGTATCTCTATGGGAGATTATACCTTGCGCTCTGACATGTTTGCCTTGCCCTTAGGCAGATGTGATGTGGTTTTGGGCGCTCAATGCCTACGCACACTCGACCCTATCTTATGGGATTTTGCCGAACTTTGGATGCAGTTTTCCCTCAATGGACACAAACACACATTGATAGGATTACAACTAGGTTCTCTCAGCATCATCAGTTCACATCTCATGGAAAAACTCCTCAAGAAGAATTCACATGGTGTCATCGCTCAGATCCATTCCATCCAGATGCAACCATCAGCGGTCTCCACTACTCCTTTGGATCTACAACAAATTCTGGATCGATATACAGGTGTCTTTGCTGAACCAGTGGGATTACCACCTTCCAGGCCAGAAGACCATCGTATTCAGCTCCTTCATGGCAGCGTTCCTCCCAACATCAGGCCCTATCGCTACCCATTCCACCAAAAAATGGAGATTGAAATGCTCATTCGGGACTTATTGAAGCAAGGTATTATTCGCCCAAGCACTAGTTCCTTTTCTTCTCCAGTTATTCTTGTCCGCAAAAAAGATGGGTCATGGTGCCTCTACATTGACTTCTGAGCACTTAATCACCTCACCATCAAGGATAAGTTTCCAATTCCTGTTGTTGATGAGCTTCTTGACGAGCTTCATGGGGCTCACTTTTTCTCCAAGTTGGATCTTCGTTCTGGGTATCATCAAATTCGGGTTCATGAGGATGATATTCCAAAAATAGCTTTCCGCACACATGATGGCCATTATGATTTTTTGGTCATGCCCTTTGGCCTCACTAATGCTCCTTCCACATTCCAGGCCGTAATGAATAAAATATTTCGACCCTACTTGCGGAAATTCATTCTGGTATTCTTTGATGATATCCTCATCTACAGTAAAACATGGGATGAACATCTCCAGCATCTGGATCTTGTCATGCAACTTTTCTCTGACCATCATCTCCACGCCAAGTAGTCTAAATGTGTTTTTGGACAAAAGGAAGTTGAGTATCTCGGGCACATTATCTCAGCACAAGGGTTTGCATGGATCCTGCCAAAATCGATGCCATGAACAATTGGCCACGTCCTCAGACACCCAAGAGCCTTCGTGGTTTTTTGGGGTTGACTGGCTACTACCGCAAGTTTGTCAAGGATTATGGGAAGATTACAGCTCCATTAACTGCTCTATTGAAAAAGGATGCTTTTACATGGACACCTGCTGCTCAGTGTGCATTTGACCAACTAAAACAAGCTATGTGTACTACACCTGTGCTAGCTATGCCCGATTTTTCCAAGCCCTTCACTATTGAGAGTGATGCTTGCGGCAATGGACTTGGTGTTGTTCTCCTTCAAGATGAACACCCCATTGCGTTCACCAGCAAAGCCCTTTCAGGTAAGAATTTAGCTGCCTCTACCTATGAGAAGGAAATGATGGCTATTTTGCATGTAGTACAGAAGTGGCGTCCATACCTATTAGGGAATCATTTCTGCATCAAGACTGATCACCAGAGTCTGAAATATTTCTTGGACCAGCGTGTCTCCTCCCTGGCACAACAGAAATGGGTTAGCAAACTCATGGGTTATGACTATGAGATCACTTACAAGAAGGGTAAAGACAATATTGTGGCAGATGCTCTTTCTCGCACATTTGATGCCCAAGGTTCTCTTTCAGTTATTTCTATGCCTGTTCCAAATTGGTTGCAATCTGTTCAACAGGGTTATGTCAATGACTCTTCCTTATCTCAGATCATCCAACGCTTGACCAACAACCCTTCTGCTGTACCACATTACTCTTGGGATGGTGCTTCTCTGTAATACAAGGGTCGTCTGGTGCTTCCCCAGAGCACAGATCTTCAACAGGCTGTCTTCTATGAACTCCATGCTTCTCCATCGGCCGGGCACTCTGGGTTCCTTAAAACATATGAACGAGCACGGCGTAACTTCTTTTGGCAGGGCATGAAAAGGACAATTCAACAGATGGTGGCTGAATGTGATACCTACCAGCGCAATAAGGGTGAAACAACACTCGTTCCAGGATTGCTTGAACCCTTGCCCATACCTACACAGATTTGGACAGATATTTCTATGGATTTCATTGAAGGGATCCCTAAATCTGGTGGGAAGACAGTGATTCTCATTATGGTTGATCGCCTCTCCAAATATAGTCATTTTTGTGCTCTCAGCCATCCTTATACAGCCTCCTCAGTTGCTCAAATTTTTATGGACCAGATCTTTCGTCTTCATGGCATCCCTTCTTCCATTGTCTCGGATCGTGATGCGACTTTCACCAGTCATTTTTGGACAGAACTATTTCGCCACACTGGCACCAAACTGAAGATGAGTTCAGGGTATCACCCACAAACAGATGGTCAGACTGAAATTGTCAATAAATGCTTGGAAACTTATCTTCGTTGCTTCACCTCGGAACAACAACATCAGTGGGAAAAGTGGCTCCCTCTCGCTGAATGGTGGTACAATACCTCTTACAACACTGCCTCTAAAATGACCCCATATGAAGCAGTCTATGGTCAGGCACCTCCAGCTCTTCTTCCATACACCCCCACCAGTTCACCAGTTCAGGAAGTTGACACGGTCCTTTGCAACCGCGATCAGATTCTTAGCATTTTGCGGGACAATCTTCACATGGCAAGAAATCACATGAAGCAACAAGCGGATCAACACCATTCGGAGCGCACTTTTCAAGTCGGCGATATGGTTTTTCTTCGTCTCCAGCCGTACAAACAATCCTCCTTGAAACTCAAAGGGCATCATAAGCTCGCTCCAAAGTTCTATGGGCCATATCGGATTCTTCAGAAGATTGGGTCCGTTGCTTATAAATTGGAACTTCCTCCTTCTTCCCGCATTCATCCAGTCTTTCATGTCTCTTGTCTAAAGAAAGTTCTTGGCACCAACATCAGCGACCAAACGATTTTACCCGAACTGGATAATGAAGGATCCATCCTTTTGGAGCTAGAGGCCATCCTCAATTGGCGCACGCGTCAGCTTCTCTCTCGCTCTATCACAGAGGTCTTAATTCAGTGGCACGGCATGCAACCAGAGGATGCTACATGGGAACCACTCCTTTAGATTCAACAACAATTTCCACATCTAAAGCTTTGAGGACAAAGCTTTTTTTAAGGGGGAGGGGATGTTAGGAACCCATGTCTTTACTTTGTTAGTATGTTGTTGTTGGACGCATATGCTTTGTAAGTCGTCCCGTAGTATTTGTTGATCAATAGTTTGTGTTATTGTTGTTGGCGCATATGCTTTGTAAGTCGCCCGTAGTATTGTTGATCCATAGTTTGTAACAGCCCATGGTTTCGACCCATAGTATTGGTGCCTAGAATTAGTATATAAGTGTGTGTTGAGACCTATGAAGGCACCATGAAGTTATTTGTATTGAGCTCGCTCATAGTTTGTGTTATTGTTGTTGGCGCATATGCTTTGTAAGTCGCCCGTAGTATTGTTGATCCATAGTTTGTAACGGCCCATGGTTTCGACCCATAGTATTGGCGCCTAGAATTAGTATATAAGTGTGTGTTGAGACCTATGAAGGCACTGTGAAGTTATTTGTATTGAGCTCGCTCATAGGAGGTTTCCCCCTCGAAGTGGCCCATGATCAATATAACAGTGATTCTGAGTTCTATCATTTCTGTTATTTCGCATATTTTCATTAAGTAATTGTTGCAGGTGCCTCACATCTGGTATCAGAGCACTTTCTTTGGCTCGCTGGGTGAAATTTCTGTCAAAATTTTTTTTCGCATCTGTTGCAGGTTCGGATTTGGGAATAATCCCTATCCGCTTAACTATCTTGTTGCAAACATTACACTTTTGACCAACACAACATTTAGTATAGCAAGACGACATTTAAACATTTATTATATTTCTGCATAGTTAGATTATGAATTAAAAGCTATATCAAAAATTTTTAATTTTTGTAAATTTCAGGATGTTACATGTGGTATTAGAGCGCAAGTTCAACCTTTATGCCTTAAATAAGCTCACGCGCACAAACTTAAAATAAAAATTAGAAATTTTATGTTACTAACTTCTATTTTTAATTTTATTTTGTACAAAACAATTTGTTATTAATTTGCATGTATGGACATACCAAAGGAATCAACAGAGGAAATATCTCCCCGTAATGAGCATAATAATAATAACAATAATAATGAAGGAATATATGTTGAATTAAATAACCAATCTTCAGAACTTCTCCGTACTGTAAAAGATTTGAAATCTGAGATAAGAATTGTCAAAGAAGAAAATGAACGTATTATGAAAGCACAGGAAGAGTTCAATCAAATTCTAATGGAGAAATACCATCACGAAGAAAGAGGAAGGAAATCAGAAGTAAATTCTGATTTTGGTACAATGTCCCTCAAACATAAACACAAGAAAACAAATAATGGTAAAAGTATTAGTTACTCTTCAACTGAATCTGATCAATGTAATGGTAAATCTGATCATGACAGCAGTGATAGTGATTGTTGTTCTAGGAAGAGAAAGTATAAGCATCATGAACAAATTACTGGATAGTTTAAAAAGATTAAGCCACCAACTTTTAATGGCGAAATTGAAAAGGGTGAGATAGATGAAGCATGGTTGTCTGGAATGAAGAAGGACTTTAATATTTATGATTACTCTTCTCAGTTAAAGGCCAAGATGGCTATTTACAATCTAATTGGAAAGGCGGATATTTGGTGGCAGGATCTTAAAAGAATTAAGAGCATAAAGGAAAGAGACATAACCTAGATTATGTTTAAAAAGTTATTTAAGAAAAAGTTCTTATCAGAACAGTACTATGAAGACAAGTCAAAAGAGTTTTACGATTTAAAATTGGGTACTATGAACATGAAGGAGTTGTGCAGCAAGTTCCTTAGCTTTATGAGGTATGTACCTTACATGGTCAAAGAGAAACCTAAGGTGCAAGGGTTTCTAAGTTGTCTACCTTTCAACATAAAAGACAGTATTGAGTATGATAACCCTTCCACTCTGGAAGAGGTTATGAGGAAAGAAAATTTATGTTTTGATAAAAATAGAAAAAGAGAAGGAACAATTGGCTGGAAAAGTAATAAATCTAATCATTTCAAGCATAGAAAGCAGAGGTTTAATCATAATTCTAGAAGTTTTAAGAAAAAATTTAATAACATAAATTTTCCAAGTAATAATAACTACAAAAGTAATACACCACAGAATTTTACTGCTGCAAGAAATGTACCTAATAACAATAACAAAACCAGGTATGCTGAACAGAAAGGACCTTTGAAGTGTTTTGATTGCGGTGGACCACATAAGAAATCATATTTCCCATGCAACAAAAGGACAGTCAACAATATTCATAGCATACAAGTGGAGCCAACAATTGGTGATGTGGCAAGAGAAATGCCAAGGATAAATGCAGCGATGGAAAATCAGCAAGCAGACCATCAAACATCCATGATCGAAATCGAAGGTATGCTAGAAAACCGATCTATTTCTATTTTGATAGATCTAGGTGCAAGTTTGAGTTACATTTCACCTAAATTACTGAAAAATTGCAAGTTAAGAATAGAAAAGTTTGATAATTCTTTGTTAGTTCAACTAGCAACAGGCACTAAAAGAAAGGTTACAGACTTTGTTAAAAATTCTGATGTATTTTTGAATCAGCTGAAAACCCAAGTTAATTTGAATGTTTAACCCTTAGGGTCATTTGACTTGTTGATTGGCATGGATTGGCTAGAACATCATAGAGTAGTGCTTAATTGTTATGAGAAATCTTTTACTTGTCTGAATAATGAAGGTAAAACTCAAATAGTAAAAGGAATTCATAGAAAGATTTCAGTAAGACAAATTTCTGCGTTACAAGTTAAGAGAGCTGCCAGAAAGGGCTGTAAAATGTTTTCTATTAATGTTATTAATGACGAATGTTCATCTAAAGAAGACAAGTTAAAACTAGAGGATATTCCCATCCTTATGGACTTTTCTAATGTATTCCTGGAAGAAATTCCAGGATTACCTCTGAAAAGGGAACTTGATTTCACCATTGAGTTAGTACTAGGTGTGGTACCAAACTCAAAGGCTCCCTACAGGATGATTGTTCTGGAGTTAAATGAGTTAAAATCTCAGATGAGAATTAATAGATAAAAACTACATAAGGCCAAGTGTGTCTCCTTGGGGAGCACCAGTAATTTTCATTAAAAAAAGGACGGTACCATGCGATTGTGCATCGATTACCGTCAGCTTAATAAAATGAAAATTAAGAATCAATATCCCTTGCCCCGCATAGATGATCTATTTGATCAAGTATGCGGAGCATAGATATTCACTAAAATTGATTTAAGGTCTGGATATCATCAGGTTAGAATAAAAGACGAAGACATATTCAAAACTGCATTTAGAATGCGATATGGACACTACGAGTTCATAGTTATGCCTTTTGGGCTAACCAACACACCGGCAGTGTTCATGTGTTTAATGAACAACATTCTACATAAATATTTGGATAAGTTTGTAGTTGTGTTCATTGATGATATTCTAATTTACTCAAAAACTAAAGAAGAGCATGACGAACATTTAAGAATAATTCTGCAAGTTTTAAGAGAACATCAGCTTTACACTAAGTTCAGTAAATGTGATTTTTATAAAAATAAAATACAGTACTTAGGTCACATAATGTTTAAAGATGGAATTTCTGCCGACCCTGATAAGATAAAACCAATTAACGAGTGGCCTGTCCCTGAAGATGTAACTAACGTTTGGTCATTTATGAGGATAACAGGTTACCACAAAAAGTTTATTGAAGGGTTCTCTGGAATTGCAAATCCCATCACTTCTTTGCAGAAGAAATGGAATAAATTCATATGGGATCAAATGTGTCAAGAAAGCTTTGATAAGTTAAAAGAATTATTAACCACTACACTAATTTTAAAAATTGCTGATCCTAACAAAGACTTCGTTGTATGCACTGATGCGTGCAACGATGGACTTGGTGGGGTCTTAACTCAAGAATTTCATGCTATTGCTTTTGAGTCTAGAAATTTAAAAATCCATGAAAAAAATTATGCAACTTATGATCTTGAGTTGGCAGCCGTGATACATGCATTAAAAATGTGGCGCCATCACTTGATTGGAAGAAAATTCATACTGTGACAGATAATAAGGGTTTAAAGTATTTGTTGGATCAAACAAATATTAATGCAAGGCAAGCTAGATGGCTAGCTTTCCTTAGCGAGTATGATTTCGAGATTCAACACATTAAGGGAAAAGAAAACAAAGTTGTTGATGCATTAAGTAGGAATCCCAGATTAAGCTTTATGGCAGCAATCAGGACGTTTAAGACTGCTTTGGAAAATCAAATTGAAGAAGAAATTAAACAAGATGAAAATTATCAAAAATTGCTTGGTAAAGTTGCTGAAAATGTATCTCAAAATTCAATAACAGATTTCAACACTAATAAAAAGGGCTTAATGACTTATAAAAATAGAATTTATGTACCAAATGTGTCAAAGGTTAAGCTATTAATTTTGGATGAAGTTCATAAGAGTCCTTATTTAGGACATCCAGGTTATCAGAAAATGATAACTATGTTAAGGAAGGATTATTTTTGGCCCAACATGAAGAATGAAGTGGATGAATACATAGCCAGATGTTTTGAATGTTAGACCATTAAGGTTGAACATCGACAGCCAGCTGGACTATTGTAGCCATTGCCAATTCTAGAATGGAAATGGGAGATTATAAGTATTGATTTTATTACAGGTTTGCCTAAAAACTAGAAATAGAATGACTCCATAATGGTGGTTGTGGACAAGTTAAGTAAGGTTGCTCATTTTATTCCCGTTAAAACCACTTTTAAAGCTTCTAACATTGTAGATGTATTTATGAAGCAAATATTTCACTTGCATGGAATTCCAAAGGTAATTATTTATGACCGGGACTTTAATTTCATTGGAAAGTTTTGGACAACACTATTTAAAGGTTTAAATACTAAACTAAATTTCAGAACTTCTTTCCACCCACAAATTGATGGTCAAACAAAATGGGTAAACCAGATTTTAGAAGACATGCTAAGAATGTATGTCAAAGATCATCCATCTAAGTGGGAAGATTATTTACATTTAGGAGATTTTGCATACAATAATCTTTATCAAGCATTTGTTAAGTTAAGTCTATTTGAGATTTTGTATGGAAGAAAATGTTATACTCTTATTTCTTAGGATAACCCTGTAGATAGATTAATGCTAGGACCAGATTTATTGAAAGAATGGAGCTAACCGTGAAACAGGTTCAAGATAACTTAAAAGTTTCCCAAGATTGGGAAAAAAATTTATGCAAATTTGAAACGCACTGAGAGAGAATTTTAGGTTGGAGACCATGTTTTTATAAAGGTAAAACCCAAGAAAAGTTCTTTGAAGCTTGGGAGTTGTGCTAAACTAGCACCAAGGTACTGTGGACCATTCAAAATCCTATCAAGTATTGGAGTTGTTGCATATCAATTGGCTTTTCCATCTGATTTAAAAATCCATAATGTTTTTCACATTTCTATTTTAAAGAAGTATGTGCACGATGCTACTCATGTGTTGAATTCAGATGACATGCAGGTGGAGCCCGAAGGAGATTTTCACGTGGAACCAGATTGTATTCTCGACAGGAGGGAAATTATGCTTTGGAATCGTACCATAGGGCTAGTAAAGGTGCAATCGAAGCACCTTAGCCTTGATGAAGCTACCTAGGAACTAGAAAGTAAAATACATGCATCATATCCAGTTTTGTTCCAGGAAGGATCGGATGATGAATAAGCAACATCGAGGACATTGTTGAGCTTAAGTGGGGGTGTTTGTAACATACCCTTTTTGCTTAAAAAACATTTTATGTTGGAAACATTATGTTAAGTTTTATTGTAAAGTTTTATATTGGAGTAGTGTCCAAGGATGTCTATAATTGCACAATATTTTAGTATTTAATAAATTAAATAGGAGACAAACACCTAAGGGGACTGTTGAAAGAGTGTTTACTGACCCACTAGGTGGAATGGAATCTAGGGTAGAATGCAATGGACAAATGGCAGCATCATGATGCAACTAAATAGCTGTTGGTATGGGACAACTGCCTTGAAATGTGGTCATAATGTCCTGGAAGGTGGGACTGGAGCTTGAGGCTCATTTATTCAAAACTGACCACTAAAGACCTAGGCAGTCTTTATAAGAGCCACCGACTTATGAACTGAGGTTCATCACTTTTCCTGACGAGGAAATTTACCTTGGGGTTTTGATGTGCTTGCACCCAAGAAATTCGATGAGGGGATATGCTGAGTTTTTGATCATGGTGTAAGTCTTCCTATTATACTACTGAGTGAAGAAGTTACATTGTTGAGTGCAGAAGGCATATTTTGAGTGCAGAAGTTATACTACTGAGTGTAGAAGTTATATTACTGAGTGCCTTGCTTCTGTAAAATTAGTCACAGCAGATCTAATGAACAAGTAAATCAATCACAACAGATGAACATAGAAAATATGGTGCAAAACTGTGCAAAACATGCAGCAATGCTCAATATCCCAATAAGGGTGAATGAATTACAATAGAATACAATATCTGTCAATGAGCAATTCGAATTGACTAAGTAGGCCATTCGAATCACTGAATAGAGTAGCTTGACTCTATCTAGGAGTCCTCATCAATCATCGGTGGTGCTCATCAATCACAATAACCAGTCATCCAGGTGTCAAACTGAGTCTAACTGAGTGTAATAAATGTAACTGAAGTGTGTAGCACTGATATAGGATCTGGAGGCTCAGTGGGGGCGCATGGGAGGCTAACTGAAGTCAGAACAAGTCACCTAATCAAACTGGAGGTCAAACGGAAGTGATACAGTCAGTCGGGAGTGAAACTAGCCTCAAATCAGGGAGAATCGGAGCTAACTGAATGTAACTGAAGTGAATCTGCAGTGGTAGGTGAACAAGTGCGCCCTTCTCTGGCAGTAGGTGAGAAGAGGGCGCCTTTCAGCTTAGGAGGGCTAAAACTCTGTGGTAAGTGGCTCCCGGGTGCTAGAAGAAGGTGGATAAGGTGCTGGAGGCATCAAACTGGTGACTGGGATGCATGCCTGTGCATGCAAGATCCTGAAATAGATCATGCAAGATCCTGAAATAGATGATGTATCCCGAAATAGATGATGTGGATATCCGAACACCCCCCCTCAAGATAGACTATGATGTGCCAACTAAAAATAATGTGGGGCCCTGGTAACTAAGACCAAAGGTCACCCCAATACAATAATCCAAAAACTAATAACAGTCAATAAACCGAGGAAATGGGGAAAACCTCATGGGAAAAATACCCCCCCTCAAAATAGACTGTAGTACACCAAAATATTTAACTGCTCCAAAATCAAGTAGATATGTTTGGAGGTATCTTACTCTTGGGAGTAAATGGATCATGCTCCAAAAACATGTTCTTGAATTCTTCATCAGTGGATGCAAGCGAATGTGGAGACTTTAAGAACTTGCTCTTCATACCGAAAAAGGTGAGAACAAATCTGAAAATATGAGGATGATCCTGGAACCTGTGATTCGAACCAAGTGAGGTAGGAATAGCTCCAATCGGATCAAATAGATCTTGAAACTTGAACTTCTTATCAATAGAAGTTAAATCAGCTCCAAAAATAGATGAATGGTTTCTTGAGATCTCCTTTGAACCAACAAGGGTGAGATCAAAACCAAAATCAGCAAAAAGTGCATGAGAATTGAACTCAAGCGAATGGTAGTGCTCTTCATCTTCATCAAAACTTTGAGAAACTTTGCAAATGATAGAACATAAGTTTATAGAAGGCATGCAATCAAGGAGGGCGAATGCTTCACCTCCAAAATCAGATTTTACCTCCAAAACATCAAGTAGATCATTATTCCGCATGCCGACAAACTCATGTGAAAGAGAGGATTCAAGAACCTCTTCGGAATCTAGAGTATGAGCTTGTTTATCTTGCTCAGAATTCGAAATAGAAGACTTTGAGAGAATGAGTGTTGAATCTACAGTTTCTTCTTCATTTTGAACAATTGTTGAGGCCAACACATGATCGGAAAGAACACATAAGGAGATCTCACTGGGCTTGTTCTCCAAAAGGCTAGCATGATCCTCTTCTTCCTGCTTTCCAAATTCTCTGTCAAGTTGGACCCATAGATCACTTGGATTTTCAGCAGTCTTAATGAGGTAGCGCATACAAGGAGACATAGCAAGACATATTGCTCCAAAAGCTCTATCACAATCATTGAGCCAATCATTCTCCTCTTCATCGGAATCAAAAACTCTTGTATTACCAATGCACATATCAAAAAGACATTGTCTCTTCAAGAATGCAATCATCTTTGGTTTCCATTCATCATAGTTGAATGGAGTAAGTAGATTTTGTGAAGAAGAAGTCTCCATCTTTGCATTAGCGAATGCACATGGAGAAGTAAGAAACCTTCAAATCACACACAAACAAACACTATGTTTTTAGCCTTGCATGCACATGAGCGAATGCACATGAGATTTTGCATGCCACTGCTGAAATATATTGGTGAGCAAAAATTGCTCTCTCTTCATGTAGAACACCTGTAGAAAAGAAATCTTGTCCCTGTCATGGCTCTGATACCATGTAAAATTAGTCACAGCAGATCTAATGAACAAGTAAATCAATCACAACAGATGAACATAGAAAATATGGTGCAAAACTGTGCAAAACATGCAGCAGTGCTCAATATCCCAATAAGGGTGAATGAATTACAATAGAATACAATATCTGTCAATGAGCAATTCGAATTGACTAAGTAGGCCATTCGAATCACTGAATAGAGTAGCTTGACTCTATCTAGGAGTCCTCATCAATCACAATAACCAGTCATCCAGGTGTCAAACTGAGTCTAACTGAGTGTAATAAATGTAACTGAAGTGTGTAGCACTAATATAGGATCTGGAGGCTCAGTGGGGGCGCATGGGAGGCTAATTGAAGTCAGAACAAGTCACCTAATCAAACTGGAGGTCAAACGGAAGTGATACAGTCAGTCGGGAGTGAAACTAGCCTCAAATCAGGGAGAATCGGAGCTAACTGAATGTAACTGAAGTGAATCTGCAGTGGTAGGTGAACAAGTGCGCCCTTCTCTGGCAGTAGGTGAGAAGAGGGCGCCTTTCAGCTTAGGAGGGCTAAAACTCTGTGGTAAGTGGCTCCCGGGTGCTAGAAGAAGGTGGATAAGGTGCTGGAGGCATCAAACTGGTGACTGGGATGCATGCCTGTGCATGCAAGATCCTGAAATAGATCATGCAAGATCCTGAAATAGATGATGTATCCCGAAATAGATGATGTGGATATCCGAACAGCTTCTACACAGATTCCATATACTTATTGGTTCAGTAAGCAAGCTTGGGGGTCCAAAGGAAGCAAGTAGTTTTGGCTGCTTCTTCTGGAAAAGGTTGGGAGGAACAAGCCTCCTTGGGTTTTTGTCAGCCCTATCTTCATTTACAGGTTCTACATGTCTTTTCTAATTCTAAGTAGTTAAAATTTCTATCTTAAATTATTGAATTATTGTTTTTAAGGATATTATTAAACAAATGCATTTATTTTAGTTTCTGACCTAATTAGGATTATGTATAGTAATGATTATGTAAGATGAATTGAATAAAATATTTCTCTGCATTTTTCCCCATGTTAATGGTTCTGCATCGTACTCTAGTACAGATAAGAGAGTAAGGTAGATAAATTGATAGGAAGATTGCCAAATGAATTAGAAGGTCAATACTGTTGTATTTCATTAGTTTTTCTTACTATTAATATTCTGTATTAAATAATATAATTCTATGTCTTTGTCTTATCATTCCTTTCATCAGTCAAATGTTTAAGGTTCACTGTATTTTTATTTCACAAATTGTTTTTATTGAAATAACAGCTGCGAAATAATTATTTCCTAAGTACATAGTACTATTATCCAATACTGCTAGCAGGTAAATATAATCGCATAAACAAACAAAACACTTTCTATTACAAACAATGCATAATTATTTAACACTAATCTTTATGCACAGTATTCATTTTATGTTATATTATTTATTTATTTAAACTACAGTTAATCCCATTCACATTCACCATAGGATTATAAACCCTAGCTTGTGAATTCATCATTTTCCATAGTTATCACAACTATTAAAACAAAGAACTTTTATGTTATCCAAAGAGTAGTTTCATTTAAAAAAAAACTCAAACATCACGACAAGTTCATACCCTTCACTTATCAAAACCTAGAAATATCAACATTTATCTTTTAGATTTAGAGTTTAGTTAAGCTTCAAATAGAATAAGAAACTGGTCATGATTTCCTTTCATAACTAAAAACAAAAGCATTGGATTTTCGCTCACAGCCATCACAAAAAAATCGACAAGAAAGAATAAAAAAGTGAAACTTTCAACTCCATAAGCATAGTCTCGAAAATGCTTATCGTACACATTCTTTAAGACCAATTTTTAAGAGCATCTCGGCATCAACATGAGACTACGTTATCACGTTTTAATTGAAAACCATAAACAGTAAAACCATACCATTAGCTCACTGTAGACATCTACTTTCAGAAGCTAAACATTGGTTATCATAATAGCAGAACATTTTCGAGAACCACACATTAGGGTTTAACCATTTTAAGCACAGGGTTAAACTCTCAATTTCCAAACTTTTCTTAAAATACAATAGTGGCAAAACGATAAACTTCAAATGCATACAAACTGGAGCCCTCCTCTTAAAATCAAACAAAAACATGATAACGTAGGAAAACAAAGCTCTTGTATTATCAAATACACAGTAGATTGCAAACGATAAGCTTCGCTCTCTTTACACAATTTAGAGCAACGCTCAGAGTATCATCCACACAAACACAGGTCGAATGAAAAACACAAATCCTTTCATTTACTGAGAATAGTAGAAGGGTAAAACCATCTCCTTAGTATTTTCTTTTACGGATTATACAATGGAAAGAAAATACTACTGAAAAACAACGACGAAAGGGTCAAGGATTTTATCCTCTCCAAGCTAGCAATAGCTCACAGGATTTCGACGAAGATCAATCCTCAGAGCCCAACAAAACATGAAGTCTCGGCAAAACACACATGAAGGCCCAATAGTCATCTAACCGAAGTAACAAGGTAACCACCAAGGCTTACCGGTCTATTTGCAATTGTCGGTTATCAAAACCTAAGCTGGGAAGCAATCGACGAAGATACTTGCCATTTGAACACGAGTTTGGTTAAAACAAGCATTTGACAGAAGTCATTACAGGTGAAATAACAAGTGAAACTCTCAAAACATAATGGAAGATATAGGGTTCGAACCGAGAACCATTACCTTTAAAATAATTATCACCGGAGCAGAACGCCAAGACAATGCAAACTGTACCCATTACTCCATCATCAAATGTGAAGAAGGGTGGAAAACAACTCTGAAAACTATCACCTAACAGCCAAGAAAAACCAAATATCGAACCAACTTCCACAAAGAATCTATCGCTCATTTTGGAACTTTGATTTACAAGCTGTCATTGTAAAACACCATGAGAGTATCGGCTCTTAAGCTATCAACAGGTCATGGTTTCAAACCATGGGCACTCCAGAAATGCCTGTTAACGAAACCTTGAAGGCTCTTGTCCTGTCGACCTCTCATGAGAGCCACTACATCGAATGCCAAGGAAACAATAACTTCGTAGAACATAGTGGTGGTTAGGGTTAGAGCCCAGAGCCCAAACCCTTGCTAGATCAACGATGATGATCACTGAAGGGTTTTCACGTAAACCAAAGCAACAACCATATTAAAAACACCATCAATACCATAGCCTCCAAGGAGGACAACTCAGTTAAACTTCGAACCAAAACACTTACAGCTCGTCACGAGGTTTGAACCATCACCACACCATCACGTGCCTAGCACCACGACTATTTCCATGGATACATTCCACTGTCTCGGCAGTTGGGTGTATTAAATGCCAAGGGAAGCCAAAGTGCCTGCCAGCATGAAACCTTCATAATGTTAATATCACCCATTAATATAATGTATCGATTCGTTGATAAAACACACAACTCAGTTATGTAATAACACCTTGTGGTAAGTCAAGGTTGTATTAGTTTCTTGCTAGGAATTCATTATGTTAAAGGGTCACACAAGACACACATGAATTGTATATAGTCCTACTTCATAGGATTATGTATAAGACTCTACATTTATATAATCCAATATAGTATAGAATTTGTATATAGTCTCTAGGCTAGAGATTGATCATGAATTTGTTTATAGTTCCTAGGATAGCATTTGATTTTTAGTTTGCAAATAGATCCTAGGCCAAAGTTTAAATCAAATCTTGCATGTAATTCTTAGGCTCTAGAGTATATATAAGAATTGCATATAGATATTGCATTTTATTTGCACTTAGCCATCACATATAGGCCTTGGTTATTCTCATAATTTGCATCAAATAGAAACTCATGATAACAATTTATAGAGTTAAGATATGAGATATTGATCATATTCATTTGTTTGAACAAATTTATAAAAGGTTAGTACAGGGATTATGAATATTACAACTCACATACTTCTATTTCACAAACTAGGCTAACTGAAGTTCTCACTAATAGCATTTTTGACATTATGTCTCTTAAATCATTAATACTTTTGGAGACACAGAAACTGGTTAGAAACTCTTCGGTCACATGTCGTAAACACTAAAGCTCTTACCTATAATATATGAAAAAGGACGATTCAAATGCTTTAGCACAATGCTAAGTATGCCTCGGGGAATCCGTAGGACCCCTTCATCATCAAACAGAAGAACAATAGTTAACACATATAAACTTATATCATTGGATCAGCAACAAAAGAATTGTGAAAGCACAATTGAGTGACTTTAACATCGATTTGAAGATATTAATTATCTTGTCGCAAACATTACACTTTTGACTAACATAGCATTTAGTATAGCAAGACGACATTTAAAAATTTATTATATTTCTGCATAATTAGATTATGCATTAAAAGCTATATCGAAAATTTTTAAATTTTTGTAAATTTTGGGATGTTACATGTGGTATCAAAGCACGAGTTCAAACTTTATGCCTTAAATAGGCTCACGCGCGCAAACAGAAAATAAAAATTAGAAAGTTTATGCTACTAACCTTTATTTTTAATTTTATTTTGTACAAAATGTTTTGTTATTAATTTGCAGGTATGGACATACTAGAGGAATCAACAGAGGAAAGATCTCCTCGTAATGAGCATAATAATAATAATAATAATAATAATAATAATAATAAAGGAATATATGTTGAATTAAATAACCAATCTTCAAAACTTCTTCGTACTGTAAAAGATTTGAAATTTGAGATAAGAACTGTTAAAGAAGGAAATGAACATATTATGAAAGCACAGGAAGAGTTCAATCAAATTCTAATGGAGAAATACCATCACAAAGAAAGAGGAAGGAAATCAGAAGTAAATTCCGATTCTAGTACAATGTCCCACAAACATAAACACCAGAAAACAAATAATGGTAAAAGTATTAGTTACTCTTCATCTGAATCTGCTCAAATTAATGGTAAATCTGATCATGACAGCAGTGATAGCGATTGCCATTCCAAGAAGAGAAAGTATAAGCATCATGAACAAATTACTGGAGAGTTTAAAAAGATTAAGCCACCAACTTTTAATGGGGAAACTGAAAAGGGTGAAATAGCTGAAGCATGGCTGTTTGGAATGAAGAAGTACTTTGATATTTATGATTACTCTTCTCAGTTGAAGTCCAAGATGGCTATTTACAATCTGAGCAGAAAGGCGGATATTTGGTGGCAGGATCTTAAAAGAATTAAGAGCATAAAGGAAAGAGATGTAACCTGGATTATGTTTAAAATGTTATTTAAGAAAAAGTTCTTATTAGAATAGTACTATGAAGATAAGTCAAAAGAGTTTTACGATTTAAAATTGGGTACTATGAACATGAAGGACTTGTGCAACAAGTTCCTTAGCTTGATGATGTATGTACCTTACATGGTTGAAGAGAAACCTAAGGTGCAAAGGTTTCTAAGTTGTCTACGTTTCAACATAAAAGACATGATTGACTATGATAACCCTTCCACTCTGGAAGAGGCTATGAGGAAAGAAAATTTCTATATTGATAAAAACAAAAAAAGAGAAGGAACAACTGGCTGGAAAAGTAATAAGTCTAATCATTTCTAGCATAAAAAGAAGACGTTTATTCATAATTCTGGAAGTTTTAAGAAAAAATTTAATAACAGAAATTTTCCAAGTAATAATAACTACAGAAGTAATACACCACAGAATTTTACTGCTGCAAGAAATGTACCTAATAACAATAACAACACCAAGTATGCTGAACATAAAGGACCTTTGAAGTGTTTTGATTGCGGTGGACCACATAAGAAAGCATATTTCCCATGCAACAAAAGGACAGTCAACAATATGTTAAATTTTGAGCATTAATTCACAATACTCTAGGATCTTCACTGAGAGAATAACATATACAGTATATCAATGCATAACAATCACAATAAGCATGGCAAGCATCACAAGAATCAAAAGCATGAGAGACAAGAGACACAGAGTTTCCGTGGGGAAAACCCTAAGGTGAGAAACCCCACAGCTTCCTCAAAGATAGAGAGAGCAATGGCTCAACCAAAGTACAACCAAAATACACTTGAGATAGTCTCCTAGAAGCAGATGATCCTCCTCCTCACTAGTGTGCCACTTTCTGAGTGAGAGAGAGATGACTTTCCAAATGATCTAAATAAATATCTCCTGATCTCTATTTATACTAACCTGTTTTCCCAGTGACCTTATGGGGCCGACTTGTCTAGCTAGGTACATCCACAATATAATATATATTTCAGGGCCGACCGCACACATGGTGGTCTAATAACCCATCAACAAGTACACACACTTGCGACACTTGTCAATCCACATGACGACACTTCCTTATTGTTGGTTTTCTCTCTATCCTTTCTAGCAGACCCGGGCTTGCGGTAATCTCTTAGACCAACAGAACCCTTAGCTCACTGGCCCTTTCGGCAACAGGTCGCAGAGGCAACCTGAAGTCTCACCCGAAGTGATTCTAATGGGAGGCAGAAGACTCAAGTGTCCTCAGCCAAGTTCCGAGGCATCCAGGGTGCTTAAATCCACCTTAATCCCTTTGACTGGAGCTGTCTATCTCATTCCATTACTCTGGCTACGCCTCTGTCTTATCGCATTACGCAGGGGGTGCGATAAGTCCTCCCCCTACGTGAGACCGTCTAGCGATACCTAAGATATCGTAGGCGCGATATCTTCCCCTTCTAGTTCCTGCGGTAAGTGAATCTTGACCGCTTCCTGGATTAATAAGTGGTCTCCGCTATCCTTATCCTGGTACTGCAGTTAGCTACAACATTCAGTCTCCAAGCCTAACCCTCGCTAATGAACTTGACCCTTGATATCTCGCAACAACGTAACTAAGTAGAATATCACTTTGCGCAGTGTCTAAGTAGACCATTCATGACTTACATTCAGTTCCTACTCGCACATCATCCTCTGTTAACAACTATCTAGTTGGTATGCGGGTAGCTATGATTATCGCAATTATTATACATCATTCAGAAGTTAAACTGACGACCATGTACATTACTTATAACAGACTGAAGCATTCATATATAACACAGACAAGTGAATGAGAGCAGTAGCTACACAAATACAATAGTGCTACTTAAATAAGCACGTTGTTACTCCCAGGGCGAGAACTACGCCCAGGGGAACTACGGTTCTTGTTTACAACTCTGAAGAATAAACACAGTTCCGTTCCACTCTTTACAACAAGGGTCTTCTGGGAAACTCCACCTCAGTGGGAGCCCTTCTCTATAGACCTCTTTCTCTTCCTGCCTTTTACAATGCACTCTCTTTCTTTCACAATCCCTGCGGATCGCACTATCTCTCAACAGGTTGGCCCTTGTATTCTCTCAGGGATGTCCAGACTCTGCAACCACAAAAGGCTTGACTAACCTCTACCTGATGTCTCTATCACTATGTGGCCAACCCCTTATCATATAAAAAGACTACTATATATAGATGGCCCGAAGGTCTCATCGCAGTTACAAAACTGTGGGCCTTATCCCAACAGTGACTCAACCCTAACCACTTACAGTCAACTGGCTGTACTTCCATGGCCGCCTTCTGTCTCATCGCCGCTTCCTGCAGTCCTTAGTCTTTAATGCATCGGCCCGTCGCTTCTTCTTGGTTCAAGCAACGCTGACTGTAGTCCTTCTTCTTTAATGAGGGTAGCTGAACCCTCTCTTCATCTCCGGCGCCTTTATTGCGGTGGTTGAGCTCTCCCTTCGGCCTCTTCTTTGTACCACATGCTTGACTTTTCTGTACCTATCGCCGTGATTCCCGCCGGGATTTGCGCTACGGCGATATCTTTGTCTTACCGCCAAAATTGGTACTTTCTCTCCAAAATTAGTTATCCTTCCCAAAATTAGCAGCTTCCTAAATGCTGCGGAAGTTCTCTCCAACAACTCCCCTAACACTTACTTGTGGCTCGTCCCCGAGCCACTCGCAACAACAGCCTGATTCATCTGCCTAAGCTTATCCTTTGCTGCTCGTGAGATTGCTGCGAATTGTGCCTTAAGCGCTTTAATACTTTCATCCATGTGTGTTACTTCTTCCTGCGCTGCGCTGAGCAGCTCAGCAGTTACCAAGGAGTCCTCTGTGCCCTCAATGACTCCTTTACTTGAGGTGAAGCTTTTCACCTTTTGCTCCAGTTCATCAACCAGATGTGCGACTTTGCTTTCGTGCGGGCTAACTTCGTTAGCCAGGTTGATCTGCTGTGCTCTGTATTTCTGCACCTGCTGCTGAATTTGTGTGATTTCTCCTTTCTTTCTTATCTTCGCAAGAGCACTCAAGCCCTTGTACTCTTCTTCAGCTCTTGCTATCGCATCTTCACAGTGCTTAATGTGCTGATCGAGCTCGGCTTTCTGTGGGAGCTCCTCTAGCTCCAGCCATGTTTTTGATGCATCTTCCAGGATAGCCTCTGCTGCTTCCACCCGACAGTGCATCTGTGTCTGTACAATTCTGAAAGCTTGCACTCGTGCTTCTTGGATTTCCTCTGGAGTAGGTGGCTTATTTGCTTCAAGTGCAGCAATCCTTGCTTCGTATTCTTCCTCCATCTTTTTCTTCTCTTCATCTAGAGCCTTTGCTCTTTCCGCTATTTTTCTGATCTTCTGAGTTATTTCTAACTCAGGCCTGATATCGCACTGCGGAAGTTCTGCTGCAATATTCTTTAAAACAAGAGAGACATCCTGCTCTCGCTGAACATATTGCGTCAACTGGGCACTCTCTGCCTCATGTTGTGCAATGAGCTGCACATTGTCGTTAGACAGCAAAACATTTTGCTCATATGTGACTTGTTCTCTGTGCCTCAGCTCCGTGCCTATCTGCTGGAAAATTTCATACAACTGATCCACAGGTACCTCTGGTAGGTTCACCTCAAGAGGATGAACCATCTGCACTTCCATCGGTACAGGGAACTTAATGCTTCCTGGCGGTATACGAACAATGTTCGTGCGGTCCCTTGCAATGCTTTCTTCTCTGCTCTGTGGAGGGGGCTGCGAACTTTCTGCGACTGTAGTTGGAGCTGGCTGAATCTGCATGGAAGCAGTCTTCTCAGTGATTGCCTTCAACTCTCGCAATTTGTTGTCAAGGCTGATGCGCATACGATCCTGCGATGACTGAATCGCAGCGAATTTATCCCGCATCTTCTCCTGTATTCGGCTGGCGATGAGATCATACTCATCCTCTGTCATGATTGGTGCCTGCGGTTCGTCGGAAGTAACCGCCTTTGTTCTCTTCTTCTTTGGTCGCACCGGAGAAGGGCCTTCAATAGCCTTTCTCTTAGAACCTATTGGTTCTTTCTCTTTGTCTTTAGGATCTACCTCCTGAACATCTTCTGGGTCCTCAGCTGGGGGATCAACTGGAACTAGGCCAGAGGATAGATCATCATACATTTGTTTCATGTCTTCATCAAAACAATTCTTAATGGTATCTTCAACCTGCTGGATTTCCATGCGATATGGGCCGGGGGCCCATTCGTTATGTTTCCTGAATCCTTTGGGTCTGATGTAGGTTTTATCCCTGTCGACTTTAAATTCCAGCTTGGACTGATAAAGATCAACGACCGGCGAGTCGACACGCGGAATCGTTGCGACGGATTCAAGCAATAGCATATAATATTCATGGAATACCATTGCGTTATTCTTGTGCTTCTCGGGGTGACTACTCGCCCAAAGATTTGAGTACCTCAACCCTCTGCACGCCCCTGGTGGCAGTTGTGGAAACTGCGAATTGGGCGGCTCTTTCCATCCAATGAAAGCCATAAGGATCAGCAGCCACGAGAAGTGGAAGCTGTGAAGTGGATCCTGCTGCGCCTGCGCACAGTCTTGAAAGAAACTATTTAACAAAAATAAGCTCCAGTTGTAAGGTTTACCTTTTATGACTTCAATCCCGAGGCGGATAACTGAGCCTGTGACCTCCTTCGGCCTCACCTTGAGGAGGAGTTTTCCGGCCAACAGACTAACAGTAAACCGCAAGGCGTCATCCTGTATTGAATTGACATCGTAGGCGCGACCTCCTCTTTGCAGCTTATACTCCGCAACCTGCTTGGTTGAGAGCCTGGTATCCTTTGTGGCGCCATCAATATTTATCTGTGGGTCGAAACCAGTCTTCGACAGACCGGTAATGCGGTGAATGAGGTCAACATTGACATCAATTCGGTTACCCAACCATAAGTAACCACCATGCACACATGACAGTAGCGTCCGCACCACAGCATTGACCTACGGGCCCCGTCCAAAGTGTGGAATCTCCAGGAGATTGAGCAGTCCCGACGGTGCTAAATGGCTTACATGGTCCATGGGGACGAACTCATCGTGCTGTGTCCTTGGGTTCCTCTGAATCGTCATATAACGATCGTGGCGGAATTGTGGGTACAGCGTATAATCTCTCAGATTATAATCAGTAAACTTAACAGCATGCATATTCCCCCACAAGTTACCTTCTTCCTTCACTCGGTTATCCAGCGGTGGGAGTATGAGTTCATATTTAAAGTCTCATGGAAGAACAATGGCTGGCGCATTCTCTATTCTTGGTGGGAAGTATATGGTAGTGACTGTAACTTCTTCCGGAAGTTCCTGCGCCGGTTCTTCTGAGTCTGTGCTATTCGGGGTCTCGCTACGCTCCATATTAGCTAAGGTTCCTGGTGACTGGCGTGTAGACGGAGAACCAGCAGCAATTTTCTTCCCTTTCTTCGCCACAACCGAAGTCATAGCGCACTCGATTCCACCCCTTTGGAATCTCTGCAACACGTCTTCGAGAGGCTCGTCTGGCGCGAGGGACCTTCCCCTGCGGTACTCTGGACTTCCTATGATTGCTAATCTTAATGCAAATCAGAGTCTGCAATTGTTTTTGGTTTCCCTGCTCAGAACTCTGCTAAGAATACGCTTGGTTCGGCTCAACTGCGCTCAACTCTTTTTGGTGAAAATGACCAAGTAGCCCCGTGCTTTGAATAGAACGTGCATTTATCATAAGGCGGAATTTTAAATGGCAACGGATCAGTGACTGGACCCGCTGGCGGCATTTAATGCATAGACAAGACAGCACCCCGCGCCTATTTATTGCAAACGCCGTTTGAATTTTCGCTGGGAAACTGTGCGCCGGAGTGGTGTCGCATCGGATTTTCCAAATCTAGAAGAATCATCATACTGCTGCCAAATCTTAGTACAACAGATACTTGTCAGCCGTGCAGTTAATGCTTGTCAGATGGCGAAGTGACTAGCCCTCTGATGAATTCAAAATTTGGTAGCGCATCCATCTGTTTTCTGTCCTCTGCGATAAGATATCGCATCGTCTGGAGATGGAAAGTGCCACAAACTCGCCTCATATCAAAATTATCGCAACCACCAGGAAAGCTGGCTGTGAATTCTTACCTAAAGTATTTCCCGGTGTAGACTCCTTAGGGTGCGATGCTTCATTTCAACTACACTGAACATCTGCACCACTAGCTTCCTTTCTGGGCTAGGGCTGGGAGGTGGCATGGCCGTCGCGATACAGCTTAAGCCGACTGCCATTGATCAGGGTAGGAAGAAACTCCCCACTCATAGTACGAAGCTGTATAGCACCTCCATCTGTTATTTGCTGAATTTGATATGGCCCTAACCAATGAGTTTTGAATTTTCCAGGGAAATTTATAAACTTACTGTCATAAAGGAGTACCAAGTCTCCAAGCTGAAAGATTTTGTTCTTGATATGCCTATCATGCCAAGATTTTTCTCGTGCTTTCTGCACTTTTTGATGGAATCCTGCGATAAATCTGTCTTCCTCCAGATTGAGCAGCTGCGCCAATCTCTCCTCTAAAGTATCAGAATCAGCCATCTCTGTAAGCTGAGCAATCCTTAGACTGGGTAAGATGTATTCCATAGGCATAACAGCCTCTTGTCCATATACCAGGATGAAAGGTGTGTGCCCTGTTAGTTTCTTACACGTGGTCCTGTAAGCCCATAATACAGCATTAACTCTGAGGTCCCAATCATCCCTTTGACTGTTACAAATCTTTGTAAGAGCCTGTTCTAATATCTTATTGAAAGCCTCCACCGTACCATTAGCTTGAGGGTGGTAAGGTGTACTCTTATGGTGCTGTATTTCAAATTCCTCTGTCAAGGCTTCTATGGTGCTATTCAAAAAGTGTGTGCCTTGATCACTCATCAAAGTCACTGGGCATCCAAATCTAGTGATGATGTTTTCAAAAATAAATTGTGCTGCTGTAGCAGCATCACAATTCCTGACTGCTTTCGCCTCAGCCCACCTGGTGAGGTATTCTGTTGCTGTAATAATATATCTCGCACCAGTTCGTTTTCCTGGGGGGTTAATAGGACCCACGAAGTCTATGGCCCACTTATCGAATGCGCGTAGCGTTATCTGTGGTCGCAACGGCATTTCATCTTTTCTGGAGGGCTTTCCTGTCCTTTGGCAGATATCGCATGATCTGCAAAACTCTTTACTGTCTTTATGTAATGTAGGCCACCATAGTCCGGCTGCTAGGATCTTCTGAGCGGTAGGCTTCCCTGTGAAATGGCCTCCTGCGATGCCCGAATGTGCTTCCTTAAGAATGGTCCGTTTCTCGTGGGGCATAACGCATCTGCGCAAGATTTCATCTGGTCCTAACTTATAGAGGTGTCCTGCAATCAGGGTGAAGTCTGCTGCTTTCACCACTAATTGTTTCTTTTGTTGCTTGGTAAACTCAGGTGGTGCCCACCCTGTAGTAAGGAATTGAATTATGTCTCCATAATATTCATCTGCGACCTGAATGGAGAACAATTGCGCATCAGGCAAGTTGTCCTCTAAATTACTTGGTTCTTCACCTGAGTCTAGCCTTGACAGGTGATCAGGTCCTGCATTTAGTCTTCCTGGCTTAACAATGATTTCGAAATCATATTCCTGGAACAACAATAGCCATCTGCATATTCTTCCCCCTAACACTGGCTTATTGACCAAGTACTTTAATGCAGAATGGTCGGTGAACATCTTGAACGGGGCACCCAACAGATAGTGCCGAAATTTCTGTAAAGCATACACCATTGCTAACCCTTCTCTCTCTGTGGTGGTGTAATTCTTCTCAGCTGTCGATAGTCTCCTGCTCGAATATGCGATAGGGTGGTCAATACCCCCTTTGCCTGGTTGCGTGAGAATAATGCCCAGTGCGATGCCAGATGCATCCACATGAACATGAAAAGGCTTGTTCCAATCTGGAAAGACCAGAATAGGTGCTGTAACCATTTTTTCTTTTAGAGCGTCAAGACTCTTCTGACATTCCTCATTCCAATGAAATTTGATATCCTTCTTCAATAATTTCTCCATTGGTGCGGTAATCTTGGCATAACCTTTGATAAACTTTCTGTAATACCCGGTATGACCAAGTGTAGTTCTCAGCTGCTTTACTGAGTTAGGTGCTGGTAAATTGACAATGATGGCGATCTTCGCGGGATCTACCATCAAGCCTTGTCTGCACACAATGTGACCCAACAACGTACAAAAGGCGCACAAAATATACATTTTTTTAAGTTAAGGGAAATCTGGTGCTGTCTACATTTTTCAAACATTAATCGCAGGTTTCCTATGTGCTTCTTGACTAGTCCAAATACAGTCCAATCATCAAAATAAACTTCTAAAAATTGATGGATGTATTCCTTAAAGACAGCAACAACTACTCTAGAAAAAATTGCTGGGGCGTTCTTAAGACCAAAGGGCATTACCGTATACTGAAAGGAGCCCCATTCTGTCGCAAATGTGGTCTTGTGCCTGTCGTCTGGATGGATTCTTATCTGGTGATAGCCTGAAAAGCCATCAGTAAATGAATAGATTTCTTGTCCTCCAACATTGTCTAAGACTTCATCAGTGAATGGTGTCGGAAATGGGTCATGCAGCGATGCATCATTCAGTTTGCGCAAGTCGACACAGATCATGATGTCTCCTTTTGTTTTCTTTTCTTGTACTACCATGGGACTAACCCACTCACTTTCTTCAACAGGTTCAATGATGCCTGCTGCTAGCATCTTATCTATTTCATCTTTTACTTTTGCTTTATACCGCGGGTTCAACCTGTATGGACGTTGCTTAACTGGCCTAGCATCCTTCTTAAGCGGTATTCTCATGACTCCTAAGTCACCCACTATTCCCTTCATTTCTGTAAAGTTGGTAGGAAATAGGTCCTGATACTCGTGTAATAGGTCTGTGATTTGGCCAATTGTCTCATCATCCCAATAATCTCCAATAGAGGCAAACTTAGGGTCTGTTTCTGTGCCAATATTGCTCTTTCTAATCTTGATTGGTTCTGTTACAGCTGGGATTTCTAAGTGTGGACCTTCAACTTCACGCGTACCTTCTGTTTCTGCGATATTGATACTGCGAGGATCTTCATCCTCATCGCTTGAATCTTGTGCGCAGTTGTAACATTCCAGTGCATGTTCCATCTGAATAGCCCACTCGGGTTGCGAAGCCGCTGGTGATGGGCAATCCTCAAATATTTTAGTCTTTATGATCTTCAAGGCCCGATCAATGCTTGGATGCTCAGATTCAAAACTGAACGTGACCAAAAAGTTTTCAATCATAATAGGCCATGAGATAGTTCCTTTTCTTAGCTCTGTTTCTCTATACCAGTTCCGTGGAACTGTATCCAGTGTGTGGATAAACAAATGAACCCATTCTTCTGCTGGAATTTCTAGCTGGACAAGCTTGACATTATCATCTTGTATTTGCTTAATGGTCCATATGGCTTCGCATAAGAACCAGTGTTGCTCAGGGTCCTCCGACCCTGTACCTTTAAATGTTGGTAGCTTCATATCATCTCCCATTCTGTTTCTAGATGGTGGGTTCTGGTTTGCTGTATGATTACCACTCGGTTGTGTAGATGTGGAGGGTGTAGCGGCAGTATTCGCTGTGTAAGAGCTACTGGACGGGGTTCCTGCGGGATTATTCTGAGTTCCGACTGGCTTTTGAGGAGTCCTAGGGTTCTGACTCTGCTGTCTCGGGTGATCTGAGCTGTCTTCTTCAGAAGAAGATGAATCGTTGACTCTATATCTTTTACCACTACGTGTATGTCCAAGATACTCGTAATCACTTTCAGAGTCTACTGACATTACAATATCATGCTACTATTCATCTGAGAGTATATCCAGTACTCCTTTTTCATATAGTAATTGCTTAATGGACAGACTTAGAGAATTTAGGTACTTACCGCGATAACCCTTGAAGAAGTACCGTTCTGCTGCGCTGAAACTCTTTCTCTGATCAACCGTGAACTCTGTGATGAAGCCTTCCAGCAGACTCGCAAGCCAGAAGTCTACTGCGCGTGAGATGGGGTTATCGACACCTTTCAAGGTCTGAATCAGCTCTGCTGTCCAGACAACTTCTCGATTCTTCTTGACACCGCTGTTGTCAACAAGCTTTGATAACCAACCATATAACTCAATAGCATAAGTTACGAAGAATATCTCATGGAGATCTGTAAAAATGTGCTTCTGTAGCCAAGCCTCAGTGCTCAGTCTAGGATTCTTGTTTTCTTTTGCAGCAAACTCTCTTTCTTTTGACTCAACCCACTGGTTAAGTTCTTGCTTGGTAGGATGCCAACAGAACATCAGCTCAATGTGTTCAAACCGGCAACGGAACCATTTGTTGGTTTTCTCTCTATCCTTTCTAGCAGACCCGGGCTTGCGGTAATCTCTTAGACCAACAGAACCCTTAGCTCACTGGCCCTTTCGGCAACAGGTCGCAGAGGCAACCTGAAGTCTCACCCGAAGTGATTCTAATGGGAGGCAGAAGACTCAAGTGTCCTCAGCCAAGTTCCGAGGCATCCAGGGTGCTTAAATCCACCTTAATCCCTTTGACTGGAGCTGTCTATCTCATTCCATTACTCCGGCTACGCCTCTGTCTTATCGCATTACGCAGGGGGTGCGATAAGTCCTCCCCCTACGTGAGACCGTCTAGCGATACCTAAGATATCGTAGGCGCGATATCTTCCCCTTCTAGTTCCTGCGGTAAGTGAATCTTGACCGCTTCCTGGATTAATAAGTGGTCTCCGCTATCCTTATCCTGGTACTGCAGTTAGCTACAACATTCAGTCTCCAAGCCTAACCCTCGCTAATGAACTTGACCCTTGATATCTCGCAACAACGTAACTAAGTAGAATATCACTTTGCGCAGTGTCTAAGTAGACCATTCATGACTTACATTCAGTTCCTACTCGCACATCATCCTCTGTTAACAACTATCTAGTTGGTATGCGGGTAGCTATGATTATCGCAATTATTATACATCATTCAGAAGTTAAACTGACGACCATGTACATTACTTATAACAGACTGAAGCATTCATATATAACACAGACAAGTGAATGAGAGCAGTAGCTACACAAATACAATAGTGCTACTTAAATAAGCACGTTGTTACTCCCAGGGCGAGAACTACGCCCAGGGGAACTACGGTTCTTGTTTACAACTCTGAAGAATAAACACAGTTCCGTTCCACTCTTTACAACAAGGGTCTTCTGGGAAACTCCACCTCAGTGGGAGCCCTTCTCTATAGACCTCTTTCTCTTCCTGCCTTTTACAATGCACTCTCTTTCTTTCACAATCCCTGCGGATCGCACTATCTCTCAACAGGTTGGCCCTTGTATTCTCTCAGGGATGTCCAGACTCTGCAACCACAAAAGGCTTGACTAACCTCTACCTGATGTCTCTATCACTATGTGGCCAACCCCTTATCATATAAAAAGACTACTATATATAGATGGCCCGAAGGTCTCATCGCAGTTACAAAACTGTGGGCCTTATCCCAACAGTGACTCAACCCTAACCACTTACAGTCAACTGGCTGTACTTCCATGGCCGCCTTCTGTCTCGTCGCCGCTTCCTGCAGTCCTTAGTCTTTAATGCATCGGCCCGTCGCTTCTTCTTGGTTCAAGCAACGCTGACTGTAGTCCTTCTTCTTTAATGAGGGTAGCTGAACCCTCTCTTCATCTCCGGCGCCTTTATTGCGGTGGTTGAGCTCTCCCTTCGGCCTCTTCTTTGTACCACATGCTTGACTTTTATGTACCTATCGCCGTGATTCCCGTCGGGATTTGCGCTACGGCGATATCTTTGTCTTACCGCCAAAATTGGTACTTTCTCTCCAAAATTAGTTATCCTTCCCAAAATTAGCAGCTTCCTAAATGCTGCGGAAGTTCTCTCCAACACTTATAGAGGAATAACACATCTCTAATAAGGGTACAATAAATATATATGAAATACATAGATGAAATACATTCCGAAGTTACATATACATCAACACAATATTCATAGCATACAAGCGGAGCCAACAGTTGGTGATGTTGTAAGAGAAATGCCAAGGATAAATGTAGCCCTGGAAAATCGGCAAGCAGACCATCAAACGTCCATGGTCAAAATCGAAGGTATGCTACAAAACAAATCTATTTCTATTTTGATAGATCCAGGTGCAAGTTTGAGTTACATTTCACCTGAATTAGTGAAAAATTGCAAGTTAAGAATAGAAAAGTTTGATAATTCTTGGTTAGTTCAGCTAGCAACAGGCACTAAAAGAAAGGTTACAGACTTTGTTAAAAATTCTGATGTATTTTTGAATCAGCTGAAAACCCAAGTTAATCTGAATGTTTAACCGTTAGGGTCATATGACTTGTTGATTGGCATGGATTTGCTTGAACATCATAGAGTAGTGCTTAATTGTTATGAGAAATCTTTTACTTGTGAGTTTCCGCGAGGGGGAAACCAGCCAACCCCCCCGTAAAGGGGGAAATGATCCCAATGCCAATGTCTTAATGTGTGACCATGAGGTGAACATTCAAACAAGACTTGATTCTTATGATGTCTCTGCTAGTAAATCAGATCAATTAGTATCACAGCCAAGTGGTTCTCTCTCCATTGAGAAACCGCCATACACTTAGTACCACACCCCCCAAAGGTGTTCTACATAGAGAAATGCATAATAATAACATGGGAGCTGCTCAAAAAAATAATTTTTCTTGAGGAATTAGCTTAAGTACCATGTGCCATGTCGACCTTGGAGGTATTGCAATGTCTTCCTGTGCAAAGAAAGGAACTATTGTCTACAGTTGGTGTTGTTGATCCATCCGATGCGACTTCGATCGCATCAGACATATACCATTCAATATGTAGGATCCCTTTTGAAGTTGCTTTTCAGATTAAAGTAATAATTCATGGTAAGAACATATGTCTAACCATAGTGGATGAAGGGACCCCACCTTGTGTAATGTCATTTAAATGTTGGGAAGAATTTTGATCACCCCTATATGCCGTAGAAGTTTCATACCAAGCTATTCAAATAGCTTCAAAAGATTCAGATCAAAATATTCCATTGATGGAGGAATATAATTCGGTTGCTTGGCCCATTTGGGATGTGAGATCTCCCAGCTCACATGATTTCTTGAATTACATTTTATTAGCAGATGAAGCTATCCTTGAAATTATAAATATTTGGTTGCACCCACCTAAGGACATCTTTTGTGCGGCCACTAGGAGCATACTCGGTTTAAATCTACCCAAGCATAAGAGCATTATTTACATGTTCTTTGACCTGATCATGTATATTTGGAAACTTGCATATAGGTTTATATTATCCCTCTGTAAAGATGCATTTAAACCTTTTTAAACCCAAATTTTCCTTAGGATCAAACTTGTTGGAAATTGGTGGGTTACCCCATCTATCTGTATTTTCAACCATTTCGACATAAGAACCTACCAAACATGGGACACCCTATTCAGCACCCCATTGTCATTTTGGTGCCCATGTTGAGTTATTCTCATAGGCTCGGGAACCCTATTAGTCCCGTCATGACATGGAGTTTGAGACTGCATATATCTTTTTCGTACTTTCCTAACCATATCATGATGGGCTGCCAATTTTTTGTCATTTTACATAAGCATGTGTTAAAATATCCACTTGAACATATGTTCCAACTGGTTCATTGCTTATTGCTTATGTTGCGTATTTTCCTTTGCAGTCACTTTTTGTTACATGATGCCTATAAACCATTGTTTCTGTATATTTGACCCATACCCATGGAGGAAACACCCATAAGAGTGTACATAACTAGCTCAGCCCTTGTTTGCTAAACACTATAAAGAATTTGGAAAGTTAGCTAAGCACTATAAAGAATTTCCCCTATTACTTCGACAAGGAAGACTATCAAGACATAGGTGGGATTATTACAGATGACGAGGTCTTGAAGGTTCTAAAAAACCTTTCAAAAGACAAGAGTCTCGGACCGGACGGGTGGACAATGGAATTCTATTTGCATTTCTTCGATTTGTTTGGTAAAGAGATTACAGAGGTTATTGATGAGACTAGGAGAAATATGTAGGTCAATGGGCCATGGCATATTCCTTTCATGATATCAAGCATATTGTGGACGCTTATCTTGATGATGTACAAAGTCACTCCACTCGTTGAGATGGTCATATGGAACACCTTATAGCTATTTTTCTTTGGTGTCGTCACTACAATATACGCTTGAATCCACACAATTTTTTTTTGTGTGCTGAAGTTGGCAGACTCCTAGGATTCATAGTCTCCAAAGACGGGATCAGAATTGATTCATTAAAAGTTAAGACAATTTTGGCCTTACCATCCCCCACCAATATACCTGAATTTCAAAGTTTGCAGGGGAGGGCAAACTTTTTGCGTCGTTTTGTCTACAATTTCGTGGAGATCACTCAAGGCTATATGTGATTGTTGAAGAAGGATGTCCCTGTCATTTGGATGACGAAGCTCAATGTTCAACTGATATCTCAAAAAATCCTTAACACATGCACCGATGTTGCAACCTCCTGAGTATACATGGGACCATATCCTTTATCTCGTCATGACCACTTCCACCATTTGGATGATGTTAATGCAAGAAGATCATAATGACCAAGAACATGTGATTTATTATCTATGTAAGATCCTTGTCAACTCTGGAACTCGATATTCACATGTTGAGAAATTGGATTTTGTAGTTGTCATCGTTGTCCAAATATTTAGTTAATACATCCTACTTCATAAGACAACAATCATTGCAGAAGCCAACCCCATGTGTCACATTTTAAATCGTCGGGTACTAGGGGGAATTATTCTTGATGGATTGTGGTCCTCCAAGATTTTGATTTGGAGTTCGCAAAATCTAAATCGAAAAAATATTTGATCTTTGAAGATCTCGTATGTGAATTTCACCGTACTGATGCGCAATTTGATCCCATTGACCCCCTTTCGGATGAGTCATTTTTTCTCATTAGTATGTCTGATCCATGGTATGGAGACATTGTCTTGTATCTCCAAACCCAATGTTTTTTTCTTGAATTATCTCGTGATGACTCTTGTCGCATTCACCATCATGCAAATTACTATCTTATCTTTGGTGACACATTGTATCGCCACAGTGTCAACTATATCCTACGACAATGTCTAACTCATGAAGAAGCTAAACATGTCATAAATGATGGTCACTCTGGAGCATGTGGCGATAATCTCTTTGGTATGGCTACAAGCCAGAATATTCTATGGGATGGATAATTTTGGCATTCCATTTTCAAATATTGTATGGAAGCAGTAATGAAATTTCCTCCTTGATAATCATTTAAACCTAAAAAGTGCTCCCATCTAGCTTCGCTACAACCAGCCGTTGTAGTAGGTCCCTTTGCAAAACCGGGCATAGATTTCATGCACCATGCACTGTAATCCTACCTCATCTAGGGGGCATGGTTATACCATTGTTTTTGTTGAATATTTTACAAAATGGGATGAGGCTGTGCCTACATATGACGAAGAGGACAATATGGTTGCATTATTCATTTTTAACCACATCATCGCTAGTTTTAGAGTCCCATGGGCCATAATTATTGATCATGGTTCCCATTTTAGGAATCACAAGATGGTTGAATTAAGTGCCAAACTTGGTTTTCACCATGAAAAATCATCTCCAGACTATCCCCAAGAGAATGGGAAAGTGGAGTCCATCAATAAGGTCTTGAAAACCATGATCCAATAGATGGTAGGAACACATAAGTCCAATTGGAATTCAAAACTATTTTCAGCTCTTTGGGCATACATGACTTCAGTAAAAACTACAACTGGTTTACACCTTTTCAATTGGTGTATGGAATGGAATTTGTTTTACCCATTGAGTGTGCAATTCCATCTCTAAATCTAGCTGTCAAATTTCTTCTTCCTAATACCAGTCCTAAGGAAGAATGGTTCTTGTATTTGAAAAAACTTGACGAGACTCGTTGTGATGTCGCTCTCACTAATGAAGATCACAAGAAGCGATTCAAATCTCAATACGATATATCTGTTCAACCCTTCACCTTTAATGAAGGTGATCCTCTGTTGGATTATGATCAAATTCATGATAAGCTAGGTGCAGGGAAGTTCGAATCCAAGTGGCATGGCACTTACATCATTAAATGAATCCTAGAAAGAGGGACCCATGAGTTAGTAGATTATGATGGGATAGCTTTGGGAGAGCCTCAAAACGGGCTATACCTCAAAAAGTACATGCTTAGGAACATCCTACATGCGTACTTTGTACATTTTGTATATAGTGTGCATTTTGATGTGGTGTGGACTTCTTCTTTTTGTGTGACGTTAGGGTCTCTTTCTATCTATGAATGCTTATACCATGTTGTGCTTGAATGCGTAGATGGAAATGTATTTCGGATTTGCAAATGGTTCTAGTCGACATATTCCCCAACCAATGAATTAGTGAGCTCAGGTGGAGGTTTCCTAGGTCCTGGAACTAATAATATCATTGAATATCATGCGGTGATTAGATTATTGATCGATGCTTCCTCTAATGTAGTAAGCAATATTATTGTCTATCGGGATTCCCAGCTTGTGGTTTCCCAGTTAAACCACATTTATGCAATTCGTGATCATGTGCTACTTTATATTTTTAAGAGAGTACATCTTCTTAAGGGGTCGTTTGAGTTTATACAATATCAACATGTTCCAAGGCATATGAATACTATTGCTGATTCATTAGCTCATTTTATCTTAAACTGGCACATTGCACATTCTTAAAACATTTCATTATGAAGTGTATATCAAAATCTACACCATGAAAATAATCCATGTAAAAACAAGTAATCCAAACGAGATCCACATACATACAATCGACCATAGACACATTGTATAATAAAGCTAGTAGAAATTACTTTTATATTAAGCATAGAAAAATGGTTTTACAAAAGTTCTTGAGAAAAAAACTAAAGCACGTGGATTTCAGACATCAATAAATGTAGATCACAAAAAAACTAATCATGATGCTCATGATAGCATATGATGGCCCGAGCTACTTGCCGAGGAAGATGACCAATACACCTAGAAACCCCAACTGTATGACGATGGTAGAATCATTGCAGCTCGTCCACTGATATGTCTGGTATGTCTGTGGTAAGCCTCTCCAGGTTCTACTTGATCTCCTCGAGCTCCTCAGATGCCTTGAAATCATGAGACACTATAGCTCTATGCTCTCCCCACCTCTGGATGGGGGAAGATTTGCCTGGCCTCATAGTCCCAACATATGCATAAGTGAAATATGAAGTCTCAGTACAAAAAAAAATCAAATATTAAAAAATATATAAAAATTAAAAAATGTGAAAAAATGCCTTTCACCTAGGTCACTCCACTGTGCTTCCTTTGGATGCACAAAGTTGGGGTCTCCTCAGAAATATGTGCCCACATATGCATAGTCCTCAATCATGAGTGGATTCCTATGCAACCACCTGAAGAATGTCGGACCATAGGAAATGATAGGACCACCGCCATGGTGAGACATCAAATTAACCCACCTCTTCATGTGTAGTTCTCAATGGTCCAAGCTACCAATATCTATCTTCTGCAAATGAAAAAGAGGAACCTGCTCTAGGAAGAAGGAAACTAAAATGGATCCGTCGCCTAATTGTTTCAGTTGACTTGTCCCGCATTTCATCAGCTGGTCTTTCATGTTCTCCAAAAGACCCTAACTCCAGTTAAAAATTGTAGGATGTATACAATCTACTGCATACATCATCTAAGCCTTGGTTGCTTGATGCAGGGCCTTGTTTCCTGCAACCCATGCAATGGTGAACAAGATAGTCCTTACTGTAAGATCCATCACTTGTTTTATGGGTATTTTCTCACTGACCTTTTGGGTCCCAGGAGTGTAGTATTGATGGATCAGTGACTCGATTCTATCTTTACCCCCCCGGATGTGGAAAGGGAAACATGTTCCCCCTCGCCTTGAAAGTTTCGTTAGGAAGTAGATGTCCTCCACTTCCAAATTGAGAATGTGAACCCCGACTTGAAAATGGAGTTCATTAGGGTTTCACATCCTCACTAAATGTTCGAACAATGGGACCTGGGCTATCATTCCCAGGGTCAGGAAGAATTTTGCTAACCCACACTCTCAGAGGGAAAGCGTTTTGTTTGTATAATTAGTTACTTGCATATCCTCTATTTCATGCTCCCTTTATCTCTACTCCAACATTTCACTGGCTAAAACCTACATCAAAACAACAAAACAGGATATTAGAACACGTTCATGTGAAAATCCCAAGAAAAATGGTTGATTTTTTTGGGGGGGTCGCTCTTTGAGTGTCGCACCCTGTGTTTGTACAAAGTTTGAAAATGTCTTAGTTATCCTTTTAAGAAACTGTGACACTTGTAGTTGTTGCATTCCCCGAAAAGAGCGACTGCAACACTATGTGTGCATTTTTACCCTAGAAAAGCATTCCCAAAAATAGCCTAAAATAACATAAAAGTAGGAATTTCAACCATTAAAATGAAGTGGAGTTAGAGATGGTTTACCTAAAGCTAACATAATTGAATATTGTTTCTTGATGCATCCAGAATCTCCATAGCAAAAATCAACCAAAGTGGATTTTGTCTCTCTTTGAAAAAGGAGTAAAACACAATGGTAAAAATAAATTACTTTTACCCCTTTTTATTAACTTGAAATAGAATATTTTATTATTTTATTTCATTCTTTTTATTATTTTTTCCAATTTTGTCAAAATATCATTAATATTTTGATTTCAATATGTTTTTAACTTTGATTGTGGAGATGATGAGTCAAAATTGACGACATGGGCCATGATTGAGCTTAGTTATTGTTCTTTCTCGTGCTCGTAAATACATGAGAATAAGTTACCGAGTATACTTTTATCACTTTTTTGGGCTCGCAAAAAATGTTAGGAAAAAGAAAACCCTTGGATTTTCCTTTAAGTTCTTTTTAGACTCTCAAAATAGGAAAAGATTGCCAAGCAAACTTGTTTCTTTCATGCCCGTAAAAGTATTTGAAAGGTCATCGGTCCGGTGATAATTTACCTCTTTTTCAGACCGTTTAGACTATTTATGAAAAATGAATACCTTGGTCAACCATTGACTAATATATTTATTCTAGGCATTATTTTATACGTTTTCAAGCCTAAGGGACTAAATTTCCAAAAATGTCCATTTTGGATTTTTCTGTAAGTTCTTTTTAGACTCTCTAAACATGAAAAACCAATGAGTTTCCCTTCTTTGGACTTGTAAAACTACACATCGAAGGACACTCTTGGGATCAAACCCCTCTCTCATGTTTGTAAAACATGTGATATTGGACTCATTCATGATGAGCTACATCAAGCATTTGTTACCCTCTTCTAGCTCGTTAGAAAGAAAAGAGGCACTCATCAATCATGATGGGGAAAATAAGGGAATCGGAATGTGTTTGAGTTTGTATTTATGGAATCTTATTATTGTTAGGTTTCCCACTAGGATAATAGGCAAATTGGTTTACACATAGATCCAAATACAAAATGAATGACAAACACAGAGACAATTGAATAGGCGTGAATGCACACTATGCTTTCTCATTAACCATATGTACATATATATATATATATATATAATGAGAAAAGGACCCTTGGCTTCCAAATTCCCAATAGGTCTCTTGGACTCATTCATGACTTTTCATATTCACCTGAATCTTACTCTTCATTTTACATGAATATACCTGGCCCTAAGGATTAGGTTCCAACAAATCCCTCCTTAATCCGAATGGTGTATACGAGTCCAAGAAAAAGAAGAGAGATGAACAAGTGGAAGTGGAGAGCTACCACCAGCTGAACATTTCCATATCAAACATTCTTTACTAAGAAGGTTAGCTAGAAACTTACACATGCTTCTACTAAATACAAGATCTCTCTGAAGGGATGGTTTTTAGGATGACCATCAACTGAAATGGGCTAGAAGAAGGCTGAAATCATCTACTATGTGTGTGGTTCAATGCTGACCACAAAATCTCGAACTTGGCGACAACACTCACTCAGAGGTTCTATGGAATAGTTTGGATGGGTTGACACCAAAAAATTGGAGAGCTGAAAACATGAAGTGAACAACTGCAACTTACTGAACATTTACATCTTGACAACCATTTGCCAAGTTAGCTAGAATCTTGGAGATTCTTCTTCTAAATGAAGGTTCACTCGATACCGGTGGTTTTAGGATGACCACCAACTCTGGAGCTCAATTGAACATAGCTCTTCATAGGATCGCTTGTTCTGAATCGCTTGTACTCACTTGCTCGTTACTAACGATCTTCATTCCCCCCTGTTAGGAACAATGTGAGGAGAGGAGAGTCTCATGGTGTCACAATTAGACACAAAACACATGAGTACTCTATGTCATATATATCTCTTGTCTTTAGAATACATGCATATCAGAATCAAGCATCTCTTAATTTGGTAGATCCCAAACTTATTGTGTCTCAGGATCGCTTTATATGACTTACTTGAGGAAGGTTGTGAGTGTTTGTTGTCAGAAGGACAAGGATTCGAAACTTGATGCCTGACATTATGTTCCCCCCTGTTAGGTACAAAGTGGGGAGAAGAAGATGTATCAACTTCAAGATGTGTCAATAACCTTGAATGAACTCTCCGGTATGAATTATAAATCTTATTGGCTGTTGATGACCATTCCCAAGCAGTGATCCACCCATAATGAATCTTCTCTCTTGCAGTTTTATTCAGAATGAAGCATAAATCTAATGAGTGTGTATGTTTTCCACATTTCATACAAGTGTGAAGATAAAAACAATGATATTTAATGTGACCAACTTGATCATAGTGTTGGCATGTCAAATTATAAACCAATATAGATAAAGATGAACTCTCATTGAGAAATCCATCACTCTGAAACTGGATGGGCTTGGAGAAATCAGGAATGTGAACTATCACTTCCTTATCATATCCAAGGTCATTGCTTTGCTTGTTATGGGTGATATCTTCCCATGGTGCGATGATGGGATTTGAAGGAACAAGCAGAACCTCTGCATGCAAGTTTTCATCCTCATTTTCTTTCACTTTTGTACTGATGCCAATGTTTCACTCATGTGCTTCTGAAGTGGAATCAATCAGTGTAGGATGCAGAACTGGATCATAAAGAGTATTATTCTCAACATGAACAAGTTCATATTGTATTTATTCTTGTTGAAGCTGCAATTCAAGCAATAGGAACTCAAGAGAATTTTGTGAATCTTTGATACAATCTTGGATGTGAGTGAGGGTGGCCTTGTTGATCATGACCATGTTTTCGATAGAGGAACATAATAGAGTTTTCAGTAACTCTACCAAGTCATTTTATCTCACCATGTAATCAAAATGAAGCTGAATACTTACTCATACAATGAAGGGATTTATGCAATTCCACCCTTTTACAAACACTTAACAAAGCTCAGAAAATGACGGGTGTCGGTCTCAGCCGAGAATGCACTCGGTTACAATTCAAATCATATCTTATTTGACACTTATAGAAAACAATTGCAAGTATCAAAATGCAATTAAATTTATAGAAAATTCATTGTTTGCAAAATTTAAACATTAATTGAAGAAGGAATGCTGGAATGCTTTACCTCCGAATTCTTGAGCAGAGTTGATCACATGTAAATAAGCTACTTTCTGTAGTTGTATATCTACCAAAACAAAAAAGACTACAAAGGGAAAAGATGCAGTGCCCCAAACCCAGATTCAAATGAGGAGTTGTTTTCACCGAATGAGGGAGAATTGTTGTGCTCTGAGAAAGAAATGTAGGAGTGCTTTCTGTGAAAACCAAGACAAGAATATGCTACCCCAAATCTGGATAGAAAGTTGTCTCCTTTCCAATGCTGCAACATGGATAGCTTTGAATATTCGAAATCTTCTCTCAATGCTTAAAGGAACGTTTGCAATGGAATATGTACAGGTAGAGTGATTATAGAGAGAATGCTTGAACTTGTATCAAGTTGTTCTGCAAAATTATATGATGCGTTTTTGAAACTTCAATATTTATGCACCCATTTCTCCTTCCATCACCGTCTGGATAAGAAGATCACGAATAAGACTTCCTTCTCTAGTCCAAACTGATTGAAAAAAAATTTCCATACTTTGAATCCATTGAGGTTCCTTAGATTGAAAAGAACTCAAATAAAGATTTGAAACATTCTGCAAGGATATTTCTTCACGATTTGGTGTTCAAGCTTATTGTTGGAAGTTAAATCACATGTCTTTCAAAAAGGGAGCTATCCGTTTAAGTACACAATGTGACAACTAATATTATATAGTATATTGATATCGGCAGTTGCCTTGTTGTTGTTAACTTAACAAGCAGCTCGTTCACACGTAGGTTTCCTTGCAGAGTCTGGTTTGAACTGACTCGACGCTAGCTTACTTGATTCAACGTTGGCTTACTTGATAGCTAATTGATGGCTAATTTCTTGGGTTATATATTTCTTCTCTCAATTAGAAAGGATCAAAATATCTACAAATTGATTGGAGAACGCTTGATGGAATGGGCCAAGTCAAAGGAAAACAAAGCTTGTATCCAGGATGAACATCTATCTTATTTCTTTCTAGTTTGAACAATCAAATAACTTCCCTTCTACCTCATAAGCAATATGAAAAAAAAAAACACTTGCTAAACTGGACATACCTTATGAAATGAATGATTAATAGTCTCACGTTGTGCTCGCATAATGAAATAGATGGTATTACTTACAGGTATGAAGATTCCTTCTTCGATGCAAAGATACTTAAGGATGCATTTTCATTTGAGTGCTTTGGAAATATTAAATTAAAGATCCTTCTATGTAGTGATGAATAGGGTATCAACAAAATGTCGCATCTTTTCACATTCCATCTATCTCAAAAGGACAAGCTATCAATTGTTGGAGAAATGTAATTAAGAGTTGATAGCGTATCTAGTTTGCGCTAGCTCTGTTAGTAAGTCAGTCAGTCTTTTTGTCAGTTTGCAGTGTCATATAGTCAGTCAGTTTGCAGCCAATTCAACGCACGTCAAGTTAGTATTTATATAACCGTGTTAGTATTCTGTATATCAAGAATTCTTAGGTATAAATTTATTATAGTCTTAAATGTATCAGAGTAGCTTAATGTTGAATCGATCTTAAGTCGGTGGTTATGCAATTCCTATACATAGAATAAGTTAATTGAAGATCTGAGAGAGATGCGTAATAAGAGTGAAAGGAGGAGAAGCTCATCCCGTGAAGTGTATGAAGATCCCAAACTCTGTAAGAAGTGAGAAATCAAAGTAAATTGCATCTCCATGTATTAAGGCAAGTTGCGTAGTTTACTATATGGTAATATATACAAGTCCATAGTTTTATGTTTCATTCTCAAGAATGTTGAATATTGTAGGTCACACATCTTCTCTAGAATTACTTGTGTGAATGTTGTTTACATTTACTTTGTGTAAAAGAAATCAATATTTCCAAATAGTTCACCGTGGTGAAAGTTCTATTTTAACAAGGAGTAACTACGGATAAGTCTCATAGTAAATGTTTTTGGTTCTTATGTCCTAACAAGAAATATTTCAATATAAAGTTTGTTGAAGAGATCCGTGAAGTTAACGAGTAACACACAATAAAAAGGATTTGTGAAGTCAAGGTCCGCGAAGTTAAAGAACTGCGCATTATGGGAAGTACAACTGCGCAGTAAAAAGTTAAAATGTGCAGTTAATTTGCACACAGTTAATTTGTGAAGTAAAAGTTAGAAGATCACTTCGCAAGGTGTATATTAGAAGTTGCGAAGTCCTAAAGCATAAAAAATGGAAAATATTCATCTACTGCACAGTTAATCCTTTGTACTGCGTGGTGTTCTTTTCCCTTGATCTGGTATCAAAGTTTTGGTTTACGGAAAGTAGAGATTGTATTTACAAAAAGGGGGAAAGAAATTAAAGTAAAAATGGCTTCCACTTCTCGTAATTTGAAAACTCCAATATTTTTAGGAAACAATTATGAATATTGGTCTCTAACTATGAAAGCTTTGTTTAGAGGTCAAGATGTATGGTAAATAGTCTAGAATGGCTATGTAGAACCAGCATATCTGACAGCATACAACAATCTCATACAAACTGAGAAGGATGTCTTGAAGGAATAGAGGAATAAAGATGGAAAGGCATTGTTCCACATACATCAAGCAACACATGAATCCATACTTCCGAGAGTAGCCGCAATGCAGTCAACTAAGGAAGTGTGGGACACACTTGAAGCTTCCTATCAAGGTTTGAACAAGGTAAAGACTGCAAAACTTGAAATCCTTAGAAGATATTTTGGATCTCTGTCAATGAAAGATAAAGAGTCAATAGACTCATTCTATACTCATGTTATTGGTTTGGTTAATCAAATAAAGTCTAATGGAGAAAATCTAGGTGACCAAAGAGTTGTTGAAAAAGTTCTTAGAGTTCTTCCAAATAAATTTGAATCTTTAGTTGTGACCCTGGAGGAAAACAAATATCTGTCCTGATTTACTATTGATGAGTTGCAAGCCTCTTTACTCAATCATGAACATAGAATCAGTGGTTCAGGTAAATCACTGGAAGGTGCATTCACAGCATAGTCATCCATAATCCGTGGAAGAGGCAGAGGAAGATGAAACTCTAGAGGCAGAGGAAGAAGTTCTTTCAGAGGAGAACGTAGCAGCAATCCTGCACATGTCATTGGTAGAGGTCAGAATCAGATCCCCAGTCAGCCAAGTGGACAAAGGTATGATAAATAAAAAATTCAATGTCATTATTGTAAGAAGTTTTGACACTTCGCATATGAATGTAGGAAGAAGCAATATGACCAAGGAAAGAAAGGTCAATCTCAGTCAAGCAACAACAACACTTTGAATAGCTCACTGTTCTTAGCATGCGCATCTCCACTTGAATGCAAGGTTGTCCAAGAAAGTCCAAATGACATATGGTATTTAGACTCAGGCTGTAGAAATCATATGACTAGTAATTTAAATATATTTTCCAGTGTAGATAAATCAGTTCAAACTGATGTCACACTTGGAAATAATATTCAAGTCATTGTTTTGGGTAAGGGTACTGTTGATATTCTAACCAAACAAGGGGAGCAAAAATTTATTCCTGATGTTTATTATGTTCAAGGTTTGAAGCATAATTTGATGAGCATTGGACAACTGATGGAAAAAGGTTACATAGTTCACATTATAGGAAATCATTGTGTGATCTAACAGGTATATCCAAGCAATCAATTAATTGTTGAATTGCAGATGACAAGCAATCGCTTGTTTTTTTTAAGGATAAGGCCAATCATAAAAGGAAAAACAACTCAATTTGTTCATGAAAGATAGAATGAAAATTCTGGAGCTGCATTCAAAGCACAACGTAAAGAAGTAGACATTCACACTGACAAGAAAGAAAAAGACAGTGAAATGCAAGCTGCATTTCAGACAGAAATAAAGGATGAATCCTGGTTGTGGCACTTCAGATTTGGACATCTGAATTTTGGTGGGATGAAGCTACTGCACATGAAGGACATAGTGAAAGGATTGCCATTGATTGAAAATCCATAGAGAATTTGTGAAGGCTATATTTTTGGAAAACAACATAGAGAGAATTTTTCAGTCGAAAATTCATATAGAGCTTGCACACCACTTGAAATTATGCACTCTGATATTTGTGGACCAATGCAAACACTATCCATGGGAGCATGCACTTATCTTCGCACATTTATTCATGATTTCACAAGAAAAACCTGGGCATATTTTCTAAAACAAAAATCTGATGCATTTGGTTGTTTTCAGCAGTTCAAGGCACTTGTGGAGAAGCAGAGTGGTTACAGCATCAAGATATTAAGAAAAGATAGTGGTGGTGAGTATGTTTCAAATGATTTCTTAATTTTTTTTAAAAATCATGGCATACAGAAGCAATTCACTGCACGGTATACATCGCAATAGAATGGTATCGCAAAAAGGAAAAATAGAACCATTATGGAGATGGGGCGCAATACGTTGGCAGCCATGCAACTATCAAATGAATACTGGGCTAAAGCAATGGCAACTGCTATTTACATCATGAATCGATGTCCGAGGAAGAGAATGAAGAAAAACGTTCCATAGGAAGCATGGACAAGTATGAAACATAGTGTTTCGCATTTAAACATTTTTGGTTCTGTAGCATACGCACATGTTCCAGATGTTCTAAGAAGGAAATTAGATAATAAAGGAAAAAAATGCATTTTTATTGGGTATTCTAAAGACACAAAAGCATACAAGTTATATAACCCTGTCACAAGAAAAGTTATTATCAATCGAGATATTCAGTTTGTAGAAAATGAAGGATGGGATGGAACTGTAGAGAAGAATATCAAAATCGTGTCACATGTTGAACATGATGACATCGTAGAAGATGTGATTGAGACTCTGCATGTGAATCAAAATTTTGTAGCTCCGTCTACTCCGAGGACTACACAACATGTTTCAGCACAAGGAACTCTGACACAAGTCACAGTTCAGGCTACTCCGATAAGCACACCAACTGTGCATCAAACTCCATCAAGCAGTTTGACACCAGTAACTCCGACAAGGACAAGAACTCTGCGTGAGATATATGAGACTGGTACACCCAATTCATTCTCAGTATTTGCATTATTTTCTCAAGTTAATGATCTGCTAACATTTAAAGAAGCTCTAGAAGATAAATTTTGGGCACAAGCCATGGATGAAGAAATAGAATGAATTGAGAAGAATCAAACATGGGAATTAGTTGATGTTCCTAAGGACAAGGATGTGATAAGACTGAAATGGATTTATAAGACCAAGCAAGATGCTGATGGAAATGTGCAGAAGCACAAGGAAAGATTGGTAGGAAGAGGATTCACACAGCAACCTGGCATAGACTTCAATGAAACTTTTGCACCTGTAGGTCGAATGGACACTATTAGAATAGTTTTGGCCACCACAGCTCATAAGACATGGCATGTTTATCAATTGGATGTCAAGTATGCATTTTTAAATGGTTATTTGGAGAAAGAAGTATATGTGGAGCAGCCACAAGGCTACGAAGCTCCAGGACAAGGACACAAAGTATACAAGTTGAAGAAGGCACTCTATGGTTCGAAGCACGCTCTTAGAGCTTAGTACAGTTGCATTGACTCTTACCTCATTCAGAATGGATTTCATAGAAGTGAATGTGAGCGAATGCTAAACACAAAAATCAACAAGCAAGGTAATAAGCTAATTGTCTTCCTGTATGTAGATGATTTAATATTTACTCGTGATTTTGACATAGAAGAATTTAGATTAGTCATGGAAAGTGAATTCAAAATGACTAATTTGGGGCTTATGAAGTATTTTCTGGGCATTGAAGTCCAACAGAATAAAAAAGGTATATTTATATCTTAGTCGAAGTATGCAAGTGATGTCTTGAATAGATTTAAGATGTTAAAATGTAAGACAACTCCAACACTAGTAATAACAGGTTTGAAATTGAACAGGGATGATGATGGATCCAATGTAGATCCTACGTTGTTTAAAAGGCTTGTTGGAAGCCTTATGTATCTTACTGCAACAAGGCCAGACATCATGTATGGAGTCATATTAATCTCAAGATTCATGGAGTCACCAAAAGAATCTCATTGGCAAGCAGGTAAAAGGATTATGAGGTATGTAAGTGGAACAAAAGACTTTGCTATTTTGTATTCAACCTCAGAAAATTTCAAACTCATTGGATACACTCATAGCGATAATGGAGGCAACATGGATGATAGAAAAAACACGTCTGAAAATACATTTCATTTAGGAACAGGTGTTGTATCATGGGCTTCAAACAAACAACCCATAGTAACTATTTCTTCAACAGAAGAAGAGTATGTCGCAGCTACAAGCACTACATGTCAAGTCGTTTGGATGCGGAGGATGTTAAGTGATCTGTCGCAGAACCAGCAAGAACCCACAGTCATTTACTGCGACAACAATTCAGCTATCGCAGTGTCAAAGAATCATGTGTTCCACAAGAGAACCAAGCACATTGAAACAAGGTAGCATTTCATCAGATAATTGATAAACAACAAATAAATATGTTTAAAATTTTGTAGGTCTGAAGATCAGGTAGTAGACATATTTACAAAACCATTGGAAAAGGACCCATTTTAGTATCTGCAAAGTTGTTTGGGAATGACAAGTTTTGCACAGTGAACTTCGTCATTCACAAAGCATATTTCAGCTCTGAAATATTTTGTAAACTTTTATTTTTGTTTAATGATCCCCATCCACTCAGAACTAAGGGGGAGTATTGGAGAAATGTAATTAAGAGCTGATAGTGTATCTAGTCTGTGCCAGCTCTGTCAGTAAGTCAGTCAATTCATTTGTCAGTCTCCAGTGTCAGTTAGTCACTCAGTTTGCAGCTAATCCGGCGCACATCAAGTTAGTATTTATATAACCGATCAATAATTCTTAGGTAGAAATTTATTAGAGTCTTAAATGTATGCGAGTAGCTTTAAGTTGAATATGCAATTCCTATATATAGAAGAAGTTAATTGAAGATTTGAGAGAGATGTGTAAGAAGAGTGAAAGGAGGAGAAGCTCATCTCGTGAAGTGTATGAAGACCCCAAGCTCTGTAAGAAGTGAGAAATCAAAGGAAATCTCATCTCCATGTATTAAGGAAAGCTGCATAGTTTACTATGCTAATATATATAAGTCTATAGTTTTATGTTTCATTCTCAAGATTGTTGAATATTGCATATCGCACATCTTCTCCAGAATTACTTGCATGAATGTTGTTTACATTTACTGTGTGTAAAAGAAATCAAGATTTCCAACTAGTTCACCGTGGTGAAAGTTCTATTTTAAAAATAATTAAGTCCCCATAAGTCTCATATGGTATAGATTCTCCAAGGACTCATTATTGCTGCCCATATTTGTTTCTTGGGCACTTTGGTATGCCAGGAATAGTGCTACATTTCAAGGGAAATGGCTGGAGACAAAGGTGTGTGGGCTTATAGCTCTAAAATTAGCCCAACAATATAAATCTGAGAAAGATAATGTTGGTGACAAAAGAGTTGGCCAGTTTTCTTTTAAAGTTGATCTACCCATTATCTTTTTTGATGGGGCTTCTCAGAATGGCATCTGTGCAGTTGGGGGTGTGATATATTTGAATGAGGGTCACCATTTCTCCCTTCGTCTAAACTGTGGTATTGGTAACAACATGAACGCAGAGCTATTAGCTTTGTGGTGCGTTCTAAAATGTGCAAACATCTTTGGTATTGTTAATTTAAAAGTCTTCAGTGACTCTCGAGTCACTATAAAATGGGAAGCTGGAGAATTCGAGCTAAATATTTTGGCTCTTAATCACTGGTGCATGCGCGTGAGGGTGGAAATTGATAAGTTCGAGCATATCTCTTTCAATCATATTTACAGGGAGCACAATGATATGGCTGATAATTTATCAAAAGTTGGTCTACTAGGTACAGAGGGCCACCTGTTTTGGGAACAATGGATGGATTCCATTCTGCTGGACAAGGGCGATTTTATTTTTCTTGACTAAGTTATTACAGTCTTTTGACAGAAGAATGTATTGTGAATCAGAATCTCTGGTCTGTCAAGCCTATTTTGTATGTATTTTTTGAACTCATAGGAGATGTAGAGTAATCTCACATGTAGTCATGAACATGATGAAAATACCTTGTTTTATAAGGTTGAATATCTTTGTACTATTTGATTCCATGAATAGCAATAGTACGTTTTTTTCGGTCGAAAAAAGTAAATGTTTTTGGTTCTTATGTCCTAACAAGAAATATTTCAATATAAAGTTTGTTTAAGAGATCGACAAAGTTAAGGAGTGATGAGTAAAAAGAATTTATGAATTCAAGGTCCACGAAGTTAAAGAACTAAGCATTATGGGAAGTTCAATTGGGAAGTAAAAAGTTGAAATGTGTAGTTAATTTGTGAAGTAAAAATTAGAAAATCAATTCGCAAGTTATATATTAGAAGTTGTGAAGTTCTAAAGCATAAAAAAAGGAAAATATTCATCTACTCTGCAGTTAATCCTTTGGACTGCGTGGTGTTCTTTTCCCTTGATCAATCTCAGACAAGACAATAATGCAACAACACTAATAGTAATCAGGGTTTCTCTTTGCACAACTCCACGATTTCACCAACGGATACCTATTGGTAACTGTTAGGTTTCTGTGAAGATCCTTCATATCCTCGTTAAAACTTCTTTTTTGAATAAAAATATGTCCTCAATTTGAATGTGGTGCTAATATCTTAGGTGTACATCTTGCGTGAAGTGTTGACACATTAGATAGAGAGGATATTGAAGTCTCGTGCTATTCCCTTGTGCATTTATACCAATCCATTTCAAAACAACACAAGCTAATAGACATCATGCTCAAATTAATGTCCTTCAAATTTAAATTTACAGGAACTAAAGTAATTTACACATTCTGCAGCTATTGCAATAAGACATTAAAGGCGATCTCAAATCTGCGCACTGGTGGTGGTGCAACAACCATAATTGGAATCTCCGCAAACATCAATACTTGGAGCACCAGGTCGCACCACTCACAGCAGTATTCAAAGGACCAAATGAACCAGTCACCCACTACTACATAAAGGGGGGTATTAAGACAATATTTGTGTAAATTGTCTCAACTTAAGAAAAACAAAAAATTGTGTATTGTCTTAAATATTGTCTTTAAGCGAGTGTCTTAAACTATTGTCTTAAATTATTGTCTTAAACAATTGTCTTAAATTTAAGACAATAGTTTAAGACACTCCCTTAAAGAAAATATTTAAGACAATACACAATTTGTTTTGTGTCTTAACTTGAGACAATTTACACAAATATTGTCTTAATACCTCCTCTGTGTAGTAGTAATAGAATGCAAATAATTATGATAGGGCACAGTGGAATCGAACCACCAATGTTCTGCATTATAATGCAGATGCTCTACCATTGAGCTAGTAACCTTCAACATTAAAATGTGAAAATTTAAACTATGTTTCTTCACCCAAATAACTTAATACTGAAACAAAATGTGATATTTACACCTTCAGGGCCATTGTGCGATTTGAGGAACCCCAATCTTTGAATGACTTATTAGTTAACTTTTCACTTGATGTCACTTTCCAAATTCCAATATCACCAACATTAGTTCCAACTGAAAATATTCATCCAATTTACTAAGTTTTTAGAGTGCATTTAAAACAAAACTATATTTGAAAATATTGACTTTAGGAGCCAACTGTAATATAGGATTCTGGCCAATGAAATTGTGGATTATGTAAGAGAGTTGTATGTTCCCAAGGATGAAAATCCATGCTAACAACATTTGAACCCTAGTTGAGGCTTCTCACAACTATTTTAGGAAGATCATTTTCTAGGTATATGTTATGAGTATAAGTTGGTCCTAGTTGCCCGACCTGCAATAAAAGATCAATTTAAATAGAATCAAAAGTTTAAAACATTCTTGATTAGATAATAACTTTTTCATGTATCTCATCTTGCTAAAAAAACTCATTGGACTTATAATTATGCACATTACATTAAACCCAAAAAAAACACAATTCAATTGTTATACCACAACATATAATTAAGTATCACTAAGAACATATAATTAGGTATCACTAAGCCTAATTAGGAGTGATATCCCATTCTTGTAAATTTCATGAATCCTAGAGGATACCTATGCCTTAATAATACTAGAAAAGAATATTATTAAATAAATAATTTTATTATTTCATAATCTAAGGTCTTGGGCAACCTTAGACAAAGGGTTATGGTTTAAATTAAGCTATTAAATTAAAAAATAAGAGGATTCAAAAGGAAATCTATGGGTGTATTGATTTGAGTAATCAAGCATCCGGTGTTGAAGAGTTTTTAAGGAAAGCTATTGATATACACCTTGGTTGTTAGAGAAGATTATCTAATAATATGGAGAGCCACAAAGTTGAATGGGAGTAAGTGTAGTGTGTTTTGTTGTAGCTTGAATGGATGTTTGAAATGGATGGTCTCATACCATACATGGCGGTTGATATTTGTGCTAGGGTCTAGTAACTGGTGTTTACAATATTACCAAGACTTTTAAGATTAGAGGCCTCTATTATTTGATCAGTCTTCTCTGCTTACACTAATATTTTGGTCTGCATTGTTGATATAGCTGCTGGGGAGGTAGTAGCATGTTATCATGGCTGCTAGAGAGGCAGTAAAGCATCAATAAATATTTTTATCTATTGTGAATGAAGAAACAAGGAGCAGAATTATATTAGTCTTCTCACTGGTGCCTTTACCAGAATTTATGAAGATGCAGCGAAAGCTAAAGCAGGTGTCCTCTAAAGGCTAGGCAGCAAAATATTTATCTATGTGTTCAATGCGTATGATGCAGCATAGAAAAATACTGACCTTACCAAACATGTTGAAGTCAGGAAGCAATAATTGTGCCTAGACCAATTTTCATCAGACAAAATAACCCCAAGTGTTAGTTAATTCATTGGTGTTATTGAAGCCATAGAAATGCTAGTAATCCACCATGTTGTACATGCCCTTGGTTCAATTCTTGAAGCGTCAAATGTACTAAATCTAGGTTGTCACGGATTTATTTTCTATAAAAAAAATAGAATAGATGAAATACGAAACTAAAATAACATAACAATGATATACATTCAAGAAATTGAAATAAGACAATAATTTCCACAAGAAATAGCACTTGAACAGTTTTGAATTTAAGAAACCTCTAGAAGAAATAATGAAAATAAATCTTAAGAGTAATTATGTCTCATGCCTCATCAACCTGACCAAAGTTAACTGGCAAACAATTGTACTATTGCTTATTGGTGGAGTTCTAGGTTGTTGGAGCAAAGCACCTAAGATTATTATGAGTAAAACATTAGAATTGTTTATAGTTAATTTTCTTTTCAACCCACCAGTGGAGAAAAATCTACTATTCAGATTCAATTATTAAGATGTTGAGTTGTTCCTACATCTATGCTCCAATTCTCAACAATTTAGCATACAGAGATTTTTTAGAAGCAAACATATATGATATAGATTATCAGATTCTACAAAATATCAACCACCTAACATGCATTTGGACATGGCACAAAAGCAGCTGCACCAGAAATTACTGCAGCATGATGTAGAGGATGGCTAGGGTTTTCCATCCATTCCGAAAGACTACGAGCGATAGGACCAACTGGAGGTTGAAATTGGTGTGACCAATCAGATTAAAATCTTATTAAAACAAGGGAAAATATAGACTGAGATCAATAGATCATTGATGCTTATTCAAAAGTTAGAGGAACATGAAACAAATATTCAGGATACTAGTCAAAGTGGTGCCTCATAGCGTTCATAGCACTGGGATGAAACTAGCTCCCTGTTTGAATTGACCCCATAAGATGATTATTTACTGGAGGTGTTGTTAGAACTCTAGTTGAAATCCCACAGGTGTGATCAACAAACAATGCTCTCATATGAGGATTAGGTTGAGGAGTTTTGCAAGTCATATGCTGCCAGTTAACGATGAAGAAAAGCACAGTAGACATAGAAATGCATCAGATTGTTGTTAATATTTATAAGAGGTCCAAGGTGAAACGTTCAGGCCAAATCTCAAGAAAAAATTATAAAATCCAGAAATAGGTTTGATTGCAGTGCAATAGTTGACAGCATGTGTAGATAATCCTTGTGAACAATTTATCCAACAAATTTAAGTAATCCAACATGTTGTTATTTTGTTGAAAAGAATCACAATATATAAAGACCTTCTAGATAACTTCTGAACGTGAATGAAGAAATGTTAATGAATAAAAGAGGAGAGAGGCAGAACCTTTGATTTATGAGGGTTCCAAGCTTCAAAGGTCTAATGCTTGGCAACATCAACTTGGTGCCGGTTATAGGGTTGTGTTGTACAAATGTTTCAATATCTTTAAGCAGGGAAATTCGTTGAGTCCGTGCATCCTTATAATCTTTAAGACGCTGGTTTTCCCCACGTGTAACATAAAATCAGGTTAGACCTTACAAAAAGAAGAAAATATTAAAGGTAGTAAAATATACACAATAAAACAAACATGCTTATTAGAACTATTGAGTTATGATCTCTCAAATGATTTTAAATAAACATGAGCCACTTTTTGTTGGCTCACCTACAAAATGTGATCAGAAACAAATTGTAAGTGAGTTTAAAATATAGATATTGCACCCATGCAATATCAATAGCTCTTACATTATTTTCGATTACCAAATGAATCATGGTATTTCCAGTCAGTGCTGCAATTGTTTGCCATGGTCTATTTACCTCAGAAATCAAACTTAAATTTTACAAATATTCAATAAAATACTTCAAATGTCTCATAAAATTATTCAAATCGACAGTTAAAATGTGCTCTACAACTCGGATGGAGGTGATGGGATCTCTGTAACAATTCATGTGTTACTCTGAATGTGAAACAATGCATTTAATCTAAATGGTGCCATAGGTGATTGAATATGAAGACTAGCACAAACCCATCTAAACTCAAGTTTAATATGCGCTTGAGAATGCATATATCTTGAGTTCACACAGGTATTCCATTGAATCACAGTGGGGTACCTCTAGCTTTATAACCTCGAGGTGAATATCAGACTCAAGATTAGATGGGTCTGTGTTAGTGCTACCCCCGCTAACAGTGTAATTGGGCGCATCAGGATATGCAAACCCACATATATAACACTAATTATACACCATGCGATCTATACTAATCTCCCCTAATCTCAGTTCAAGACAAAAGAAAATCAAGCGAGTATGAATTGGATAACAAACCTAAGAACCCCCATCTATGTAAGTAACAACTTGATCTTTTATCCATAGATCCGCAAAGATGAGTAGACCATCGTCTAACCAAAAGGGTTGAATTAATGAATAGTAAGCACTAGTACTAACCAAATGTACAGGGGCTCTGATGTGCTTTACAAGGAAGGAGCTGCACTGATTCCCCTGTAACTCATGTCTGTGGTGCCTACACACCAATTCTGACTCAGAGAGGTTTCCAAGAGAATGCCCACAGTAACTATAAGTTTTAGGTTAGCTGAACAATGTTTAGAAAATAAGAAAATAAAAACCTTGATGCGACGAGAGTAAGAAAGAAGGCTTAATGGGTAAAAGACTCACGTTTCTCTCTGTTGGGCCTTTGCACGGTGTTCTCCCATTCGAGAAAGTAGCAGAGGCACCACTAGATAAAGCTGAAGAGTCTAGATCTACTGCATTTAGTTATTCCACGTGGATTGCAAGACTTTGGCATCTAAAACCAAAATTTGACATGAAATCAAGGCAAAGAATCAGTAATCTTGAAAATGGTGCAGAATACAGGAAGTAGAGATTCATAGAGATTCAACATTTGCAAGCAGAATAGAATTCCCTGAATATACACACCTAAGTTAATTGTTTTCTGTCTTCGAGGGAAAAGACTAAAAACTCAAGAGTGCTGAAAACTGAATCTACAATGCTAATTTAATTCAAATGAGAGAAGTGATATGAAAAAAAATGCAAAGGAAAAATGAAAAAGAGCAGAAAATAGATCCTTAAATAATGCAAAATGTGTATTCATCTAAATCGATATGGCAATAACAACGGGGCAGGCTTAGGAGTTATACTATGCAATGGTAAATATAAAATGAATAAATATAAGATTTGTATGATAAAAAAGCATGGAATCATTTCAGTCCTTAAAAAAGAAGAAGTTCCATTTATCTAAGTAAATGAAAGAAATCAATTCTAAATATAAGGAGTCTAGGGGAATATGTGGGTACCTTAGAATGGCTGGCTGAGAGATGAAGAACTATGACATAAAAGATAATATCTTGTAGACCAGTCGTATTTCCTCTGTAAAGAGTCTCAGCAAAGTAACCTGTATATAAAGATCAGAGCAAGGAGAGAAACAGTCTTATAGCTTTGTGTAACTATCAACTTGTATCAAGACAATATGGTAGATATCAACGGCTTTTATTAATACCCTCAATGCTACAAAAGTAAAGAAACTAAAGGAGATTGCAAAAACTAAGGACTAAATACAAACATGTATAAAAATTACAAATAAATACCTTGTTTAGTACAAATACTTGGGATCCTCGATGCATGTACATACAAAAGAAAAAATTACTGCAGAGAAAGGCAGAGATATGAATAAATTTGTCTTTCAAACCCAAAACCCTCAACCGAAACGAAAGAATTTCTACATGATCGTCTCCAAATAGTTCAAGATTGGGAGATCTGGTTCCTCTAACACACACTCTCTATCATTCTCTGTAAACATTCATCCTTCGGACCATTTAATTTCTTCATCTTCAGCCTGTAGCCCTGGAAATCTAGCCATATGAGACGTAATGGAAGAGAACTATCTTGTAAAAGCTTCCTTCAAATCCCCAATTTTGTTTCCCTCCTTCAGAAATAAGTTTCTAGTTAAAAAAATAGAAACTAATAACTAAAAAAAATAAAAGCAATATAAATTAGAAAAATCTGTCTTAAAAATTGTCTTAAAAATTCTAACAAATATAAAATCAGTCTAAAGCAAAATTTTAAGACAAAATGCAAATTTTGTCTTTAAGAAATGTCTTAAAGATCCCCATCCTGTGGTAGTGACCGGAGAAAGCGAGAGTCTCACTCAATCAATAACTCGTTCAACCACTTGTGGAGTCCACCACCTCTGAGAAAAAGGATCGCTAGCTTCCATTCTTCTTTAATAGTGAGTTCCCTTCAAAGTTGGATGTATTATTCAAATAGTGAATCTAATGAAAATAATTTTCAACCTCCACGGTCCATTCTCCAATAGGAATGAAAAGTACCAGTTCGTTCGTCTCCCTCCACTTTATCTCATTAGTATTCCTTTCAAAATATTTCTTCTATGCAGCTGCAAGCAGATAAATTGGAGTTGCTCATGCAATTCCTCTTCTTGAATAAAGGCCAAAAATATCAACCCAATCTTGCTTCTATATCAATTCACTACTACATAAAGGGGGGTATTAAGACAATATTTGAAACAATATTTGTGTAAATTGTCTCAACTTAAGACAAAAAAAAATTTGTTTATTGTCTTAAATATTGTATTTAAGCGAGTGTCTTAAACTATTGTCTTAAATTATTGTCTTAAACTATTGTCTTAAATTTAAGACAATAGTTTAAGACACTCCCTTAAAGACAATATTTAAGACAATACTTAAGACAATACACAATTTTTTGTGTGTCTTAACTTGAGACAATTTACAGAAATATTCTCTTAATACCTCCTCTGTGTAGTAGTAATAGAATGCAAATATTTATGATATGGCACAGTGGAATCGAACCACCAATCTTCTGCATTATAATGCAGATGCTCTACCATTGAGTTAGTACCCTTCAACTTTAAAATGTGAAAATTTAAACTATGTTTCTTCACCCAAATAACTTAATACTGAAACAAAATGTGATATTTACACCTTCAGGGCCATTGTGCGATTTAAGGAATCCCAATCTTTGAATGAATTATTAGTTCACTTTTCACTTGATGCCACTTTCCAAATTCCAATATCACCAACATTAGTTCCAACTGAAAATATTCATCCAATTTACTAAGTTTTTAGAGTGCATTTAAGCCAAAACTATATTTGAAGATATTGACTTTAGGAGCCAACTGTAATATAGGATTCTGGCCGATGAAATTGTGGATTACCTAATAGAGTTGTCTGTTACCAAGGATGAAAATCCATGCTAACAACATTTGAACCCTGGTTGGGGCTTCTCACAACTATTTTAGGAAGATCATTTTCTGGGTATATGTTATGAGTATGAGTTGTTCCTAGTTGCCCGACCTGCAATAAAAGATCAATTTAAATAGAATAAAAAGTTTAAAACATTCTTGAGTAGATAGTAACTTTTTCATGTATCTCATCTTGCTAAAAAAACTCACTGGACTTATAATTATGCACATTACATTAAACCCAAAAAAAACACAATTCAATTGTTATACCACAACATATAATTAAGTATCACTAAGAACATATAATTAGGTATCACTAAGCCTAATTAGGAGTGATATCCCATTCTTGTAAATTTCATGAATCCTCGAGGATACCTATGCCTTAATAATACTAGAAAAGAATATTATTAAATAAATAATTTTATTAAATCATTATCTAAGGTTTTGGGCAACCTTAGACAAAGGGTTATGGTTTAAATTAAGCTATTGAATAAAAAAATAAGAGGATTCAAAAGGAAATCTATGAGTGTATTGATTTGAGTAATCAAGCATCCGGTGTTGAAGAGTTTTTAAGGAAAGCTACTGATATACACCTTGGTTGTTAGAGAGGATTATCTAATAATATGGAGAGCCACAAAGTTGAATGGGAGTAAGTGTATTGTGTTTTGTTGTAGCATGAATGGATGTTTGAAATGGATGGTCTCATCCCATACATGGAGGTTGATATTCGTGCTAGGGTCTAGTAACTGGTGTTTACAATATTACCCAGACCCTTAAGATTAGAGGCGTCTATTATTTGATCAGTCTTCTCTACTTACACTAATATTTTGGTCTGCATTGTTGATATAGCTGCTAGGGAGGTAGTAGTATGTTATCATGGCTATTAGAGAGGCAGTAAAGCATAAATAAATATTTTTATCTATTTTGAATGAAGAAACAAGGAGCAGACTTATATTAGAGTTCTCACTGGTGCCTTTACCAGAATTTATGAAGATGCAGCGAAAGCTAAAGCAGGTGTCCTCTAAAGGCTAGGAAACAAAATATTTATCTATGTGTTCAATGCGTACGCTACAGCATAGAAAAATACTGACCTTACCAAACATGTTGAAGTCAAGGAAGCAATAATTGTGCTTGGACCAATTTTCATAAGACAAAATAACCCCAAGTGTTAGTTAATTCGTTGGTGTTATTGTAGCCAGAGCAATGCTAGTAATCCACCATGCTGTACATGCCCTTGGTTCAATTCCCGAAGGGTCAGATGTACTAAATCTAGGTTGTCACGGATTTATTTTCTATAAAAAAATAGAATAGATGAAATACAAAATTAAAATAACATAACAGTTATATACTTTCAAGAAATTGAAATAAGACAATAATTTCCACAAGAAATAGCACTTGAACAGTTTTGAACTTAAGAAACCTCCGGAGGAAATAATGAAAATAAATCTTAAGAGTAGTTATGTCTCATGCCTCATCAACCTGACCAAAGTTAACTGACAAATAATTGTACTATTGCTTATTGGTGGAGTTCTAGGTCATTGGAGCAAAGCACCTAAGATTATTATGAAGAAAACATTAGAATTGTTTATAGTTAATTTTCTTTTCAGCCCAACAGTGGAGAAAAATCTACTATTCAGATTCAATTATTAAGATGTTGAGTTGTTCCTACATCTATGTTCCAATTCTCAACAATTTAGCATACAGATATTTTTTAGAAGCAAACATATATGATATAGATTATGAGATTCTACAGAATATCAACCACCTAACCTGCATTTGGATGTGGCACAAAAGCAGTTGCACCAGAAATTACTGCAGCATGATGTAGAGGATGGCTAGGGTTTGCCATCCATTCCGGAAGACTATGAGCGATAGGACCAACTGGAGGTTGAAATTGCTGTGACCAAGCAGATTAAAATCTTATTAACATAAGGGCAGATATAGACTGAGATCAATAGATCATTGATGCTTATTCAAAAGTTAGAGGAACATGAAACAAATATTCACGATACTAGTCAAAGTGGTGCCTCACAACGTTCATAGCACTGGGATGAAACTAGCTCCCTGTTTGAATCGACCCCATAAGATGATTATTTACTGGAGGTGTTGTTAGAACTCCAGTTGAAATCCCACAGGTGTGATCAACAAACAATGCTCTCATATGAGGATTAGGTTGAGGAGTTTTGCAAGTCATATGCTACAAGTTAAGACTGAAGAAAAGCACAGTAGACATAGAAATGCATGAGATTTTTGTTAATATTTATAAGAGGTCCAAGGTGAAACGTTCTTGCCAAATCTCAAGAAAAAATTATAAAATCCAGAAATAGGTTTGATTGCAGTGCAATAGTTGACAGCATGTGTAGATAATCCTTGTGAACAATTTATCCAGCAAATTTAAGTAATCCAGCATGTTGTTATTTTGTTGAAAAGAATCACAATATATAAATACCTTCTAGATAAGTTCTGAACGTGAATTTAGAAATCTTAATGAATAAAAGAGGAGAGAGGCAGAACCTTTGATTTATGAGGGTTCGAAGCTTCAAAGGTCTAATGCTTGGCAACATCAACTTGGTGTCGGTTATAGGGTTGTCTTGTACAAATGTTTCAATATCTTTAAGCAGGGCAATTCATTGAGTCCGTGCATCCTTATAATCTTTAAGACGCTAGTTTTCCCTACATGTAACATAAAATCAGGTTAGACCTTACAAAAAGAAGAAAATATTAAAGGTAGTAAAATATACACAATAAAACAAACATGCTTATTAGAACTATTGAGTTATGATCTCTCAACTGATTTTAAATAAACATGAGCACTTTTTGTTGGCTCACCTGCAAAATGTGATCACAAACAAAAGGTAAGTGAGTTTAAAATATAGATATGTCACCCGTGCAATATCAATAGCTCTTACATTATTTTCCATTACCAAATGAATCATGGTATTTCCAGTCAGGGCTGCAATTGTTCGCCATGGTCTATTTACCTCAGAAATCAAACTTAAATTTTACAAATATTCAATAAAATACTTCAAATGTCTCATAACATTATTCAAATCGACAGTTAAAACGTGCTTTACAACTCGGATGGAGGTGATGGGATCTGTGTAACACTTCATGTGTTACTCTGAATGTGAAACAGTGCATTTAATCTAAATGGTGCCATAGGTGATTGAATATGAAGACTAGCACAAACCCATCTAAAATCGAGTTTAATATGTGCTTGAGAATGCATATATCTTGAGTTCACACAAGTATTCCATTGAAACACAGTGAGGTACCTCTAGCTTTATAACCTCGAGGTGAATATCAGACTCAAGATTAGATGGGTCTGTGTTAGTGCTACCCCTGCTAACAGTGTAATTGGGCGCATCAGGATATGCAAACCCACATATATAACACTAATTATACACCATGTGATCTATACTAATCTCCCCTAATCTCAGTTCAAGACAAAAGAAAATCAAGCGAGTATGAATTGGATAACAAAGCTAAGAACCCCCATCTATGTAAGTAACAACTTGATCTTTTATCCATAGATCCGCAAAGATGAGTATACCATCGTCTAACCAAAAGGGCTGAATTAATGAATAGTAAGAACTAGTACTAACCAGATGTACAGGGGCTCTAATGTTCTTTACAAGGAAGGAGCTGCACTGATTCCCCTGTAACTCATGTCTGTGGTGCCTACACACCAATTCTAACTCAGAGAGGTTTCCAAGAGAATGCAATGGTAAATGAATAAATATAAGATTTGTATGATAAAAAAGCATGGAATCATTTCAGTCCTTAAAAAAGAAGAAGTTCCATTTATCTAAGTAAATGAAAGAAATCAATTATGAATATAAATAGTCTAGGGGAATATGTGGGTACCTTGGAATCGCTGGCTGTGAGACGAAGAACTATGACCTAAAAGATAATTTCTTGCAGACCAGTCATATTTCCTCTGTAAAGAGTCTCAGCAAAGTAACCTGTATGTAAATATCGGAGCAAGGAGAGAAACAGTCTTATAGCTTTGTGTAACTATCAACTTGTATCAAGACAATATGGTAGTTATCAACGTCTTTTATTAATACCCTCAATGCTACAAAAGTAAAGAAACTAAATGATATTGCAAAAACTAAAGACTAAATACAAACATGGATAAAAATTACAAATAAATACCTTGTTTAGTACAAATACTTGGGATCCTCGATGCATGTACATACAAAAGAACAAAATTACTGCAGAGAAAGGCAGAGATATGAATAAATTTGTTTTTCAAACCCAAAACCCTCAACCGAAATGGAAGAATTTCTACATGATCGTCTCCAAATAGTTCAAGATTGGGAGATCTGGTTCCTCTAACACACACTCTCTATCATTCTCTGTAAATATTCATCCTTCTGACCGTTTAATTTCTTCAACTTCAGCTCACAGCCCTGGAAATCTAGCCATCTGAGACGTAATGGAAGAGAACTATCTTGTAAAAGCTTCCTTCAAATCCCCAATTTTGTTTCCCTCCTTAAGAAATAAGTTTCTAGTTAAAGAAATAGAAACTAATAACTAAAAAAAAAAGCAATATAAATTAGAAGAATCTGTCTTAAAAATCGTCTTAAAAATTCTAACAAATATAAAATCAATCTAAAGCAAAATTTTAAGACAAAATGCAAATTTTGTCTTTAAGAAATGTCTTAAAGATCCCCATCCTATAGTAGTGGCCGGAGAAAGCGAGAGTCTCACTCAATCAATAACTCGTTCAACCACTCATGGAGTCCACCACCTCTGAGAAAAAGGATCGCTAGCTTCCGTTCTTCTTTAATAGTGACTTCCCTTCAAAGTTGGATGTATTATTCAAATAGTGAATCTGATGAATATAATTTTCAACCTCCACTGTCCGTTCTCCAATAGGAATGAAAAGTACCAGTTCGTTCGTCTCCCTCAACTTTATCTCATTAGTATTCCTTTCAAAATATTTCTTCTATGCAGCTGCAAGCAGATAAATTGGAGTCTCTCATGCGATTCCTCTTCTTGAATAAAGGCCAAAAATATCAACCCAATCTCACTTCTATATCATTTCACTACTACATAAAGGGGGGTATTGAGACAATATTTGTGTAAATTGTCTCAACTTAAAAAAAAAAAAATTGTGTATTGTCTTAAATATTGTCTTTAAGCGAGTGTCTTAAACTATTGTCTTAAATTATTGTCTTAAATTTAAGACAATAGTTTAAGACAGTCCCTTAAAGACAATATTTAAGACAATACACAATGTTTTTTGTGTCTTAACTTCAGACAATTTACACAAATATTCTCTTAATAGCTCCTCTGTGTAGTAGTAATAGAATGCAAATATTTATGATAGGGCACAGTGGAATCGAACAACCAATCTTCTGCATTATAATGCAGATGCTCTACCATTGAGCTAGTACCCTTCAACTTTAAAATGTGAAAATTTAAACTATGTTTCTTCACCCAAATAACTTAATACTGAAACAAAATTTGATATTTACACCTTCAGGGCCATTGTGCGATTTGAGGAATCCCAATATTTGAATGACTTATTAGTTAACTTTTCACTTCATGCCACTTTCCAAATTCCAATATCACCAACATTAGTTCCAACTGAAAATATTCATCCAATTTACTAAGTTTTTAGAGTGCATTTAAAACAAAACTATATTTGAAGATATTGACTTTAGGAGCCAACTATAATATAGGATTCTGGCCAATGAAATTGCGGATTACCTAACAGAGTTGTCTGTTCCCGAGGATGAAAATCCATGCTAACAACATTTGAACCCTGGTTGAGGCTTCTCACAACTATTTTAGGAAGATCATTTTCTGGGTATACATTATGAGTATGAGTTGGTCCTAGTTGCTCGACCTGCAATAAAAGATCAATTTAAATAGAATAAAAAGTTTAAAACATTCTTGAGTAGATAATAACTTTTTCATGTATCTCATCTTGCTAAAAAAACTCACTAGACTTATAATTATGCACATTACATTAAACCCAAAAAAAACACAATTCAATTGTTATACCACCACATATAATTAAGTATCACTAAGCACATATAATTAGGTATCACTAAGCCTAATTAGGAGTGATATCCCATTCTTGTAAATTTCATGAATCCTAGAGGATACCTATGCCTTAATAATACTAGAAAAGAATATTATTAAATAAATAATTTTATTATTTCATAATCTAAGGTTTTGGTCAACCTTAGACAAAGGGTTATGGTTTAAATTAAGCTATTAAATAAAAAATAAGAGGATTCAAAAGGAAATCTATGAGTGTATTGATTTGAGTAATCAAGCATCCGGTGTTGAAGAGTTTTTAAGGAAAGCTACTGATATACACCTTGGTTGTTAGAGAGGATTATCTAATAATATGGAGAGCCACAAAGTTGAATGGGAGTAAGTGTAGTGTGTTTTGCTGTAGCATGAATGGATGTTTGAAATGGATGGTCTCATCCCATACATGGAGGTTGATATTCGTGCTAGGGTCTAGTAGTTGGTGTTTACAATATTACCCAGACTCTTAAGATTAGAGGCCTCTATTATTTGATCAGTCTTATCTGCTTACAATAATATTTTGGTCTACATTGTTTATATAGCTGCTGGGGAGGTAGTAGCACGTTATCATGGTTGTTAGAGAGGCATTAAAGTGTCAATAAATTTTTTTATCTAGTTTGAATGAAGAAACAAGGAGCAGACTTATATTAGTGCTCTCACTGGTGCCTTTACCAGAATTTATGAAGATGCAGTGAAAGCTAAAGCAGGTGTCCTCTAAAGGCTAGGTAGCAAAATATCTATCTATGTGTTCAAGGTGTATGATGCAACATAGAAAAATACTGACCTTACCAAGCATGTTGAAGTCAAGGAAGCAATAATTGTGCCTGGACCAATTTTCATCAGACAAAATATCCCCAAGTGTTAGTTAATTCATTGGTGTTATTGTAGCCAGAGCAATGCTAGTAATCCACCATGCTGTACATGCCCCTTGTTCAATTCCCGAAGGGTCAGATGTACTAAATCTAGGTTGTCACGGATTTATTTTATATAAAAAAAACAGAATAGATGAAATATGAAACTAAAATAACATAACAATGATATCCATTCAAGAAATTGAAATAAGACAATAATTTCAATAAGAAATAGCACTTGAACAGTTTTGAACTTAAGAAACCTCTGGAAGAAATAATGAAAATAAATCTTAAGAGTAATTATGTCGCATGCCTCATCAACCTGACCAAAGTTAACTGACAAACAATTGTACTATTGCTTATTGGTGGAGTTCTAGGTCGTTGGAGCAAAGCACCTAAGATTATTATGAAGAAAACATTAGAATTGTTTATAGTTAATTTTCTTTTCATCCCACGAGTGGAGAAAAATCTACTATTCACATTCAATTATTAAGATGTTGAGTTGTTCCTACATCTATGCTCCAATTCTCAACAATTTAGCATACATAGACGTTTAGAAGCAAACATATATGATATAGATTATCAGATTCTACAGAATATCAACCACCTAACCTGCATTTGGACGTGGCACAAATGTTGCTGCACCAGAAATTCTTGCAGCATGATGTAGAGGATGGCTAGGGTTTGCCATCCATTCCGGAAGACTACGAGTGATAGGACCAATTGGAGGTTGAAATTGGTGTGACCAATCAGATTAAAATATTATTAAAACAAGGGCAGATATAGACTGAGAGCAATAGATCATTGATGCTTATTCAAAAGTTAGAGGAGCATGAAACAATTATTCACGATACTAGTCAAAGTGGTGCCTCACGGCGTTCATAGCAATGGGACGAAAGTAGCTCCCTGTTTGAATCGACCCCATAAGATGATTATTTACTGGAGGTGTTGTTAGAACTCTAGTTGAAAGCCCACAGGTGTGATCAACAAACAATGCTCTCATATGAGGATTTGGTTGAGGAGTTTTGCAAGTCATATGCTGCCAGTTAAGACAGAAGAAAAGCACAATAGACATAGAAATGCATCAGATTGTTGTTAATATTTATAACAGGTCCAAGGTGAAACGTTCCTGCCAAAATCTCATGAAAAAATTATAAAATCCAGAAATAGGTTTGATTGCAGTGCAATAGTTGACAGCATGTGTAGACAATCCTTGTGAACAATTTATCCAGCAAATTTAAGTAATCCAGCATGTTGTTATTTTGTTGAAAAGAATCGCAATATATAAATACCTTCTAGATAAGTTCTGAACATGAATGAATACATATTAATGAATAAAAGAGGAGAGAGGCAGAACCTTTGATTTATGAGGGTTCAAAGCTTCAAAGGTCTAATGCTTGGCAACATCAACTTGGTGCCAGTGATAGGGTTGTCTTGTACAAATGTTTCAATATCTTTAAGCAGGGCAATTCGTTGAGTGTGTGCATCCTTATAATCTTTAAGATGCTGGTTTTCCCTACATGTAACATAAAATCACGTTAGACCTTACAAAAAGAAGAAAATATTAAAGGCAGTAAAATATACACAATAAAACAAACATGCTTATTAGAACTATTGAGTTATGATCTCTCAACTGATTTTAAATAAACATGAGCCACTTTTTGTTGGCTCACCTACAAAATGTGATCACAAACAAAAGGTAAGTGAGTTTAAAATATAGATATTTCACCCATGCAATATCAATAGCTCTTACATTATTTTCCATTACCAAATGAATCATGGTATTTCCAGTCAGGGCTGCAATTGTTCGCCATGGTCTATTTACCTCAGAAATCAAACTTAAATTTTACAAATATTCAATAAAATACTTCAAATGTCTCATAAAATTATTCAAATCAACAGTTAAAACGTGCTCTACAACTCAGATGGAGGTGATGGGATCTGTGTAAAACTTCATGTGTTACTCTGAATGTGAAACAGTGCATTTAATCTAAATGGTGCCATAGGTGATTGAATATGAAGACTAGCACAAACTCATCTAAGCTCGAGTTTAATATGTGCTTGAGAATGCATATATCTTGAGTTCACACAGGTATTCCATTGAATCATAGTGAGGTACCTCTAGCTTTATATCCTCGAGGTGAATATCAGACTCAAGATTAGATGGGTCTGTGCTAGTGCTACCCCCGCTAACAGTGTAATTGGGCGCATCAGGATATGAAAACCCACATATATAACACTAATTATACACCATGTGATCTATATTAATCTCCCCTAATCTCAGTTCAAGACAAAAGAAAATCAAGCGAGTATGAATTGGATAACCTACCTAAGAACCCCCATCTATGTAAGTAACAACTTGATCATTATCCATAGATCCGCAAAGATGAGTAGACCATCGTCTAACCAAAAGGGTTGAATTAATGAATAGTAGGCACTAGTACTAACTAGATGTACAAGGGCTCTGATGTGCTTTACAAGGAAGGGGCTGCACTGATTCCCCTGTAACTCATGTCTGTGGTGCCTACACACCAATTCTAACTCAGAGAGGTTTCCAAGAGAATGCCCACAGTAACTATAAGTTTTAGGTTAGCCGAACAATGTTTAGAAAATATGAAAATAAAAACCTTGACGCGACGAGAGTAAGAAAGAAGGCTTAATGGGTAAAAGACTCACGTTTCTTTCTGTTGGGGATTTGCATGGTGTGCTCCCATTCGAGAAAGTAGCAGAGGCAAGACTAGATAAAGCCGAAGAGTCTAGATCTACTGCATTTTGTTATTCCATGTGGATTGCAAGACTTTGGCATCTAAAACCAAAATTTGACATGAAATCAAGGCAAAGATCAGTAGTCTTGAAAATGGTGCAGAATACAAGAAGTAGAGATTCGTAGAGATTCAACATTTGCAAGCAGAATAGAATGCCCTGAATATACACACCTAAGTTAATTGTTTTTTGTCTTCGAGGGAAAAGACTATAAATTCAAGAGTGCTGAAAACTGAATCTACAATGCTAATTTAATTCAAATGAGAGAAGTGATATGAAAAAAAATGCAAAGGAAAAATGAAAAATAGTAGAAAATAGATCCTTAAATAATGCAAAACGTGTATTCATCTGAATCGATATGGCAATAACAACGGGGCAGGCTTAGGAGTTATAGTATGCAATGGTAAATATAAAATGAATAAATATAAGATTTGTATGATAAAAAAGCATGGAATCATTTCAGTCCTTAAAAAAGAAGAAGTTCCATTTATCTAAGTAAATGAAAGAAATCAATTCTGAATATAAAGAGTCTAGGGGAATATGTGGGTACCTTGGAATCGATGGCTAAGAGATGAAGAACTATGACCTAAAAGATAATTTCTTGCAGTCCAGTCTTATTTCCTCTGTAAAGAGTCTCAGCAAAGTAACCGGTATATAAAGATTGGAGCAAGGAGAGAAATAGTCTTATAGATTTGTGTAACTATCAACTTGTATCAAGAAAATATGGTAGTTATCAACGGCTTTTATTAATACCCTCAATGCTACAAAAGTAAAGAAACTAAAGGAGATTGCAAAAACTAAAGACTAAATACAAACATGGATAAAAATTACAAATAAATACCTTGTTTAGTACAAATCCTTGGGATCCTCGATGCATGTACATACAAAAGAACAAAATTACTGTAGAGAAAGGCATAGATATGAATAAATTTGTTTTTTGAACCCAAAACCCTCAACCGAAAAGAAAGAATTTCTACATGATTGTCTCCAAATAGTTCAAGATTGGGAGATTTGGTTCCTCTAACACGCACTCTCTATCATTCTCTTTAAACATTCATCCTTCTGATCGTTTAATTTCTTCATCTTCAGCTCGCAGCCCTGGAAATCTAGCCATATGAGACGTAATGGAAGAGAATTGTCTTGTAAAATCTTCCTTCAAATCTCCAATTTTGTTTCCGTCATTCAGAAATAAGTTTCTAGTTAAAAAAATAGAAACTAATAACTAAAAAAAATAAAAGCAATATAAATTAGAAAAATCTGTCTTAAAAAGTCAAACAAATATAAAATCAATCTAAATAAAATTTTAAGACAAAATGGAAATTTTGTCTTTAAGAAACGTCTTAAAGATCCCCATCCTGTAGTAGTGACCGGATAAAGCGAGAGTCTCAGTCAATCAATAACTCGTTCAACCGCTCGTGGAGTCCACCACCTCGGAAAAAAAGGATCGCTAGCTTCCGTTCTTCTTTAATATTGAGTTCCCTTCAAAGTTGGATGTATTATTCAAATAGTGAATCTGATGAATAAAATTTTCAACCTCCACTGTCCATTCTCCAATAGGAATGAAAAGTACCAGTTCGTTCGTCTCCATCCACTTTATCTCATTAGTAGTCCTTTCAAAATATTTCTTCTATGCAGCTGTAAGTAGATAAGTTGGAGTTGCTCATGGGATTCCTCTTCTTGAATAAAGGCCAAAAATATCAACCCAATCTCGCTTCTATATCAATTCACTACTACATAAAGGGGGGTATTAAGACAATGTTTGAGACCATATTTGTGTAAATTCTCTCAACTTAAGACAAAAAAAAATTGTGTATTGTCTTAAATATTGTCTTTAAGCCAGTGTCTTAAACTATTGTCTTAAATTATTGTCTTAAACTATTGTCTTAAATTTAAGACAATAGTTTAAGACACTCCCGTAAAGACAATACACAATTTTTTTTGTGTCTTAACTTGACACAATTTACACAAATATTGTCTTAATACCTCCTCTGTGTAGTAGTAATAGAAGGCAAATATTTATGATAGGGCACAGTGGAATCGAACCATCAATCTTCTGCACTATAATGCAGATGCTATACCATTGAGCTAGTACCCTTCAACTTTAAAATGTGAAAATTTAAACTATGTTTCTTCACCCAAATAACTTAATACTGAAACAAAATGTGATATTTACACCTTCAGGGCCATTGCGCGATTTGAGGAATCCCAATCTTTGAATGAATTATTAGTTCACTTTTCACTTGATGCCACTTTCCAAATTCCAATATCACCAACATTAGTTCCAACTGAAAATATTCATCCAATTTACTAAGTTTTTAGAGTGCATTTAAGCCAAAACTATATTTGAAGATATGACTTTAGGAGCCAACTGTAATATAGGATTCTGGCCGATGAAATTGTGGATTACCTAATAGAGTTGTCTGTTACCGAGGATGAAAATCCATGCTAACAACATTTGAACCCGGGTTGGGGCTTCTCACAACTATTTTAGGAAGATCATTTTCTGGGTATATGTTATGAGTATGAGTTGTTCCTAGTTGCCTGACCTGCAATAAAAGATCAATTTAAATAGAATAAAAAGTTTAAAACATTCTTGAGTAGATAGTAACTTTTTCATGTATCTCATCTTGCTAAAAAAACTCACTGGACTTATAATTATGCACATTACATTAAACCCAAAAAAAACACAATTCAATTGTTATACCACAACATATAATTAAGTATCACTAAGAACATATAATTAGGTATCACTAAGCCTAATTAGGAGTGATATCCCATTCTTGTAAATTTCATGAATCCTCGAGGATACCTATGCCTTAATAATACTAGAAAAGAATATTATTAAATAAATAATTTTATTAAATCATTATCTAAGGTTTTGGGCAACCTTAGACAAAGGGTTATGGTTTAAATTAAGCTATTAAATAAAAAAATAAGAGGATTCAAAAGGAAATCTATGAGTGTATTGATTTGAGTAATCAAGCATCCGGTGTTGAAGAGTTTTTAAGGAAAGCTACTGATATACACCTTGGTTGTTAGAGAGGATTATCTAATAATATGGAGAGCCACAAAGTTGAATGGGAGTAAGTGTAGTGTGTTTTGATGTAGCATGAATGGATGGTCTCATCCCATACATGGAGGTTGATATTCGTGCTAGGGTCTAGTAACTGGTGTTTACAATATTACCCAGACTCTTAAGATTAGAGGCCTCTATTATTTGATCAGTTTTCTGTACTTACACTAATATTTTGGTTTGCATTGTTGATATAGCTGCTGGGGAGGTAGTAGCATGTTATCATGGCTATTAGAGAGGTAGTAAAGCGTCAATAAATATTTTTATCTATTGTGAATGAAGAAACAAGGAGCAGACTTATATTAGTGTTCTCATTGGTGCCTTTACCAGAATTTATGAAGATGCAGCAAAAGCTAAAGCAGGTGTCCTCTAAAGGCTAGGCAGCAAAATATTTATCTATGTTTTCAATGCGTACGATGCAACATAGAAAAATACTAACCTTACCAAACATGTTGAAGTCATGAAGCAATAATTGTGCCTGGACAAATTTTCATTAGACAAAATAACCCCAAGTGTTAGTTAATTCGTTGGTTTTATTGTAGCCAGAGAAATGCTAGTAATCCACCATGCTGTACATGCCCTTGGTTCAATTCCCGAAGGGCCAGATGTACTAAATCTAGGTTGTCACGGATTTATTTTCTATAAAAAAATAGAATAGATGAAATACGAAACTAAAATAACATAACAATGATATACATTCAAGAAATTGAAATAAGACAATAATTTCCACAAGAAATAGCACTTGAACAATTTTGAACTTAAGAAACCTCCGGAAGAAATAATGAAAATAAATCTTAAGAGTAATTATGTCTCATGCCTCATCAACCTGACCAAAGTTAACTGGCAAACAATTGTAGTATTGCTTATTGGGGGAGTTCTAGGTCGTTGGAGCAAAGCACCTAAGATTATTATGAAGAAAACATTAGAATTGTTTATAGTTAATTTTCTTTTCAGCCCACCAATGGAGAAAAATCTACTATTCAGATTCAATTATTAAGATGTTGAGTTGTTCCTACATCTATGCTCCAATTCTCAACAATTTAGCATACAGAGATTTTTTAGAAGGAAACATATATGATATAGATTATCAGATTCTACAGAATATCAACCACCTAACCTGCATTTAGACGTGGCACAAAAGCAGCTGCACCAGAAATTACTGTAGCATGATGTAGAGGATGGCTAGGGTTTGCCATCCATTCCGGAAGACTACGAGTGATAGGACCAACTGGAGGTTGAAATTGGTGTGACCAATCAGATTAAAATCTTATTAAAACAAGGGCAGATATAGACTGAGATCAATAGATCATTGATGCTTATTCAAAAGTTAGAGGAACATGAAACAAATATTCACAATACTAGTCAAAGTGGTGCCTCACAGCGTTCATAGCAATGGGATGAAATTAGCTCCCTATTTGAATCGACCCCATAAGATGATTATTTACTGGAGGTGTTGTTAGAACTCTAGTTGAAAGCCCACAGGTGTGATCAACAAACAATGCTCTCATATGAGGATTAGGTTGAGGAGTTTTGCAAGTCATATGCTGCTAGTTAAGACTGAAGAAAAGCACAATAGACATAGAAATGCATCAGATTGTTTCTAATATTTATAACAGGTCCAAGGTGAAACGTTCCTGCCAAAATCTCAAGAAAAAATTATACTATCCAGAAATAGGTTTGATTGTAGTGCAATAGTTGACAGCATGTGTAGACAATCCTTGTGAACAATTTATCCAGCAAATTTAAGTAATCCAACATGTTGTTATTTTGTTGAAAAGAATCACAATATATAAATACCTTCTAGATAAGTTCTAAACGTGAATAAGAAATCTTAATGAATAAAAGAGGAGAGAGGCAGAACCTTTGATTTATGAGGGTTTGAAGCTTCAAAGGTCTAATGCTTGGCAACATCAACTTGGTGCCGGTTATAGGGTTGTCTTGTACAAATGTTTCAATATCTTTAAGCAGGGCAATTAGTTGAGTCCGTGCATCCTTATAATCTTTAAGACGCTGGTTTTCCCTACATGTAACATAAAATCAGGTTAGACCTTACAAAAAGAAGAAAATATTAAAGGCAGTAAAATATACACAATAAAACAAACATGCTTATTAGAACTATTGAGTTATGATCTCTCAACTGATTTTAAATAAACATGAGCCACTTTTTGTTGGCTCACCTACAAAATGTGATCACAAATAAAAGGTAAATGAGTTTAAAATGTAGATATTGCACCCATGCAATATCAATAGCTCTTACATTATTTTCCATTACCAAATGTATCATGGTATTTCTAGTCAGGGCTGCAATTGTTCGCCATGGTCTATTTACCTCAGAAATCAACTTAAATTTTACAAATATTCAATAAAATACTTCAAATGTCTCATAAAATTATTCAAATCGACAGTTAAAACGTGCTCTACAACTCGGATAGAGGTAATGGGATCTGTGTAACACTTCATGTGTTACTTTGAATGTGAAACAGTGCATTTAATCTAAATGGTGCCATAGGTGATTGAATATGAAGACTAGCACAAACCCATCTAAACTCAAGTTTAATATGCGCTTGAGAATGCATATATCTTGAGTTCACACGGGTATTCCATTGAATCATAGTGAGGTACCTCTAGCTTTATAACCTCGAGGTGAATATCAGACTCAAGATTAGATTGGTCTGTGTTAGTGCTACCCCCGCAAACAGTGTAATTCGGTGCATCAGGATATGCAAACCCACATATATAATAGTAATTATACACCATGTGATCTATACTAATCTCCCCTAATCTCAGTTCAAGACAAAAGAAAATCAAGCAAGTATGAATTGGATAACAAACCTAAGAACCCCCATCTATGTAAGTAACAACTTGATCTTTTATCCATAGATTCGCAAAGATGAGTAGACCATCGTCTAACCAAAAGGGTTGAATTAATGAATAGTAAGCACTAGTACTAGCCAAATGTACAGGGGCTCTGTTGTGCTTTACAAGGAAGGAGCTGCACTGATTCCCCTGTAACTCATGTCTGTGGTGCCTACACACCAATTCTGACTCAGAGAGGTTTCCAAGAGAATGCCCACAGTAACTATAAGTTTTAGGTTAGCTGAACAATGTTCAAAAAATAAAAAAAATAAAAACCTTGACGCGACGAGAGTAAGAAAGAAGGCTTAATGGGTAAAAGACTCACGTTTCTCTCTGTTGGGGCTTTGCATGGTGTGCTCCCATTCAAGAAAGTAGCAGAGGCACCATTAGATAAAGCTGAAGAGTCTAGATCTACTGCATTTTGTTATTCCACGTGGATTGCAATACTTTGGCATCTAAAACCAAAATTTGACATGAAAACAAGGCAAAGAATCAGTAATCTTGAAAATGGTGCAGAATACAGGAAGTAGAGATTCATAGAGATTCAACATTTGCAAGCAGAATAGAATGCCCTGAATATACACACCTAAGTTAATTGTTTTCTGTCTTCGAGGGAAAAGACTAAAAATTCAAGAGTGTTGAAAACTGAATCTAAAATGCTAATTTAATTCAAATGAGAGAAGTGATATGAAAAAAAATGCAAAGGAAAAATGAAAAAGAGGAGAAAATAGATCCTTAAATAATGCAAAACATGTATTCATCTGAATCGATATGGAAATAACAACGGGGCAGGCTTAGGAGTTATAGTACGCAATGGTAAATATAAAATGAATAAATATAAGATTTGTATGATAAAAAAGCATGGAATCATTTTGTAAAATCTCAAGCACAGTTGAATCTAGCTACTGTGGATTCCTCACTGGTGAAAGATTGCACAACATTTGCAAGAATTAGCATAAAAAATTTAAATGAATGAAGAACAATACACATGAATTGGTGAATAATGTCAATATTATTAACTGTCCAACCTTAACAAAGGTTAAGAACACCCATATATACAAATCTGGAAGAATTCGAATCCATCTGGAGTGTTCACACTGATCTAGCTTAGAAAAAGCTCAAACCCCCCTAGGTTGACCAAAATATCCCAAACAATCCCAAACTGGTTCGAATCTGCAGTGTGAATGCTGGGAATGATTGGACAGGCCCATGTGACCTCACACATGTGAAGAAACTGGTTGGTTAGAGGTTTGGAGTCTAAAATTGGTCAAAAATGTGACAAAACAAGGCAAGATTGTCCACAAAGAGAGCAAATGCGCCCTAGGTAGAAGAGAAGCATGCTGAGTGCATTAAATGACCTGAGGAGGGCGCTCTAGGCATGCTGAGTGCATTAATTGCCCTGGGGAGCGCTCCACATAGCTGGTTTGACTCAGCACTTGTTCACATTTGCTATCTAGTTCATGATAATTGACCATTTAGTAGCTAATCAACTTAGGGATGTAATCATTAATCACTTGGGCTAATTAATCATCATTAATAAATGATTAATGTACATAGGTGGAAAAATGTTCTAACACCCCCCCTTAAGCTAGACTTAGTGAAATATCAAAAATTAAGGCCTTGGCAACTAGGCTCAAGTCACCTTTTACATTATGAAAATTTATTTGTCCATGTAAAATGAGGAAAGAGGCAAAACCACATGGGAAAAATCCTCCCTCAAGAATGGACATGATACAGAGATGATCAAAAGGTCTTCAACAGGTCTTGTTCTTCACTTGAATGAGTTGAATGAACAACTTCTTGCTGAAATACTTGGTGAAGATGTTGTGGATGTCATGATCATGCACCAATTCTTCAATGTTTTGTAGGAAAAAAACATGTTGGAAGGCTCCTTGAATCTCATCATTTGATGATGGGGGAGCATTATAAGAATGCTTCTTGCTGCATACATACTCTGATATGAATACATGATCAATAATGGAAAAGATATCTCTGCAAAATCCTTCCCAAAGAACATCAAAAATCTCAACAAAATCTGCATTTTGAGGAGCTTCCACATGGCAAATCAAACCATGAATCTTCCTTCCGAACTGATGTAGCACCTTCCCAAATCTGTAATAGAGATCATGTGGCTCTGATATATCAGAATAGGAGCCATATGGAGCAGCAAAAACTAGAGGTATAATGTCTCCATGATCGAATGGTTTTACAGTAAGAGAAGTGTGTGTAACTGGATCACACTGACAGTTGAGCAAACTTGAAGGGTCTGGAGACTTGAGTTTTGAACCATAGGTGGTAAGATCAGGTCCAGACATGTGGAACAGCAGTCCCATGATAGCCAATGACATGGCTGTCCAACCAAGGAATGATATGCAAGACATAAAACCAAGATAGATCAGTGACACAGTTTTGGAAACAATAAAATTGTGAGATTTTCCAACTGTAGAACTTGGGGTTTGTGTGGTCTTTTGGGCATCCAATGGTTGGGGAAATGGTTTGATGGCTGTCATAACCTATATATAAGCCTGCATATTATCTTCCATATCAGAATATGAAAGATCTGATTGAAGTGGGAAAGAGCTTTCAGAAGGCATGTCAAAAACTAGTGAAAAATTACTAGTATTGGGAGAAAGCTTCGGTGAACTGGATGGAGATTCTTTCAGGGAAGAGACTGAATTTTCTGAATCTGATATATCAGAATGTAAATCAGAAACAGAGATATCAGAAAAATATTTGGCTCTTTCACCCAAATTATAGAGCTTTTTACCTTTGCATGTGGCATAGAGGCAATGATCTTGTTCCAAAGAGAGCTTGGCTTCTTCTCTTCTTGCAAAATCTGGAACATCAATGTTATGTTCTTCAAGTAGCTTGGTTAGAATGTCTATCTTCTTTCTGAAACATGATTTTTCATTGTGAGAACCTCTGCAATAACCACATTTGGGCTTCTCTTTCTTGCTCTTCATCTTCTTGACTTTTGAATCTTCATCACTTGAACTTGAGCTTTCATCACTTGAATGCTTCTTCTCCTTCATCTTCTTCTCTTGAGGTTTCAGCCCCTTTGGTTTTTGCTTGCCTCTTCCATATTTCGAATCTCCAGCTGCAAGAACTTGGTCTTTTTGCTTGATGGAGCCCATCAAGACCAGCTTGTCTTGCTCTTGAGTTAGCATCTCCATGAAGTCAGCCAAGGATGGCATCTTCCAACCTCTAACTGTGAGCCTTGTGGAGTTGAAGGAAGACACAAAAACTGAGTATTCAGAACCCAATTTGGAGAGAATGGACAACACCAACTGTTCTTCTTTCTTTTCTATGCCACATTGTCTGATCTGCAAGACCAAGTTCTTGAACTTGGTGAAGAAGTCCTGGATGGAATCGAAATTCCCTGGGCTCAGTGAGACAAGCTCATTTTCGAGCTGGTGGCCTCTCATCTCATCAGTCTTTCCAAACAGTGTCTCAAGCTTGAGCCACACTTCATTTGGAGTTGCTAGACTTTCTACATGAAACAGGAGGTCTCTCGAAATGCTGAGACAAAGGAGGCCAAATGCCTCATCCATTCTGTTAAAAAACTTGGATTTCTCCACAGCTGAGTTTGGCTCAACCTCAGTGCCCATCGTGATTCTGTAGAGACCCTTAGATCTCAGCAAAATCACCATTTCTGCCTTCCAATCGAAATAGTTGAAGGGTGTGAGCACGTTTGGGTGAGATGGCTCCATTCTCCTCTGCTGCAATTCGCACTTGCTGACAATGCTGAACTCCAATACCTGCAAACAACTCTCAAATCACTCTGGAGGGATCTACACTCACAGATTCGAACCCTGTATGGATAGTGGGTGCATTCGGGAGAGCATCACACCTGAGAGGAGCCACTAGATTTCTCCAGTAAGCTCAAGGAAATGGCCTCAGGAATTATGTGGTTTCTCCACTGTTTCTGGCAATCCACTACAACAGTCTGCTGGTTCGAATTCTAGCTCCAAGAGCTCTGATACCATGTAAAATCTCAAGCACAGTTGAATCTAGCTACTGTGGATTCCTCACTGGTGAAAGATTGCACAACATTTGCAAGAATTAGCATAAAAAATTTAAATGAATGAAGAACAATACACATGAATTGGTGAATAATGTCAATATTATTAACTGTCCAACCTTAACAAAGGTTAAGAACACCCATATATACAAATCTGGAAGAATTCGAATCCATCTGGAGTGTTCACACTGATCTAGCTTAGAAAAAGCTCAAACCCCCCTAGGTTGACCAAAATATCCCAAACAATCCCAAACTGGTTCGAATCTGCAGTGTGAATGCTGGGAATGATTGGACAGGCCCATGTGACCTCACACATGTGAAGAAACTGGTTGGTTAGAGGTTTGGAGTCTAAAATTGGTCAAAAATGTGACAAAACAAGGCAAGATTGTCCACAAAGAGAGCAAATGCGCCCTAGGTAGAAGAGAAGCATGCTGAGTGCATTAAATGACCTGAGGAGGGCGCTCTAGGCATGCTGAGTGCATTAATTGCCCTGGGGAGCGCTCCACATAGCTGGTTTGACTCAGCACTTGTTCACATTTGCTATCTAGTTCATGATAATTGACCATTTAGTAGCTAATCAACTTAGGGATGTAATCATTAATCACTTGGGCTAATTAATCATCATTAATAAATGATTAATGTACATAGGTGGAAAAATGTTCTAACACATTTCAGTCCTTAAAAAAGAAGAAGCTCCATTTATCTAATTAAATCAAAGAAATCAATTCTGAATATAAAGAGTCTAGGGGAATATCTGGGTACCTTGGAATCGCTGGCTGAGAGACGAAGAACTATGACCTAAAAGCTAATTTCTTGTAGACCAGTCGTATTTCCTTTGTAAAGAGTCTCAGCAAAGTAACCCGTATATAAAGATCAAAGCAAGGAGAGAAACAGTCTTATAGCATTGTGTAACTATCAACTTGTATCAAGAAAATATGATAGTTATCAACGGCTTTTATTAATACCCTCAATGCTACAAAAGTAAAGAAACTAAAGGAGATTGCAAAAACTAAAGACTAAATACAAACATGGATAAAAATTACAAATAAATACCTTGTTTAGTACAAATACTTGGGATCCTCGATGCATGTACATACAAAAGAACAAAATTACTGCAGAGAAAGGCAGAGATATGAATAAATTTGTTTTTCGAACCCAAAACCCTCAACCGAAACGAAAGAATTTCTACATGATCATCTCCAAATAGTTCAAGATTGGGAGATCTGGTTCCTCTAACACGCACTCTCTATCATTGTCTGTAAACATTCATCCTTCTGACAGTTTAATTTCTTCATCTTCAGCTCGCAGCCCTTGAAATCTAGCCATCTGAGACGTAATGGAAGAGAACTGTCTTGTAAAAGCTTCCTTCAAATCCCCAATTTTGTTTCCCTCCTTCAGAAATAAGTTGCTAGTTAAAAAAATAGAAAGTAATAACTAAAAAAAATAAAAGCAATATAAATTAGAAAAATCTGTCTTAAAAATCGTCTTAAAAATTCTAACAAATAGAAAATCAATCGAAAGAAAAATTTTAAGACAAAATGCAAAATTTGTCTTTAAGAAACGTCTTAAAGATCCCCATCCTGTAGTAGTGATTGTTAACCTATCACTACGACATCACCTAGCTCAACATTTAGAAGATAGGGTTTTGATAAACAGATGACTAAACCATCGCACAAATTCTTCACTAGTCGATTCTTTAGCGTTGATACAAATATTTTCTTTGGTGTGGAGGAAACATGCAGTTCATGGATGTAGCTGGGCCAAGGAAGCCTTTAACAAACTAGATCATATTTTTTATGCATGGATGATGTCTTCAATCTATGGAATAGTGAAGTACTCCTAGAAGGAAAGAGTATTCGCGATCACAGTTTCCACGAACAAGTTCATATTTGTCTTCAAAATTTGTGATACACATAGGCTTCACCGCAACACCTTTCTTCGTGAGAGTGGAAAAAAATTAACTCTTCTGGCTCGCAATATCTGAGTCTCTAATGTAGTAGTTTGTTACCGATTTTCACAAGAGGGGCATGAAAGAGATTAGAGTTTTGTGATAGGGCCAAATTTAAGAGTTTATCCAACGTTCAAGTCTCCATGCCAAAAGCTTGAAGATAAATAAATTCCCTGAGAAAGGCAGATAAGAATTATGCTATGCAGAACCTAGCTATCGAAAGAGCACAAGTAGAGGACTTATGACTGACTCTAATACCACTGTTAGGTTTCCCACTCAGAAAATAGGAAGATTGGCTTACACATGTAGCCAAATACAAAATGAATGAAAAACACAAAGACAATTGAATAGGTGTGAATGCACACTATGCTTTCTCATTAACCAAATGTACATATATATATATATATACACACAATAAGAAAGGACCCTTGGGTTCCAAATTCCCAATAGGTCTCTTGAACTCCTTCATTAGTTTTCATATTAACCTGACTCTTACTCTTCATATATACCTAACCCTAAGGATTAGGTTCCAACACAATCATCACCCTTAAACATGGCACATGTTTTCATATCTTCTAGTCATACCAATTCCATGAGTAATTTTTCTCCTTTAGGTCATCTTAACAATTCCTTAGTCATGTCGTATTATGTCTTGGTCTCTTCCTTGTTGAGTCAACGCTTCCAAGTCACTTGTCTTGCCATTAAATTTTCAAGGGAATTCTTTTTCCATAGTTAACCTTTGCAGTCATTAATACCTCTATTGTGTCGCCCATCCTTGAAATAACCTCTTAAGCACTATTTTCCATTACACCTTTGTGTCAATTCATGCTCGTTTTACTTATCATATCACATCACTTTCCTGTGTAAATTTTGTGTCAATGAATTGGGATACATCATGTCCCTCATTCAACGAGTCTATTCTTGTCGACATAAACACATTATCCAGGAATTAGAATTAGAAACCAGTTAGTACCTTGGAGCCTACATACCTTAATGGCAGTTTTCCTCACTTCTGATAGTAGTTTCACATCATTGACCTCTGATCATATGATTCTGAGGGTGTTCGAATCTAGATTATCTATTCACATTCATTGGAATGTACTGAGTGTTAAGATTTAATATGCTAAGACAGAAAATAGTAGCATTACATTCCATTTTACAATAATAGCATATACAGGATCATTGAAGAAACAACAAGCACAACATAAACACAAGAGACACAGATTTATCTTGGGAAACCCTCATGGGGTAGAAAACCCAGCAAAGCTTCCTCAATATAGATGACCAGCAATATACAAAGATGCAAACCAAAGACATGATCTCCTCCTCCACCATAGCATACCTCTCCTCCACAAGTGCGCTACTCTCAAGTGAAAGAGTGTGTGTAAAATGAGGAATACACCTCCTCTATTTATACACTACTCCGACTTGTGTTTTACACAAATCATGTAGGCTCGTATTTAACCATTGGGTTAAATAACCCACTACAACTGACTGGGACGACCCCTCTAGGGTGGTCTAATAACCCTTTGACCCACATAACACATACAAGGCCGACCCCCACTAGGGAAGTCTAATAACCCAAGTTACTACATTCCGACGGAGGAATAAACATATCCGGATATACAATAAGATCTTCACGAAGGAATGAATCATCTACGGAATAATAAAGTACAAATATAATATTCTTTGAAGTTACAATATCTCAACACTCCCCCTTAACGAGAAGGATATTATAACAACATCTGCAGGAGCAAGGAGCCATCAAACATGATACATGATACATCTATAAATCATTGGAAGCTTTCTCAACATCATCAGTAACTCAAGCAGTTACTGGAACATCTTCAATATTGGAACATCAACATCTTCAATACTGAGTCTTTATCTTCTGCAGCACTCGAACAGCTACAACAACATCAACATCTGGATCCTCACGATCATCAACATCGTCATCATACGATCATCAGCATCGGGATCATCTCGATCTATAGCATCTGGATCATCACGATCTACAGCATCTAGAACATCTCGATCTACAGCATCTGGATCATCACGATCTACAGCATCTGGATCATCTCGATCTACAGCATCTGGATCATCTCATTCTATAGCATCTAGATCCTCTCGATCTATAGCATCTGGATCATCTCGATCTACAGCATCTGGATAATCATGATCTACAACATCTGGATCATCTCGATCTATAGCATCTGGATCATCACGATCTACAGCATTTGGATCATCACGATCTACAACATCTGGATCATCTCGATCTACAGCATCTGGATCATCTTGATCTACAGCATCTAGATCATCATGATCCACAGCATCTGGATCATCACGATCTACAGCAAATGGATCATCTCGATCTACAGCATCTGGATCATCTCGATCTACAGCATCTGGATCATCTCGATCTACAACATCTGGATCATCACGATCTACAGCATCTGGATCATCACGATCTACATCATCTGGATCATCACGATCTACAGCATCTGGATCATCTCAATCTACAGCATCTGGATCATCTCGATCTACAGCATTTGGATCATCAGTATTAGTATCCACACCAATACAAGTATACACATCATCAATACAAGTATCCTCATCAATACAAGTATACACATCATCAATACAAGTATCCTCATCAACCAAGTATGCATAGCAGTATACCCTGCAACACACACGATCATATTACAGGATGATCAATCCCGCTCTCTTTAGGACATAGGTCCATGGATGATACAATCCAGATCAAGTTCCAGGATGATCAATCCTTATCACTTTAAGATAAGTCTCATGTCTAGGGATGATGCAATCCCATCACATACATTTTGAACCCAGTTCATGGACGATGCAGTCCTCACGTACATTTTGAACCCAGTTCATGGACGATGTAGTCCTCACATACATTTTGAACCCAGGTCCAGGGATGATGTACTCCTATCTTCAATTCTTGAAGACATCAGTCTACGAATCAATTTTGGGACTGACATCCGGGGAAGATACAATCCCCTACCTGTTCATTCAGGACTTCATTATCGGAGACCCAGTCTACAGCTCAATTCTGGGACCAGAGTCCGGGGATGATACAATCCCCCACCTGTTCATTCAAGACTTCATTATCGGAGACCCAGTCTACGGCTCAATTTTGGGACCAGAGTCCAGGGATGATACAATCCCCCACCTATTCATTTAGGACTTCATTATCATAGACCCAGTCTATGGCTCAATTCTGGGACCAGAGTCCAGGGATGATACAATCCCCCACCTGTTCATTCAGGACTTCATTATCAAAGACCCAGTCTATGGCTCAATTCTGGGACCAGAGTCCAGGGATGATACAATCCCCCACCTGTTCATTCAGGACTTCATTATCAAAGACCCAGTCTATGGCTCAATTCTGGGACCAGAGTCTGGGGATGATACAATCCCCCACCTATTCATTCAGGACTTCATTATTGGAGACCCAGTGTATGGCTCAATTCTGGGACCAGAGTCCGGGGACGATACAATCCCCCACCTGTTCATTCAGGACTTCATTATCGGAGACCCAGTCTACGGCTCAATTCTGGGACCAGAGTTCGGGGACGATACAATCCCCCACCTGTTCATTTAGGACTTCATTATCAGAGACCCAGTCTACGGCTCAATTCTGGGACCAGAGTCCGGGGATGATACAATCCCCCACCTGTTCATTCAGGACTTCATTATCGGAGACCCAGTCTACGGCTCAATTCTGGGACTAGTGTCCGGGGACGATACAATCCCCCACCTGTTCATTCAGGACTTCATTATCGGAGACCCGGTCTACAGCTCAATTCCGGGACTAGAGTCTGGGGATGATACAATCCCCCACCTGTTCATTCAGGACTTCATTATCGGAGACCCAATCTATGGCTCAATTATGAGACTAGAGTCCGGGGATGATACAATCCCCCACCTGTTCATTCAGGACTTTATTTTCGGAGACATCATGTCTACGGCTCTCTTTAGAACATGTGTTCAAGGATGATACAATCCCTCTTCTTTCTCGGAGACATCTGTCTACGGCTCACTTTAGGACTGAAATCCAAGGATGATTCAATCCTCACATGTCCACGAAGGACTTCATTCTCGAAGACATCTGTCTACGGATCCTTTTAGAACATGTGTTCAAGGATGATGCAATCCCTCTTCTTTCTCGGAGACACCTGTCTATGGATCTTTTTTAGAACATATGTTCAAGGATGATGCAATCCCCTTGTCACCTTAGACCCTGTCTAATGACCATCCACCAACCTCTTTGTCGGCATCACCAATATAGGTATCCACATCATCAACCTCACTGTCGATGCAGGCAATCTCATCATAAGTGATCACATCACTCCCCCTTTCGAGGAGGGTCCTTCTAAACTATATTAAGTTTGTCTTGGAAAACTTTACTTGAGGTGGAGGTTTGGTTAGTACATTGGTAACTTGTTACAAATTCGAACATTAATTCCTTTATACACAATATCTTGTATATAGAAATGTCAGATCTCTATGTGCTTTGACTTATCATGGAACACTGGATTCTCTGCCATTTTGGTACAACTCTGTTTGTCACATAGGATCACAGTTTGGTCTATCTCTAAGTCAAACAATCCTGAATCCATACTACTTCATAACTTAGCAGAGCAAGCAGCCATATATTCTGCTTGTACTAAAAGCCACATTAGATTGTTTCCTGCTAGACCACGAGATCATGGCTGATCCCAGACAATAACATCCTCTCGATGTGCTCTTCCTGTCTGATACACTTCCTGCCCAATCAACATCTGTGTAGCCATATGAAGTCATGATCTCCAAGATAACATAGATCAAAGTCTATTGTATCCTTTAGGTACCGCATCACATGATTTGCAACTTATCAGGTGAACACATCTAGTTTCCACTAGATACTGACTCAAGGTGTTCACAGCAAAGCATATATCTGACCTAGTGTTCATTAGATACATCAATGACCCAATAATTTTTTTGTATAGAGTTATATCCACTAACTCTGATGGGTCATCTGCTAACAGCTTCAAGTTGGAATCCATGAGAGTGGCCATTCCAACACGTCAATTCTTCTCAAGATTTCTCAGCATACTTTCCCTAGTTGAGAAAGATTCCTTACGAGCCTTTCCATACTTCTAGACCTAGGAAGTAATGCATCAATCTGAGATCTTTCATTTTCATTTCTGCAACCATCTTCTTCTTTCTTTTCATGATCTGTTTCTCATTCCCTATCAGAAAGATATCATCTACATACAATAATAGTATGATCCATAACCTTAAGGTAAAGGTTAGGAACAACTTTACTTTCGGTAAAGCCCAAGCTTATCAAGAAACTGTCAATTCTCCCTTTGTGACTAAACATCATTGACACTCTGCATTGAATGATCTTTTGCATATCTATCTGTGCCATCTCTCGTTAGATGGGTCTACTGATATGGGGGTCTACTGATATGGGCCTCAATATCATTCGAACTCTGTGGTGACTTCCTTCTTGCATTCATGTCATCTGTGTCTAGAAACCATATTCAACCTTGTAGCAAAGGTTGAGATCCACATCACCCATGGTGATCATTAAGCTCATCAATTGATTATCGATCCTGGGTACCCATACAGAACCTGATTCACACTTCTTCTTTAATTACATGATTAAGAGAATGGTCTTATCTAGTCACTTGGAGCAAACATCTCGTCATGATTCTCTTCCTTTTTCTAAGAGAATCTTCTAGCCATGAGCCTTCTATATTTTGTTTGATTTGTAAATCTTCTTGTTGAACATCCATCACTTGTTCGGTATTCATCATTCATCATGATCTTTCCTACATATCAAAATTAAGTACATGATTAGTAATACTTCATAATCATGAAATCATGTTGACATGATAACCTATTATGCATACAGATATCATTTACATAGTTATGCAACTATCTTGACCAATACTTTGGCACAACACTTTTCCATATCCTATATGCATACAGTGTCTATCTAGATGCCTTCCATCTCTACCAGAACATACTATCGAGAGTGTGCACAGCTCTCAACATGTTAGTAAAGAGGTTTCATTCTAGACAAGCAACAATGGAATGTTTGTCCAACTTACCAATCATATGCATATTAGTAGTATATTGTTCAATGATCTATGAATTTTTACACTCAGCATGATATATTCTAGGAATACAAATATGCATACAACCTATTACAAGCAATATCATTTACTATTTCAAATAACAACTCAAATACTTATCTTTTATGTTTGTGTGGTTTCCTCCCGCTTGATCTTCTGTATGTCTTTTGAACTTCTATTCATTCTGTACCACTGTGCATGCTCAAGTGTCATCCTCATGATCTCATACACAAACATACATTCATTATTATATTCTCAATGTTATCAAAACATTATAGTTCCAAATAATCTTGAAAATGTATAGTCATGATTATAGATAATATTCAACGTTTCAGGGAAGTCTTATTTTACTCATGCATATTCTTGTTTGATCTTTTTAGTTAAATTATCAACCAAGATAAGAGACATAATATGAATAAACCCTTGATTACTAACTTTATGAATAAGCATAACCAATCATACCAAATATACTTATATAAGGGACCCTAACACAAGGTAAGATTCTAACATGACATAGGAAAACATACCTGGATTGGTATACCTGCTTAGTTATGTCTAACATACCTAATCAATATCTTCTTTGTTCTCTTCAATGATTTAGAGATCCTATGCTGGAACCTGCATATCTCATAGGTTAGGCATAATAGAACAAAGTCATACATACATCGTAAGTAGAACTTCTATGTGATCAAATATTATGGATGAGTCTTTGTCTTCATGTTATCATGGTCATGGAACTTGATTTGTTTTTCGTGATGTACCTGTATCTTGTTAGCAGACAACATCAACCTCATACAGCACTACAGTGCATTAGTACAATCATATAGCCCTAATCAATGAATGTCTTCTATCATTCACATGCATTCATACTGTTACTAGGGTGATAAGACAATTCTAACATTAATAAAGATTGCACTAATAAATAATATGAAGACAGACATATTATGAACTTTATCAGGAATCAGATTTCAAGACATACCTGTATCTCCTTAAGACATACATGTCGAGACTTCTTGTAGTCTTGTTATGTAAGGCCTTATCCTCAACTCCCCCTGAAACTTGATCTAGAGCTTGATTAGGGTTTGTTAGAGAAACCCTAAAAATTCAATCTTTGACTTTCACACGTATGAATGGATGGAAGGATGTGTCTTACTGAGCTAATCAAACTAGCATACTTCAATTTTGAAATCTCCAAAATTTGACCCCTCAAAATTTGCCTTCGAAACTTCTGGATCTTCTGGACAGGATCCCGAACTAGGGTTTGATGAAGCCCACCCTTCTTCCCAATCAAAAGGTTCGATGCAAGGCTCTAAACTCTTATTTTTCTGAGGAGCTTCCAGCCGTGGTTACAGAATTCAAAAATTCCAACTTTTGCTGAACCCCTAATTTTCCATCTTTCCGATAAAAATCCCGAACTGGGGTTTGATCAAGACCGGTCTTCTACCCAACCAAAAAATTCGATCTTGGTCTCTAAATTTCAATTTTCCTGAGTAGCATTCATCCATGGACTCCGATTCCAAAAATTCAAACTTTCTACAAAACCCTAAACTCCGAAAGCCATGAATGAAGGTGCTCCAAAAATAATTCTTTTTTGACAGAAATATGTACCTGATTGTTTCTACTGTAACTACGAACTTTTCACTCCAAAGGGTCTAAAAACATTTTTTGTGGTGGCATGACCTGTCATATTTCCATCCCAACAAGTCTGACCTAAATTGGATTTTCTGAGAGAGAGTTATGCCAAGTGTCGCAACGTGACCTGTTTATGGGATAAAACAAGAGAGTGAACTTGTACGGCATGCCACGTGTCACTGGTTCAACTTCGGCCTCTGAAAACATTTCTTGAGATAGTATAGTCTGTTTACTACCTGTCACTTATTATGAAATTTCATTTGGAGCTTCCTAGCCCAAGTTATGATCTTTTTTCCAAGGTCACCTGATTTTGACTGAGATCTGGAAGAGACAGAAACCCTAACTTGTATTGATCATAACTCAGAAAGTAAAACGAATCTGAGGGTGCCCTTTGGACACAAGGTAGATGGGGATGTTATATACAACTTGTAAACTTTTGATATCCTAAACCTTTGCATAAATGGATTTATAGCGAAAGTTCCACAATGACTGGTTTTTGCTACGTAAAACCCAAACCTTCAAATTGTCGCAAGTGAAGCAAGTGTCGTAAGTGCCATACATTGCCTTCCTTCAGGTTAGCTCTGATACCATGTTAAGATTTAATATGATAAGACAGAAAATAGCAGCATTACATTCCATTTCACAATAATAGCATATACAGGATTGTGAGTATTTTGATCACAGAAGATCTAGGAGCTATGGAGAACCTCACAAAATCGAATTAGTTTGCAAAAATAGTGAAAAAACTTGAAAAAGGAGATAATTTTACACACAATGTATGCTGAAACCTTTGATTTACTGACTGTCTAACATGTGAAAATGTTAGTAACAGGTTTTTATTACATCCATGAGAAATTCGAGAGCATTAGGTGGCTCAAGCTGAGTGTACAAGTCATCAATGCCAAATTGGCCTCAATCGCCCCTAGGTGGGTCCAACTCAATCCCAATCACCCCAAACAGTCACGAATTCTGGTGTGGAGGTGGCTGAAGCATGCTGGGTCATTAATGAGCTCAAGGCAGGCGTGGGTGAGCAAGTAGAGGAGTTTGGGGGGGCCCAAGGGAGCATTAAATGCTCCAAATCTAGCCAAAAATGGGAAAAATCCACCCTAGCGCCCTTGGTCAACTAAAATTCCCCAAAACAAGGAGAGAGGGCGCACCAGCAATTAATGAGGGCGCACTTGTGGACAAAACAGGAGGCTGGGTGAACTGGTTTGCTTGGAAGTGGGTGTGAACACTCTCAAAAGTGGGTTTTTGACCAACTGTAGTCACCTAGTCCAAACTATGGTTTAATTAAGCACATGAGCAATAAAAATTTATGGATTATGGTACTAAGTGTGGATTATAGTTATAACACCCCCCCTTAACCATAACTTAGTACATCTCATGAAAGATAAGTGGGAGGCCTTGGAAACAAAGGCTCAAGTCACCTCATTACAAACAGAAATTTTATTTGTCCATATGAACCGAGGAAAAGAAGTAAAACCTCATGGGATAAAAACTTCCCTCTAAAATGGACATGGGGCTGAACCTGCAATTAAATTGCAGCAATCACCATCCATCACTCACTCCAAGCAAAGCTCTCAAGTGAGTGAAGGTCTTCTCAGTAAAGAACTTGGTGAAAATATCTGCAGTTTGCTCGGTGGATGGACAATACTGCAGTGAAATTACCCTGTCATGCACCAAGCCCCGAATGTAATGCATGTGGATCTCAATGTGCTTTGTTCTTTGCCTCTGTACTAGATCAGTAGATATCTTGATGGCACTTTGATTATCCACCCAAATATTGGTTGGAGAATCAATAGCAACACCAAACTCCCGAAGAATGCCTTGCAACCAAACACACTGTGTGGCTGCGTTCACTGCTGCCCTGTACTTGGCCTCTGCTGATGAAAGAGAAATTGTACGATGTTTCTTACTTGACCAGCAAATGGGACCTTCAGCAAACATAAACACAAAACCTGAAGTGGACTTTCTATCGATGGGATCTCCCGCCCAATCGGAATCAGAAAATCCAACTAGTTGAAGTGAAGAACCAGCTGCATAGTGTACCCCGAAGTTCTTTGTTCCTTGGACATAATGAAGGATCCTTTTGGCTGCCTTCCAATGGATCTCATGTGGCTGCTGCATATACCTTGCTACAGAACTTACAGCATAAGACAAATCAGGTCTTGTATGTGTAAGGTACAGCAAACTTCCGACTAGCTGCCTGTAGAGTGTGCAATCCACCAATGGAGAGTCTTCAAATTCACCTAGTTTTATGCCTGAAAGGAATGGGCACTTGGCTGCCTTACATTCAGCCATTTTAAACTTGAATAACAGGTCTGAAGCATACTTAGGTTGACTCAGCAATATACCTCTCTCAGATTGCTCAATTTCCAACCCCAAAAATTGCCTTAGCAATCCTAGGTCGCTCATGGCAAATTCACTGTGCAAAGAAGCTTTAATTGAGCCAATTTGTTTGGTGCAGCTCCCTGTAATTAAGAGATCATCAACATACAGTACAATGACCTGCAAATTATCATCACAATGCTGCAAATAAACATTTGGATCAGACTTGCATCGACAGAAACCAATTGAGAGCAAAAAAGCATCCATTTTGGCATACCAAGCCCTGGGGGCTTGCTTGAGTCCATAGAGTGACTTCTTCAACCTGCATACAAGTGTGGGATCCTCTTGGAATCCTTCAGGTTGCTGCATATATATCTCTTCCTGTAGCTCACCATGCAAGAATGCACTTTTGACATCCATGTGGTGAACTTCCCAACCTTTACTAGCTGCCATGGCTAGAGCTAGTCTAATTGAGTCCATCTTTGCAACCGGTGCAAAGGTCTCTGTATAATCCACACCATGGATTTGTGAGTAGCCCTTAGCCACTAACCTATCCTTATACTTCAGATCAGAACCATCAGCAACAGGTTTGGTTTGAAAAATCCACTTACATTTCACAAGTTTCCTCTTGGGAGGAAGAGGCACCAAATCCCATGTTTTGTTCTCTTGGAGAGACTGGAATTCTTCTTGCATTGCTGCTCTCCACCTTGGATCATGATGAGATTCCTGATATGATGTTGGATCAGATCCAGTCATCATATAACAGTGATCATCAAGTTCACTTTCATTTGCAAAGGAAGCATTGATTGTTTGAGATCTAGTCTTCCTAGGCTCTTGGGGATTGCCTGCCAATTCTCCTGCAGCTTGTATGATTTTCTCAGCCCACTTGGGCCTTGATGGTGACTCATGTATAGCAATTTCATCTTCATCCATGTCATCTTCAGCAATATCAGAAAAATCAGAGGTGGAATCATCACTAATTTCATTAAGGTGTGGAGGAGAGGAGCTTTCCCCCGGTGCAAGCTCAAAATATGGAATTGGTTCTTCTTCGAATTGCACACTTCTCTCAATGAAAGTTTTAAGTGTGGATGTGTCAAAGAGCTTGTATCCCTTTGTGTCCTCACCATATCCAACCATGATACATTCCCTGCTCTGTGGCTCCAAAGCCTTCCTCTTTTCTGATGGAATTCGAGCCCATGCTCTAGACCCAAAAATCCTGAAATTTGACACATTTGGTTTTTGGCCAAACCATGCCTCATAGGGGGTTTTTCCTTTGATTGATTTGTGAAAGGCTCTGTTCTGAATATGAGCAGCACAATTGATGGCTTCATCCCATAGCTTAGGTCTTAGATCCCTAGCTTCAATCATGCAAGTAGCCATCTCCTTGAGAGATCTATTTTTCCTCTCTGCCACACCATTTTGCTGAGGTGTGTAGGGGATTGAATGTTGCATTTGGATGCCACATTCCTCACAAAGGTGCTGAATGTTGTTATTCACATATTCCTTTCCATTATCAGTCCTAAGGATCTTTATCTTATGACCACTATGGTTCTCCACTAGGGCTTTCCAAATCTTCAATTTCTCAAACACTTCTGACTTCAATTTAAGGAAGTAAACCCAGCAGAATCGAGAGTAGTCATCTATGAATGTAAGTACATACCTTGATCCACCATATGATGGAGTGGGAATATGACCAATGAGGTCTGAGTGTACCAATCCAAGTGGTTGAGTGGCTCTCCTTGCCATTCCCTTCTCATAGCTGCGCTCAGGATGCTTTCCAACTACACACCCAATGCATGCACCATTTGAAGATCTGATTTCTGGAAGCCCTTCCACCATCTCGTCCTTGTGCAATTGCTAGAGATATTTGTAGTTCATGTGGCCAAATCTTTCATGCCACAACTTGGAGGTCTCGTTGGCATGAGAGACAAGAGCATGGTCACTAGAATTTGGAATAAAATTTGAGAATTTGTACATTCTCTCATCATGATCAGCATACCCTACAGCCACAACTTGATTTGAGGAAATTTCTGAGATTTCTACCAAATCTGGAGTAAATGTTACTCTCTTGGCTTCTCCTGTATGGGTCATTTGATAGACTGATAGCAAATTTGCAGCCAATGAAGGTACATAGAGCACATCACTGAAATATCCATGCTCCATGTCAATCCTACCAATCCCCTTGGTCTGGATTTCTGAATCATCTCCCATTCGAACTGTTGGGCCACCATTCGAATGCATAGAGGAGAAGAGCTCTCTGGATGAAACCATATGTCTGGAAGCTCCTGAATCAATGATAAAGGATGAGGGATTCGAAGTACCTGCTACCAAAGCATGACACTTCTCTTTATTGTCAGGATTTGAGGTGCTCTCTTTCTTCCTTGCGCCCTTAGGGACTGGGATGTTGTTCTTCTCCAGCAGCTGCGCCATTGAGTCAATGGTTTTCTTCATGCATGAGCTCTCTGGATGCCATCCCCTATGACAATAGGTGCATTTGGTCTTTTCCTTTCCCTTCTTGTCCTTCTCCTTTGATAGATTCAAACCCCCATCTGCAGACTTGGTCTTGTCAGACTTCCTCTTCTCTTGCTGCTTCGAATTCTTGGCTTTCTGCTTGCCTTTGTTGGCACTTGAAACACCCATTGCCAATGCTTGGTCCTTTGATTTTATGGTACCCATCTGAACTAGTTTGTCCTGCTCCTGAGTGAGACACTCCATGAAGGTAGCTAGTGATGGCATTTTCCAATTTCGAAGGGTCATTTTGGCTGAGTGAAATGTGCTGACAAATACAGAGAATTTTGGGCCTAGCTTCGAAAGGATGGACAGAATCAGTTGTTCCTCCTTCTTAACAATTCCACATTGTTGCAGTTGAAGCACCAGTGACTTGAATTTCGTGAAGAACTCCTGGATGGTTTCAAAATGCGCTGGGCTCAAGCTAATGAGCTCGTTTTCAAGCTGGTGGCCTCTCAGTTCATCAGTTTTCCCAAAGAGTGATTCTAGCTTCACCCATACTTCATTGGGGGTTGTCAAACTGTCTGTATGAAACAAGAGTTCCCTTGAAATGCTCAGGCATAGCAATCCATAAGCTTCATCAAGTCGATTGTAGTACTTTGCTTTCTCCACAGCAGAATTTGGCTCCACTTCTGTGCCCATGGTTACTCTATAGAGACCCTTAGATCTCAGCTTGATAACCATCTTAGCCTTCCAATCGAAAAAATTGAAGGGTGTGAGCAACATTTGGTTTTCTTCCATGACTGCTGCGTTAATGGTGAGAAAACCACTGAAACACCTGCAAAAAACACTCAATTTTTGTCCTGAAATCCTCTCTAGAATGCAGTTCAATGCTCAATATTGACCTGCAACTCACTAACTCCACAATGGCTCTAATACCATGTGAGTATTTTGATCACATAAGATCTAGGAGCTATGGAGAACCTCACAAAATCGAATTAGTTTGCAAAAACAGTGAAAAAACTTGAAAAAGGAGATAATTTTACACACAATGTATGCTGAAACCTTTGATTTACTGACTGTCTAACATGTGAAAATGTTAGTAACAGGTTTTTATTACATCCATGAGAAATTTGAGAGCATTAGGTGGCTCAAGTTGAGTGTACAAGTCATCAATGCCAAATTGGCCTCAATCCCCCCTAGGTGGGTCCAACTCAATCCCAATCACCCCAAATAGTCACGAATTCTGGTGTGGAGGTGGATGAAGCATGCTGGGTCATTAATGAGCTCAAGGCAGGCGTGGGTGAGCAAGTAGAGGAGTTTGCGGGGCCCAAGGGAGCATTAAATGCTCCAAATCTAGCCAAAAATGGGCAAAATCCACCCTAGCGCCCTTGGTCAACTAAAATTCCCCAAAACAAGGAGAGAGGGTGCACCAACAATTAATGAGGGCGCACTTGTGGACAAAACAGGAGGCTGGGTGAACTGGTTTGCTTGGAAGTGGGTGTGAACACTCTCAAAAGTGGGTTTTTGACCAACTGTAGTCACCTAGTCCAAACTATGGTTTAATTAAGCACATGAGCAATAACAATTTATGGATTATGGTACTAAGTGTGGATTACAGTTCTAACAAGGACCACTGAAGAAACAACAAGCACAGCATAAACACAAGAGACACAGATTTATCCTGGGAAACCCTCATGGGGTAGAAAACCCAACAAAGCTTCCTCAACATAGATGACCAGCAATATACAAATATGCAAACCAAAGACATGATCTCCTCCTCCACGATAGTAGACCTCTCCTCCACAAGTGCGCTAATCTCAAGTGAGTGAGTGTGTGTAAAATGAGGAATACACCTCCTCTATTTATACACTACTCCGACTTGTCTTTTACACAAATCATGTAGGCTCGTATTTAACCATTGGGTTAAATACCCCACTACAACTGACTGGGCCGACCCCTCTAGGGTGGTCTAATAACCCTTTGACCCACATAACACATACAGGGCCGACCCCCACTAGGGAATTCTAATAACCCAAGTTACCACATTCTGATGGAGGAATAAACATCTCTGGATATACAATAAGATCTTCATGAAGGAATGAATCATCTCCGGAATAATAAAGTACAAATATAATATTATTTGAAGTTACAATATCTCAACACTGAGATACCTTGGGATTCATTGTCATCACTAGTGATTTCCCTCACACTTGTTAATGGTTTACATCATTGAATGATAAACAAGTGGTTTCTACCATGTTCGACGTCAAGCACTTTATTCACATGGCTAGAATTGTATCATTTTGGGTTCGGGTTGAATACCCCAAGGATTCTCATTATGTACTTTATCTAGGTTGCGATGGAGATTTTTTTAGTAGGTTCCCACATGGACATCATATTGGTGACCTCATCAATGTACTGTCACACAGATCCAATTTTGTATTGGTTGTGTCTGTGTTGTAATTGTATCATCGATCTCCACTTGTATTTTGGTAGCCATGATCTATCCTTAGTCATTATTAGGAACATATCCATAATGTATGTTGGTCGCTGATAAGCCTGAATAATAGGTATCCTAATAACCTTTTTTCCATAGTAAAACACAGGATATGTTGAAGGAAATACACTTGTTTTGTGGGTTAATGATTTACTTTGATTATTTAATGAAGATGTTTTTAGATTATTCTTTTTATGCTTAAAGGGCATTTTTATAAACTAATACATGGAAATGAGTATGTTGGAGCAGGTGTCGGTACACTAAGGGACAAACACGCAAATCTAGTTGAGAGACTGAAGGACCATGCAAGGCTTAATGCCTTGTTTCCCTCACTTATAGAGAAGAACTCTTGTTCAACAGGATTGGTGATTAAAGCAAGTATTAGGTTAGAATTTGAGGCATATATATATGGACCTCTTAGGTAGCGAGGGGGTCCTGCTGCCATTTTGTAGAACCATCATTTTATGTTTTATACTGCTGAGAAAATTTGTGTTACAGACTATTTTAGAACCATGAAGTTACCATTTTGAATAAAGAAGACTGATGTTGCTTTTACACCTGTGTTTATAAGTTTTTCTTACTCTTGAATATGGGTTGGGGAGGGCCCCTCCAACACGTAAGTCAGGAGCTTTATTCTGTTTTAGGTATTTTTCCATTTATGATGTGAATTGATTTACTTCTTATCGAATGTGAAGATACCTTGATGGCGTTGAATAGTATGGTTTCATTTCAGTTAAAAGATTATTTCCGTTCAACATATTTCATGTAGTTGATCAACGGTCATTCTATAGTTCGGTAGACCGCATTCTGTAGTCCTGTAGCTGCGTTCTACGCACACATATTTGGATATTTGTTTTCATATATTTTCATATTGGTTCTAAAAACAATTCAATTCAAATCTAGGAACTCATGCATGTTTCCATTATTAGAGTTAGATCATAGATGTTAATTAGTTTCAGTTCTTTGGTTTAATGACCATCACTTTAAATGCTTAATTCGAATAGATAAGATTGGTTGCTCTTTCATCATTAGGTGTTTACATTGTGGATTCGGTTTTCAGTTTAGACTAAGCTTTTAATATTCAATACTTGATTTCTTTGATTTCGTTGGTCCAATCAACCCACAATCAAATCAGAAAAGTTGCATCCTGATATGCACTCACTACCTCACAAAGTGGACTGAGGTAGCAGCTCTTGCTGCAGCAAATGAGACCAATGTGGCAAAGTTTTTCACTAAGCAAATCTTCCATAGGTTTGGAGTCCCAAGAGAACTAGATTCTGCTCAAGGCCCACAGTTTACATCAAATCTAATAGAAGATTTACTTAAAAGAAACAATGCCAAACATAGACAGTCCTCCTCCTATCACCCTCAAGCAAATGGTCAAGCTGAGATAACCAACAGAGAATTAGAAAGGATTTTAACAAAGACTATCCAACTCCACAAAAGAGATTGGGATAACAAACTAAGTGAGGCAGTTTGGGCTTATAATACCACATGGAAGACAACAACAGGATTCACACCTTATGAACTAGTTTATGGAAAGCAAGTTATGTTGCCAATTGAATTTGAAATAAACACATTAAGAATTGCAGCACAGTTAAAAATGGAACTTTCAGAAATCCAACAGGAATGCATGCTACAATTAAATCAATTGGATGAACAGCGCCAGAAAGCACTTGCCCATACTGAAATAATCTAGCAGCAATGGAAGAAGTGGCATGACAAACACATAAAGGATAAAAAGTTCAAGGAAGGTGACTCGGCACTACTCTATGACTCCAGGTTTCACACTTTCAAGGGAAAACTAACAACAAGATGGCTTGGACCTTACATTATTGAAACAATCTATGAAAATGGAGCTGTTAAGATTATTACAATTGATGATGAAGGGTTTCCCATGATAGTGAATGGACATAGGCTCAAAATTTACAAGAAGCCACCGTCAAAGGAGGAGTTCACACAGGTGCTCTACCAGCAACAGCTAATGCTAATAGAGAACATGGAAAACCATTGAAATCCAGTTCATAAAAGAAAAAAAATGGAAAAAGAGAGAAAAAAATGAAAAAAGAGAAAAGAAATGAAAAAAAGAGAAAAAAAATGAAAAAAGAGAGAAAGATGAAAAATGAAAAAAAAGAGAAAGATGAAAAATGAAAAAAGAGAGAAAAAGATGAAAAAAAAATGAAAAAAAATGAAAAAATGATAAGCAAAATGAAAAAATACTTAACTCCACGAATGATACAATCCAGGTAACCACAAGCAAAATTGCAAACATCATACAACCCCATGAAGAACTAGCCAGCATCCTGCAGATAAATCAAATCAAGAGAGTCAGGTACCGAAATTCAAGTGAGCCAGTCATGTATTCAAGTCCACCAGCAAATATATCAAGCACTACAAAATCCAATCAAGCGACCACTCTATTCAAGTGAGCCTACCAATATTCAAGTGAGCCTGTCATATATTCACACAAGCATGCCATACCATCAAGTGAGCCAGCACTACTGAAAACAAAAACATAACTCAATGCAGGACATCAGCACAAAGTCACATCAGAAATGGGCACAAAATTCAAAACCATCCAGATGCAGCATTTTCAAAGGAACAAAAAGAGAAAAAGCAAACACGTGTAACTACAGACATGCCGAAAATAACTACAGACATGGAGAAGATATACTACAGAATCCATCGCACATGAAATCAAACCACATCCAACACTTAGGTATGCTAAGCATACCAAGGTAATCTTTGAACCTATCTGTTTTATTTTTGAGGTCAAATCATCATCCCACAAAACGATTATTTCTAAAGCTAACGACAGCTTCCATGTTCATTTGGTGGTACAGTTCATAATGACCTCAATAAATCATGATTACTACCTAAGTCATGTCTGTGAATGATAAACTCAAATCTGGATACCGTATTCCCCAATGATCAGAACAAAAGGGGCAATATACAATGATGAAATGAAATGCAAGGCTCAATTATGGTAAACAATGCGCAAGGTGGCAGGTACATGCCAAAATGATCAGGAGAAGTGGAGTAAAACTGTTAAATAAGGTGGCATAATCTACAGAAAGACCCAATTTTGTAAATACAAGCTTTCCGGAAGAAGGAAAACTGAAAGTTCCATTGGCACTCTGTAGCAAGATTCCTTCGAACCTGTGAATCAATCCTGGCCAATGAGGTAAGTCAGCCACACCCAAACGTTTTGTTCTATTGATTATAGTAGAAAAGCCAAGGATGAAAAAAGGGTTCAAAAAGAGCGAACTAGATGATCACCAAGCCATTTATGAAAACCCAAGGGTTATATCTATACTTCGTAAAGTGGGCTTGATGCCCTTCGTCTTTGGGATGAGAGGATTTGACACAGAGGTGGCTTTAGAGTTTGCAAGAAACCTAAAGCAGATCAAAGAAGAGTAGTTCATCACCAGGGTTAGAGGACTTTGTATTAGGGTGGATGAGGAAGCCATTGCAAAATACACAGGCCTACCTATGGGTCTGCATTGGGCCAAGGAGGACAAGGAAGCCAACCAGAGTGCAAAGGAATTTTTCTTTGGACTTGAAGAAGCTGATGAAGAAGATAAAAATGGAGTTAAGAGAGTCACTACGCCAAAACCTTGGGATGAAGTAGCTGCAGTTGTTCAAAAATATGTGACATGTGCAGGGAGACTAAGCTACGTCCCCCTCTTCCATTTTCAAATTCTAGACCTTCTGAGGCACAAGAGCCACATCACGCCAAACAACAACATAAGCATCCCTTACTATCTTCTCTTGTCATTGGGAGAAATGAGCAAGAAAGTCATTGAAGGGAAAGAGGATGCGTTATCCCACCATGGCCTAATCAAGTTGATAATTTGTCAAGAGTTAACAGTGCAAGTCCCAGAGCTTTCGTGGGAAGAATTCATGGTAATCTCAACCGAGGATGTACAGAGGATGAAGGGTACGCCTACTATTAGCATACCCCTAGCTTCTGGACCAAAAGACAAGACCGCTTCTACCTCAGGGGCTAAAAGAAAAATCAACCTAGACAGTATGGCCAATACCCTGATGAATTAAGCATTCAAGAGATAGCTCCCGCCAAAAGGATTCAGGGGTCTCTACTAGTGAGCAAGGACCAAAGAGGTAGAGAAAAAGGTTCACACAACCACCAAAAATCAAGCATACAGAGGAGGTACAAAAGGATCCCAGCCCAACTGTTCAAAATCTGTCGGATGATGAAGATCTTAGGATAGATCAGGAGGATTCGACTTCACCAAAAAAATAAACTACCCCTGAAGAGCAGACTACACCAGGAGAGCGGAATGCACTAGAAGGACAAGGTGCCTTCCAATGGGAACCTATCGATCAACATGAGAATCCTGGGGTCATTGACCAGCTTGCTAAAGCACGAGCAGATCTAGAAGAACTCAAAGGGAAGTTGGCAGCATACAAGATTAAAGCAAGGACACATAAAAGCCAACCTGCTTCTCCACTGTTTTTCCATGAAAACAAACAAATTTTGAAAATGTAGTGCACGGGAGAGTTAAAACGGGTTGAACAACAAAATTTGGCACTACAGGAGAATTTGGTCTAGGCACAAGAAGAGTTGGCTCAAAAGGATCAGAAGATTATCCAGCTGGAGGACACCTTGGCAACCACTACGAAAATCTATGATAGACTACTAGGACTCAGACCACCCTCAGAGATCTATGCAGTCTATCTACAAGAGAAGTGGGGCAAATTCCAACTCCAAAGGTTAAAGCAGGGGCTCCCATTAGAAATAAACACCCAAAGAGAATTTGTGGACACACATCTACACTCCATGGAGTTGGAGAAGGATCTGTTCTATGAATTTTTCTTACACAATTTCGTAGTTCTAGGCTTTCCCAATTGGTTGCCAAATCACTACATGGGTGATTTCCAGTTAAGGGCACTATGTTCATGGACGAACAACAAGATCGAGAGGGCATAAGATGCCCATCTTTATCTTTCAAAGAAGTGGCAGAATTCACTATGGATCAGGGCAATGGTGACTTACCTTGAGAGATTAATTCAGGACCACAGGAACCTCACCATTGATGAGGAGATAATCCCTATTCTCCTTGAAAAGCAACAGGAGGCCATGGCACACTTTGATGTTACTCTCCAGTGCACATACAAAGAGGTTCAGGAGGCCATTGGTGAAAGATGGGGCAGAATAGAAAATGATATAAAGAGGAAGGAGGCTCAATCCCCTCTCAAGTTGGAGGCTGCTCTTTTTAAAGCTAAGCTATACAGAGAATCATTGATCAGGAATCAGCTCAGCTGGATTGGCATGAAGCTAAATCCCCCATTTTTCCTTCCCCTAGTTATTAAAGAGCAAATTAATGAGGAAGAAGAGAAAAGAGCTTGGGATAAGGATGACGAGAACATGGGTTACTACAGGCAAGCAGGGATCCCCACGGTAGTCGCATGGGATATCAGAGAAGCTATTGAAGAACTGAATATGTCACCCAAGGATAGGTGAATCCTTCAAGCATGGGGGAGATGATAAGCTTGAATAATAGGTATCCTAATAGCCTTTTTGCCACAGTAAAACACAGGATATGTTGAAGGAAATACACTTGTTTTGTGGGTTAATGATTTACTTTGATTATTTAATAAAGATGTTTTTAGATTATTCTTTTTATGCTTAAAGGGCGTTTTTATAAACTAATACATGAAAACGAGTATGTTGGATCAGGCGCAGGTACACTAAGGGACAAACACGCAAATCTAGTTGAGAGACTGAAGGACCATGCAAGGCTAAGTGCCCTATTTCCTTGACTTATAGAGAAGAACTCTTGTTCAACAGGATTGGTGATTAAATCAAGTAGTTAGGTTAGAATTTGAGGCATATGTATATGGACCTCTCGGCTAGCGAGGGGGTCTTGCTACCATTTTGTAGAACCATCGTTTTACGTTTTATACTGCTAAGACAATTTATGTTACAAACTATTTCAAAACCATGAAGTTACCATTTTGAATAAAGAAGACTGATGTTGCTTTTACACTTGGGTTTATAAGTTTTTCTTACTCCTGAGTACGGGTTGGGGAGGACCCCTCCAACAAATAAGTCAGGAGCTTTATTCTATTTCAGGTATTTTTCTATTTATGCTGTGAATTTATTTACTTCTTATCATATGTGAAGATACCTTGATGGTGTTGAATAGTATGGTTTTATTTCAGTTAAAAGATTATTTTCTTTCAGCATATTTCCTGTAGTTGATGAACGCTCATTCTGTAGTTCGATAGACCACATTTTGAGTCCTGTAGCTGCGTTTTGATCACACATATTTGGATATCTGCTTTCATATATTTTCATATTGGTTCTAGAAACAATGATTCAAATCTAGGAACTCATGCATGTTTCCATTATTAGAGTTAGATCGTAGATGTTAATTACTTTGAGTTCTTTGGTTTAATGATCATCACTTTAAATGATTAATTCGAATAGATAAGATTGGTTAGTCTTTCATCATTAGATATTTACATTATGGATTCGGTTTTCAGTTTAGTCTAAACTTTTAATATTCAGTACTTTATTTCTTAGATTAAGATCCAAGCTTTCAACATTCCAATTCTTAGTATAGATTGATAGTTTTCATAGATTAAGTTATTAAGATTTCAGCATTCCATTCTTAGTATAGATTTACAGTTTTCATAGATTAAGTTTATTAAGATTTCAACAATTTAATTCATAGTATAGATTTACTGTTTTCAGCATGATTAAACTTATTAACATAGGGACTTGTCATTCATCGATCTACAACCTTTTCAGCTCACCTTCTTCTTGATTAGATAAACATATGAGATCTATACTAACACCCCAAACACAACAAAGACTATCCTCTAGAGCACATATAGTGTTAGCACCTCTTAAGTTTGTACGTCCCCCGGGTTGATAATTGAAGTAGGCTACTGGTCTAGCTGCCCTCATTAGGAATCCATTCTAAGATCTCACCAGTAGTCGTATCTTAAGTCAGTGCTATCATGGATCTGTGATGTATTGCTCGGTATCTATGTTGTGAGTAATTGACATGCTTGTCTCAGAGATGAAAATTGTTGTACTGCAAAAGGTCCTTGTTTGTTGTTGATAGGCTTCTGATTGATGGTCTCTTTCGTTAACATTCATATGAAAAATTATTCATCTATCACTCTAGTTTCATACTTTGGGGGGAAATCTGTTACACATAAATTTCGTCATCACCATGATAATGAACCATATACCTTTCAACCTTTCCATATCCCTAAAGTACCTTTGATAAAATTTACTTGGAAGATGAGAATCATGAGTTTTCTTCCCTCCAAATTGCTTATTTGGAATCGTTGTCGTGGGTTGATTTATGAAACCTTACGACATTCTTCATTGTTGCACCATTCCTTTTAGCAAATCAAGATAATTTCGCAAGTTTCTTTAATAAAGAATGTGACACCCCCAATTGTCACAAGTTTCTCTTCATCAGAGTGCGACACTATCTGTACATATGGAAAAAGAGAAGGTTTGAGGAGTTTCTAGAGAGAAGTCCCCGTGGATGGATCTCAGCTGAACTCCTTACTTGTTGGGATCTCACCCTATCCTTCTCCCGTTATCTATCATCTCCTCCTCCTCTTTTTTTCCTAATAAATGCAAGCTCATTTCCAAGGTTGAAGGGGGCTTAGAGTTCATAGTAAGGTAAATGATGGAGAAATTTTGCTAGATAGTTGAACCTTTGGTGGCCATTCTCTTTAGGAAAGGTGATAAGTTAAGGAAAAGAACCCATTGGAAGGACCTTCACAATGTTAAGGCATGATTGTAAGTCTTTTCCTTTAATATTGATTTATAATACAATAATACATTCTCTTTCCCATAAATATTTGTCTCATGTGATTTGAATCTTTATGGCATTTTCCTTGACTATTTGCTTAGATATTATTATTAGAACATTGTTGCTTTCAATTTCATTGTTTTTTATTGTTTTTGTCTACAAACCATCAACCAAAACAAAGCAGTTGAAAGGAACAACTAGCGAGGACAAACTTCAATCATAAGGTATAAGATCCCTTCACTAGTCAATACTTTGACTACATGATCTAGGGAAAGTAGTGTATTTTGTCTCTTTTGTTCTAGTTCAAACCATTTGCACTAGGGAGTTCATTTAATTTATTGATAGAGGAAACCGTCTTAGATCATACACCTATTAAGACTTCCATTTTTGTTGGTCACGCGATCCATTGATAGAGACTATGGATTCTGTTGGAATGATTGTTACAAGGTGGGTCCACATAAGGTATCTATTTTTCATCGTGATAGGTGGATAGGAATTTTGCAAAGTATGAATTGTTTGCAGACTTAGCTCTACAAAATGGAAAATCTCCAAGGATTTATGGATTAACTTGTGTGTTATACTAGACTATGTTGGATACTATTGGATATGAGTTTAGTCACATGGGTTCAAAATAATTCTCCATAAGATGTTTGTAAGAGTCCATTAATGAGGAGTTGATTAAGATCATTCCAAAAACGTCTACTAGGGGCACCATTGGGGGATAGAGACATAATTTTCTTGATTGTTTCTTACAAAATCATGGCTAAGGTAGCACCATTTAGAGTGAGGGATGTTGTGAGAAAGGTTGTGATTTTAGATTGGAAAGGATTTGTTCATGAGTTGTTTATTGTATACTTAATGAATTCATCTTGGGTGGCCATGGAGTGGGTCGGGGAATCCGGGAAACAACATCTCATCCTTTAAATTGATTTTTATCAAGCTTATGATAAACTGGTTTTTTACAAATATGTAGATATATTTGGGATTTGGTTCTAGTTGTGTGGGGATGATCAATAAACTATTCTCTTGCAACTAAACTTCTATGCTTGTGAACAATACATTCTCTCCACATATTATTCTCCACTGATTTATTAGTAGAGGACTCCCCTTGACACCTAATTATCTCTATGTTTTGACTACCGATGCCCTTAGTTATTTCTTTGATGGATCCTATTTGCAAGGGAATATTCAGGGAATCTCTCTATGAAATTATTATGAGATGGTGAATATCACTTTGCACATGAGTCTTTCCTATCTATTAAAGCTTACTAGGATTTGGTGTCTAGTGGTAGCCTACTAGAGATTGTTTGTCTATGTTTTACTAAGCCATTGGAGATAAGATTAGTGATCATGTCATACTTAATATTTATTGGCTGCTCATGATGATCCTCCTAATTTTTTTCCTTCTTCTTGGACCTTCATTCATATAAGTATAATAGTGAGATATCTTAATATCCCCTTTGGTGTTGGTATTTCTCCAATGACTATGTGGAATTGGCATTTGGAGAATTTGTACTATAAACTCCTCTTCTAGAAGAACAAAGACCTTCCATTTGCTGGAAAACTGCCTATTTTGACTAGGATTCCTTAAGCCTCGCATATTTATTATGTTTCTTCTTAGATTCCCAATAGAGATTAGTTTCATATATTAGATCAACTTATGCATTCATACTTTTGGGAGAGTTATGGTGGGGCTCCGGGCATCCATATGGTACCTTGGGATGTTTGCATTATGCCAATGGATGAGGGAGGCCTAAGATTGATTGATATTGTCACCCAAGGTAAAATATTGGAAACTAAATGTGTTCTATGATATCTAGAGGGATGCTCTCCTTGCTAGGTATTGTTGAGGCGTAATATTTTCACAATACATCATATCAAGGTAAAATAAGGGGATTTTTTGAATTGTATGGTATAATTCATCTTCTTGTAGCTTCCAAGTATTAGATTATTTTATTATTAGAAGTATCTAGGAAGCATGCAGGAAGTTAGTTGGCTTAATGCACTTGAATATGTGAGGTAGTGGAATGGGATACAATTTGACTAGAAGACCGATTTGGATTTGGAAGGTAGAGGGAACATGTATTGTATAAATTCCTCATTTTCAAGGGCATCGACTGACTAAGAAAATGATTTTTTATCAGAGGGATTTATGCCAATACTCACTCTTAGAAGGATTGATGATCAATTTCTCATGAGTTTTCCCTATCCTCATTGGACATGAATATTATAATAGCTATTATGAGTCTTATTCCATAGAACAATCTTTTCAAAATGAATATAGACATGCTTGGCCCATTTTGGTGTGATTAGGGGTGGAGGTTTGGGAACCCCTTCGTCCAAAACGATTCTCAAGGGTTGCACTTTCTTCTTCATCAACAAATTGAGCTGATACATGTTATCAATTCACAATAGGTGTTCACTAATGTAGAGAGATGGAGGCTCAAGAGATTGCATAATGTGTGGTCTATTTAAGTGAGCTAAAAATTCCAAGTGTTTGAATGGCTATTGATTTACCAAGGCTTTCCTATCAAGGAACTGTTGTAGATATTTCTCCCTACGGATAGGTAGAAACTCTCTTAGGTTAAAGTAGACTTAACTGACTCTAAACTAAGACAAAAAGATAACAATTGCTACCTTGAATTCCTAGATCCAAACAAATATTTCAGTGCCATAATGCTGGACGAAATGGAAGAGAGTTGACTGGCCTTTGATTTAATCGCTCGTCCTAATTGTTGCTCCAATCTTCAAGTTCTTGCGAATGAACCTATTAGAATGAACCAAGGTACAAGCATATACAATCTTCTAGCAATCTTGAAACATATGTTAGAATCTAAATCTATAGAAGAAACAAATCATATGATTGAAACAAGATCAACATACACGATTTGCGAAACAAGACAAGTTATCTTTTATTACAAACTTGAAGTTACTTACAATGGTTGCTTGATGTCCATGCCAACTCCCAGCTCCAAGTGCTTCCTCCTCTAGATATCTCCACAAAGATTCAAGGTCATAGGTTTGATGTCTCCAAGAGTCCTCCCCTTTGCTCATGGAAGGCCTCTCTCTTATACTGTGTAGAAGGATTAACCAACAAGAGAGAAGAATGGATCTTAGGAGTATTTAGTTGATCAGACCCACTAATCTGAGAAGGTAAGTTAGGATCGAATCAGGGATACCAATCCTCAAAAATCTCTCAAAGATCAAGATTCCACAAGCCATGGCAAAAGGGCTAAAAAAGAACTTCCATGCCCCTGAAACTGAGCAAAACGCGGTAGTACCGCGCAGAAGGCACAGAGCATAGCGTGGTAGTGGGGACTACCACGTCCCTAAGCTTAAACAAGGAGTGGTAGTGTAGGTATATGAAGTCTCAATTGGGTTGATTCCTGATAGGACAGGTTTGTCTTCATGGGTCATCATCATTTTTTCCCTTCTAGGTGTTTTAGGTAGTTTGGGGAAGTGTCGTCAAAGGTGAAGGTGTGACACTGTGAAATATAGAGGTATAACAGATGCTCCCTAAAGTGTGAGGTCAGAAGAGACTTATGGCCGAAAGACTTTACAAATACTCTGCAGAGATAGCATTGAGGGGAGCAATGAGGAGCTGAAACAGAAACAAAATGTCAGATATATACCACCGAGGCGGGCATCCCCATGCTCGGAAACAACTGAATCAACGCATGGCTGCCAACCAATACATTGCAGATCCATGAGTACGGAGGTGATATAGATTGTAGACAAATCATGGCTACTATGAACAAGCGTAGATCCATGAGACAATAATGACACAGCCACGACCAATACAAAAGTGGATCTATGTGACAATAGAGAGGACATCTCCATCGCAACCTGGACACAATCTAAGTACAAAGGTGCGTCCAGGGCCTTCTACTCAATCGCAAATGATACAAATCTAGCCATGTTATTACAAGGTGTTGAAGTCAAACAAGGTAGAAACCATTTGATTACCAGTCAATGATGTGAACTGTTAACAAATGCGAGGAAAATCACCAATGATGACGATGATCCCCAAGGTATCTATAGTACATCTCAACAAAATGCGAATGAATGAGTTGATGTCGAGCTTTCGAGAGATTGTTCAATCAGAGGCCAATGATGTAAACCTACTGTCGAACACAAGGAAACCTACCATTGAGGCATGCAGGTACCAAGGTACTAGTGGTTGATTCCTAATTCCAATTCCTGGATAGTGATTTGGCATCGATGGGAATAGACTTGTCGAAGGTGGGCCATAATGATTCCCACATCATCAACACGAAACCGGAATGAAAGATAGTATGGAACGATGAAACAATAAAACATGTACTGACACAGCGAAGGTCTTGACATAATGGATGACTCTGAATAATGCAACCCTTTGAACATATAACGGCATGAAGCAGGACCTAGAAGCAGGGATTATTAATAGCAGAGGATAGACACCAAACGAGTAGGCTCGTGGCCAAAGAGACGTCTCGGGATGATGACCATAACTCAACAAGACTAGATACCCAAAAATAGTAAAGGGACAGACACATGCCATGTTCAAAGGTGACGACTGACAAGCTGCCAACAAAATAAACTCAACTTGTTTCCCATTTTTCCCCGACATGATGGAGGAGTACCTCTTTGTTGTTTTACGAGCTTGAAGAGGATAACAGATGCTCGGTATAGCACATCTCATATATGAGTCCGATCTCACATGTTTTACGAACCTGAGAAAGGAGGGGTTCATCCCAAGATGGGTCCTTCGATGTCAAATTTTAACGAGTCCAGGGAAGGAAAACTCGGTAGTTTTTCACATTTAGAGAGCCTGAAAAACTTAAAGAAGGCTCCAAAGTGTACTTTTTCATAAATTTAGTCCCTTGAACCCGAAAAAGTGTAAAACAATTCCTGAGAGAACTCTCCCAGTCGAAGGTTGACTGAGGTATACCTTTCTCGTAAATAGTCTAAACGGGCTGAAAAAAGGGTAGCCTATCACCGAATAGATGACCTTTCAAATACTTTTACAAGTGTGAAAGAGACAAGATCACTTGGCAATATTTTCGAAACAAGGGAGCCTTGAAAAGGGCTTAAAATGAACTCCAATGGTCTTTTTCGTAATTTTTAATTATTCTGGTCCAAAAAAAGAATAAAATACAACCAAAATAATACTTTCCTCATCATTTAATGAGCACGAGTAAAGTTGACTAAGCTCGACACCGTTTACTTGAGTTTGATAAGCACGACCCGGGTGTAAAAAGCGCTTGGAATCTTTTTCAAGTTTTAATCCAGAGCACGAAAAAGATAAAGTAGGCTCGAAATGAAGGTCAAATAAGTAAATAAACGCCAGTGTGAACATATTTAAAGGAGATCTTGTCAAAAAAGGCTCATGGAACCAGATATTAGCAATGTGAAATGAGTTTTAATTTAACCAGATAAAATAATGAGTAAAAAATAAGTGAAAACGTTATATAAGGAATAGGTAAATATGGAAAGTTACCATTTCACTTGTGTATTTGCCCAAAGAGGAAATTTCACCCATTGAAGAGAAAAAACTTCAAGAGTTCATATCTAGAGATCCGGAGCACCATTTCAACAGCCATCTACGCCAGGTAAGAGCTTTCAAGCCCCTCTTTCATTTCATTGGTAAAAAGTTTAATTTCAGTGGGAGAAAATTAATTTTTGGGCAAGCCCTAATAGGCTTTTTTCGCACTTGAGACTACTGTGCACTCTCTATATCGGGAAGCATAGTAGTGGCAGACAGTACTGCTCTGTATGGTAAAACAAGGGCACAATACTGAACAGTGCCACGCAGTCAGCTTTCCCCCAGGCGCGGTAGTGGTGAAAGTTAGGAAAAAAAATGTAATTTTCCTCAATGTTTTCCTAAGATCAAGTTATTAATTTATTAATGAATGTTTCTTGTGACCTTTTGCGGGTGTAAACAACTTGTTTGGGGCAAAATGGTCAGCTGGAAAGAAAGGGAGCATGAAGTGGATAATTTATTAGCTGAAGATGACCAAGAGACCTTGACTGCACTACGGGAATGTGGGTTATTAAAATTCTTCAAAACCAAAGGTGTCCGCAAGCAAGCAAAACTTCTCACCCACATTATACAAATGTGGGACCCCGATATTCAAGCTTTCCGAGTTGGAGAACACACCCTCGAGATCGAACTTGAGGAAATTTATTTCCTCACGAGTCTCTCAAAGAGAGGGGCCCGGGTGAATTTTACAGGGTTCATGAAATCGGAGGTGAGCACTGATGCTTTGATTGCTCGTTATTGTCGTCAAGGTTCGGGGAAGAAAAGTGGTAAGGTGGTCATTAAGGATATTGTGGAACTTCCTTAAAAAACCATGTTGTTCACCATCACATGTGCAGCAAGGAGTACGAGTCCCCATCAGGCATCTCGTACACAAATGAATCTTGCTATGGATTGTATGGAATTGACACTATTCAACTAGTGTGAAGTAGTATTGACCAATATCAAGGAGCAAGCGAACAAGTGTAGGACTGGAGAGAACTCTCAATTTGGGTACAGGAGCATTTTGGTCACCTTCTTTTTGGAGAGGGTGCCATTGTTGCATCTACAGTAGACCATGCCCGCCCATCCACCTACCGAGCCACGGATGGCTCGATGGAGTGAGTATGTAGGACGGCTCGGTGCGCCACAGCGTTTGGCTTTTGGTGAAGACTTCTCCTCATGGCTCGAGGAATAGATCATGATGATCGAGGACTACCCCTATGCAGGGGTGGACTTCAGCGAGGACATAGACTTGGCACTACCCGAGGATGAGGATTGGGATAACTCAACTATGACCTTCATTAATGTATTTTTTGATTTTTTGAATATATGATTTTGAATTGTTTTTTAGAATGTGTAAAAAAGATTTTAATATATATTTATGTGCATGTCGCAGATCGTGGAACATAGAGGCCTGCAGGATACTCGACGTTACCCCGAGGTGGCTATGAGCGCCAAGTTGCTTTGGACGAGGAAGAAGATGCGGGCGAGGCAGGAGAGGTCCGAGACATAGAGCAGAACTTACAGGGTTTATCCCATGGGGTTCCGGCTATGAGGATAGATGACGTTCCTTTGCATCTTCAACGACATACCGTAGGTGTGCCTAGGCGTATTGGCCAACTCCTCCATAGGATGGCTCGGGATATAGTTTGCTACCATCAGCAGCGTGAGGATTCTGAGGAGGCCGATAGATCTCCTAGATCTCCTTAGAAAGTAGTGTTTATCTTTTGCAACATGTACACGATATGTAGGCTTGAGAGCCAAATTTTTGTATGGGATTGAATCCCAAATTTTGTCTTTTTGAACACAAACTTTATCTATTGGAAAAAACACTCTTATATGCAGTGATATATATACATGGACCTACTTTTATGATTATTTACAATGACTTGTGTGTTCATTTTATGATGTATTTTTATGTGTGGGCAAGATGCCAATCCAAAATTTAGTTAGCTAATGAGTCAGCTACATAATTGAATTCTCTTGGTATATGTTGATATGAAATATAATTAAAAGATCGTCCCAAGAGGCGTACCCTTTGGAATAAGAGAAGTAGAATAGGATCGCGGACTGCGTAGATATGATTCAGATGGGAAACCATGAGTTGGGAGTCTAGAAAGACTAATAGGGAGTCAATTCCAAGGGAAGCAACCTCTGTCAGGAGTCCAATGACTGCATGGTACTCTGCAATATTGTTGGTTGCAGGACCCAAGCAAGTGGCTCCTGAAGATAACAACTCACCAGTGGGAGAATAAATTACCCATGCTGCGGAAGCAAGGTTCCGGGTGTGTCGACTTGCACCGTCGGTGAATCCGTAGTAGGCAGACATCTGCGCATAAAAGCACAAGTCAAGGTAAGTATGGATATGTGAGATCCATGCGTGCATACAAAAGATAAATGAAAACAAACTAGGTACATTATGTACAAAAATTATCTCGCGCAGGATGAACCTACGCATAGAAACGTTTGAGGTACAAACCATTGCGGGGCCGTGCCAACGGTGTGCCATCACAATCAACAAGTTCATAGGATCCTTTCTCCAAAACACATTTTACAATGAAGGGGTTGTACCACATGGACTCTAGCTTTCCTTTTCCAAGTTTATCATGCATTTGGTCATATGTGAGTACGAGGTCGCCTTCGTTGAAAACCCGAAGTTGAATGGATTTGTCATACTGTGCTTTGACACGTTTTTTATGAGCTTCATTGGCTAAAGCAGCATCTCGGTGGGTTTCATCTAGCTTGGCTAGGTATAGAAACCGTTCCTCTTCGGAAGTGGTATGGGGAAGTAGCTCTATGGCTATCTTCAGTGACAGGATTTCACATTCAATTGGTAAAATGGCTTTCAGGCCATACACCAGTTGGAATGGTGTGAACCTGGTAGCACTTTTCATTGAGGTTCGGTATGCCCATAATGCCGAAAAAAGAGCTGAGTGCCAATTGGACTTATGAGTACCCACAATTCGCTGAATCATGCGTTTCAAAGCTTTGTTAATGGATTCGACTTGGCCATTAGCCTGTGGGTAGTACGGAGTTGAGTTTTCATGACAAAAACCCAACTTGGCACTCAATTCTTGAATCATATGGTTCCTGAAGTGGAAGCCATGATCGGTCATGATGGATTGTGGGACACCAAACCTAGCTATAATGTGGTTGAATATGAACTGTGCTGTTGTTTGGCCGTCTTCAGCATAAGTAGGCATTGCTTCATCCCATTTTGTGAAATAGTCAACAACTACTATGACATAGCTATGCCCCCTGGCTAAAGTGGGCTTATAGTGCATGAAATCTACGCCCCATTTGGAAAAGGGGCCGACGGCAATAATAGGATGGAGTGGAGCAGGATGCGAGCATGTCTTACTGTGAAAGAATTGGCAGGGTGGGCATTTCTTTATTGTTTCAATGCAGTCTTTGAAAATCAAGGGCCAGAAATATCCCGCTCGCAGTATCTTCTGGGCCGTAGCCATCCTAGAGAGATGATCACCACATGCTCCAGTGTGGTAGTCATTAAGAACATGTTCGGCCTCGTCTAAAGTCAAACACTGTCGAAGAACGGTGTCAACACCACGACGGTAAAGGGTATCATTGAGTATAAGGTAGTACTTGGCATGGTGTCGGATACGTTGGCGTTCATCGCGGTTGAGGTTGGGGTAGAAACGTTGGGTTTGGAGATATAATAAAATATCCCCATACTATGGGTCGGACGTGCTAATGAGGAACAATGATTCATTGGGAAGAGAATCGATGGGCTCAGGTTGCTCTGTAACACGGGGCAGGTTACAAATCAACTCGACAAAGACCAAATATTTCTTGGATTTGGCTTTGGAAAATTCCAAGTCAAACTCTTGTAGGATGATAATCCAGCAAGATTATTTGCCCCCAAGCACTTGATGTGTGAGGATATAGTATATTGGATTGAAATCCGCTATGATAGTGGTCTGGTGAAGTAGAATGTAATGATGAAACCTCTGGACAGCAAAAACTGTTGCCAGAGCCATCTTTTCAACATGTGAATAGCGAGTTTCAGAGTCGAGAAGACTCTTACTAAGATAGCGTAGCACATGTTCTATGCCGTTAGTATCTTCTTGGACTAACACCATACCGATGGTGGAAATCGAAGCTGCGAGATAAAGAATGTAATCCCGTGTGTAGCTGGGGGGTTGAATCATAGGATCTTCAGTTAAGGCCGCCTTTAGATGATTAAAGGAGCGTTGGGATTCATTGTCCCACAAGAAGGTGGTGTTCTTCTTTAGAAGTCTCATATAGGCTTTTGTTATCTCGGCAAAATTGCAAATAAAACGGCATAGAAAGTTTGCGTGCCCTTGCAAACTTTGAAGTTCTGCTATGTTTGTGGGGGGAGGCAAGGCTAGAATAGCTTCTACCTTCACAGGGTCCAATGGTATGCTGCTTTTGGAGATTATGAATCCTAAAATTTTTCTGGCTTCAACGCAAAAGATGCATTTGTGGGGATTCAAACGAATATTGTAGCGATGGCACCTTGCAAAGACGGTGCCTAAGTAATCAGGATGATCTTCCCTGGTCTGAGAATGAGTGGGAGGGTCAGCAAGATATGGCTCTAAAATATGTTTGATATCATGAAATGCGTACAACTTCGCCCATTGGAAAGTTGCCCCGGCATTTTTCAGGCCGAAAGGTAGCTTTCGATATGCAAAGATTCCCCTTGGGAAGATAAAGGATGTTTTATGCTAGTCGACTGGGAGTATCTTGATCTGATTATAGCTGGAAAAGCCATCCATAAATGAAAAGATGACACTCCCGGTGCATTTATCGATGATCTGGTCGATGAACGGAGTTGGGTAGTTTTCCTTTGGACAAGCTTTGTTCAAGTCACGTTAATCGACACAGACTCTAATCGTACCCTGTTTCTTGGGTACGGGAATGATATTAGATGCCAATTCTGTCAGTGGGACAGGATAGATAAAGCCAGCACACAAAAGCTTTTCAACTTCTGCTTTGATAGCAGCTGCCTTACTGGGGTGGACGGGTCATAGTTTCTACCAAATAGGTTAGGCGCCAGGAAAGGTTGGGATCTCGTAGACCATGATAGACGGGTCTATTCCTGGAATTTCTTCATAGCTCCAGGCAAAAACGTCGCAGAAAGTTTTAAAGTAGGCAGTGTAGAAATCCATTTCGGTGGGAGTGCATGTCTTGCCAATATGAATGTTTTCCACTACACCAGGCTTCACTGAAATGTCAATGGGAGTGGTTTCCATAAGGTTGGCCAAGTTTCCTTCGAAAAATACTTGATCGAGCGAAGTGGGAAACTTGGATTGAACCATTCCAAATGAAGTGCTGGATTTCATATCGGGCTCAATCGTCTGGATGGTGGGGAACAAAGATTGATGATGGAAATTTCCCCATGGTGGTTCATCACCGCACATAACCTCCATAATTGATTCGTCAGTGGGAAAAATCAATGTTAGAGGATCAATAAGTGGTGGGGATGAATGAGTCTTAGATGAGAGCTATGCCACTGTATGATGGGTAGAAGAATCGACCTAATCGGTGGCTGACTAGATCGCTTCATATGCTGCGAGGTTCCCATTTAACGGCATGGAGTTACCATAGTTTTCAATCTCAGTGGGACCCGGTATCACCCAAGAGTCATTGAAAGGGGTGGAATTTGATGATATCATGTTGACTAGCTGAACATGGGACCCACTCTCTGGGAAAAATTCAATAAGGGAAGAATCCTTCATAAGACCAATGCCAACGTCTTGGAAACGGTACCGAGGTTGATCCAATAACGGGATGGTGTTGGCAGAGTTCGGATGAGAGTCTGGGATACAGTAATCTAGCTGATCTATGTTGACAATTTTCCCTTCATGAGGAAATTGCACGATTCAAAAGATAGTAGATGCTATGGCAGTCGTGGCGTAAAACTAGTTCCGACCAAGTAGAAGATTGTAATCTAATGGCACATCCACGACTTTGATGTGTACAAATACTGTTTTCCCCCCCATTTCAACACCAATCACAGGAATGAGTCCATAAGGTTGAAAACCATTTCCATCAAATGCTTTGAGAGTAGTGGGAGACGGCGTGACTTTGGGTGAGCCTAAGGCTCTCCAACAATTCAAAGACATAATCGACGTGGAGGCACCTTCATCAAAGACGGTGTGATGGATGCTATTTCCACGGATTTTTGTATGAACTTGGAAGGCTAACTGGTGGGAAAGCCGAGGTTTGACATACTCCAAGTTAAATATGATGGTGTTTGAAGCATCCAGGTCCACTGCCCCTAGTTCTGAAAGTAAGGTTCTACACTGCGTAGGGCAGTGTTGGAGAACCTCGAGAGTCGACATGGCGCATGGTGCTTGAGCTAAATCCTCAACAATGTTGTAATTTTGGGTAGCTTGTGCATTGGAATTAAATGTTTCCTTTCGTATGGTGCCCTTGGGTGGGCATAGCACTGTGTCTGTAAGTGGTCTCTCGATGTGGAGATGGCCGTTAGGGGGAGGGGTGGGAGCGGGATCTTCAACAAGAGACTTGCCTTTGAACTTGGGGGGTTTTCATACATCTTTGAACGAGTGGTTATGTGAATCTCTTCATTACTCGTCATCAGGATTTCAAGGTTAGTGGATGTCTCTCCGTGAGGTGGGTTTTTCGGGTTGCCCCCTTATGGGGCTTCTTAGGCAACCATCTGCTGTTGCTGCTGAGGGAAAGGGTCAGTTAACATTGCCGGATGAGAGGATCATTTAACGAATTTGTTGACTTCATCCTTGTAGGGATAGTCACATGTGTAGTGATCATCTTGACAAATCAGGCAGGGAAACTTAGCCTTCCGACATGGTTTCGGGTCATTGTGGGTGGGTTGTGGCTTGGGATTCTCCTGTTGGTTAGATGTCTTCTTGGATTTTCCGCGATTGTTCTTATTCTTTCCTCTAGATGGTTGTGACATAGATTGAATTGCGTTCACTTCGGAGGAGATAGTGGGAGAGGTAGAAGCTTTTGGAGCAGCCTAGGGTAGAGTGGGGGAAGCAGAAGCTTTTTGCCCCATTGGTTGAATGGTAGGCTAGGCCTTAACTGAATCGACAATACCATTGATAGGGGGTTCAGTGGCAGGCTTAGTTGGATCAGTAGTAACACAGGTGGCGTGGGGAAGAAGTTCTTGTAAAGTGCCAGATTGGGTATATACCAAATCCATGTACTGGGCTACTGAGATGGCTTGTTCCTCCATGACCGGACTGTACATAGCAATGTCCCTGGCTATGGGAGGCAAGAAAGACTTTGTGAACCAATCAGCGAGTAGCTGATCCGGAATGGGTTCCTTGATTAGCCTACAGCTTCGATGCCACTCATGGATGTGATCTGAAATGTGCATAGAAGTGGTTTGACGCAACGAGGTTAACTGTTCTGTTCCAGTCTCATACTAGATGGGGAGCTGGAAATGGGTCAGAAACTGCATAGCCAAGTTGTTAAAATCATGAAAGGAATGTTGTGGCAGCTCGATGTACCATTTTGCTGTCGTTTCGATAGGCATGTGCTAGAAGAGCCGTAGTCAAATGGAGTCATCCATCAATGAGTTGGATGAGCACCAAAGATGGAAGGTCATCACGTGGTTGTTGGGGTCTTCCCCGGGCTTGGCATCAAACTTGGGAATATCCGATGGAATTTTGGCTAGGATAGGTGGCCTGTGAGGTTCATGCCATATAGGATCATTAATGAGCCTCGACAAATCAGGTAAATCTAGCGTGTCCAAGAAAGGAAGTTGACGTTTGGGCTGCGGGTATGAGTAGTAACTGTACTGCGTAGGGATGCCTAAAGGGCCCTGCACAGCATATTGGTGCATGTGTATCCATACATGTTTCCCGCAGGGTACTGTTGGAAGTTTTGGGGGTAATAGGCCATCTAGTTAACCGGTTGTGTGTTGGAAGTCATTACTTGACTAGGAATCACAGTGGTAACCAGTTGTTGGGCGTTTTACTAAGTGGGGATGGTGGGTGTGGTACCCTGGGGTTGTTGTTTCCCAGGAATGGTTGCTGCTCCTGGTTGGGGAGTGGTTCCCTGGGGTTGTTGGGTCCCAGGAATGTTACCACTACTTTGAGTAAGTGGTTTTTTTCCTGTAGTAGGGTTGGGGGGTGGCTGTAATAGTGGTGTCCATGGAATATGGGTTCCACCTTGATGAAGAGGTGGGAATTGAAGGGATGGGTTCCATGGAGTTGTTGCAGCAAAAGGGTGGGGGAAGCCAGAATTCAAGTTGGGGGGAATTTGAGGTTGCCCCCCAACTGGGTTCTAGTTTCCAAACAATGAGTATCCCCCACTCTGTGGGATTTGAGATCCCCAAGAAGGAAGCATGCATGACGAGGGATGTTGAAGATGAGGCCTGGTTGGAAAACCGGTATAAGGTTGTCCGCTACCAGGTGTGTTGTACATACCAAACTACGCAGATGCTACTGGTTGGGAGGGCTATTGGATGGTGTCGATGGGTTTCCCTCCAGCAGGTGGGTTGGATGGTCCTATGGGAGGAGGTTATTGACTAGGAATGGGGTTCCTAGCAAAGGGTTGTCCTCTAGTAGGCTAGGTTGATGGCCCGATGGGAGGAGGTTGTTGACTAGGAATGGGGTTCCTAGCAAAGGGTTGTCCTCCAGTAGGTTGGGTTGATGGCCTGCCCAGAGGGGGTTGGTTGTTGGGATTAGTGCTCGTAACAGTTAGTTGTCCACCTCCTGAAATGGTGTAGATAGTGGCCGAAGGTGAACCTCCGGTCAATATGGATGATCCAGTGATATGACTTGATGTTCTTCCGACACTAGAAAGGTGAGATAGTGTCGATTGGCCAATGACACCAAAGGTGCCAATTTGTGGAGGGGGTCTTCCATATGTGACGGGCAGGGATGGAGAAAATACTGGGTTATCCCTCATAGAATGTGCACCAAACATACGTGATGGCAGTAAATGTGGGGAATTTAACCGAGGGGTGTCGGGGGTTTCGTCCATAGCGTCTTCAACAATAGGAGGACCATTGAGGACTGGGTCCGGGTTTGTATCCTGAAAAGGGTGTTTGGGGTCCGGAGGGAACCAAGGTATAGTGACATCTGAAGGTCCGGAACCATCTACATAGGAGTGATGGAACTCTGTGCTAGATGGAACATTGGGAGCCCGATAGTCGGGAGGACGGGTAGCAGGGGGATATCTAGAAGCCATCGAGAGCATTTGCTCTGTGTCACGTTTAAACTGTGCTGACGCTAACGGGGAGTTAGCTAGACTAACGATACTAGATTGGATGGAGGCCATGATCTCGTGTCCCGAAGGGAGGTTGGGGAGGGATACCGTACGAGGTATGTTGCTGGAAGAATCAGTTTCCTGTGGATGAACATTGGATAGCGCCGTGGTAACAGGAGGAGATTCCGCCTGGGAAGTGATAAAGCCATAGTCAGGTTCGAACAGTGTATCAAGAAGTTGGGTTTCTTCGATAACTTCGACGTATCCGCCCGGGACTGGAATCAATTCGAATATATCTTGGTCAAATCCTTCGGTGGTGCCAACAGATCCTTCTGTAACATCGTAGAAAGTCTCTGGTGGAAGGGTAGTGCTGACATTGGGGAGGATGATGGCCTCCGGTCTAGTATCTTGGGTTGTACTAGTTTCAGCTGCTGTAGTGTTGACCATTGTGACAAATATATCTGGAATGATAGTGGGTGAAGAGACAGTGGGAGTCTTAGGTGTACTAGTGGTTGTAGAAACTAAAAGGGGTTCTGAGACCGTATTGCCAGTAACAGTTACAGGAGGAACTGAAGATGTAGTGCAGATTGGTGGTAGAACATTCCCTCGGCTGGCACCGCGGCTGGGAGGGGCAGGAATATGTGATGTAGGTGGACCAGAGGTCCATGGTGGTGGTGGTGGGCTTCGTCCCTGTACTCTTCGTGATCTTCGTGGTGGTTTTGACATAATGGTAGATATACAAAATCCAGGGGTAGTCTCGTAACAAAGAACTCAAAAACCCTAATGCAGCCAAGTGTGCAAAAGGGGAGCTAGAAAAAGCAAGGCTCTCAGTCCAAAAAGAAAGCTCTAAAAACTATACTGAGACCGATGTCATAGTAAGCGAGATGAGAAAAACAATGGCCAGAATGCCAACAAGCAGTCACTAAAAAGAAAAAATGACCCTCTATTAAGATGAGATAACAAGCAAACCTCCTAACTAAGAGCTGGAGACCTCAACAAGTTGTATCCTTCACAAGGTGATGAAATCCAAGTCGAACAATACAACGTGAGAGACCAATATGAGAAGGATATCCCTCTACCAAAAGGGATCCTGGGTAAAAGAGCCCTAGTAGAAAATTTACTAAGCTACCTTGTTCATGACACGTTGGAAAAGGTTTTCGGCGCTTCTACCTTATCACCCTTGTATTACTATGAATACAAGGAAGACAATGATCGATGTTTCCTTAGGGATAAGTGGAGTGCATCATTCCATAGAGTCCATCCGGTTCTCAATCTCGTGACGGTTTAACCCCTGAAAGTGTGAAACAGTCAGGAGGCCCCTCCACAAACTGGTGTATGACCATGTCAACAAATACTAGAATCTACAAGTTTTCTCATTTTGTGCCAAACTCCTCACCTTCTTCTCTACTGACCCATGCTAATGAGTCTAGCAAGCTATGGCATGAAATATTTGGCCACCTAAACTACAAATACCTTTCCCAACTTCATGACAAAGAGATGGTTATAGGGCTTCCCAATATCAAATTTTCCAAAGGTGTTTGTCAATCCTGCATCCTAGGAAAACACACTGAGCACAAGTACGGGAGATCTACCACTGAGAGAACCACTGCACCATTGGAACTTATACACACTGATATATCGGGTCCATTTCCTCATGAGTCATTGAATTCAGCAAAATACATTCTCACATTCATAGATGATTTTAGCAGGTACTGTTGGGTTTATTTCATCAAGCTTAAACAAGAAGTTTTTGGGTTTTTCAAGCTATTCAAAGCCTTAGTTGAGAATCTGTCTAGTAGGCATATTAAAGTGTTTAAGGTCTGATAATGGTGGTGATTATGTGAAATCAGAGTTTCAGCAATTTTGTGATTCATCGGGCATACAGATGCAACATACAGTTCCATATACACCTCAGCAGAATGGGGTTGCTAAGAGAAAGAATAGATCTCTTAAGGAGATGGCCACATGCATGCTTGAGGAAAAAGGTTTGTATCGTAAGCTATGGGCTGAAGCAATAAATTGTGCCACATATATTCAGAATAGAGTGCCACACAAAGCTCTCAAAGGTATCACTGCTTTCGAGGCTTGGACAGGTAAAAAACCGGATATCTCTCATTTCAGGATTTTTGGCTCAAAGGCTTGGCCAGGATTCCAATTGAGAAGAGGAGGGCTATGCAGCCCCAAAGCAAACCATGTTTGTTTGTGGGATATTCAAAGGAATCCAAAGCATATAAGTTTTTGAACATGAGCACTCATAAATCATTCATCGAAAGAAGTGTGCAGTTTGAGGAAGAGCCCTCTCAGAGCACAGAAATTGGACTCATCTTCACCGTCGACTGAAGAAGAAGTAAGTGATGTTGTTGATATTTTTTATTCTTATATTTTTGATGATGAGGATTAATTTATTGCAGATGTAAACTCACCTACAAGGCCTAAGTGGGCTGCAAAAACTTTGCAAGCAGCAGGTGAACTAGCAGGCAACCCTCAGGACCAAAGGAGGACTAGATCACAGTTTGAGACTGCTCTCAATATGAATGATGCTTATCTTTCTAAGAAGTGCTATATGATAATAGATTCTGATCCACAAACATATGAGGATGCCTGACATGATCCTAGATGGAATATTGCTATGGATGAGGAGTTTCATTCATTGTAGAAGAATGAAACTTGGGAGCTAGTCAAGCTCTCCGCAGGCAAAAAGTTGGTAAGATGTAAATGGATTTATAAGACTAAATGTGCAGCGGATGGTACAAAAATTAAGTACAAGGCAAGGCTGGTAGGAAAGGGGTATTCTCAGGTGCAAGGACTTGATTATAATGAAACATTTTCACCAGTAGCTCAGAAAGACTCCATTAGACTAGTTTTGGCAGTGGCAGCTTCTAAGTAGTGGGAAGTACATCACATGGATGTGAAAAGTGCTTTCCTCCATGGGGAACTTGAAGAAGAGATATATATGCAGCAGCCACAGGGGTACACATCAGATCCAAACCTTGTTTGCAGGTTGAAAAAATCTTTGTATGGACTCAAGCAAGCCCCCAGGGCTTGGTATGCAAAGATGGATAGTTTTTTGCTGTCACAATCCTATGTTCAGTGTAAATCTGATCCAAATGTCTATATGGAGTTTGCTGATGGTTTTATTATGTTAATAGTGCTTTATGTTGATGATTTGCTGATCACAGGTGATAGGACTAAACAAATAGCATCTCTTAAGACCGCAATGCACTAAGCATTCTCCATGAGTGACTTGGGAATTCTCAAGCAATTTTTGGGGCTTGAAATTTCACAAACAAAAGAAGGTACCAAGGTATGTCAGTCAAAGTATGCTTATGATCTATTGAAGAAGTTTAAGATGGCTGATTGCAAGCCTTCTAAGACTCCATTCCTTTCCGGAGTCAGAATGGAAGAAGCAAAATCTACACCGCTTTTTGACAGTACACTCTACAGATAGTTGATTGGTAGCTTACTCTACTTAACTCACACTCATCCAAATCTTGCATATGCTGTGAGTGTGGCATCTAGATACATGGAGCAGCCACATGAGCTACATTGGAGGGCTGCAAAAAGAATCCTTCATTATGTGCAGGGCACAAAGAGTGATGGGATTCACTATGTGGCAGATTCGAGCTTAGATCTCTTGGGTTTCACATATTCGGATTGGGTTGGTGATAGCCTTGATAGGAAATCCACATCAGGATTTGATTTAATGCTTGGAGGTGGCCCTGTTTGTTGGTCCAGCAAGAAACAGAATGCCATAGCACTATCTTCAGTGGAGGCAGAGTGTAGAGGAGCAGTGAATGCTGCTACACAGTGTGTCTGGTTGCAGGGGATTTTGTCTGAGTTTGAGATTGCTTTCAGTACAACTACTGTCATTTTTTGTGACAACCAGAGTGCCATTAGAGTTTCATGTGATACAATATAGAGGTAGAGGACCAAGCACATAGAAATTCATATGCACTACATCAGAGGACTAGTGCATGGCCAGATTATAGATTTGTAGTATTGCCCCACAGGCGAGCAAACTGCAGATATCTTCACCAAGGCTTTCACAGAGAAGACATTCAACTATCTTAGATCGTTGCTTGGGATGGTTGGACATGTGGTGGAGTGAAGGGTTGATCAGCAACCTTTCAATTTTGATATGTCCATGTTTTGAGGGAAGGTTTTTCCCATGAGGTTTTCCTTCTATCCTTGTTTTGTGGACCAACAGTATTTTGTACGGGGTGACCAAGTATTGTTACTGGGCCCTTAGCATTTTTTAGATCATTCAAGTTATAATTAAGAGGGCGTGTTGGAATATTTAATCCTTCCTACCATTTATTTACTTACATAAGATGCATTAATTAATCACTTGTTGGTTAATTCTATGTAATAATTGAGGAAATTGCCATTGTGTGGCCCACAAGGCAACATGGGAGGATAAGATTCCATATGAGGTGTGTTCTACAAGTATCCTAGGCCACTTGGGAGCATTCCTAAACATTTCTGGATAATATTTAGGAAGGAGGGTGCATTTGTGAAGAAAGTTGATGCTTTTACTAATTTTTCCCCCAAAGGAAAGAGCTAGTCAACCTCAGAAAGTGTTTTTTACACCAAAAATTTTTCTTAACACCATTTCCACTCAAATTTCGTATTTGGAATTGATTTTACCTATATTTCACCTTCAGCTCACTAATTTAGCAATTCGTGAGCTTTTGAGAAGATTTGGAAAGTCAACTTGCCACCTAGGGGGATGGACAGTTTTAGAAAGTCTGATGGATAGAAGATTCTTTTGGCATATTTAGCCATTCAAATTATTGTTGTAATGTTATTTAATAATAGCCTACAATATTCATATGTTGGCTGATGTAATTATTGTTCATGAGAAGTAATACAGAAATCCATTATTGTGCATTATTTTTGTGCCTTTGACCAGTTGTGTGAGATTTTTTTCACATGAGAGAGTGTAATTTCTTGGAGAGTTCTTGGATGTGATTTGATTTTTACAGTTTGAAGATACAATGTGATATCTTCATACCACGGATGAAACGTACTGATAAGAAACAATGACTCATCCAGAAAAGAGTCATTGGGCTCAGATTCTACATCAGTACGGGGAAGGTCGCAGATGAGCTCAGCAAACACCAAAGACTTTTTATACTTGGATTTTTTGAAAAGAAGATCAAATTCTTGTAGTATCACGATCCAGCATGAATACTTTCCCCCAAGCACCTGACGAGTCAAAATGTGGTACATGGGGTTCGAATCGTCGATGATGGTGGTGGTGCGAAGCAGAATGTAATGTCAGAACTCTGCACGGATATGACTGCCGCGAGAGCGAGTTTATCAACATGTGAATAGCGGGTTTCAGTGTCAATAAGACCTTTAATGGCATAGTATATTACATGTTCTTTGGAGTTCTAGTCTTCCTCTAACAAAACCATGGCGATAGTGGTGTCGGAAGTAGTGAGGTATAGAACGTAATCTCAATAGCAATTCGGCGGTTGGAGCACAGGGGCATGCGTGATGGCATGTTTCAAGCTATCAAAAGATTGTTGAGCTTGATCATCCCAAATGAATGTGATGTCTTTTTTCATCAATATCATGTAACCCTATGTCTTTTGCATGAATTTACAAACAAAAAACCTTAAATAAGTTTCTCTTCTTTGTAGACTCTGAAGTTCCGTAATATTAGTTGGAGGTGGAAGAGCAATGATGGATTCCACCTTCAAGGGATCAATGCAGATCCCATATTTCGAGACAATAAACCCTAAGAGGCATCTAGACTCGACACAAAAGATACACTTATGAGGGTTCAGACGGATATTGTACCGTCTACATCTGAGGAAAATGGCCGTCAGATGATCTATGTGGAACTCACGCTGCTTTGAGTGGGAAGGGAGGTCATCCAAGTCGGGTTCCACCAAGTCCTTCACATCATGGAAGGCATACGATATGGCCCGCTGGAATGTAGCACTAGCATTTTTAAGACCAAACGAAATTTTACCATACACAAATGTTCCCCAAGGGAAGATGAATGCATTCTTGTGTTGGTCGGTGGGGTGGATCTCAATCTAGTTGTATCCCGAAAAGCCATCCATAAATGAAAAAATGACACCTTCGACAAATTTTTCGATAATCTGGTCAATAAAGGGAGTCGGGTAGTTGTCCTTCGGACAAGATTTGTTGAGATCCCGATAATCGACACATACACGAATAGTACCCTGTTTTTTGGTAATAGGGACCATGTTCAAGACCCATTTTGTCAATAGGACAGGATAGATGAAGTCGGCCTTCAAGAGTTTCTCTATTTTTGCCTTCATTGCCGCAGTCTTCTGAGGGTGTACCAGTCGCAACTTTTGGTGGATAGGTTTGACATCGGGATAGGTTTTAATCTCGTGTAAAACAATGGTGGGGTCTATCCCAGGCATCTCCTCATAGGTCCAAGCAAACACGTCTCGAAATCGCTTGAATAAGGCCGTATAAGCAATGACTTCTTTAGGGGACCACTTATGGCCTAAATGAATGTGTTCCACTACACCAGGAGTAACCGAAATGTCTATCGAAGTGGTGGGTTCAATATTGGCTAAGTTGCCTTCGGAGTCCACTTGACACGTAAGTATCGAGGACTGAGACCAAGAGTAGACATCCGATGTAAAGATGGTGCTAATGCTATTCTCCACAGTATCCAAAAAGGGAAGGAAAGACGAACAATGATGGAGTTCTTCCCATGGAGGATCATATGCACTCATGATTTCCATAATGGACTCGTTAGAATGAAAAGTCTATAGCAAAGGATCAAATGATGTCCATTGTAGAGAACAGGAGGTGGAGGCCACAACTAAGTAGTCCTCTGCTACTGACTTGATAGCCTCGTATGTGAGTTTAGCGAGTGACAGAGGCATAACGTTTCTAATTAGTTGTGTGGTGGATTCATCAGGTACAATCCATGAATCAGTGGAGTAGGGGGTAGATGAAATCTACGAGGAGATCATATTCACCATGACAACATGATTTGGGGGATCCGAAGTAGGAAAGACACCCATACAGGATGAGTCCTTAAGGAGGCTGACCCCCACGCTCTCATACTAATGCGAATATTGTCCAATCGAAGGAACGTTATCGCCAAGGTGAGTAGCTATGTCAAGTGTGCAGAAATGTAGTTGGTCGACTATGACAATTTGATCTTGAAGGGGGGATTGTACTATGTGGAAGACAGATGATGCGACCGTAGTCATGGTGTAAAACCAATTACAACCAAGAAGAATGTTGTAATCTAATAGAGCAGTGACCACATCCACGTTAATGGTTGTGGTCTTTCCCCCCAGCTCGACTGCTAAAGTTTGTAACAACCCATGAGGTTGAAAGCCACATCCATCGAAGGCTCTCAAAGTGGTAGGAGAATGGTTCAACTCAGGAGAGCCAATGGCTCTCCAGCATGAGATCGACATGACTGAAGTAGAGGCACCTTCGTCCAAAACAGTACGATGGATTGTCTTCCCAGCAATTGTTGTGGCAACTTTAAATGTCGACTGATGGGAGAGCCTCAGTTTGAAGTATTCCAACCACAACATGATGGTGTTTGATGAATCTGAGTCAAATGCACTGATGGCAGCGAGGAGAGTCTTGTGCTAACTAGGACAGTTTTGCAAAACCTCGAGCATCAACATAGCAAAAGGAGATTGTGCTAGGTCCTCTACAATGTTGTAGTTTTGAGCAGCCCGAGCATTAGGATTGAAAACCAATTTTCTAATCGTGCTCTTGGGTGGATGCAACACTGACTCGAAAGAGGGTTTCTCGATGGTGAGAGGAGCCGCCGGTATAGTGATCTCAGGCATCGAAGTGGAATCCTTTTCAATATTACTTCCAACAGCTTCCTTTGCCGGGACAGAGTCATATTAATGAGAACAGATGTTTAACTTGATGGTCTCACTATGCATCATGAGAACATGTGCGGTGGTGGATGCTTCTCCTTGGGAAGGAGAAGTGTGAGCAATCAACTGCTGATTTTGAGAAGGGAAGGGATCGTTGAGAACTGTGGGTGTGGTTTTTCCCTTAAGTAAATTTTGAAATTCATCTCTATGGGGGCACTCTTTAGAAAAGTGGTTATCACCACACAGTAGACAAGGATACATCAACTTCCTTTTCTATTTGGTATCATCAGGGGTGCTCTTTTGTTCCTGCTGGGTGGAATATTTCTTAGGTTTCCCTTTGTTCTTATTCTTACCACAATACTTTTGAGGTGAAGTTGATGAAACATAATTCACTTCTTGGGTGACAGCAGGAGTGGATTATTTGGTGGTGCCGTGGCCAACCTGTGTTGGTGATGGGGAAGAATCCTAGCGGTTCAACGAACCAACAATTTGAGAATGAGGCTAGGTGTTAAGGGATCCAATGATGCCATCAACTTGGGGTCCCTTACGTGGTTTCGTGGGGTCATATGTGTTGTGGGGTGCATCAGGAAGGATATCAAACAACGTGCCAGATTGAGCGTAGACTTAGTCTAGCAAGTGGGCACGGGAAATGGCTTGTTCCTCAGTGACAACACCTCCCATAGCAACATCTCATGCTATGGTCAGGATGAGAGGCTTCGTAAACCAGTCTGCTAGGAGTTGGTCTAGAATAGGACCCTTAATGAGACATCGTCTCCTCCACCACTCATGTATATGATCTGAGATACAACTAGCAATAGTTTGGGGGAGTGAGGTTAAAAGCTCTGTACTAGCTTCATACCATATAGGCAGCTGGAAATGAGTCAAAAAGTTCATATCAAGAGAACCAAAATCAGGAAAAGAATGGGGTGGTAGTTCAATATACCACTTGGCAGCCAAACCAGTGAGAGTCCGTTGAAATAACCTAAGACGGATTGAGTCGTCCATCAAGGAGTTGGATGAACACCATAAGTGGTATGTCATCACATGGTTTTTAGGATCCTCACCAGGCCTGCCATCAAATTTTAGGATATCTGATCGAAGGTTCACCGGAATGGGTGGCCAGTTAGTTCCATGGTAGATGGGGTCGTTGGTAAGGCGAGACAAGCCGGGTAGGTCCAAAGTAGCCAAAAAGGGCAGCTGCAGATTAGGATGCGGGTACTGATAGTACATATAAGGCGTGTAAGGATCTGTGGGACCTTGTATTGACTGACCATAGGGTGTTCTAGGAGGAAACTGGCCATAGGGGTACGGGCTGCTCGGACAAAATGTAGGTCCACCACCATATTAAGGTGGTCCATTATCATAATAAGGTGGCCCATTACCATAAGGTGGGGGCCTGCCTCCGTCATCGGGCGGGGATGGGCCACCTCCAAATGGTAGGTGTCCACCATCACCATTGGGGTAGGATGGGCCGCCACTGCCTCCACCGGGAGGAGGTGGTGGTCCGCTACAACCACCGGAATAGGGTGGGCCTCCACCACCTCCGCCGGGTGGGGTGGTGGGCTACCGTAGCCTCCAGAAGGGTAAGAGCCTCCTCCGCCACCTCCACCATAGTGGGGTGGTGGTCCACCACCACCACCACCAAGATGAGAAGGTCCTCCACCACCACCACCAGGATGGGATGGTCCTCCACCACCACCACCATGGGGGGTGGGCCATGATGACCGAAATGATGTGGTCCTCTGCCAGAGGATAGAGGTTTGCCTCCTCCAGAGCTATGTGGGGGCCCATCGCCTCCAATAGGAGGTGGGGGTGGACCAAATGGGGTGAAGGGACTTGAGGGACTGTAAGTGGGGGTCCATGTTGTAAAACATTTTTCTACCCCCATAGAGTGTAAGGGTTTCCGGGGTAGGGTACGCCATAGAGTGCATTTCTAGGATTAAGTTGACCCGGCACAGGGTGAAGATGACCTGGATACACTTGAATCGATGGAGGTTGAATTACATTGGACAGTGCCCCAACATGGGATAGTCCCGTAGTGGAAGGTTCGAGAGGTAAGGAATTTCCAACAGAAGGACCAATGGGAACTCCTGCTGTAGTATTATGGTTAAGAGATGGGGGTTTCCCCCTAGCAACAACTTGCTTACCAATAAGTAAAGGTTGACACAATGCTGGTTGTTGATTATTTACCATAGGATTAACATTCCTTGTAAGGAAGGTAGGGGGTAAAGAGTATCCTCCTCTTGAAGTTTGGGGTGGGGGAGGAGTAGGTACCGTAACCGTGGTGGTCACAAGTGTGTTGGATTGTTTTTGTTCAACAGGTTGGGTTGTTGGGGGTATTGAACTGGTCTCCTATCTAGGGGATGTATGTGTGGGAATGGATGGTTGACTAGTTTCAGAAGTGGTCACATGTTGCGTGGATGATTCTAGTGACTCAAAAAATAAAGAGCGACTTGGGATTGGTTGATAAGGGGGTAATGTTGGATCTGTAGCTAGGGTTTTACCCCTAGCTTGTGCAAATGAGCACCTACTAAGGAGAATGGACTCCTCAGTAGCAGTTCAGTAAATGTAAATTATTAAGCTAAAAGAGAAATAGAAACTACTCTAAAACATGTGCATGAAAAATAAACAACAATTTGTAAACAAGGGTTTTTGTATTGATATTACTTCCAACGTGGAGGTTGATGAAGCCCTTGCAATGTCCAAGAGGGTTGCTCCAAGCTCCAATGTGCTCCTTCTCTTTCTCCAATGGTGGGAATGGGCCAAAAGAGGCTCTCAAGGTGAAAGTAGTTCAATGGTGAACTAGGGTTTCGAGAGAGATTTTGGCAGAGTAAGGGTATACTTGATTGTGGATATGGAATAAGGGGTCTCCATCACCTATTTATAGTTTTTTGGTGGTGGAGTGCTGACCCATGGTTTTGGGAACCATATGGTTTAGGACAGCTGTATAGGGTTTTTTCCTCCTTTTCCTCATTATTTTATATTTTTTATTCCCTTTTTAGGGGATTTTGCTATTTTTGGAGGAAAAGGGGGTTTTTTATCCTTTTTGAGGCTATTTTGATGGTTTTGTGGCCTTTTGGAGGCATTTTAGGCCTTTTGGACGCTTTTTAATGGGATTTTTTGGGATTTTAAGGGAAATATGGTAGGAAAATGGACAAATGAGCCATATAATGTGGTAGATGAGGTAGTGAACACTTTTTGGGTGTTAACAGATGAGGTAGTGAACACTTTTTGGGTGTTAACAGGATCTTCAATCCGTTGTTGGAGACTTGATCTCCGAAGCTCCTTAGCCATAGAATGAAAATGGGCCAATTGGCATAGATAGTAAGCTAAGGGATAGTCCGGAGTAGTCCCACTGGGTGGGGGTGCAATGGCAAAATGGGCCACTAGGTGGCCTAGAGAAGATGTCCAATAAGCTATTAAAGGGCCAACAGCTACTGTGGGGTCATCTTGTGGTTGATTTATCCATTCCAATGATCCAAGCTCTCTCGCCGAAATGGGAGGTAAGTCTTGTGAAGTGGGGATTTGTGCTTCTTCACCCTGCGGGGGGTGAGAGGTAGGTGAATCTGGAGGAGTGTGAGGAAACAAGAGTCCTCCAACATTTAAAGTGGGGTTTTCCACTTCATGTGCCCCAACCCTGGCTTGTGGGTCCATTCTTACCCTCGAAATTACCTCCTGGTTAAGGGGATATTCAGGTGGCAAGTTTTGAATCCTACAAGACCTTCTCCAAGGAAAGTGAGCCAGAGTGACAGAAACAAAAAGTTTCTCCTAAGACAAGCTAAGAAAAAGAAAAGCAGACCAAACAAACCCTACACAAACTAAGGCCAGGAACAAACTTATCTTATAAGAGTGGATTCAAAGGTCTAGAACCTCACAGGATTATCAAGGCTTTGTAAATCGCTATATACTATAGGGTCCAACAGTAAAACATGACAAGGAGGATTGGGACCGTACCCTTTCCTGAATACATGACTACTTGGACGGTATGTGCATATTAATCTCCCTGAGTGTTGTTCTCGGTGTATTTCTTCACCAAGACGACCAAAAGGTTAACTCAGTTGGTTTCACGAATCCTAGTGGTGTCTCCCGATATACGCCAGGTACGTGGGAGCTCAAATCCATAGTGGTGATGTCTAATGCACAACCATATGGCACGAGACCTTTCGATATAATACCGAGTACGTTAAACACCTTTCGATATACGCCAAGTATGTGTGGTACTTGGTGGGTACGTGAAAGAGATCGATATACCGATAAGTATGTGGAAGACTACAATACCCCCGGAATACGGTGCTAGAAAATAACAACAGCTGGCACGCTTAACAACATCGAAACACATCTCTAACTTACCCACAAGTTCCTAAAATTTTTTACCCTAGTTCTACCGTTAATTTTATCTGGATGGTTAGCTGAATGCATGAAATGAGTACATAATCGTAAACATAATGCAGGCCCTAACTTCATGCAAAAAATACACTTTCCTTCTGATGAACTCTATGTATGGGAGGGAGAAACTTCTTTCCAATTTTTACCAAAGCAACACAATGGAATGCAATCCCAAATCTACCAAAAAATGACTATGAAGTATTCTTTTCCTTTTCAAGTGAAACACAAAAAGTAACACAACACTACTAAGCCAAATCAAAGCATGTTTTTCTTTTTCTTTTATCTTTTCAAAACAAAAATGATGTTAAGAGATGAAAAGAGAGAGTTCCTCAGTAGAGTATGCAAGCTTTTCACTTTCACTACAATGGCCTAAAAGCATAAAAACCAAAAGATGCATTTAACTTTCCAAGCATGGAACTACTTTTGGAAAACTTGATATCTATTCGAATTTTTCAAGAAGATGAGCAACTCATAATTCATGAAATACACAAATAATTCAATTCTCTTTCAACATTTCCAAAAGATCTACAAATGATACATTCCAATGCATATACAATTCTTCAAATGAGCTTGAAAAAATGATGGAAATAAAGTACTATTGATCTTTCAATGGATGTATCAAAATAACAATTTGATGAAAGACATGTTCTTAAGCATAGATACTGAAATGAAAATATTACTTGCAGCACTCCAATAACTCAAAAAATCTCAAGAGAAGACAAGCACTCAATGCACTGAAATACACACAAACACTCAAAATCAATCAGTAACAAGCAGCACTAAAGCAAGAGCAAAGCTAAAGAATGTATGGAAATGAGGTCTGGAAACCAATCCAATACAATGACCAGATTCGGCAAGGAGAAAACGGAATCCAAGGGTGAGTGGATGCAAGTGGGGGAGACAAGAGTGTCCACCATTGCCAAATCCTAGACTTGTCCAAGATGGAACCCAAAACAACTCCAAATAATACCAAAGAACTCAATCACACAAATCAAAATGGGGTCTCTAACTGGATCTTACAGTACAGAGGGAGTTTGCACACAAACCAAATCTAAAATCAAAAATAGAGAAGGGGTTCCTGTATGGCAATTTTGGCAGATCGACTCAGTCTATGCTTGTACACAGTGTGACATCGTAGTTTACCAATATGGGAAGTGCGACGGGTGTCGCAATAGACCAATGAAAGGGTTGCAATGATACTCCCATAGACAAAGAATAGAGATAAAAAATGACACAGTGTTGCTCTAAGTACATTGACCAGGTGCGACAGGCGAGATCTAAGTTAAAAAATGAACCAATTCTCCAAACAATGAGCACTAAAATGGTTTGAAAATGAGAAGTACAAACTCAAAGGAAGGTAATCAAACTCTTCAAAGTGAAGATCTGATGGTGAAAACCAGTTTAATAGGTAAATCACAAATAAGATGGCTTGTAACAAGAAATCAACTGAAAATGGCATTCAAATTGACTACTACAAAACAATGTTCTTCCCTAGTATGGTCACCATATTTGTTTGATGGACAATCCACTCAAGCGTATGCGAGCCGGATCTCCCTAGCTCAATGTGAGTCTAGAACAAATCAAACTAACTATAAACCGCTTTCCTAGATCTAGTTAAGGATCACGTTATTAGATGCTTTATCCTTAAGTTTGTAGTCCCTTTTCCTGGATGTTGTTCCACACCTCGCGGTCGTTAGATCTAGGCTGCAAGACGTGACAAGATACACAAAACAATACAAACAAGTAAAAGCATCTAAACGATAACATATCTAAGTGAACAGTTAAGCAGGTGAACTACACAATATCATCAACACAACAATATTGGTGGGAAAGCATTTATATTACTGTAAAAAT